>CM041212.1:13428702-14073335 GCA_023065735.1 Coffea humblotiana | reverse complement strand
TTAGGTTTAAACTGCACAGCCAACCATCAGCAGCTGGAAATTGTCATTTACAGCTCACACTTATAACATAAATACAAACTTATGTGTGTGTACAATTTACATTCAAACAGATTTTGCTCGACATGACCCTTGATAAAGCCAACTTTGGAATTCTCTACAAACCATGAGGATATCATTCCATCAAACTTTTATGCTGAGGTCCTGTCTAACAACTTGACCTCACCTCAGATATAACAAATATTGCTTTCAGGTAGTGGAGCTCTCAATAGAGCTTTTAACCAACCACAGTACCCAGGGTCATTACGCTTTAAAGCCAAATAAGTTTCTGCCTTCCCTGTTACGTCAAAGATTACATCGTCACTGAACCCAACCAATTGTAAGATTTCTGTAGCAGCTGTAAGAGCAAAAAACAATAAAATAAGATTAGAGCACAAGGCAACTAATAAGAGCTACAAATAAACAAAATTGTTTCATGGAAGCTTACATTAAGTTTCTAACAGACACATTAAAACCCAGTCATCTAACAAATAGTCTATGATTCTTAATTTTCTATCAGAACTTCTCAATTTCTGATCTGCAAAGTGTTAAAATTTCTTGATGGCAAAGTCAGGCCCCAGTTTTGCAATTGGGAATTGTCAAATTTTAGTCTGTAAAGAATAATCATCCGCAGAACCCAAGAAAATCATAAGGACGTGATGGAGGGAGTAGTGACTACTTAGAAAATGAAACCACAACAGAAGGATATCCTTGTCGAACTCCACATGATGACTATTTATTAGACCCCTGCAGCCACCCTCCCCTGCCACCGCTTCACCACCTCCTCCCGCAGCCGTGGGGGAGGGGAGGGAAGAAGACCTCTCCTTACCCTGCAGCACCCTCCCCTGTAATGACCAGATCTGGTCAACAAGGGAGGATGGTGCTGTATTTGTTTCTATATACCATGTAATCATGTGCATATCACTGTGTATTTGTATGTATACAAATAGAAAATGCTGTATATGTATGTATACAAATAGAAAATGCTGTTGCATGTTACATGTATACATGTGTATAGATATGTGTATCTCCATGTACATGAATTCTCAATAGTGCATTTTGTACACATATGCATAAATATATGAACATATATAATATATTTCTTCTCAGCATCTAATTTCTGCTCTTGTACTTCCAAGAGTCAAACTTTGTGCACACTGCTTATGCAATATAACATTAAAAAAAAAAAACCACACTTGATATATAAATTTACTGACCCAAGCTTAAAAACGCCACCAGTAAATCAGGGTTTCCATAAAACCAGACGACCTTGCAACAAGGAATAGCTATTGTGTGGCCTATTTTGGTTAATGAAATTGCAGATTATGCCCATCTAGCATCATTAAAGAATCTAACTCAGCGGTTTCCCTCAACTTCCAGACTATGTCTATTCAATGCTTCATGCAACAAGACTTATGGTTTCATGGTAATGAAGACATGGAGCCCCCAAACTAACAAAAATACAACTATCGTACCTTGGGATGTGAGAGGATGGGATGTGTGTGTGTCTATACATATACATGTGTGTGTGTGTGTGTGTGCGCGTGCGTGCAGTGTGCGTAGAGAGAGAGAGAGAGAGACTTAACATAAACTAAAAACCAGCAGAAATTGCAGAAAACAGATCTGGTAATGTATAATAAATTTGAGGTCCTCTATAGAAAGACTTCTTCACACACACTGTATTTCAGTTCAACTACTAACTGTATTAATTAAACAAAACCTAAAAGCAGCCCCATGCTCCCATAACAGCAAATAATGTCTGTGATTAAGAAAATCTCCAACACAATCAACATCTGAATTTTTTAAATGTCAAAGATAACATTCGCTTGATTATCCAGAAAACGAAACAAAACCAAAAAACCACCACCACAAATAAGTATGAAAAAACCAAAAACGGGGAGAAAAAACAACAAATGTCAAAATAGAGATAGCTAGTGAGAATTCTAGCAATTAAGTGCAACATACCCTTGTTACCATCTTCAACACACATAAAATAAAGGAAAAGCAAGGTTCATACCTCCATATTGAAGAATATTCCTCTGAATAATAGCATTAGCCTGCAGCAACCATCTATACAAATGAGAGAAAAACTCGTGGCCAAAACCCTCAGTATAGGTAATCAGAATCCATGATAAGATGCATTACCTTGCGTATTCTTCGAAATTTCATTTCATCAGGGTGTTCAACAATATTCCTGAAAGCAAGAACAGTCAATGCACCATCATGAACAAGTTCACGCCAAACTACTATTTAATCAAATTTACTAAATTAAATGCAGAGAGTATACCTTATTATCTTGCACAGGGTTTGCAAGACAGCACCAGCATCTGACCGATTTACTTCAGTTATTAGCTTCTCCACTGCCTTCTGTATACGACCATAAACAGCAGTGACAGGGTCTTTAATTCTCTTTAGCTCCAGGTCATCTGGATCAGGCTCATCTCCCTGCCCCATTGACATTCTCTCTGCAACCACCACCATCTTGTCATCACTGTCACCTGCTTGAGAATCGTCTGGATCAGGTTCCTCATGTATAACATCTGGCGGATTCAAATTTCCAGTGCCCTCCATTGCTCCAAAGAAATTTGGTCCACACACACTATGATCTGTCAATGGAACCTTCAAATAGCCCAGAACAGATTCTTTATCTGCAGCACTTATCAAAACTTCCAGATCATCAGGATCTGGCTCAATTGTTATCTGACTTCCACCAGATACCAAATAGGATTCGGATTCCATGGCACCTGTGCTCTCACTATCATCAGGATCAGGTTCAGCCTCACTATCATGAATCTTGTGCTCATCATCAAGCTTCATTGAACTGGCTATATTAGGATGGCCATCTTTAGTTTCATCTTCAGCATGCAAGCTGTCAGGTTCACAACAGTTAGTAAATCCAGAATCATCAGGGTCAGGTTCATCATGCTTATTTACTGCTGCTGAGACATTTGTACACGCATTTGCAACACGATGATATGCAGCATCCACTGCAGACGCACGGGCATTAGAAAAATGTGATTCATTGCCTCCAAGTTTTCGTGCCAAACTTACATGACCATCAAACTCCTCCTCAGCATGTAGTCCATGTCTGAATCCATTCAGTGTGTGGCCTGTTGATTTTGTCCAATCTAAGGCAACAGCTTCTTTATTCAACTGTCACAAAGAGATTCAAAGTTAACATCATCGGATTAGCAGCTAATGTCTAATAACGCAGTCATACCCTGCATTAATAGATAGATAGCTAGATAAGATTTATACATATCATTACTCTGTGTAATAACCCAATATTGGTTTACAGTCAAATACATATACTTTTGTGTATGTGCATGTTGTTGGGCTTGGGTTTTATCCCAATAAATGGTTGGTGGGATAAACCCAAGCCCAACACGTGTGAATAATATAATGCATAAGTAAATACATTCACAAAAATTATAAACATATGTGATATTTGTTGTGTGTACACTTACATATGGAAACATGCATATGTGGGTGTGTGGGTGGGTGTGTGTGTGTGTGTGAGAGAGAGAGAGAGAGAGAGAGAGAATTACCTGTTTGTCTAAAGCATAAAAATTTGCATCATGTTCAGAGTACACCATATGTGCCTGAAGAGGGAAACAAAGCAAGTGGCCCAAGCAATTGCATGTAAATACCAGGCAACAACGATACAGCATATGTGCATATGAAAAAGCACAACTTGGTACCAATTTCCCAGTTGGAGGAAAGTGATCGATACATAGAACTTACAAGTTCATGCAGGAGAGTCTTCTTAATGCTTTCGTATTTCCTAAAACCATTGAGGTCATCAGTTCGAAGTCGCAAAGAAATTTCCTCTCCATGATTCTGTACATGATTCAAGAATATGAATTTTAAAAACCGAAAAGCAAAGAATAATATCAGACTGTTTCAAAACTAAGCTTACTAAAATCAAAAGCCACAAGATAACAAAATAATAAAAAATATATAATTAAGCATTTTGATACAATTCACAGCATTCTGTTTCTGTATTGATCAGAAAAAAAAATATAACATCTCATTAAAAGAAAGGACAATTGTTAAAAAAATAACCAATAAATTTGCCAGTTCTCCCGGCTTTTTTAGTCATATATTTTTGTACTTTTCCATATTCTTTTGATATAAAAGTAATACATTAGACAGAGTATGTAGATAAAGGTCAAATTCGCTATAACAGTTGCACTTGCAGTACTAGATTTGTCTTCCTGAGAACAGGGTATACTGGACATTAATGCAACAGAAAATTATAGAGATTCAAATTTTGACCAGTATTATGCAAATTTCGATCTTCAAACTTTTCATGAGATCCTGTTTAATCATAACAAGAAGAAGACTGTCACTATTGCTATTGAAATAACAAAAAGATTCAGTCAGAGGGGTAGAATAGAAAAAGCAGCCGAGCAGGAGTAGAAGTTGCTAAGAGGGGAAACCTTGGTGTAGGAGTATGATAAAGAGGAAAAGTGACTGTTATTCAGACAGAAAGGAGAGTTTTGGGTCAAAACCATCTTGTTTCTGCAGGGAACTGAAGCCCAGACCTCAACAATTTTAATGTTCAGGCACTAGAACCCACTGGGCCCCTTTTTTCACCAAGGATTTGTTGAGAGATTCCATATTGCCGAGATGACGGGCAGCTTTTTAATGATATTTTTTTAATTTATGCTGGCAAAAGAAATTGATAGAGCTAGAGGAATGAGGAGAAATGATTGGCTAGATCATTCTAGTCAATGCCTCTCTTATTTATATTGAATCCAAGTAAAGGGGTATCAATCCAGCCACTCCCATTGAGATTCTCTCATATGTCGCAATATCTGCTGTTTGGATTAGATAGTTTGCCCCAAAGCAACTTTCAATAGGCATGGTACGGTAAGAACCAGGCTGTAAGAATAAGAAGGAAATTGGCATTAACCAATCCCAAGAAAGGTAGAAAACTATGGCTTGGGGTCGGGGATAAAGGTCTCAAATTAAAAGGAAAAAAGGATTGTCCTTCCTCCAAACCCAAGACAGGGTAGAGCATTAGATGAGCAAAGTGACTCCCCTAGTCTAGTGCAATAGAATAAGAATAAGTAAGAAAAGTGACTAGGGAAGTGGCAGTGTGGCCAGTTTTGTTCCCCACTCTCAGGGAAGGTCTTCTTATACTTCACAATAAGTTTCAGTTTTTGGTTCTCAAACCAACTTTTGTTTAGCGAAGAATATTCCTGAAACTATGATCACGTTTTGGGAATAACAGGAATTTGAATCCTAATATGGACTTT
Organism: Coffea humblotiana; assembly: GCA_023065735.1. Lineage (NCBI taxonomy): Eukaryota > Viridiplantae > Streptophyta > Magnoliopsida > Gentianales > Rubiaceae > Coffea > Coffea humblotiana. Next base: position 14,068,035 of record CM041212.1, on the reverse strand, counting down.
GTTGTGTTAAATTTTGTTTTTTGTGGGGTGGGGAAGGGGGGGGGGGGAGAGGAGGAGGGGGAAGGAAAAGATACAGGCAGATTACAAAGCATAAGAACAAACCCACTTCACCAGCTGCTTTGATAGACAATGGGACATCTAGGAATGTCTCCTTTTTTTCTTTTTTTTTTTGGAGGGGGGGGAGGGTGGTGGGTGGTGGTGGGTTGGGGGAATAATCAACTAAACATGAGACTAAAGAGAAGAATTAGTCATCAAGGATTGGATCGGATACAACAATTTCAAACTCAAGTTCAAGAATAACCTGGCTAGTACACTATCATGGGGAATCATAGCATACATTCAACTCTAATACAAAATTCTTTCTAAGTGACTTGAAACTAATGAGGCCTACATCTAGAGAAAAGTTTCACTACATGAACAGGATAATTATTTCGTCACCAATAATCACTTCAAGCAGAAATGAACAAGAAATCAGTTTGCAAGCACATTTCTGTAATTTCTCCCATATCCACAACCTTCTCTTAGTTTCTGCTCGATGGCTTTATGCCATTATTCATTTTGCATGGTGTTCGCAAATTTATTGATGTGTAGTTTAAATGTATTTTAGGTTCTAAGCTGAATTAACTTCACCAATAACCAGAAGTACACCAACACTACAATGTGATCCTATTAGGTTGAAATTTAGAGGGATCAGATGCCGGAAATGTGATTCCTACTTGAATTCCTTTACTTCCAACCTAACCAGCACTTTCCAGCTTAGGAGTTTCAGCTTCATATTCTAAAATTTCCTCAGAAAACAACAGAAATGGATATTAACCTAATTTTATTTTAAAAAGAGATTTGCAAACATAAATGGAGGAAAAACAAACACGTAATACACAAAAGTAACCAAACCAGATGTTCTCTATTGAAATTCACCTTGTTGAAACCAAGGATGCATTTAGGACTGACTCCAACATAACCAACCGGAGCCATCTCTGACATTATCCCCACCCGCCACCGATGCTTTAGGAAACCAATCAAAGGGAATGAATAAGAGTTGTGAATATCATAATTGTATTTTATGAGCAAAGAAGGCACATCACGATAGCAATACCTTATTCATGATTGCAACAATTCCAGGATCCACAGCAAGCCTATGCATTAATTTCAAAGCCTCCGAAGCAGGAGGACTCAACTGCAGATCAAGAAACAAGGTCAGTAATCAATCACCTCTACTATCTGTTTCTATTTTTTCCCCTTCCCCACTTCCCTACATTTCATATCACCATTCAAAATTTGTGTTTTAAAACATTATACTCCATATGATTTTTGATATCAGAAACTTTTGACTAGCAGTACCCCAAGAGATTAACACTAGGCTCGCATATTCAACACCCACCAAACAATATCCATGATTTAAGCGTTCAACTGATCTGGTATTGTTATTTACCACTTCAATCATAGGCAAGCTAGACTTAATTCTGCATTTATAAATAAAAAGAAAAGAGGGAACAAGAAGAGCAAAAGCAAATGGATCTAACAAGGTTCATGGTACCTCAATCCCTGGAATACTAAGTGTGTGGAACTCAGAGAATATGTAAGTCCCTTGTGGAAGTCGTAGAAACGAATTGTGTCCATCAAGAGTTCGCTGCCTCATTCTTTCTCCTCTTCATCAAATCCAGCTATTCGAAGGTCTTTCTTTGCATTTTCTAGAACCTCTTCCACTTCATTTTCGGGCACTCCCATCATCCTTATAGGTTTTCCCTGAGGGAGATCAGACCTAACCATTAAAAAAGATAATAAATTTGAACGGTATGTTTTCATGTACACTCATTTTGCAAGAAATATTTTTCTTTTGCTAAACAACAGGGGCAAGGTTATTTCCATACTTCAAGGAAACCTGAAGGTTTATGATGCAGTCAACAAAGAGCTCCACAAATCTAAAAATGAAAGCCTTTTTATTTTCCTCAAGCTTAAACTAGGAACGGGAATAGTGTCCTTTATATAACTTCATTGTAGTTCTGTTTTCTCAGTTTTTCTAATTATACTATTTAGGTCTTTTAGTCGTGGCTGCAAATTTCCAGAATTCCAGAATTGTATCATTGAGTCTTTATTACGTTAGGTAAGTAGTTGGAATTTTTGTCAGAAAGCAACTTCCTAAAAGTTCTACAGTTCTATGTCTAGTTAGCTTTCCTATTTAGAATACGGAAATAGGAGAAGCTTTAGAAAGTTTTCGTTATACAATGTTACTATTTACAGAGAATTTGTGAACGAAGATTGAGTTTTAGTTTCTTAGTTTTTCCCCCTTTTTTCCCCCAAAGATTACTGTCCGTGGGTTACCGTTCACAATCCCCTCATTCTTCCGTCCGTGCTAATATGCAAGATCTTAACCATCTTGTCCTACATTAGTTTAGCTCGTGACAGCTGAGATATCATTTAACCAAAAGACTTGGCACATTCAGTGGACTAAAAATATCAAGAATTATTCTGAAACCTGAAACTGCACATTCAGGAAACCTAAATTTATTTTCATTCATCTAATATTTGTTTATTTTAGATCTAAGAAATGATGAAGTAATTTGCAAAAGTAGAATTAGATAAACTCCTATTTACCAAGAAAACAGGAGAAAATTTATTTTCCACACCTCACTAGCAGATGCAGCTTCCAATGGGAGATAAGAGTGCTCATCTGAGAAAGGGTATAGCATTTTAGAACCTTTATTGGTAGGAACAATCAGCCGCAATGTATCAACTTTAACATTGGTGAGTTGTTGTAATTTGTCCCCCAACTCTTTTAGATTAGCACCATGCTTCATCTCAAGGATAAATTTCTTTCCCCTCCATGTAACTGATAACTGCTTCTCAGGTGGCTGCATCATCTGCTTTGTAAAAAAAATTATTGCTTTCAAAAATCAACTTTACCAAACAAATTACATTTTTATGTTTTAAGACATTCAGAGCTAAGAAAGAAGCAAGAAATGGCTAGAGTGATAGCTAGAAACTGCATCTCCAAAAAAATATAATATTAAGGGCCGAAAGCTCATACCCATATACTTGTCCAACAAACCAATACCATTGACTAACTATATGACCCAGGAGTTTCATATACAAGTCAAGTTAGTGATACTCAAAGTGAAATAGAGCTCCATAAGAAAACTACTCGAGCTTAGAACATATAAAGTGCAATGGCTGACTAAAGGGTGTTTTCCTGTATAAAGATGTTAGTGAATAAAAGTTCAATCTTCAATATGTTTGCTCTGCACAGTGGCATTGCAGTTGTTGAACCATACAATATCATCAGCAAGCTTTTGAAAAGGATACAAGCACTCTCGGCATCCAATTAAAGGGCAAGTTTTCACATCCTTCATAGGCATTTATCTTTCACAGCCTAAAGCTGATATCACCTCACCATTTTGAGCTCTCCATACTCCATATATTCCCCTGTTACGACCTAACAAAGATAAAATCCCTTTTCTGTTCCCATACCTTCAAAAGTATCAACATTTAGGTAGAAAACTTCTTTCTCAATACGAAACAAATAACCCCTGCTCCTACCAATTTTTTAGACAACTCATCCACTCTTACCAGTACTTTCATTAAACAATACGTGAATCTCATTGCTTTCATTGCTTTCCCGTGACAAGTGATGATACTTAGACATGTAAAAGATGCATCTTATTCACCTCGATTGAGCTCCCCCCACAAGTTCGTATTTCGTACAAAATAAGTTTTGCAACAAATAGCCCAAAATTAAGCCCTCGTTATCAATTAATACACCTCTATGGCACCTACCTCGCTAAGTTTCCTCTTTATTTTCCCGTACGAGCGCAAATAGACGAACAAAATATCCCCAAATCGGAAAAAATTCTAACAGTTAGTTCTAGTAATGCCATTTCTTCTTGTACAAGAAATCAACAACAGCAGGCCTCAAAATCATAAAACTTTTCTTTCTCAACTAAATTTACAATTACGATTCAACAGATGATGGAAAGATAAATTTTTTGTCCAATTCCTTGTTTCAAACGCTCCTGAACTCATCAATCAATTATGACTATTGACTATTTAAAACCACAAGTTCAAAAAAATACAAGTCGGAATTGAATTCGAGAAAACTTCTATAATCAGGGTCCTTAAAACCTAAATTTCACAGCTAAAATTATCAGCAAGTCATAAGATAATCAGAATATCATAATTGAATAGAATCAGAATCATCGAATTTCAGGAAAATTTACCTCGAATTAATCGGTTTTGATTTCGCCGGGGAACGGAACTTTATTTGACTTTTGTTTTATTTTCCCTTTTTCCCTGAAAGAGTATATGCTTGCAGCTTGCTCGCTAAGAATATTAATCAGACGACTGACAGATTACAAAAAGCCCTTGTATTTATATTTAGTGGAAATATATGTTTTTTAAATAATAATAGTAATAGATAAAAATAAAGAGGTCGGCGCAATTAGTGTAGGACGCCCGGAAGAGACAGCGTAATCAGATAGGCGTATCTCCATATTGTACGTATGAACTGACGTAAGCACAGAGACGGAAAGTTCTAGGTTTGTTGGAAAAATTGAAATTTGAAACTTGAAATCTGATGTATAAATTTATTAATTTATGAAATTATTAAATATTATATATTATATATTTAAGTGTATATTATATTAAATAATAGGTAAGTAACTAATCATTTATTTTTTAGAGCAAATTTTGATTATAAAATTTAGTATCATTTACTTAATTTAAATATATAATATTTTGTTATTAAACATCTTTGAATTTAGGGAAAATGACATATTTCATCCTTCACATTTTGTAAAAAAATTCTTTTCGTCCCTCACATTTAAAATGAAACAAATTGGTCCTTCACATTTAAAAACTCAAGCTTTTACATCCTAGAAATCAACTCTTAGTTGTGAATCAAACCATCTAACAACTCAGTTACAAATTTTAGGGATAGAATTGGTAGATTACGCGCAAAAATATATTTCTAACAACTAAGTTAAACAATTAAAAAATCTTAATTAAAACCTATTTGCTTCTACATTGAACTCCTTTAGTGATTCCATTTCACTAGCAAATCTGCTTTCATAGGAAGCTCTTGCAGCAGACCATATTCTATCTTTTAATGCAAGTCCAGGATGCTCTTTCTTGAAGTTATTATACATGTGTCTTCCACACCAGGCAGTAGCTCATGTATTGCTTGAAATGGATCTTATGTATTTCCACCAGATGATGCTTCAACTGCACCTTCTCCTTCTTATCCTACTGTTTTCGGTCCCATGCCAATGCAGGAAACAGCTCCCTCTTCGGCGCCATTGACCAAAGTTCATCCCATCTCAACGTCAGCTGCCACTCTACTCGTCCTGTGTGTGAGTGTGATTGCCATCGCAGCGTTTGAATGATCTGAATCTGAGCAAGAGACATTTTTAATGGTTTGAAAGAGGATACAAATCTTCCAAATCTCCGGAAGTTTATTTGTTCGGATTATTTCTGCATATATAGTTTTGAATTAGGCAAATTGATTTGGGTTTGTCTTCTTCTATTCTCTTTTGAAGAAGCAAATGGGTTTCAATTAAGATTTTTAATTTTTTAATTTATTTGTTAGAAATATATTTTTGCAAGTGATCTACCAATTCTACCCCTAAATTTGTAATTGGGTTGTTAGATGGTTTGATTCACAACTGAGAGTTGATTTCTAGGATGTAAAAGCTTGGGTTTTAAAATGTGAAGGACCAATTTGTTTCGTTTTAAATGTGAGGGACGAAAAGAATTTTTTTACGAATGTGAGTGATGAAACATGTCATTTTCCCTATATTAAAATCTAAATCTATTAATTTTAAGTATTGAATTGAGTTATCAAACAGAACAGATTTAATTAAATGGTTGTTTCGATATAATAATTTTTTTAGCCACGCGTGATACGCAAGGATGGCCTGACTCTGTGTTAATCATGGCCAAATAAAGGCAAGTATTTTAGTGTAAAATGGATAGATGCTTGGTACATGATAGGTCTTAGTAGTTGTTTGGGGAATTTCGCTTTTGGCGAATTGAGTATTATTGTCGTTTGTTTACTTATTTGGTTTGTAATCTTATTCCGATAGTCAATGACTGGCTTTGGATTTTTGCAAGTTTTTGATACTATAATGCATTCACATGTAATGTTCAAGTACAAACAAATATAAAAATGGATAAAATATTAAAAAACTTTTTGTGATTTGCTAAATACTCAATTTAACTCCCTCTAATTTGAAAATATGTAGTATAGCTCCCTGTAATTTCAACTAAATTAAAAATTAAATAATAAGGCATCCAATCTAATAGTTAATATGTGAAATGTCAATATTGCCCTATATAAATGAACTCTCTATAATTTGTCGAATGTTCAATTTAACTCGCTTTTATTTGAAAACTTACACTATAACTCCCTACAGTTTCAACTAAATTAAAAATTGAATTGAAAGCATCTCACATATAGCAGGGACAATAATTGACATTTCACATACACCATTAGATTGGATCTTTTTTATTCAATTTTCAATTTAGTCAAAACCATAGGAATTACAGTGTAGGTTTTCAAACCAGAGAGAGTTAAATTAAACATTTGTCAAATCACAGGGAGTTTTTTTAATATTTTGTCCTATAAAAATATATGGCGATACTAAATACTTTAAAAAATATGCTCACCCTATTCGTATTTAGTCAAGAATGAAAATAACAAGCAATAGAGATATTAGTATCACCGTAGTAGCCATGGACCATCTGTTCCGTTGAATAGTTAGCGGCAATATTTTTAGAAGTTGGGCCAATAATCTTGTTTGTTGAAAGCATTCTTATCTACACGTTCTTGCATTTCACCAATCTCGATTCTATAAGACCGCCTTCTGAATTGGGGGCATGCATATGATCGGCGGAGTTGCTGACGTTGAAGGTCCACCTGATGCACATGTAACAGACCAGTTTGCTAGCACTGAAGCTAGAACCTATGCCGTTTGTTTGCACCGTCTGTTAGTCTTCATGCGTGAATAGCTTAACGGTGGGAAGTGGGAAAATAAATTACAGTTGTTACCAAAAATTATTAAGCACTGAAAGGAAATGAAAGACCCAATCAGCTACAAAAAATAATAATGCGAAATACATACCAGGATAGCAAAACTATCAAAGAATGAAGAGACAGGAAGCACTTACGATAACAATGATGAATTTGGGGCTGCTCTATTCTTAGTGCACGACACCATAAGCATAGAGAAGAGAAGAGAAGGTTTTAGTCATTTTTTAGTCATTCTTTTATCTGGTTTTTTTTATTATTTTTTAAGTAATGAATGTATATGGTTTTTGTGGATAATCCATGTAAGTCCATTTATATGCTATATTTAACCAACTTTGTTTCGAAGGCTAAAAATTTTTCTGAAAGAGAGGTAAGACAACTTCTGTGGAAAGATGAAGCAAAGTTGGGAGCCTTTGTACTGGCAGAGAGCCAAAAAGAGATGAAGGGGGAGAGTTCATTGAGAGTTCCACATGCTCCTACATACTTCGAACAAGTACAATTCTTTTCCATCAAAACATGTCCAAACATCATAGCAGTGATGATACAAGAAATACATGCCAATTATACATACCAAATATAGCTAAAGGGTACATGCCCATTGAACTTATTGAGGCCAACTTGTCAAAAATTTCGTTAGCTTCTACAGTATTATTGATTAAAGTGCAAAGGTTAGTTCATTTTAACACTCTCCTAAATACGAATTTTCTATTTTTATATTCGAATTAGTCCCTCCAAGTCTAAGTACTTATTTAAGTAGCCTATTGTCTATTTGAATTTGTAAAAGGTTAATTGGACACTTCCTTTCAGGGTATATTCGAAGAAATAAATATTACTGCTCCAACAAGACCAAGAACTTTAGCCATTATATATTGATGCTCCAATGAGAATTCACCTGTCATCCGAACTTGCTCAATTTTAGAATGAACATTGGTGCTGTCTGCGGGAATTGAACCCACCACGCAATAGGTTCAGAAACAAATTAAAGAAAAAATGAACTCCAAGTAGTGAATTCAAGAAATCCTACTCGAGCCTCCAAGTCAAGTATTACTCTTTTAACGTAAAAATAAACTCAAAGTAATAGGTTTAAGAAATCCTGCTTGGGCATCTGAGTGAGTATACTCTTCCATGGTGAAAATGAATTAAAAGAGTGAGTTCAAAAAATCCTACTTGAGACTTTGAATCGAGTATACTCTTCTAAAGATAAGAATGACTCAACGTAAAATTTTTTTTTAAATTCTTGCTTCAAGCTTCCAAATAAAGCCTACGCTCTTAAGGTCAAAAGCAAACTCAAGGTAGTGAGCTTAAAAAACCCTACTTTAAGACTCAGAGCCATCTAGTGAAAATGAGCTCGAAATGGTAAGTACTATAACCTCATACTCGAGCTCTCTAATCCCACTCAAGTTCCTAGGAATAACGAGCTTCTAAAGATATGAAGTTGGAGAAGGCAAAGGAGACAAGCAGTAATTTGGATAAATCCAACTTAATAGGGGGAGAAGAGAGATGAATTTCAATATGATGATGAGATGATTATCCACTAAAAAAAAAGAAAAAAGAAGTCAAGTGGGGACAAAATGCAGAGAAGGATATTTTTATTACAGATAGTACAAATATTTTTGAAAAGCATTCTCGGGTTTGCCCTGGGGCAAGCCTTGAGGCGGGGCGTATGTAAAATGCCCTAGGGCTATCGAAAGAGGCGATAGTTTTGTGAGACGTACACCTCAATTGAGGGAGCATTCACCCAAGAGGCTCTGGTGCGACTTTTGTGGTTCAAGGTTGGAGGCGTTCGTCTCTTAAGCTCCTCTATTATCATCTACGTGCCTTGGTTTTGAACCTTCTATATGTTAAAAAAATCCCAAATTCTTTTGGCGGCACTCTCTTTCTTCACTCAAATCACAAATTTCCTCTCCAAAATACCTAATTGCTATATCCTAGATCCTCTCCCCAACCTACAAACACCTCTCTCATGTCAAACTCCAACTGTTGCTTCATCCCTATGTCTCGCCTTCTGAGTATACAGCAAAAGAACGTTTATGCCTGAGAAAGAGGGAGACTTACTCAAAGTAGGAACCAAACGCAAAAGATTTATGAATAGAAAGAACACAAACCCAGCTGAGAAAGTGGACAATGGGAAAAACAAAAAATGGAACTTCAGTCAAAATTCAAAACTCACAGGAAAGTAAAGAAACATCGAATATTGAGACACGAGACTTCTTTTAGTTTCTTTGACTTCAACTTGTATGTGGCAATTAGAAGACTTTTTTGGAGTGAAGCTAGTTTTGAACCCATTTTGACTAATGTAGACTAATGTAGGCTTAGATGAGTGTTTTCTGTTTGTATTTTTTAGGGTATATCTCTACTAGTAATCTAAGCCATTGTAGTGGTTATTCACAAGTTAGAAATTATAAAATTTTGAAAATGTTCTTTATCTTACCCAATTCTTTATTATATTTATATGCATTTTTGTAATATTGTTTTTATTTTTTATACTTTTTATATATTAAAAAAATTCAAATTTTATGAGACTTACAGCGTATGTCTCGGGGCTTGCCCCGTTTGGATGGACATAAAATGCTCTGCCCAACGTTCTCGCATTTTAAAACATTCTAAAAATACAACATGGTAGAGCTGGTACATGAGGAGGCCTTAGCTCAAAGCCTTCATAGACAAAAGCATCTACATCTATATTATGAAGCTAGTAAAGAACTAGTGGTGCTACTGTAACTACTAAGTCGGAGAAAGTGCTTGGACAGAAAAATACTCTTGTTCAAAGCCTTCAAAGTATCAGGTGCTAAAATAACTAGGTATCATTTCTAGGGGCATTGGTTGTCCCAACCCCATTAGCACCTCTAGCAATAGTGTCAAGAGTAGGAGCATCTCTCTCCAACCCCAGCAAATCCTATGCGACTATCATCCTCTGCTCCTCTAGCTGGCTCAGCTTGAAACGGGTATCTTCATTGTCATCTACAATCTCAATCATGCCGCAGTTTAAACGTGGGTATGTTGGAAATAGTTATAGTTAGTGATTGAATCTCACATTGAAAGAATGTGAAGAAATAGAAAGAGGTTTATAATCAAGTGCACATCTATTCAATTCAATTTGGATTATAGGAAATTTTGGAAGAGAAAACTTCAAATTACACATGCATTTGTCATGTTGACTATTAAATTAAAATATAAATTTAATGGTCAAAAAGATTGGCACTTGGGCATTTGGATCTTAAGAACCGAAATTAATTTTAATTAATTTCGTTTTACTATTTCTTCTTAATTAAACGGTTTCCTTTTAAGGGTTGTATTGGTGATACAGCATACAACCGTTAAGTGTCCATTCATTTTAAAAGGTATCTATTCATGAAGAAATACATTTCCAAAAGACACGACATTTCTTTTGGGTATCTGAACGTTATAAATAATAGTGTCCAGATAACAGAGGCCTCACTTTTACTTCTTACTATTCTTCTATTTCGTTCAAAACAATATCTCTAAACCGTTTTGGAAGAGTTTCTGCATACTACTGTGTGGAAATTTTGGTTGGCTTTGTTATTTCTAGAAGGAATTGCTATAAACCCAGTAGTAGAATAGTGGGGCAAATTTCCTTAAGAAAAGTGAAGTTTCACGTCAAAGCCGTTTTTTGTTGTTGTAGTTATTACTGTTTTCCTAACAATCTTAAGGAAATTAGTCAACATGGAGGGTACCAGTTGAGATAATCTTCTAAACAAATCTTTCAAGTCCGATATGATCAACTTGAATCATTTTGATGCACCAATTTCAGCTGCTAGAAAGACAAGTTGTTGTTTCTTCTCATGGAATTGGGCGTTGCATTGTTGGCTGATAATCTGCCAAAGATTCCTGAACTATCTGATAGTGAGTCTGATGAGAATCAAGGCAAGTCGCAAGAAACGTTGAGGAATGACGAAGTTCTGATGTAGGGGTTTCATCTTAAAACGCCTTGTCAGACCGTTTAATATGATCTGTTCCGTTCTCTTAAATCGCCGCAAGAAATTTGGAAGGCTTTGGAAAACAAATACATGTCTGAAAAACAAGGTACAGACAGATTTTTTACATTGAAGTTCTTTGAGTTTCAAATATTAGATAATAAGTCTATTAATGAATTCAAGTGATGAATTACTTTCTATTAGTGTCTAGGACTAAAATGATTTAAATATAGAAGTGTCGGATCAACTTCAAGTAGGATACTGTGATTGCAAAATTACCATCGACTTGGAATGATTATAGGAAGAACTGCTGCACACTCCTGAAACTTTCACCATAGACCAACTTACAAAAGCATATCCGAATTGAAGAGAAAACCCGTATTCGGGAGAATAAATTCGCTTTGGAACTCTGGTGTTAAGGTGAATAATATTGAGTCTAGTGCTTAATAAAAAAATCTGGAAAAGGCGGAAACAAGTCTGGTAAATAAGAGAAAACATGGAGATATGTCTTCTGGAAATTCTGTGAATAATAAGAAAGACAAAGTCATGTTTTTTCTGTGGAAAGAAAGGGCATTTTAAGAAAAATGTAGGTTCTACAGAAATTGAAGACAGAGGCAAATGCTGGACAAAAGAAGGCAATGTTGTTGAAGATTCTCTTCTCAACGATGCTGAAATTGTTGCTATGGTTGGTGGACTTTGCATCAATGTGGTAACTGAATGCAACTTGACAAATTGCCAATCTAATGATTGGTGGTATGATTCGAGTGCTACTGTTCATGTATGCAATGACAAGAATTTATTAAAAATTATCAGATTGCTGCCCCAAATGAAATTATGTTAATGGGAAATCATAACACATGATGTGCTTGGAAAGGGGACAGTTGAATTGGAGTTTACCTCTGGCAAAACGTTGCTTCTAACCAATGTCTATCATGTTTCCGACGTAAGGAAGAATCTATTTCCGCAAGTGCACTATGCAACAAGGGATTGAAGGCTGTCATAGAGGCAGGAAAAGTAATTCTATCCAAAAATAATGTATTTGTTGGCCAAGGATATTCATGTAATGACATGTTCAAAATAAGTATCAATAAAGTTAATATTTATGCTTATTTGATTGAGTCTTCTATTAATTTATGGCATGTTCATTTGTCACATGTTAATTTTAGATCAATCAAGTTCATGTCAAAACATGGATTAATATCTTGCACAGATGACAATTTTGGAAAATGTGAAACATGTCTACAAGTAAAGATGACAAAGAAACCTTTTCCAAAGAATGAAAGAACTTCTAAATTGCTTGAAATTATATATTCTGATATATGTGAATTGAATGGTCATTTAATAAGGGGTGAAATAGATATTTCATAACTTTTATAGATGATCATTCTAGATTTACATATGTTTATTTACTGAGAACAAAAATCAAGCATTTGATATGTTTAAATTGTTTAAAACTTTGGTTGAAAATCAATTGGAAAGGAAAATTAAAATCCTACGAAGTAATCCAGGAAGCGAATATTTTCCAAATGAATTTTCTGATTTTTGTGAAGAAAATGGTTTGATACATCAAACAAGTGTGCCATACACCCCTCAACAAAATGGTTTAGCCAAAGGAAAAATAGAACATTGGTTGATATGGTTAATGCTATACTTATGCATGCTAGATTCCCATTTAACATTTGGGGAGAGGTTTTGTTAACCTTGTCATATACATAATCGAATACTTCAAAGAAGACAAAGGTTTCGCCATATGAACTATGGAAAGGAAGAAAACCTAATTTAAATTATTTGAAGGTATGGGGTTGTATAACCTATTATAAGGTTCCTGATCCTAAGAGAGCAAAACTAAACCTGTGATGACCTAAAAAATTATTTTTCTCACCTCCCAACTATTTACATTTTTATTTAAATTATATTTTTATAAAGTTTGTATTTATTTAGTGATTTACTTGTTAATTGATAAATGAATTTCTTTTACTTGCTTATTTTAACTTTCGAGTGATTAATTTCTTAAAAATTGTTAATTTCATGATTTATTAGTGAACTTGATCAAAATCTTAGAAGGATGTGAGGGATCTAAAAATTTTATTAATTTTTTTTGGATAAATAATATTGATGAAAATATTTATATTATGTAATTTTGTCAAATTTTTTGTATTCTCATCTATTAAAATATTATTTTTCAGTTTAGTTGGATTTTTTTATTAGTAATTGCCTGGTTATTATTTGGCTAGCATTAAGTGCGAAATTTTGGAGTGTGACGTGGAATTTTGTGTTAAAATGAAATTTAGAGCATGTAAAGACTTTAAAAAATAGAAAAATGATAGGATAATGTTGGATGGGGGAATCTAGTTATAGATAAGATATCGCATGAGAATGTGACACATAAGCGAGTAGGTGAGGTGGTCCCCTACTACAATTTAAAGAAGAAACTAGATTTGAGAGTTCATTCTCTCTTTTTCCCTTTGAGCCAATCGAAATTTTAGAGAGAGAGGGAGACTTGAGAGCTCTGCATTTCCTCCTCCACCTTACTCTTGAAGATCACTTGAAAACCCATCACCCACCACAATTTTTCCTCTTCTTTTTCTTCTTTTCTTGTTGAGAGCTCGAGAAAGAGAGAGAGAGAGAGAGACCAAGAGAGAAGGGACACCATCCATCTTACTCCTTGTGAATTTGTGGAAGTAATCACCCAATCAACTAGAAGATTTGACCTTTCTTGAGGAAACTTGAAGGGTGAAACTTGGAAGAATTTTTGAGGTTGAATCACACTAGATCTAATTAGATCTTGAGGTAAGAACCAAAAATCACCCTTAATCTTTAATTTCTAGCCATAAGTATGTTAGATTCACTTGATTTAAGTAAGATCTATGATAGATCTAGTAAATTTCTTGAAGTTATATCACTAGATGTTCTAGTGGTTAAAATGCTAGTTTAGCTCTTAATTTGTTAGTTGGATTTGCTTGAAAATTATCTTTAGATGACCAAAGGCTAATGATTGATGAAACTCATATGGATTTGAGTGAGTTTTGTTGGCTAAGTGGTTGTTTTGTTGGTGAAAATGGAAGAAATCCCTATGCCTATCAAGTGTTTGATCTTTTGTTGAGAGTTGTTTATGTGCAAATTTTCATGACTTTTCTTACTAAGAATCTTGGCTATATATTATTTGATATGTTTATGGATTTGTTATGGGAAAATTGGGAATATTTGATGGGAAAAATATTTGGAAAGTTCTTGTTAGAAAGTTTGCAAAATGGACTGAAACTTTGAGAGCATTTTCAGTCAACTTGTCAGATTTTATGGTATTAAATTGAAAATGAATTAGAGTCTAAATTTTATACCATTGGGAAAGCCCTCTAAATCTAGTTTCAAACGCAACTAACGGCATTCGATTTCGATTTTTCTATATTAAGTTATAGCCGTTTTCCCGAAACTACTCAAATGCCCTATATGACGCGACAGCTTTCTTGTGCCTCCGTGATTGCTATTTTTTACCTCAAAAATGCATGAACTGAATTTCAATGTCTTCATAAGAAACATAGAGCTATGTCTTAGTTTCAAAACACCATAAAATTCATCTCAATCCGATAAGTGTACCTCCAGTTATGATCAAAAGGCCGAGAAATGTCAAAGCTGTCACTTTGATTTTCTCCTTTGCACTCTTTCCTTCACTTTCTTGGTTCAATTTAACATTTTTCACTCCATATTATACCTGAACTATTGACTTAATATGTACATGAATTTTTCCTTTGAATTGAACTTGAAAAGTATTTTAGATACATACTATTTCATAACTCGAGCTTGCGTGTCGAGTTCAAGTGAATTTGGTTTAATTTCGCAAATTGTTGAAGCGAAACTTATTATCTTTCTTTACGTGTTTAGAGGAGTGATTGAAAACTATATTACCGATCCTAACTTGGATTCGGAGCTTTGATATATTGGTGAGTTTTCATGCATGTTATCTGACTTGAATTTGCAAATGTGACATAGATGTGAACTTGATATTGTGACTGAGATGTATAGTGTTTTGAATTGTTTGAAGTATTGTGAAGTCACTTGGGTTGTTATCCCATCGACGATCAGTGATTGAGTATGCATGTTAATTCTTGGGAATTCCTGAGTCTTATAGGTAAGTCTGTTGATTCGAGCCAGTTTTGGACTTAGTCGAGGAGATTTGACGAGTCATAAGAGAGTGTTATATATTCACTGGACTTGACGTATGGACTTGTCCCTTGCGAAGTGAAAACTATGGTATGCTTGAGCAATACCCATTTTAAGTATTTGGAGTGTGGGTCCGGTAGGAGGAATCATTGGAAGGAGAATGGAGTGAAGTGGTACTCTGTTGGACTGGTTACACTTCGAAAGTCAATGGAGTGTCGACTACGTGAAATAAGATCAAGTTTTGTGGAAATTGGCTCTTGAGAGCCTCCCATATCCTACCTCTTGATATTGTTAATCGCTTTATTTACTTGCCTGAATTGTGAACTTGAAGTGTAATTTGAATTGCTCTATGTAACTGTATGCCCTTTTTGGGAACTCACTAGGCGTTAGCTCATTCTTTCAAATTTGTTTTCCTTTATAGGAATTGAGATCCCGAGTGAAGCCACTGTCAGTTAGGGTGTGATCCTGTTTCGTTTGTATTATCTTTGGGTTGTTAAACTTTGAATTCGATATTTTGGAAGTTTGTAAGATGAATTTTGATTGTATCTTAAGTACGTTGAATCGTATTTTGTTAGTAGGGTTGTAAGTTGAACGTAGTTATGTTACAATATGTGGAATTGTTATTTAAGTACTTTGGAAGTATTTTATTCGATCGTATGAATGAGTCCTGGCGCGAGTTGGACAGGCAGTTCGTCAAATCCTTTGGTTCACCCTAGGGGAAGGTGGGGTTGTTACAGGATCAAGAGCCTTAAAAGAGTATTTTTGTGGGATATGCTGAAAATTCTAAAGCATATAGATTATTAGATTATACTCAAATACAATAGTGGATTCTAGAGATGTTGAGTTTTTAGAAAACAAGATTTCTACGTGATTTCACTTTCTAAACCAGATTCTATATTACCACAAAACACGACTATGAATTCTAATACTTCTAAAAATGATAATGAAAGGAAAATAGTTGAAACTCCGAGTGAACTTAGGAGGAGTAAGAGAGCACGAAAAGAGAAGAATTTGGATCCGAATTATATTTATTTACAATCTTTAGTCTTTTTAGTTGAAGGTAGTAGAATGGTGTGTTCAATAAAAATACCTATACTTTTACATTTGGAAGAGGGATCCTAAAACTTATAAAGAAGCGTTAGCTTCAAGGGACTCAGCCTTTTGAAAGAAGCAATTAATGATAAGATGGATTCTCTTACGTGAAATGGTATATGGGTGTTATGTGATTTACCTCCTGGTTGTAAACCTATAGGATGTAAGTGGGATATTTAAAAGAAAACGTAACACTGATGGTTCATTACTAACCTTCAAAGCACGACTTGTTGCAAAAGGTTTTAAAACAAAAGAAAGGAATTGATTACTTTGACACTTATGCTCCTATTGCAAGAATTACTTCATATAAGAGTGTTGTTTGTTTTGGCATCCACATATGATTTATAAATTCATCAAATGGATGTTAAAACAACATTGTTAAATAGAGATCTAGACGAGAAAGTGTATATGGAGCAACTCGAAGGGTTTGTTACTTCCTGGAAATGAAAAGAAAGTTTGCAAATTAGTTAAATCCTTGTATGGTTTAAAGTAAACTCCAAAACAGTGGCATGAGAAATTTGATAAAGTAATTTTATCAAATAACTTTAAACACAATGAAGCAGATAAATGTATTTATTCTAAATTTTACCAAAGACTATGGCGTAATACTATGTCTCTATGTGGATGATATGTTAATCATGGAACTAACATGCAAGGAGTAAATGAAACTAAGACGTACTTAACCTTCCAATTTAAAATGAAAGATATGGGGGAAGTTGATACCATCTTAGGAATCAAAATTAAGAAACATAGTGGGGGTTATGCTCTATGTCAATCTCATTACATTGACAAGATTCTATCCAAATTTAATCATTTGGGAATAAAAGAAACTAATACCCCATTTGATGTTTCTAATACACTAATAGAAAATTTGGGAAGATCTATTAGTCAATTAGACTATGCTAGTGCAATTGGTAGTTTGTTGCATGCTATGCATTGTACTAGACCTGATATTGCGTTCGCTATTTGCAAACTTCCTAGGTTTACTCATAATCCTAGTACTAACCATTGGAGAGCAATTGGACGAGTACTAGGTTACCTTAAAAAGACAAAGTCTTTTGGATTATATTATAACAAGTTTTCCTTCAGTACTTGAAGGTTACTGTGATGCTAGTTGGATAGCTAATATAAACGATAATAAATCAACATCTGGTTGGATCTTTAAAATAGGCGGAGGAGCTATCTCGTGGGGTTTCTAAGAAACAGATGTGTATTACTCATTCGACTATGGAGTCTGAGTTTGTTGCATTAGCAGCAGCAGGTAAAGAGGCAGAATGGCTAAGAAATTTATTGCTAGATATAGAGTTGTGGCCACAATCGATGTCAGCCATCTCTTTGCACTGTGATAGTGAAGCAACTGTGTCTAAGGCATTTAGCAAGATTCTAAGGCATTTAGCGAGATTTATAATGGTAAATCTAGACATATTACTTTGAGACATGAATATGTAAGACAATTAATTTCTGATGGAATTATAATAGTTGTCTATGTCAAGTCTGGTAATAATCTTGCTGATCCTTTAACTAAAGAGCTCTCAAGAGATATGATCAAAAGCACTACTAGTGCTATGGGTCTGAGACCATTCTAAATTGTCAGCAATGATAGTAACCTAACCTTTGTTATTGCTAAGCAATTCTAAAAGTTTAATAGGTAACAACAAATTATTGTTTGATAGTTAGCAAGTACCGTAACTAGGTGAGTACTTAAGAGAATGGGAGGTTGAATAATAATTATTATTCTTAATGAAGTACATATGTTCGGTAGAAGAACAAGGAAGTCTAATAAAAAACTATAAAGTAGACTTCACCTATATGAACTCAAGAGGTAGTGCCGCTTCTATCAAAGTATGGACTACAACTTTTTTAAGAGTTCAAGAATCAGGAAGTAGCACAAGGCCATAATACGGTGTTAAAACTCACGATGAACGTTTTAACGAGAAATAAGTAAGATTTATGTGTATAGTTATTTCCGATCTTGTTATATAGGAATTGTGATTTAAAATTTATAATTAGCATCAATTTCAACAAGGTTTTGAAATAATTATACTAATAATAGGTTTAAGTCGAAAGACACCTATTTTATGCATAAGTCTTAAAATGTTTTGACTCTGATTCATCAATAACTAAGTGGAGGATTGTTGGAAATAGTTATAGTTAGTGATGAATCTCACATTGAAAGTATGTGAAGAATGGAAGAGATTTATAATCAAGTGCACACCTATTCAATTCAATTTGGATTTTAGGAAATTTTGGAGGGAAATTTCAAAATTACACATGCGTTTGTCATGTTGACTATTAAATTAAAATCTAAATTAATGGTCAAAAGATTGGCACTTGGGCACTCGGATCTTAAGAACCGAAATTAATTTTAATTAATTTCGCTTTAATATTTCTTCTTAACTAAACGGTTTACTTTTAAGGGTTATATCTGGTGATGGAATGCATACAACCGTTAAGTGTCCATTCATTTTAAAAGGTACCTATTCATGAAGAAATATGTTTCCAAAATATATGACATTTCTTTTGGGGTATCTGAACATTATAAAGAATAGTGTCCAGATAACAGAGGCCTCACTTTTACTTCTATTTTACTATTCTTCTGTTTCGTTCAAAATAATATTCTCTAAACCGTTTTGGGAGAGTTTACTGTTGTGAAAATTCTGATTGGCTTTGTAATTCGTAAAGGGAATTGCTGCAAACCCGGTAGTAGAATAGTAGGGGCAAATTTCCTTAAGGAAAGTGAATTTTCATGTCAAATCTGTTTTTTGTTGTTGTAGTTATTATTGTTTTCCTAACAGGGTAGACATGCTTGACATTAGCAATATAGCTTCATCAAATCCAATGTGTAATATTGGACTCTGCTGTATTGCACCACGTTTTTTAACTCCTTTGTTTTCTTGAAGTCCTTCACAGCTTTCTCCATTAAACCTTTCAACTCCTCGGAACTCTCAAATTCTTTTATGGCTTTCTTATCAGCTTTCATATCCAGATGTTCTAGCTCTTTCTTCTTTGAAACTTTAGCTATCTCCAAGGTTGCCTGTAGCTTGTTTATCTCTGCATGAGTTTCAATAACTTGCTCAACTGCTTCAGTTTTTTCCTCAGTAAGCTCCTTTATATGAGCTTTCAAATTATCCTTGTTAGCTTGAAGGTACAGCTAAAGCAAGAATGATGTTGAAAATTCCTTTACGGCTGGAGCAAGGATGATGTTGCTGCTTCCTTTTAATTTTTGAGAAGACACAAGATTTTGATCACACAGGTGGATTAGGCTTATGTTTTGTAGTTCTATTTTCAACCCAAGTCAATGAGAGTTCATGTGACTTGGACAAAGTTAGTTGGTCCTTTTTATTCAAGTACTTGCTCGAGCAACTGCAAATTATTACATGCTGCAACACTCGAGTCTTTCTCCTGGCTTTAGTACTTGCATCGCACGTCGCAAGTATTATTATTTCTTTTGATGCTTAGAAAACAATCAATCGAGGTAAATATGTAAATTTAGTTTATTACACTAATCAGCATTTATGTAGAAATATAAACCAAGCTTTTATAAACCGAGCTTTTGTTATTTATTTATGTTGCCATACCGCATTAGTGTGATTAGTTAGATTTTATGGTGGCCATGTAGGTTTCAATTCTTATTAATATTAGTAGAAGTTAGGGTATTGGTTCTACGTCTGGCCCTTCGGATTGGGAATATAAATTGTAGCCGCATAAGACACAAATAGTGAGAAGCCTTTGTCCATCGGTTTTTCTTGTTTTATTTGCAATCGTGTAGCCACTGCTTGGTTTTCATCAATAGAAAATTTTCTTTGCCTCTTTGATCATTTTCCTTGAATATTTTTTTTGTGAATTTATGATTTATTATCAATTTGGATCTATTAGAGTGGTATTACAGCTTTAAGTTCAAGAATTTAATCCTAGAGCATTTGTGGTGCCTGTAGAGTGGGCAAAGTTTGTGATAAAGAAGCATGTACCATAGAAGAGTTCAAAGGTTGTGGTACTCGTATATTGAAAAATTAGATCACAAGAGTAGGTCTTGGAGTACCCGTTTGTTGATTGGAATTAGGAAAAAGTGGCCCTCATTGGACAGAGGTCTAAAAAAAGAGACTCTGTCATGATTGTTAATGTTGTGTAGTGACCAAGAAAAAAGGTCCTGCCAAATTGTTGATTGTACATGGTAGAATTTGATCAAGCCTGAAGACAAAAAAGCCAAGAAATTCAAATAGGGAAGACACTTAAATCTTGTGAAGGTACATAAGATTGTTAATTTGTGAGTTGTCATGGATTGGGATTTTGTCAAAGAAAATATTTATATGAATGAAAATTTGAATGTTGATTTTATTCATGGGTAGATAAAATTATGAAGAGTTGTGGAATTGTAAATTTTTGTGGTGCAAATTATTGGCAAAAGGAAAGACATGATTTCTTGTTTTCGGAAATTGTGTGAATAAATATGATGTGAGAAACCATGGTGGTTTCATTAGTGAATGGGTCAATATGGAGGAATTCTTTGACAAGGCAGAATTAGCATCAATATTGTATGCGAAGTACAAGTTTAATCTACTCCCATATGCGATGAAGATGGGGAATAATCAAAAGTTGGAGTTATACATTGTCTACACTATGATGGAACTTGCAAAGGCTATTCAAGCCAGAGATGGCATCGGACCCAATTACATGAAGAGCTTGATTTAAAAAAAAGCAATGTCGACAAAAAAAAAATAAATCAAGCTATTTAGAATTTTAATAGTTTTAGAAGTTGATTTGTTATTTGGTAACTAGATTAGAATTTGTGTCAAAGTTGGTTTAGGAAATATAGTTCAGCTGTGTTTAGATATTAGTATTGGAATAGGTGTTATGGTTTTATGCTTCTATTTAAAGACTTGAGTCCGACTTTTGTTATTGAGAGAGTTGTGATGGTTGAGTTATAAAATAATTTCCTCTCCAGCATAATACTTTGCCTTCCTCTATACGTAAGGGTGATTAGACAATTATGAGCGTGAAACTTTGTGGAAGCTTTGTTGTTATATTTGTACTTCTCCAACTTATTATTTCCGGGACTTATGCTTGCGGCTAGTAGGTTTGTGGCTGTTTGTTCCTTTGTTTTGAGTTTTTGGATAGATCAAACAATATTGGGATTAGAGTTTGCCATACTTCAATCTACTGTACGTCTGGATACCACTTGTTAGCTTGCCATAGATATGACTTTTACTTTGTTTGCAGATTGTGATCTAGTTGTGTATAAGGAGGCAGCCATGATGATTGTTGGCTGAAGCAATAGGAGAAGAAATTCATACAATTAAGAAGAATGGGCACCTAGAGGCTTGCTTCTCTTCTAACTGGTAAGAAAGTCATTGGAGTAAAATGGGTGTACAAGACAAAATTTAAACCCAGTGGAGAAGTTGATAGGTACAAGGCAAGACTAGTGGCGAAGTAGCAGAAGCCTAGAATTGACTATTTGAAGATGTTTGCGCTTGTTGCTAGGTTTGACACAATCCGTATGATAATTTCTCTAGCTGCCCAAAATAAGTGGAGAATTTATCAAAAGGATGTCAAGTCAGCTTTCTTGAATGGAGTTCTCAATGAAGAATTATATGCAGAGCAACCTATAGGATTTGTCAAGGGAGGTTAGGAAAATAAGGTGTATAGATTTAAAAAAGCTTTATATGGATTGAAACAAAATTCCAAGAGCGTGGTATACTAGAATTGATTCCTATTTTCTGACTCGTCGTTTTCAAAGGTGTCGTATGAGCACACTTTATATATTAAATCTTTGGTCCGTGATGATATTCTTATTGTATGCTTGTATGTAGATGATTTAGATTTATAGGAAGTAATCCACAGATGATTACAATTTCAGGAAGGCCATGATTAAATAGTTTGAAATGACAGATATGGAACTCATGTCATATTTCTTGGGAGTTGAAGTCTTTTAGTTTGACAGTGAAATTTTTATATCTCAAAAAGAAATATGCAAGTAACATTTTAAAGAAATTCAAGATGGATACAGCAAAATTGAACTAAGGAGAGTACTGGTGGATATGTAAATCCTACTTACTTTAAAAGTTTGGTAGGTAGTTTGAGGTATATGATATCTACAAAACCAGATATCAATTTTGTTGTTGGTTTAATAAGCAGGTTCATGGAAAATCCACGTCAGTCACATTTGCAGGCAGTCAAGAGGATTTTGAGGTATATTGGAAGTACTTGTAGTGGTGGCATTTTTTTATTTAGGAAATGTTCCGGTTGAACTTTTTGGCTACACAGACAGTGATTGAGGCGGTGATACAATTGAGAGGAAGAGTATTTCAGGATATGTTTTTTTTTTATTGGTTTTTGGCATATTTTCCTAGAATTCAAAGAAACAACAGGTGATTGCATTGTCTATTGCAGAAGCGGAGTATACTGCGACAGCTAACAATGCTACTCAAACTTTGTGATTGCATCGTATGCTTGATGTACTACAACACAAACAGATTGATCCTACAAAAAATTATTGTGATAGTAAGTTAGTGATTGAGTTATCCAAGAATCCAGTACTCAATGGGCGCAGTAAACACATTGATATCAAATATCACTTCATATGAGAGTTGGTTCTTGATAAGGAGATTGAAGTTGATTATTGCAGGACCGAAAAATAAGTAGTTGACATTTTCACCAAGCCATTGAAGATGGAGACTTTTGTCAAGTTGAAGAAAATGTTGAACATGTCCAAAATTGCGGAGTTTGGTTTAAAGAAGGTAATGCAGAAATATAGACCAAGCCTTTGTTATTTATTTATGTTGTCATATGGCATTAGTGTGATTGATTAGATTTATTATGGTGGCCATGTGGGTTCAATTCTTTATTATTATTAGTAGAAGTTTGTTGTACAGGGTATTGGTACTACTCTGGCCATTTCAATTTGGGAACATAAATTGTACAGCCGCATAAGACGCAAAATAGTGACAAGCCTTTGTCCATCTGTTTTTCTTGTTTTATTTGCAACTGTGTAGCCGCCGCTTGGTTTTGATCAATAGAAAAATTCCTTTGCCCCTTTGATCGTTTTCTGATGTGTGCACGGGCCTTAACCCAAGTAATGACCCAGTTCGAGTTCCATTGGACCAGTCACACGTGCACTGGCCAAGCGCTTCAAGGAGTCACTCCAAAACCCTAGTGCGAAGTGTGCAAGACCAACAAGGAGTCCATAGAAATATTGAAGGCTTAGAAGGGGGTAATCAGGTAATTTACACAATGATCCAAGCCCATGAAGAATCAAGCAGGCCTCCAAGTGGGTTGGCTGACTAAGCACTAGGCCTTAGTACTAGGCTTTCACATTATTAGAGTTGGATTAGATAGTTGGATGGAGTCATGAGCCGGCCCCACCTTGTCCAAGGAGTGGCCGACCCACCTTATTAGTTTTCTTAGGGTTTTATTAGTCCCTTAGCCTAGTCTCTTAGCCTATAAAAAAGGCTCACTTTGTACGGCTTAAGGGTTACACAATTTTGATAATAAACACTTAGTTTTGTTTTCTCTTCCAATAAGAGATTCGAATCCTTTACTTGCTTTGGCAAGGGTTCTTGAGCAATCTTGTGCTTGTCCTTGATTGTTCCATCGACCTATCCACTTGAGTATTCACCTCGATTAGAGCCGTCGTTCTACCACATTTAGTCAATTCATGTCATCCATATTGATTTTAGGTTCCGTAATTCAAGCGTTGGACAACCTCACTAGATCTTTGGGCAAACGTGCTACGTGTCTCGAAACGCGTTGATCAAGAATCGTATCAGTTGGCTTTAGAGCTTAGGTGGAGGTATCTTTCGTTATATCTTTGTTTTTTGTCCTTGTTTGTTGTCTAGAATTCCCTTGTTTCCGCTGCCTTGTTAAAAAAAAAATTTCTGTCCGTGTCATTGTTCTTCGTTGTGTCGCGGTTTCATACGTGTGTTTTGGTCAGAAATTGGGGCCGAAGTTGCTCCTGATTGTGTCTCCCAAATCTATCCAAAAGTTTAGCGTTTCTTGTGCCTTGTTTGTCAATTTCTGGTCGTGGTCGTTGCGTTTAAATCTGTCCGAGGTTGCATTGTTTGTTTGGGTCCATTGGTCCGAAGTCTTGCTCTTTGTTTTCGTGTCAATTCTGCCCGCGAATTGGTTGCACTTGTGGCGTGCCAAAAATTCTGGTTGGGAGTCGACCAACCTATCTTGTTAAGTTGGTAGTCGCTTGGGCAATAAGGAAAGCCACTTGGCGGCTGCTAGGGTTCTTGTTGGCTAGGTTTCTTGGCGGCTAGGGTTTTGTTTGCGCAAGAGTTTTACTTTTCAAATCTGTCCCAAGTTTTGCTTGCTTCATCCAAGTTGTTTACCCAATTTTCCAAACTGATTTTTGGTAAAACTTTGTTGGGATTTGTGAATCTTGAAGAGAATCTATAAGATTTTAGGGTTTCTTGAAGTTCTTGAAGACTTTCTTGAAGTTCTTGAAATTCTTGAATGTATCTTGCTAGTTCTTGGAAGGTTTTTTGGTTGTGCATTGCCGCGAGTTAAGGGCTGATCCAACCTAGAATTTTGATTCAATTCGGCCAAGAGTTCTTGTTGTTTGAGTTAAAAAAAAAGAAACAAAAATGAAAAAAAAGAAAAGAAAGAGAGCAACTTCGGGAAGCAAGAAAAAAACAAGAAGGATCCACACTTTTATTGCCAAATCTGCTTTGTTGCATCTTGTTCCAAACCCAAAATAGAAAATTACACAGAAAGGAATTCCAAAGTTTTGATCCACCACTTCTTGAAGTTCTTGAAGTTCTTGTTTCTTGGGAACTTGTTTGACCTTGCGTGTGAACATCTTCTTGTACTCCCTTGCGGTGGTGAAGGCCTTCCTTGGTTTTGGGGTGAATTTCTTGGGAGTTTGAGTAGGTGTTGTGTGCATCACCTTGTGGATTCTCCATTGTTGTTGAGAGAAGGCCGAATCACCTTGGGTAGTTGTCCAAAACCGAATCTGATTTGAGTGGGTGAAGAAGTCGGCCTTGCTTGGGTATTTAAAGAGTCCCCAACCGACTTGGTGAGGGGTTTGGGAAGGGGAATCAAATCTGATTTTTACTCTTCTTGGAAGGGAACTCAGAAGTTACTAAAAGAGTTCAAGAAAAGGTTTTTCTAAAAGTTTCCAAACTCAACTTGTTTTCCAAAATCTATTAGGAAACTAAGTAGATAACTTGAATAACTCTTTTATTTCCACTTGGACACATTCCTACATTCTAGGAGTTAGGGTTTCCATTTGATTCCGTTCACACTAGTATTAGTTTCCAAATCTGTCCGCCATTAACTTCTTTCCAAAAACGTCCATTCTTGTTTCCTTTTGCATTCCATTTTGTATCTTACTTCTTGAATACTCTTGTGGAGAAAGTTGGTTGCATTCATTGGACTTGAGCAGCATCTCTCAACTACCTAAACCAATAGGTAAAGGTGATTGGTAAGATCATTAGAGTGTTTTGAGTGACAAATACGAGAGTGAGTGAAACACTCAGGGAGCGAAGTAAGGATATATTTGTATTCTTTTCTTGTTCACTAATCTTTTGCAGGTCTAAAAGAGAGACATGGAGCAAGATCAACCAACCAATGACTACTCGTTGATGTTCACAGTAATGAAAAATGAGTTTAGGCGGATTAGTGAGCAACAAAAGGAGGATTGCACGCTCGCTTCGATGAGCTATCCAGGATTCTCACAAGGGACTCTCGTTCCAGATCTCATAACAGGAGTATTTAGGGTACCAAAGGGGCCCACAGTGAGGATTACTCGGCCAGCGAGGATGAGAAAAGGGCCGAGCCGAGCGGCCCAAGAGGGATCCATCCAGGAACGAAATCAAGGGGTTTAAGATTCAAGTCCCTATATTCTAAGGCAAAACGACCCTGAGACTTACTTGGAATGGGAAGGCCGTATCGAGATGGTCTTCGATTGCTATGACTATAGCGAGGAACAAAAGATTAAGGTAGCCACTGTTGAGTTCACCGACTACGCACTAGTCTAGTGGGACCAAATAAGGACTCATCGAAGGAGAATGGGAGAGCCACGAGTCCGGACTTGGCGAGAACTCAAGGCTTTGATGCGCAAGAGGTTCGTTCCAAACTATTACAACCGCGATCTCCACTCCAAGTTTCAAAACCCTCACTCAGGGTAACATGAGCGTGGAGGACTACTACAAGGAGATCGAAATGGCCATGATGAGAGCTAATATTCAAGAGGATAGTGAGGCAACCATTGCAAGGTTTCTTAGAAGTCTCAATCCTAACCTACAAGAAGTCTTGGAGTTCCAACATTACTTGGACATGCATGACCTTCTTGAATTAGCAATCAAGGCCGAAAGGGGAAAGAAATTGAGGCGAGGCTCGCACCTTCCAAACTTCCAACTCGACTTCATGGAGGGGCAACCAACCACGGAGGGCGACCCACGAAGCTGGAAATTCGGCTACACTCACTCCAAATAGCCGAGTTCAAGGTAATGTTTCTAGCCGAAATTCCCATTTTACCCCTAACAAATCTGTTGATGCATCCAGGTCCACTTCTAAACACCTAATGAGACTCCTAAGACTAGGAGTAGGGATGTAAAGTGCTTCAAGTGCCAAGGGTTTTGGACATATCCAGTCCCAATGGTTCAAACCAAAGGATCATGCTAGTTACTCACAATGGGGAGATCGTGTCCGATGACGACGATTGTGAGGATATGCCTGGATTGATCAAGGGCGATTGTTTGGAGGATGACTCGGTTGAGAAAGAATGTTCTTCTACTCAAGGGAAAATTGGCTATTTGGTGGCTCGACGAGTGCTAACCGCCCCGAGTCAAGGAGGACGAGCAATTGCAAAAGGAGAACTTATTTTACACCGTTGTAAAGTAAGTGATAAAGGTGTGCTAGCCTCATCATCGATGGGGGAAGTTGCACCCAATGTGGCAGATCTTACTCATGGTGGAGAGTTTAGACCTCCCTACAACTAGACATCCATACCCTACCGTCTCCAAGTGGCTGAGTGAAGAAGGAGAGGTACGTGTCTACAAATAGGTACGTGTCCTTTCTCCATTGGCACATACATTGATGAAATCGTGTGTGATGTAGTCCCATGTATGCTACACATATCATTCTTAGGGAGATCTTGGAATTTGACAAGCATGTCACATTTGATGGAAGCGCGAATAAATACACTCTTTTGCACAATGGTAAACGTATGGTTTTCACACCACTCACACCTGCACAAGTGTATGAGGACCAACTTAAACTGCAAAGAGAGTGTGAACTGGACCGTCCAAAAGAGGAAAAAAAAGGGCGGCCGACCCTGGCAAATGCTCTACTTCTACAAGTGAGCAACCTACCAAGGGTCAAGTGAGCACACTTAATGTCACACATGAGCATACATTACCTAAGCCACACACTAGAAAACAAAACATGATAATTAAGGTTAAGGACGTGCGAAAACTTATAAATGCTGACCAGCTTGTATTACTCATGATTTGTAAGCATGTGCTATTTAATACTGATGAACTCGACAAGGCATTGCTTTCGAGTGTTTATTGCTTTTTTACAGGATTTCGAGGACGTATTCCCCGATGAGGTTCCTGGTGGGTTACCACCCATTCGAGGAATCGAGCACCAAATAGACCTGATTCCTGGAGCACCACTACCCAACAAACCTGCCTACCGCATGGGTCCGGAGGAGACAAGGAGTTTCAAAGGCAAGTGGATGATCTACTAGGTAAG
Source organism: Coffea humblotiana (assembly GCA_023065735.1). Taxonomy (NCBI): domain Eukaryota; kingdom Viridiplantae; phylum Streptophyta; class Magnoliopsida; order Gentianales; family Rubiaceae; genus Coffea; species Coffea humblotiana. The sequence goes on along the minus strand of CM041212.1, from coordinate 14,040,132 downwards.
GGTTGGGTAAGAGAGAGTCTCAATCCTTGCGCCATGCCTGTGATACTTGTCCCAAAAAAGGATGGTACTTGGCGCATGTGCACTGACTGTAGGGCCGTTAATGCTATTACTGTTAAATATCGTCATCCCATTCTTAGGCTAGATGATATGCTTGATGAATTTAATGGTGCCATTATTTTCACTAAAATTGACTTAAGGAGTGGCTATCATCAAATTAGGATGAAAGAAGGCGATAAATGGAAAACAGCTTTTAAAATCAAACATGGTCTATATGAGTGGTTAGTCATGCCCTTTGGGTTGACTATACCCCTAGTACATTCATGAGACTAATGAACCATGTTTTGAGACACTTTATTGGCAAAATTTGTGATTGTCTATTTTGATGACATCTTAATCTATAGTCGTAATGAATATGAGCACATGGAACACCTGAAATTAGTTTTAACACACTTCGAGAGGCGTGTCTATTACGCTAACCTTAAGAAGTGCACTTTTTGTATTAATGAACTTATGTTTCTAGGTTATGTTGTAAGTTCACAGGGCATCAAAATAGATGAGTCTAAGATTGAGGCCATCAAGCAATGGTCCACACCTAAATTTGTCCCTGACGTGCGAAGCTTCCATGGTTTGGCAGATTTCTACAGATGTTTTGTCAAAGACTTCAGCACCATTGCTGCCCCATTAACCGCCGTGACAAAGAAGAATGACAAAATTTTATTGTGGAGAAACCCAAGAACAAGCGTTCCTTACTCTCAAGGACAAACTCACACATGCACATGTGTTAATATTACCTAACTTTAACAAGACTTTTGAAATTGAATGTGATGCTTTTGGTGTAGGTATTGGAGCCGTGCTTATGCAAGATAAGAGATCTTGTGCCTTCTTTAACGAGAAACTGGGGGGAGCTGCATTGAATTATCTCACGTATACAAAGAGTTGTATGCACTCGTGAGGGCCTTGGAGACTTGGTACACTTACCTCAGCCAAGGGAATTCGTGATATACACTGATCACGAGTCCCCTTAAATGATTCTCAAGGGACAACCAAAGTTGAGCAAACGACATGCCCAGTGGTTAGTTTTCTTGATACCTTCTCTTATGTCATCAATTACAAAACTAGCAAAACAAATGTGGTAGCTGATGCACTATCTCGTAGACATTCTTTGCTTGCTGTCCTTGAATATTAAAACTGTTAGGGTTTGAGACTCTTAAAGGAACTATATGCATATGATCATGACTTTGGTGACATATATATTCCTGTGTTAAGAGTCCACATGAAAAGTATTTTTTGTATGATGGTTTTCTGTTTTATGTGGATAAATTGTGTGTGCCTAATTCGTCCATTCGTGACCTTTTGATTCGCGAGACACATAGTGGTGGTCTCATGGGACATTTGGAATTGTTAAGATTTTAGTAATGTTGCAAGAGCATTTCTACTGGTCTCACATGCGTAGAGATGTTGAACGCATGGTTGGTAGGTGTGCCACTTGTCACAAAGCCAAATCTAAAATAAATTCATATGGTTTGTATACCTCATTACTTATTCCACATCATCCTTGGGTAGACTTGTCTATGGACTTTGTCTTGGGACTACCTAAGTCACCAAGGGGTAATGATTCCATCTTTGTGGGTAGTCGATAGAATTCTCTAAGATGACTCATTTCATTCCCTTGTCACAAAACTGATGATGCATTTCATATTGCTAGTTTATTCTTTAAAGAAATTGTCCGTTTACAATGGTATGCCTCAGACCATTGTTAGTGATAGAGATGTGAAATTCTTGAATTATTTTTGGAAGACTTTGTGGTCTAAATTTGACACTAGATTGTTGTTCTCTATCACAAAGTCATCCACAAAGCGATGGAAAAACTGAGGTTGTCAATCGCACACTTGGCACATTACTCAGGGCTCTGATTAAAAGAATCTTAAATCTTGGGAAGAGTGTTTGCCACATGTCGAATTTGCTTATAATAGAACTGTTCATAGTGCAACACACTACTCACCATTTGAGATTGTCTATGGCTTTAATCCCTTGACCCCCCTTACCTTCCTCTGAGCACACCAGCTTAGATGGGAAAAAGAAAGCTGACTTTGTACGCAGGTTACATGAAGCCGTTCGCGCAAACATTGAGAGGCGTACCCAACAATACATCCAGCAAGCCAACCAGCACCGTCGAAAGATGATCTTTGAATCTGGAGATTGGGTTTGGCTGCACTTGAGAAAAGAAAGATTCCCTAAGTAACGTGTAAGTAAGTTGTCCCCAAGGGGTGATGGACCTTTTCGCGTGCTCCAACGTATCAATGACAACGCTTGCAAATTGGAGCTACCTGGCGAGTACAACGTGAGCGCGACTTTCAATGTCGCGGATTTGAGTCCATTTCTTGACGAGGAGGATCCAGATTTGAGGACAAATCCTTCTCAAGTAGAGGGGACTGATGTATGCACGGGCCTTAATCCAAGTAATGACCCAGTTCGAGTTCCATTGGACCTAGTCACACCTGCACCGGCCAAGCGCTTTAAGAAGTCACTCCAAACCCTAGTACGAAGTATGCAAGACCAACAAGGAGTCCATAGAAACATTGAAGACTTGGAAGGGGGTAATCAAGTAATTTACACGATGATCCAAACCCATGAAGAATCAAGTGGGCCTCCAAGTGGATTGACCGACTAGGCACTAGGCCTTAGTACTAGACTTTCACATTGTTAGAGTTGGATTAGATAGTTGGATGGAGTCATGGGCTGGCCCACCTTGTCCAAGGAGTGGCCAACCCACCAACCTAGTTTTCTTAGGGTTTTATTAGTCCCTTAACCTAGTCTCTTAGCTTATAAAAAGGCTCATTTTGTACGGCTTAAGGGTTACGCAATTTTGATAATAAACACTTAATTTTGTTTTCTCTTCCAATAAGAGATTCGAATCCTTTACTTGCTTTGGTAAGGGTTCTTGAACAATCTTGTGCTTGTTCTTGATTGTTCCATCGACCTATCCACTTGAGTATTCACCTCGATTGGAGTTGTCGTTCTACCACCTTTAGTCAATTCGTGTCGTCCGTATTGATTCTAGGTTCCGCAATCTAAGCGTTGAACAACCTCTCTAGATTCTTGGGTAAACGTGCTACGTGTCTCGAAATGCGTTGATCGAGGACTGTAATCATTTTCTTTTTGTGGGTTTATGATTTATTATCAATTTGGGTCCATCAATTTAAGTTTGTCCAAATATATTAATAAATGGCTAAAATCGTGCTACATTAGTAAGTAAGTATGCCCTTTTTTTCTATCTTGTTTTAGGCACGCGAGTTTTTTTTCATAATTTGTTTTATTATATGTAAATTTGTCATTGTTATTGCAATATACTCACACAAGAACTTGGTTTATTTCCTCTACATAACTCTCCTAGATTTTTTTAATCTTGTGGATAAATAAGCACGATAAAAGCCATTACAAATATTACAATATGAAAAAAGTTATTGTGTTTTATTGGAGAAAATTACCCATCATGAAATTTTTCTAAAGAAACAAAGTTCGTATCCATGTTCTTTTTTTAAACTTAAATACATAATAATTACTTCTAAGAAAATTGTTCCTTTCTTATTTTTGTTTCTAAAAGTTAATTATCTATTTTTGTTAATTATTTTCTAATAAGTACTAATTACTACTATTTCTTTTCCAAAGTAATTCATTTAATAAGGGAAATTACTTCTTCCTAAAATCAACTTCAAAATTTAACTATTCATGCCAAAATTCACACATATAAAATAAATTTGAAAAATGTTAGAAGCTTTCGTAGGAGCTACAATGTGGCCCATACTTTGTAGGATACTCAGAGGTGTGCAAGCATATCACAGTATGAACAACTTTCTAGCATCAACCTAACTTTTCAAAAGATAATTTAGGCTCCAAAAGAGATTTAGAATTATTTTTAAACTATAGGTTTATAGTTCAAACCTCACATCTTATAGTTAAAAACTCCAGAAGTGTCTAGATGAGTGTTTCCTCTAACTCCTGATATAATCCAATTGGGAGCTCTCTTCCCTTTACACTATCACATATATATATATATATATATATATATAGCTATTGCTCACAGAGAAAAAAAATATACTCCCTCCATCCCATTTATATGTTATGGTCAATATTACACACAATTTTAGAAAATGTAAAATTGATCAAGACACATAAATTCCCAAAGAATGCTTTTTCCATTATTACCCCTGAATTAAACTTCAGCATTTTGTTAGGTGGGTTTGAAATTTTAAAGAAGCCATAACTACCCAAATCAAAAGATTATTTGTAGCATGATTTGTTAAATAGGATGACTTAAATGCTTCTCCTTGAAAATTTTATTAATTAAGGGTATAGTAGAAAAAGTTGTACTTCATTTATTTCTGTTTTAAGCCATGACAAATATTTTGGAACGAATCAAATAGAAACTAAGATATATATAAAAAAGCCAAAAAACTGAATAGCTCTCAAATTGTATAGTACGTCAACTTTTAGTCCTTCAACCATTAAGTGCATACTTTGCCCCTCGAATTTGTAGAATGGAATCATCTCACCCTTTTGGCTAGAGATAATTTCAGAAAATCTTCCCTAAGATTTTTGACAATATCACTTAGCACCTTTGAAGATTCAAAAATATCACTCAATTCCCATATTAGTGAGATGGGACCATTAGTTACTATCATAACACATGAATTAACAAAATTATCTTTAATACTTTAATTAATTTTTAGGCAAAAGCATTATAGAAAAGAAAGTTTTAGGCAAAACATGTATATATTATATTCTAATCATGTTGGTCAGAGAAAATTCAATATAAGACAATACGAAAGGATAGGAATTGGGAGAAAAATATATCTCTCTCATTAAATGATTATTATAAGAATATTTAATGATACGATTTTGAAATTGTTACAAAATGTATGATTTAGGGGAGGCTTAGTAATATTTTTGAAACTTTGGAGATGCCAAGTAATATTAACACTAATCTTGGGAGAGGTTTCTAAAATTATCTTTAGCCAAAATGGTGGAATATACCTTTTACTAGTTTGAGGAGCAAAAATATGCACGTAATAGTTGGGGCTAAAAGTCGACTAATTTCAATAGTTTGAGGGCCATTCAAATTTTTTGCCCTATATAAAATGGAACGGAGGGAGTAATAAAAGTAAGCTTCCTAGCATCCAAGATATTTTGGGCTTCCCTTTGTCCACAATGTTATTGAAAAGAGATGAATTTCCAACTCTCAGTTAATTTGGCTTTTTTCAATTTTTGTTTGATTTCTTTTTTTCGCTTATTATTGGCACTTGTTTCTTTCATGTATATAGTCAAGAGTCTTTTTCTTTTTCTCATGAGTCGACAAAGCAGTTTCATACGCGAAGTAACTGTGTTTCATTTTGATTCATGTTTAGAATCCAAGTTTATCCCACTAAAGTTTCTTTCCTGTTCTTCACTAATTTTTGAACTCATTCCTCAACTTCTATTCAAGATGGAATTTTATTTTAATAAGTTGGTGTTAGTAGTGTAAAACTTAATCGTACATGAGTTACGTCTAAGTAAACTAAAAAGGCTCCTTCCTAAAGCAATATTACACGTTATGGTTCATATAATGTTGTATTCTAGTAATATCAAGTTAGAATTATTTCTTGCCTCTTGCATTTGGAAACTTGGGATAAATTAACGTGATGAAAAGCAAAAAAAAAAAAAAAAAAGTGCATCGCATGAAATTAAAAACTCTAGTTCCCTTCTCTTTCATATTTAACGGTCTATATACTTAAAATAGAGAATAGGTATATATCTTCCTTCAATTCTTATGACCAAAATATAATCTTTTTCGAATAAGAGTATGCGATTTTTCTATGTGAGTCAGATCAAGGACAGAGTAAAAGTAAAGTGTGATATTTTTCCTTAAGATTCCAAAACTAAATGCATAAGAATAACTCTTCCAAATTTGATTTTTTTTTAATTTCTAGATGCTATCCCAACGAAGGTTTTTGGTTCAATCTTGAATTTAGTTTCAAAAATCATCTTGAAGAAATTTTTACCTGCATTGGACTCTATTGAAGAGAAATTTTACCACAAATATTTTCAAAATAAAACAAAACCTAGAGTTGTCATTATTTACATAGCCCCCAAACCATATATCCTTTGAACACTTTCAGTGACAGTGTATAGATTAATTGGTTCTAAAAATTTATTATATATTTGTATTGTACTTAATATCACGATGTTTATAATGTATGTCTAATATTATTTTTCTGTACAAAGATTGTGTGCATCTATAGTAATGAAAGATTCATTACTATTTTTTTTTTTGTTTTCTTGGTTACTTCACTTCTGTTTTGTAGAAATTAACACTAACCTAACTTCATTCCGAATTTAATTCTATTCCATAAGGAAATTTAGTGCAATACAAAATCAGAAATACTTTCAATAATGTTTAGAAAGGGCATTCTAATTTGAGAGAAAACAAATTTTTTTTGGAGTGTGAGATTAAGAAATTTGGGAGGGCAAAGAAATATATTGTCTTACAGGAAAATGTTCATGTTTAATTTCTAAAAAACACATTTGTAGTAATATTTTTTCCATAAGTAAACTTAGAATTATCCTAAGATAGAACCTCAAGCTCGTATTACTTTGATATGAGGTTTCTTTTGAAGAATTGAGTTCCATTGAAGAAAACTTCATCATGCGTTTTTAACACTGTTTTCATTATCCTACATAGTTTTCTCACAGGTTAGCAAGAAATTGGAATAAAATATTGGCAACTTACTTTAATTTTTCTTTCTTTTTTTTTTTATTGGGGGTAGGATGTTGTATGTTTAGTTTTCTTGTTCAATTGTATATTTTCTTATCTTGCACTGAGATATTCATCCTTCCAATGAAGAAATTCTATCCTATGAGAAATTTTGATTTCCCATTGTAATTTTTATGATAGTCTAAGACTGTTTTATATGCTGTTTCAGTCTCAGAAGAGTGTTTTATATAAATACCCTCAATAGTTATAAAAATGCAATTCAGCTTTGGAGAGTAAAATTGTCACTAAGTTTTGTAATAAATATAATAAAGAGGTTTGTTATTGAACTATACTTGTACTAGCAGATTGGTGGATCATAAAACTTTTGCCCCATCAAGAAAAATCCCAAAGTTTTTAATTAATTAAAAGCAACTTTTTTTTTTATCCTCTAACCGCTTCCCACATCCTTTTCACCGCCAACTACCAGTCACATGATTAAAACTCTGAATCTGATGGTGGAGAAGATTCTAAAAGTCCTTACCTAATAGTAAAATATTACTATTAAAACTCGATTCGATTACATCCTTACTAATTAATTAAAAGCAATTTTTTTTATCCCATCAAGAAAAATCCCAAAGTTTTTAATTAATTAAAAGCAACTTTTTTTTTATCCTCTAACCGCTTCCCACATCCTTTTCACTCCCAAGTACCAGTCACATGATTAAAACTCTGAATCTGATGTCAGAGCAGATTGTAAAAGTCCTTACCTGATAGTAAAATATTACTATTAAAACTCGATTCGATTACATCCTTACTATTTGAAAATATAAGAAAGTAAAAAAATACTTGTAGTAAAAATATTCTTGGAAAAAAACTAAATCACTGAATCATATTGACCCTTTTAATGTAATATAATATAAAAACAGATCAAGTGACTTAATTAATGGGTTCCATTTGTAAGAAGGCTGGAAAAAGACTAGTACAAATGACCTATGCCCTTTCAAATATTATTGCATGAAGTACATTTGCTTCCTGCAGCAGTCGGCAACGGAGGGACCGCTACCCTCCCAAAACTTTTGAAAATCCTATTTTGACACATGCTTATTTTTGACAAGTTAATAACATCTCCCTGTCTTGCCGCATCCCCCCGGATGTAATTAACAGTAATATTTTATGCCCCTTTTCTACTTTACTTTCACATAATATACTAATCTTTAGTATCCTAAATAAAATAATATATCAACTGAATTACGGTATCACTTAAAAATGATGTAAAATATAAAAAAGAAAATACAATCAACATAAAAAATTCAAAATGTCATTGTAAGTCATTGTAACAAACACCACTCACAAAAATGTCATTATTACAAACACAAAAAGTCAGAGGGTCTTGTTTTCAACTTTAATTATCAATCTCCAAACTCCAATTTTAAGTACTCTAAGGTAAGTACTATTGTTAAGATTTTTTTCCCTCAGAAATTCCTCTATTATATTTTTAATCTTCAGTAATTCTTTACGTAAATAATTATTCTTAATCATTAATTATTCTTCCTAACATCCAACTTTAAAGCAATCTATAAGTAATTTTTTTAAAAAAAATGTTATCTTACTTTAATATCAAATCATACTTAATATCCTTGAATTCTAAGATAATTTTTGTAGAAATAAATTCAATCATAAGTTTCACTACAGTGAGTGATAATAAAGTAACATTTTTCATCGTACAACACTCGTATTGATGAAGAATAGAATCAGAGTAAGTTTTATTTTAATTATTTTGTTTTAGATCTATTGTTGCACTAAAATACTAGTTATAATATTTTGAATTTGAAAGTTCTCATAAATGTTATTTTATGTGAATAGTACATGGCAATGACGTGATGCCGAGGGTAGAAATCGTCAGCTTCTTGTCACATAACCCAGAATATCGTGCTGCAGCACGGCAATAAAAGGGGTCGCTACTCGGTGTATTTTTCTTCAGCACACTTATATAGTGTCGACTCAATTTTCCTCAATGCGCAGGACCATGTAGCTTTAAGATCCACTTGAGATCCACTTGTTAAAAAGCACATTAGCTCTCCAGTATAAATAGTTAAAAGGTTTATCTAACAGGTGTTAAATAAGCACCCGTTTAAATATATTTCAAGTATTCCAAAATGCAAGGATGGAAGCACAAATTACTCAGCTATGCAGGAAAAGAGGTACTTCTCAAGTCGGTCATAATGGCATTACCCAATTACACAATGTCATGCTGCAAACTGCCTAAAGGACCATGTGCTGAAATATGTGGTCACATGGCAAAATTCTGGAGAGGCTAAAATGAAGAGGAAAGGAAGATGCAATGGATAAGTTGGGAGAAAATCACACAGGTGAAGGGAAATGGAGGTATGGGGTTTAGGGATCTAGAGCACTTTAACAGTGCCTTGTTAGCAAAGCAACTATGGAGGATATTGATGCAGCCAGACTTATTAGTGAGTTGGGTGCTGGGAGCCAAGTACAAAATATCGCAAACAGGCTGGGATGGAGAAGCTCCAAGGAACGCATCCTGGGTGTGGAAAAAATATATACAGCTCTGGCTTGGTGCTGCAAAAAGGAATGTGGAAGAGAGTGGGAGATGGGACTACTATCAACATATGGAGGGACAAATGGATCATGGAATCCTCAACTGGGAGAATAGCAACACAGAAACCTCCAACTTGTAACTTGCAAACTGTGGCAGATTTGCTAATAGAGAGGGAATGGAATAAGGAACTGATTGAGGAGACGTTCTCAGAGCAGGAAGCTTCACAAATATTACAGATGCCACTAAGTTTGTTTTCCAGGAAGGATACGGTCTATTGGAAATACTCAAAGTCAGGGAAATAAACTGTGAAGTCGGGATATGTAGTAGAAAAGAAAGAGGTAAATCAAAGGAACAAGGATAATCATGGCGAGGGAGGAACCAGCTATGCACAACATAAGGAAAAAGTGTGGAAGAGCTTGTGGGGTTTAAGGATGAAGCCAAAGATCAAACATTTCATATGGAGATGCCTACACAAAAGCATTCCTGTAAATGAGTTGATACACAAAAGAACAGGAAAAGGCTCCCCATTATGCAAATGTTGTGGGGAAGAGGAGGAGACAGTGGAACACATGATTTTCTTTTGCAACAATGTTGAACCTATATGGAAACTGGCCCCAATACAGTGGGATGGACTACTTCAATGGAGATCAAATTTCTGGAGATGGTGGGAAGGTATATTAGAGGCAAGGAGCAGACCAAGAGGAGAAGACCACATCACCTTAACAGCAAGCATCATCTGGCAAATTTGGAAGGCAAGAAATGCTCGACAGTTTGAAGGGAAGTATAGAGAGCACATGTCCATCTTAGAAAATGCAAAAAATGAATGGCTGGAGTTTCAAGAGGAGCAGATGGAGAATGATAAAAAGCATAGGACAGGAACGAGTCACCAAATGCAAAACCATCAATGGAGGCCACCAGACGCAAGTGTAGTGAAGATAAACACTGATGCCGCGGTTCCTACTAAATCCGCAGGAGTTGGGCTAGGAATGATAGCAAGAGATAGTTATGGAAACATTGTCGAAGCAAAAGGTATCAGGAAGTATAGCAGAGGTGGAGCTGAAATGGAAGAGGCAGAGGCACTCTGACAAGGCATGATAATGGGTAGTGAAGCTGGATGGCAAAGAATAGAAATGCAAACTGATTGCAAAGCTGTCATTGAAAAAATTTACAAGACAGGTAGAGACGAAACACCAATTGGCACCATAATGGAAGATATAAAACAATTGAGTGACATGTTCCAAGACTGTGCTTTTTCTTTTGTTTATAGAGATGGAAATAGATGTGCTCATAAAATAGCACAATTTGCAACTAAACTTGTTTCCAAGGTAATATGGAAACAAAGTTTCCCCCTGTGGCTCAAAGAGAGCATTCAGGAGGATAATAGGACCAGTGTCCTTTTATGTAACTAAAATCTTGTATTATCAAGTTCATATATGTATAAAAAGAATACCGTTTGAAAAAAAAAAGTGTCATATTTTAAAAAATATAAGATTAATTAGAAAAAATAAATAAATACAAGAAAAGATATGTAAGATTATATTGGAAAAGTATACAAATGTAAAAAAAGATAGTAATTTTTTATATGTGTATATATATGATAAGTTTAGGAATGGCAACGAGGCGGGAAACCCCTTCCCTGCCCCTGACCTCGTTGCCCATTAATTCTCCCCACCCTCGCCCCGCCCCGCTTCCCTTGCAGGTGCCCCCCGGGGCTAATAAAAATTTGTCATATAATTTTATTATAATTAAATTTTAGCAAATAATCAAGTACTAAAATATCAATACATCACCAAATTATTATCCATTGTAATTTCACAATTGAAACCCATAAAAACTATCAAATAAAAGTTATATGAATACAATCCCACGTGATGAAACAAATACAACTAAAGTAGTCAAGATTTCACTTTTGATACAAATTCAATTACTAAGTCATTATTGTATTTTTTTTGAGAAAAAGTGTTATTGTGTTCAATGTAATTAGGAATTTTGTATAAATGTATTAGTAAATTTAGTATAACTAATTAATAATTTCTATTAGTAGATATGTATAATTATTAGTATAATTGATAATATCAATTATATTACATATACTAATATCCATTATATAATACATATAACTAATAATATCATTATCATAAATTTGTAACTAATTAAATTAAATATTATATATGTATATATAATTATATACATACACACACAAATATATATATATATATTTATTAATTTTTTTTAATGGGTGACGGGGTGGGGGATGGGGCGAGCATATACTCCCCCACCTCGTCCCACCACTCGCCCCAACCCTCCCCTCGTTAGTGCCCCAATTGCCATCCCTAGATAGGTTAGTATGTATATATACAAGTTAATCAATCTATTCAACAGTTCTTTAACATACATTACTACTTATATATTTGAATTATTCTCTCCAAGAAGAAGTAGTGACTAATCATCCGATGCTTTCCCCGAGGATAAATTGTTATTTGATTTGTGCTAAGTATTTAGACACACTTACCCCAAGGTCGATTCAACCAAATCAGTATTTCTTCAAGGAAATTGAAAATTACCGCTCCAGGAAGACCAAGAACTCTAGTCATTACACATTAGCAGCTCATCAGTCATTTTGAAACTAGCTCATTTTAGGCTAACATGTTGCATTTTTTCCCCTTAAAATGAATATCTAGGAAACAAAATCAGAATGCTAGTAAAGCAGGTTAACACTCTGAACGCTACATGGAAGCAAAGCACAACTCTACCAGCACTTCCCCACCCCAGTAAAAATACAGATGCAACTACAACAAAATTCTTGCTGATCTTGCCATAAGAAAGACGTCTGTGCACCACCAAAGAATACAGCCATCTACGGACAACAAGCAAGGTTCTTACCGTGACAATGGGAAATTAACATGAGGAGCGAGAAAGGGATTATTATCAACTGAATATGAACTGAGAACTCGCTGGCTTGGTAAAACTTCTGATGTTATGTATAAAATCAGAAAGGGTAAACAACAAAAAAATCCCCGATGATATAACTATCTTAAAGAAAAGCCCCCTATAGTTTCAAATCATATGTGTTTGTACCTCATTGTTTGAAGTAATTTAAACATTGACGGAAATCGTTAAAACAAACGGTTTTGAGTGAAATGACAAAAATGCCCTAATAACATAAGCAAAAAATAACCTAAAACAAACGGTTTTCATTCATGTGTTGGTACCTCATTGTTTGAAGTAATTTAAATATTGACGGAAATCGTTAAAACAAACGGTTTTGAGTGAAATGACAAAAATACCCTAATAATATAAGCAAAAAATAGCCTAAAACAAACGGTTTTGATTCATTAGTTTCATTCACTAATAATATAAGTAAAAAATATTGATTTCTATAAGTTTGAAGCAAATTTGAAAAAGAATCATAGTTGTTTTATTAAGGTATAAGGGGCAAAATAGGCAATTCATGTCAAAATTTGCCTCAAAAAACTATTTTTTGGAAGAACCACGCGCATTTCCAATGCGTTTACATCGCACGCATTAAATTTAACAATTTCCACTGATTTTTCACTTTACTTCAAACTATGAGGTACCGATGTGTATGATTTGAAACCACAGGAGGCTTTTCTATAATATAGCTATACTACAGGGGTTTTTTTTGTTATTTACCCAATCAGAAATGAGTTCCTAGCACTTTTGGACAAAAATTCAACAAAATGTAAGGTACAATAACTAAGAATCCAAGTTACATCCATATAATCCTTTTGAACTAATTTACATCCAAATATCACAACAACCTCTCTATCCCAACAAATGTGATTTGATTCTCGCCCATGTTGGTGCCATGAAACACAAGTTTAGAATTCAATGCTCATCATGAACCACCCATGGGAATATCCTTGCTGTTTTGATCAGGAGGGTGGGTATCAAAACAACTTGCAGAAGTACTTTGCTGAGCCTGGCCAGCTCCAAAAATGAACTCCTGAGGTGGGATGTCATAAGCTGGGCGGGCAAGATCAGACGAAGCACCGGCCTTACTGAAAGCAGGAGCAAGAACTGGATTATTTGGCTTTGGAAAACCAAAGCTAAAAGATGGCACAGCTGGACTGAAGGTAGGCCACGTTGCGCTGCAATTATCAACTGAGCCAAAAATCTTCTGCTCAAACTCCAGTAGTTGCTGGTAGACAGCTACAAATTACGGAAATAGGAGATCAGAAGCTTATTCAACCTGAGAAAACAGCAATAATTCCAGCAGGACAACTCTAACATCTAAGGATAATAGTGTCTGGAGATAATAACATGCAAATACAACAGAAACAGGATAACAACTTTGGACAGAACAAAGATATGAAAATTGTAGCGTAGTTATGATAGGATCCTCTGACTATAACATCCTAGATGACAAAAGTTTTGCTAGGTAAATTATTTATTGCTTCAAGCCTCTATTCCCTCATGCAAGAAATATCTGAGATCCAACTGTTCACTTGCATAGACATTTTCAATTCAGTCCTTTAATCTCTCCCCCCCCCCCCCCCCCCCATTCCCAAAAAAAAAAAAAAACCAATTCAATTCTCAGAATTTGAACTTTTTTCTTGGGGCTGTGGTGGATAAAGATCAGGGGCTTTTCCCAAGTATCATGTGCAGATACACAGATACTTCAGCCACTTTATAGTACATACTGAAAAAGACAGACATTCAGTTGAAAGAATCACATATCTACAGCCAAGATTAGGCTATTTTCAACTTTACAAGTAGAAGATCCACGAGCAAAAGTAGTAAAAATGATAAACCTTGAGTTATGTCAACTGAAGCTCTCCGTTCCTTCACCCACTGATAACTCTGTGCTAATCTCCATCCTTTGCTTTTCATCAAGTAAGCTATTACAATAGCTGGCGACCTGCAAAAGGAGCATAATTATAAATCAGAAGTTCCAGCCAACAAAAGATTGTAAAAGTAATAATCATTTACTAAAACTCTCAGGCCAAGAAGTAGAAACCGTCATTAGCAGCCTGCAAAACTGTACAATATCTTTTTATTTTAATTAAGCCCATTCAAGGATCTTCAAAATGAAAATCAGGGAGCCTTTCTAGCAGACTGTATAAACCCAGATGTCCAGAAGAAATCTAGTTAACCTAACCTACCTGTTTTTTCCAGACATGCAGTGTACAAGAACACGAGCATTTTCCTTTTCACATTTTTCTGCACATGTAACAAGTATGTCAGATATGCAAAACCAGGAAAAATAAATACAAAAAATAGAATGATGCAATTGCACACATCCATCATAACAGAGCCATTGAAAATGTATAAAAAGATATTTACCATTGCTTGACAGTAGCATACCTACACCATCCACATCAAAACTACTGAGTTTAAAATAATTAATGCCACAAACCCATCTAAAAAGGCATAGTAAATTATTTGCTCAAAATGTTAAAAAAGTTGCCTGATTTCATTCAAAAGCATATGATGATCACCTTATGACGTGGTAAAATTTTCTGTACAGGTTTTTTGTAAACCAAAATTTCTATCTATAGATTCAAACATCACAGTTGCATTCATGGAATTTTTGAAGCACAAAAAATCCTGTAATAGGTAAGAAACTACATATATGATAGCAAGGATATACACTGTACTGTAACGTGAACCCATCCACTGTAAACTTTACACCTTAACTCAGAACCATGCAGCCAAGTTGCCATCACTGGCTACTTATTATTATGTTGGTTAACCATAACATTGCCACCTGGGCTAAATGAATAAATCAATGGCAACTTAACCTAAACAAATATTTGTGTGCACATAGGCATACACATGTTAATAAATACATATCTACAAACAATCAATTCCAGGTTGTTCACTTTAATTATCAGTTACCAGGCCAAGGAAGGGAATCATTTTACAAACCCAATTAAAACTCAACACCACAATCAAATTCTCAACTCTCAAGCGCCTTCATGCAGCATTAATTCCCCCAAAAAAAACACACACACAATCTTCGAATTGGTCCTGTCAAAGTTTTTGCTCAACACCAATGGAAGCTCTTCATATGCTCCATATTCACATCAGAAAAGAACATGCAAGTTTCCGACACAAATTCCGTTACTTGACTTCCTACATAAATATCAACTCAGCCAAAGATACATATCTACTGTATCACACAACACTCTAGGGAGGGAGAAAGGATTAATTAAGAACCACAATAATGTAAAGTGCAGACCAAATGTCCAAACATTTTTAACTACTTAAAGCAATTTCATTAAATCCAACTCCAAGTCCACAATTTTACAGCCAGAAGTAATTAGCAAAGCAGCAAGGGAAAATATATGATACCAGCTAGATGAACTAGTACAATGCGCACTTAAAATAAATAAGGCTAGAATCTCATATAGTAATGCCATCTTTTTCCCCCTTTTTTTTTTTTCAAAGCAACTGAAACCAGGCAATCCCAGGGAAATCTGAGGAAATTCCACAATTTCCTCCCTCTCCTCTTCCTGCACTCGTGGTGGTGCTTTTAGATTTAATTTCATCAGATTAATCCAGGAAAAATTGACAGCTCAAAACCCAGGGCTTTAGTAACCTCAATTCCAGGGAGAGGAACTGTACAGACGGTATCTCAGATTTCAAGAAGACACACAAAAGCTACATTTTAGATGCTGTTCATAATAAATGGGCAAGACTATAAAATCCTTGATCCTAATAAATACAGTTAAGCTAAATGGTTGCCGCCAATCTAGATAAAGAAACAGAGATCACCATGGCAGTGAATGAAACTTAGTCCCCTCATTTCGTAGCGCTTAGTTCTCTCACCATTTTAAGTGATTTAAAAGAAGCACAACAACATATGTGTAACATGTCAATGCAGATACTGAAGAGAGAATGCCATTTATTTGCTCCTTAAAAGGAGAACTTTGAAATGGAAGAAGAATGCTTCCATTCATCCAATTTTCTCCTTTCTCATCTAGTGAATTCCAGCTTAAAGTAGGACCATGTGTTTTTAACATTAATTTGTAATCTGACAATAAGGTTTTCATAAGAAGAGCCCTAGATACTCACCTAAGAATTGAATTGCATCCTCGAAGGGCAAATTTTGGTTGTCTGGAAGGCAATGATATGTAAAAGAATTCTTGTATAAATTTTGACAAGCAGGTACAGTCTGCACATGGAACAGAATACATGAGCATACCAAAGAAGGAAAAAAAAAAGGGAAGAAATGCAGGATTATATCATCAAACTCTTTAACCAGTTCACTAATGATGGAAGGCTAATATTGTTACCTACGATATTTAAAGATACAACAGACCACCAAGAACATTATGAGCATATATAAATAGAAAACAAACAGCTCGTAGTGCGACATATAAGGGAAGATAGAGGCAGACCACCAGAATATCTATTAGATTGAAATCCATGATAAGGATTCCACTAAAAAAATTTCTATGCTAATATCTCATGAAAATAACATGAGTTTCAATTAGCAAGGGCACTAGAAGAAATCAAAAGTACACTGTTTGACACTATGTTACTCCCTTTGTTTTATCCCAACAAGCCCTCTCGACATGACATGACAGTAGTAATGGTATGGGATCCATATGGGACACTTTAAAAGTTTTTTGGGTACTTTGACTTTCTTGTCTGGTGTATGTTGATAGTGGAGGCGGAGGAGGAGGAGAAATGGAAAGCGAAGTGGAAAACTTTAGGACTTTCAGATTAGAAAGAAAGATGATCAGGTGAAAAAGAAGATGAAAAGTAGAAAGAAGTGGAGAACTGTGACCTATCTTAAATTCTAAATTTCCCTTGCATATTTGAAATCTCAAAAATTCCAAGGAAAAAAATCCCTGTTCGATAATAAATAAACAACAATCCATATACATAATTTGTATATTTGCTAGAATCTTCCCTGTACCCGCATACCAGTATGTGACCCTTTAGAAGTGTCACCATATCCTAATTCTATATGATTGACAAACTAGACACTTAGACACGTACCCGTATCCGGCTTCCATACCCAAGTCCGAGTACCATAGGTTCAACAAATTACTTGTGTGCTAGACAGACATTCGTAGAAGAAAACCACTAAAAGTATGCTTTAACACTAAGCTAGTGTATCTGCTGTCAAGGACACTTTTACAGTCTCATAGCTTCTTAGCCCCATATTTTCCTTTTATAATGCAAGTTTAATGTAAAAGTGGACATCCTACCAGAGCTAGGCTCTTGGACTGGGGACTCTTTAATGATGCATCTTGTATTATTTCTACAAGGAATATGGATACTACTGACCATCTGTTTTCTGACTTCCCTTTTTCTTTTGCAATGTGGAGACAGGTGATGAGCCTTGATTCTACATATAGAGCTTACTTTTGGTCCTCCTCTCAATCACCACAATCTGTTTAATTTTGGACCGCCATCCTTAGGCGATCAAACAATGCTTACCACCTTCAGAGAGTAAGGTATCATTGACAGTACAATAAGATCAATTCATCTTTTACCATGGTTCTTGACAGAATTATTCATGATATGAGACTTGCTGCTGTTAGCTGGAGAGGTGTTAAGAAGTATAGGGAAAATTGTCAGTTCTGTACTCCATGGAATTTTGACTAATGAATTTGTTTGCCAAACCAGGTTGAAGTACGGTTCAATATGTACTTAATCTTGTTTCTTATAAATACACTTGTTAAAGCTGTAGCATTAGAATTAGAAAAATTACCTAAAAACAAAGTAATCAAGTGAAATACTAAACTACAATTATGTGCTCCTTTTGAAATAGTTAAGTTATAAGAAGTATTCTTCCACTACCACAGCAAGTAGTCGGCTTCCAACCATATCAATCTAGGTTTAAACATAATGCTTTAAATATGTAGGACCACCTTAGAAATTAAATATAACTAGATCACTCATTCTTTTTCCAAAAAAAAAAAAAAAAAGAACACAGTCCACGTCCATGGACATGTTCCTGAACTAACTAATCTAGCAGATGAACAGTCATCCACTGAACGTTGAGCTTCACTTTCCTTCTTTTCACCTTCAGTATCTTTCTTTTTCCCGTCTGTATTTAAGGAGATGGTGGTTTGTATGGTGGTAGGAATAACCTTCTTTTTCATATTTGCAGTTTAATTAGAAATTTTACTCAACTCTTGGAACTTTCTATGCACAACTGAAGAAACAAGCTACAAACCACTTGTATGTTTTCCTTTATCAAAGAATCTGAAAATCAATCTACAGAGCACTTGCATGTTTTCCTTTAAAAAAGCTTTCGAATTCATTCTCTACCTCTTCTTCCAGGATAAATGACCAGTATCCCAAGCTTCTCTAGGCAAGTTTTTTCAGACCATGACGCTTCTCCTTTTATTTATTCTCCAGAAGGCCCTTTTATTTGTCTCCATTCTTCACATCCTTCTATGATTCCAACCATTCCAATCATGTACCATTTTTCAAATGCATTTTCAAAATAATTTGTATGTCGGAGCATTTTAAAAAATGATAATAAGAGAACTAAAAGCCCTTTAGGAATCGCTATCTTACAGTATTTTTATTATTTATCTTAATTTATTATATATTCTAATTGATGCTTAAGTCACATGTCACCCATTTATAGTAAAAGTGAAAGGCAAGTTGTGAGGAGAAGGCAGTGGGGGAAATGGTTGAGAAGACGAGCAAGCAGTTATATGGGGCAGTGTAGTGTAGCAATAGTAATTGAACAGGACAACAGATGAACAATATCAAAGCCAAATGAAATCCCCCCACCCCCCCCCTGACCATTCACCTTAGGAGTGTGAGACTGCCTCATTTAGGATATAAAATAGGCCAAGTTTGTAATCAGTCAACTTGATCACAGATTTCGTTGTTACCATGTCCCTTCATCTCCTTGTCTAACTGCTTGTGCACTTTTTGTTATACTTGCATGAGATTGCATGTATTTCTGTCAGACCAAAGTACAGACATTATATGAAAAGATCCCATTTCAGCACTCACATGACCACCAATGTATCAAACCTTTCAAAAACCAAACTTTTTACAACCTCATCTGCATGATTCTGTCACACTATCACAAAATTATTGTCAATGCCAAAAGTGGAAACTCTGATTTCCAATTTCTACTCCCCAACCAGCATATAAGAGTCATTGTAGAAGCTGGTCCACCAGTTGTTAACAACGCTTACAAACTGGATCTTGTACAAACATGCGCAGGTAACATCACCATCAGATGTTCAAGGTAAGGACAATTTGCCTCACTTACCACCTAATAACACCTCTCTCAGAGAATTCCACATATAGGCCCTAAAACCAATTTTTGGAAACTATAGAATTGGAAAGAAAGAAAAGGTGGAGCACTATATCTATCGATTAACCTATGAATAATTGTTGCACTCTCCAGAAGTGAAGGGCTTTAGGGGATGGAGGAAACATAGAACCTCACCAAATACATATCAGATGTAATTCTTTTATTCAAATACTCAGCCAAAGCTGTCCTTGCAGTAAATGAGTTGCAGCTAATTATGTTTGTTGCAAGCATTTAGAAGATTATCTATTTTTCTTCCCGTAAGTTTCAGCTCTAAAATAAACTTTAATGGATGCTGCGAGGAGTTGGTTGTAAGCATAAGCACGTGTCAAGCAGGACAAGAAGCAATCCAAGTTTCCTACATTGTCAATATTGGATCTGAAATATGGTACTAATTCAGAAGCTACCATTATATGCTCCAAACAATTATGGAACCCCAACACGACATTACCCTTGATATTTTACCTCTAGTGTCAGATACTAAGTAAAATCTTTCATGGAATTGTGGAATATAGAAACATTTAGCTGTATTAGACCAAAACATTTAGCACCAAAATTACGTTATATGCATTCCGGTTACGGATCAAGAACATACCTAAACTTATGACAAACTAAGGTTCGGTTCAAGTTCATTGAGACGATATCTTACAAGATCTCAACAGAGGTTAATACTGTGTAAATCTTGCATCTTACTGTATCTAAACCGATATCTAAGCCCATTAAACATGAATTTGAAATACTTCACCCCAAGTATCCAATTGAAGAGCTATAACCTATGATAAACCTAGCCTCCCCACCCCCACAGGTATAAACACACTAGATCAAGGGCAGAATTACAGTAATGTGCTGAATCACATGCTCACTGACCTAAACAAAGATTCAGCATTGATTTCCACAGTTGCAACATAATTTGGCAAAGTCCTTATCATAGTAAATCAATCAGCATTTATTGAAAACTTCAGACTACACGTGGCAGAAAAAAAAAATATTGAGCAAGGACATTGATTGTCGATGGGTTCTTCTTAGAACAAACTGAAATTTTACAAATCCAACTAGGAGATTGGTAACAAACAAAATTGCAGTTGTCACTGATGCCGCAAAGAAATCATCTTTCTCCTTTTCCTTGATATCAGTGGATCTTTCTTCTCATCTTTCCTCCAAATACATTAAATCTTTTTACAAAGTTTCAACAAAATCATGACCAGTGATAGTGGCACGCATGCCACAACCTGATTGCCTAACCCTAATCTTTCGACTTCCAATGCAGAGACTGCAATAAAAGCCACGTCTCAAATTTCCCAATTCAAGTCGCAAACCGAAAGGGACAAACACACTTGACTGCAATATCACCATTTCACATTAAAAAGACAAATCCCCAAAATCAAATCAAGTATAAACTATAGAGAAAACACTATCACAACCATCAAACAAAGTACAAGCACTCAAGTAGATCGTGCTCCAATCAAGGCACAACAAGGCAAAATTCTTTCATCAAAATAAAAAAGAGAGAGTTCATCAACTGACATTGAGAATACGAGAAATCCCTTGAGTCTTGAGAAGCTCGGCCCTGGACGCGTTGTCGTAGCTACCCAAGTAGAGAAACTCCGGCAGGATCTCGGAAGGGAAAGCACTGACTTGGAAAGGAGGAAGACTTCTCGGCAACGGCGGGCATCCGGTGACCACAAACGCCGCAGACTTCGCCTTCCTCGTACTTGTGGTAATGCCCACAAACCGGCACATGGATTCTCTCGCTCTCTCTTCCTCATATTCGTATCAATTTCTTCTCTTTTACTTCTAATTTCTGTTGTTTCACTCCGCTTTATAGGATTCGACTACTGATCGATTGAATTAGGGCGAGAGGAAGAAAACCTCACAGAGGGCTTAATTTGATTTGGGGGAATGGGGATTTGGGAATTGGGATCGTTTCTTATATACCTAACGGTTTGAGAGTGGCCCGAGAGGGTGAGGAAGATCATAAATCCGTAATAATACTCCAATAGTTAATAGGCGATCCCATCCTAGAAGTACTACGTAATGTCAGGCTATGGGCTAGATTATTGGAATCCTCCCCTAATTTATTTTTGAATCTCGATGTAGTCCTTGAATATTTTCTATAGAAGCTCTTCCATTGGGAAATTAATTTGTGTTTGTGTTTTTGGTGCTTTTGTATTAGGTGTTTTTGAAAAAATTCATTATAACATTTTATTTAAAAAAACTTTGCACGGTAAAAGGTTCGTACAGATTAAATGTTTTCAAGATCTATTTCAGGGATATTTTTAAAATTTAAATTTTATTGAATATTTTTTAAATTTTGGTTAATTTTTCAACGCCGTCGATCCACCACACCGCTCCTCCCTCTTCCTCTTCCTCCCCCTCCTTCATCCCTCTTCCTCTTCTTCCCCTTCTTCCTCCTTCTCCCTCCTCCCCCTCCTCTTCCCTCCCTTTTCCTTTCCTTTGCAACCAACCTTTCCCCCCTCTCCTTTTTTAGTCATGCCGGCCATGATCAGAGAGGGGAGAGAGGAGAAGTGGGTTGTGGGGAAAGGGAATGGAAGAGATAAGAGAAGAGGAAGAGAGAGGAAAGGGGAGAATGAAGGGTTGTTGGTGGCGGTGGAGGAGGCAGGAGCAATAGTGGGTTTAATTTTTTGGCCAATCAATTTAGGCAAAATTTGTGATCTTTGAAGAAATTAGTCATTTAAATGAGAAATTAAATATAAACACCAAATTCCATTTATAAAGAGAGAAAATTTCACCAAAAATTTTGCCTCTTTTTTATTACAATTTTCTATCTATTTTAATGGTATAACAGTATCAGATTGTGGCTAAGTATAATATAGTATAACATACAATAACCTACATTCCATTGTGTTTGTCTTATGTATTCTTGTTTAAAGGGAAATCCAACAATAGCCATGTAAAGAATCAAGTATGCATTCATAACAAAAAAATATAAAGTTTTTTATTTGACTAAATAAATTCCGTATTATCAAGAGTTGGTTATGAAATTAACTTCAAATTTGAAGTAGTTCTTCTTAATTTGCAAGATAATACATGTGAAGTCTTTGGTCTACTTGAAACTATTACGTGTTTAGCCTCTAATAACGATCCTTACAACCCTCTTTGTAGAAACCTCTTACATTCGAGATACTTAAACTATATATATGCTAGTTTCCTCCAAGAATAAACTTCTCTAGTTAATTGAGGATGAGAAGCCAAAATGCTATTTTTATTAGCTACAAAATTTGGCCAACTTGAAGAGAGAGAGAGAGAGAGAGACGATGTGTCTTCTCTCTATGGCCAGCCGAACATCTATATTGTTTTCTTTGAATGGGTTAGATGGTGTGTTTTTTGAGATATTTGCCTAAAATTATTGCAAACCACTCTAGTTGTTTTAGAAAGATATTGGTATTTTCAGAATACTCTAATGTGCTTTAAAACATGATGGTAAAACTCCCTCCCCCCTCCATTGCCTACTATTGTCACCTTTTTTCTCCTCATCCCCTTTTCTCCTCCAACCCCTAGCTTTGCCTCCCTTTCCTTTCCTTACCCCTCTTCTCTTTGTTCTCCCCTTCACTTCATCCTTCCCCCCATCTCTCCTCAATTTTCTCCCTTTTATCCCCTTCCTCCTTCCTGATGTAGTAGCATCCAAGGCTGTTTGGGTTGATTCAAGTA
The DNA here is from genome assembly GCA_023065735.1 of Coffea humblotiana. Classification (NCBI taxonomy): domain Eukaryota; kingdom Viridiplantae; phylum Streptophyta; class Magnoliopsida; order Gentianales; family Rubiaceae; genus Coffea; species Coffea humblotiana. Next base: position 14,016,906 of record CM041212.1, on the reverse strand, counting down.
CTCAAGTCAGGTTCATGATAGTTCCAATGGGTCCCATGATGCGAGCTCGGGCCAAGCGCCTCAACGAGTCACTACAAGCGATGGTTCGAGTTGTTCAAGACTCAATTGGTGTGTCTACCGTAGGCCATGAGAAAAATTCTAGCTTTGTTAATTGTTTAGATGTCATTAGTGACGACGGGCCTTGTTAGGCCGCATTTCCAGCTTGAGTTTTATTAGTTTAGTTGTTATTTGGGTCGTTTTTTAGTTAAGAAGCGAACCAGCTCATATAGCTTCGACCGTCTTTGTTAGTTAGGGTTTTGGGCCGCGTGTTAAGGTCCAAAGTTGCTGAGTCATTTGTTAAGCCCATGTTTGGGTACATTTGTGTCACGACATTAAAACATCGCTGTTGCATAGTTAATAACAGAATACAATAATTTAAGAATATCGTTCTTGAGAGATTTCTCTCTTTGGCTCTACGAGCTTCCATTGAATAACTAGAATCGTCTAGTGTTCATATTCAGCTTATCAATCAAGGATTCCATCCTTGATTGTGGCGCTTTCTAACAATTCCTAGGGTTCGTCAGTTTGTTTGATTGTGGGTCAAGAAGGTTCGTAATCACAAGGATTAGAGGGGTCTGGAGTAGGAAAATTTCTGCCAATTCAAGCTTGAGAACATCACCTTCGATTCGGGGTTCATCATCACGATTCTGGTCATCGACGAGATTCGTATCAGATGGAATCAGAGCTAGTTGATGATTTTTCAGGTTATATCCCTTTCTTATTTTGTGTTTTGTGTTATTCTTGTGTTTTCCAATTCAATTTCTGTGTCAAAAAAAATCGTACAGTTCATAGTTACTGTAACGATTACTGTTCATCATTATTGTAGCGATACTGTTCATCATTACAGTTCATCCCGAAGTTACTGTTCATTGTTTATTTTTTTCTTGATTTCGTCCAGTTTTTTGTGTTAAATTGTGTGGGTTGTTTGCATTTTGCTCCAGAAAAAAATCGACAAAATTCCAGGCGCTAGTGTTTGTTCTTCGTCGCGTCTTTATTGTGTGTGTCGTTAGTTGTTTCTTATTATATTCTGTCCAGAAATTTCAGTCATGTGTCTTGTTAGTTTTTGTCTAGAATTTCATGTTAAAATTGTGTTAATTCTCATTGGTATCTATTCCAGAAAATTCGACAAAAAAATACATCCATTAGGGTTTATCGTAGTCCATCGCGTTTTGGTTCTTGTGTCTATCATTTGCTACAAACTGGCCGAAACTTGGAGTCGCTATTCTCTATTGATTCTGTCTAGATTATAGTGTTAATTCTTGTTGTTAATTCATGTCATTTTGGTCGCAAACAGTCTAGCAAAAAAACAGAAAAGTTTTCCAGCCGTTTGGTTCTTTTTAGCCGTGACCAGATTAGGGTTTCGTGTTTCTTGTTGCTGTCCAACAATAATCTTGCTGTTTTCTTCATTTCTTGTGTTCAAAATTTGGTATTATTGTTGTTTCTTGATTATAGTTAGGGTTCAAGTTGTTACAAGAGAATCCAGCCATTATTTGATCAACAAAACAATTTTGTGGTCGTAACTCTTAAGGAACCCGAAGCTGTCCTAGAATTCTTGATTGTTTTGTTTGTGGTTCTGGAATTTGTGAACAAAGTGGACTGACCTTGTAAAAATCCTTGGAACCTGAGTTGAAATACCATAATTCTTGAAGTTCTTGATTGTTTAAGTGACAATCTTGAAGTTCTCGAAGCAACAATCACAATTCTTGAACTTGTTTATCTCTAAACCCGTTCTTGTTTAGGAACCAAAGCTGTTTTCTTGAAACCGCGGGTTGTTTGGGCTGAATCTTCAAAACTTTCTTCATTCTTGAATTTTGGAACACCTTCATATAATCTTATGCAAAAATTCTAGAAAATTTCTGGGTTTTTGAGGTTGAAAACCTGTTCATACCCAAACCTGCAAAAAAAGAATTCCAGCAGCTAAGCCTCTTGTTCTTGAGTTCTTGACTGGTTTGATTTTAACCAAAATTTAAGCCACGAAATCTTGTTGTTACAGCCATGAAGCTTGATCAATTATCACAACAAAAATACACCAAATTTGTGTTTTTTGGAAAGTGATCAATACAGCTAAACAGAAAATAATCAAAACAGCAGCAACTACAAATCCAAATCCAATTCGGATTATAAGCTGTCTTGAATCCGAATTCTGTTTTGATCCATCCTAGTTATCTAAACTGTGCAACCAGCTTTAGCAAGCCTTATACCAGTGGGAAATAGGGTTCATTCCACATTTTCTTCAAGTAAACAATTCAATAAAATTCTAGATTTGCACCATTCTTGAACTAGTGTCGGGTAACCATTGTGCCAATTGCTTTGTGTTTAGTCTTTAGCCTTTCTTTGTGTCGAGTCTTTAGCCTTTCTTTGTGTCGAGTCTTTAGCCTTTCTTTGTGTCGTTAGTTAGCGTTCCTTTCCAATAGTTCCAGCCATCAAATTTCATTCTTAGAGTCCAGAAATTTCATTCAAATTTCTAGTAGTTTAGTTCCTTAAGTTCGACACAAATTTCTAGATTTTTTAAGTGTCAATAATTTTTAGCTTAGTTGTAGTCGTGTCACTAGTAATTGTGTCGCATCTTTACCAGAATCTTGAGTCGAGTTTATTCCAGATTCTTGTGTCATTAGTCTGTCCCATACTCTGGTGGTTTTTAGCCAAAAAATTCCAGCAGCTTGCGGTCTTAAACATATCTCCAAAATTTGGATTCACTCAAGTGCTAAAATTTCCAGATTCGCGAGTAATCTCTTGAACTAGTTTGTAGAGTTGTGTCCATTAGTTGCTCAATTATGCTATCCAGCTTTATTCAAGTAGAATTTCCAGCCTCCTTATTGTCCCAAAAGTCGAGTTTTTCATCCCAAATTTCCAAAAATTCGTGTCTTTTCTTTGATTCACCAAGTACAATCATTAATTGGCTACACCAAGGGACTTGATAGTAAGAGGTTGAATTCGAACATTTTGAGGGAATTCTACACTATTCAAAAGAAGCAGCAGAGAGTTATTAGAGAGTTTGGTAAGATTATTAGAGGGAAATTTGAGAATGTTGAGTGCATACACGTGAGGGAGCAAGAAAGGATATATTTGCTTTATACTAACTTTTCTTACAGGGGTACCTAAGCGATAGAGGGACAAGAGCCTAAAACTGACATTGTTCTTAAGTTAAAGGCATTATTTGGAGATTTCTCTAGAAGAATCTCCAATGATATGGAGGCCTTATATGAACGAATGGACGGATGGAGTTATCACAAATACCATCCAAGGGATGACAAGACAAAGGCAAAAATTGGAGAATCCGAAAGCTCCAATGACGGAGGGTCCGAACAAAGGCCAAGCAGAGGCGACGAGAGATGAATCAAGGAGGTGATCCTATTAAATGGATAAAAATGAAGATTCCAGTATTCCAAGAGATGTCCGATCGCATACCTCGAGTGGGAACGAAGGGAGAGATGATTTTCGAGTGTCACAACTACCCCAAGGAGCAGAAGAACAAACTCGTGAATATCGAATTTATCGAATATGCAATCGTTTGGTGGGACCAATTGTGCACTAGCAGGAGATGAGGTGGAGAGTCTGCCATTACCATTTGGATCAAGCTAAGGGAATTATGAGGAAAAGATTCGTCTCGAACAACTACTATAGAGACTTGTACCAGAAGTTGCAAACTTTATCCCAAAGAAGTTGTAGTGTCGAGGACTACTACAAGAAGATGGAGGTGACCATACTGAGAACAAATATCCAAGAGGACTGTGAGGCCACCATGGCTTGGTTTCTCAATAGACTACGATCAGATATCACTGAGAGGCTCGAATTGAAAACCTATGTAAAGATTGGCGAAATGTTAGACAAGGCTATGAAGATTGAGTAGAGACTCTAGAGGGAGAGGTCTACCCTAGCGATCAAGTTACACATACTCGATCCCACCTCCTAGGCTGAGCCAACCAAGGCGAGATTTTGCTGAATCCAAGCAATCGGCCAAGTCATTTTTCCAAAGGCCGAAGACCAAGCTACCCAAGGGGGACGTTAAAACAACCCGTAAAATATCTTCAAACCCACCAAAGGGAAGGAGTCGGGACACTAGATACTTTAAGTGTTAGGGACAGGGGCACATAGCTAGTCAATGCCCCAACCAACGGGTAATGATTATGTCTCCCAGTGGTGAGATAGTGTCAGACGATGAAGGTGAGTACGAGAGGGATGTCGCCACTTATGGATGAAGATAAGGAATCGGGGGAAGAGTATGCCATCGATGAACAAGTCGGGACTAGGGACTTATTGCTCGGAGAGCATTGATCACCTAGTTCAAAGATGAAGAGGCACAGCATGAGAATATCTTCTATATACAATGTCTCATCAAAGACAAAGTGTGTAGTTTGATAATTGATAGAGGAAGCTGTACTAACGTGGCGAGAGCATGATGGTCGAGAAATTGGAGTTAGTTACCACGGATCATCCGCGACCTTACAAGGTACAGTGGCTCAACAACAGCGGTGAGATTCGTATATCCAAACAGGTACTTGTTTCTTTTAAAATTGATAGATATGAGGATGAGATCTTATGTGATGTTAGTACCTATGCATACTAGTCATATTATACTTCGTAGACACTAGCAGTATGATAGGAAAATTTCTTTTGACGTAGTTAGTAACAAGTACACTTTCGTATACAAGCATAAAAAAAGTTACATTAGTTCCTTTTACACCTAAACAAGTACATGACGACCAACTTAGCTTACAAAGGAGTTTGAAAAGGAAAACGAAAGAAGAAAATCAGTAGCTAAGGCTGAAATTAATGATCTAGAATTCCCAAGGGAGAATCGGCCAAGACAGGAAAGTTAGGGAAGAAATTGAGTTTTCTTGTGAAACCAAAAGTAGTGAAAAGAGTTTTAAATGCAAAGTAGTGTTTACTCATACTTTATAGTAAACAGGTGTTACTGATTATTAATGAGTTACACCTAACTTTGTCGAGAGAGGTAATATCACTTTTGCAGAAGTTTGAGAATATTTTTCCTAAGGAGATACCAAGTGGATTGCCACCTGGCTGAAGGATCGAGTATCAGATTGACTTCATTCATGAAACAGACATTCCTAATAGACCAACCTACAAGACCAACCTTGAGAAGACTAAAGAGTTTCCATGCCAAAACGACAAGTTACTGACCAAAAGTTGGGCGAGGGAGAGTTTGAGCCTATGTGCAATTCTGGTAATTCTAGTGTTAATACCATAACGATAAATTTTCATCACCCTATCCCTAGGTTAGATGATATGTTAAATGAACTATATGATGCAATTATTTTCACTAAAATAGACTTGAAAAGCGGATACCATTAGATTAGGATTAAAGAAGGAAATGAATGAAAAATCGCATTTAAGATTAAGTATAGGCTATATGAGTGGTTAGTTATATCCTTTGGGTAAACTAATGCACCTAGTACATTCATGCATTTGATGAATCATGTACTTAGACCATTCTTAGAAAAACTCATCATAGTCTATTTTGATGATATACTTGTGTACGGTCGTAGCCTAGATGAGCACTTAGTGCATTTGAGATCTATTTTTGATATACTTTAACGAGAGCAGCTATATGCTAATATCAAGAAGTGTAGCTTTTACACTGATAAACTTGTATTTTTAGATTTTGTAATTAGCACACAGGGTATATAAGTGGACGAATGCAAGATCCAGGCCATACAAGACTGGCCAACACCGACGTCCGTGAGTGAAGTTCAAAGCTTCCATGGACTTGCAAACTTCTACAGGTGATTCATGAATGATTTTAGTACTATAACCACCCCATTGACTGCAGTTGTCAAGAAAAATGAGATATTTGTTTGTAGAGAAACTTAAGAATAGGCGTTCCAAACCTTAAGCATAAACTAACATACGCACCTGTTTTAAGTTTACCTGATTTGAATAAAACTTTTAAAATTGAATATGATGCCTTAGGTATTAGAGTTCGTGCTGTATTGATGCAAGCAGAAAAGACAATCACCTATTTTAGTGAGAAGTTTGGTGGGGCAGCACTCAACTACTTAACATATGACAAGAAGTTGTATGCTTTGATTCGAACGTTAAAGATGCGACGGCATTACTTGCGGTCCAAGGAGTTCGTGATTCACACGGACCACGAATCTTGAAGTATTTGAAGGTGCAACACAAACTGAATGAGAAGCATGTTCGCTGGATTGCCTTCGTTGAATCATAAATACAAGTCGGGTAAGACAAATATTGTTGCCGATGCACTATCGTGCAGGCACACCCTAATCATCACTTTAGATGCTAAAATTTTAGGGCTTGAATTTATTAAGAAATTATATCAGAATGACACTAATTTTTGAAAAAAAATTATGAGTCTTGTACAGTACTTCATAAGAATAAGTTCTTTATTTCTTAAGGATACCTTTATCATGTTCATAAGTTATGTATTTCTATTTGTTCAATCCATGAATTATTGTTAAGAAAATCGCATTGTTGGGGGTTAATGGGATATTTTGGGGTATCTAAGACATATTCTATTTTACAGAAATACTTTTACTGGCCACGTATGAAGCAGAACATGGAGCGGTTCATTGACAAATGTATCACATGCAGACGAGTCAAGTCTAAGGTACGTCAGCATGGCCTTTATACTCCGTTATCTATATCCAAGGAATCATGGGTTGATCTGTTTATGGATTTCATATTAGAATTACCTAAGTTTAGAAGAGGCAATGATTCCATTTATATTATAGTGGATAGATTCTCTAAAATAACATATTTCATTGCTTGTCATAAGTCTGATAATGCATCTTATATAGCTGACTTGTTCTTAAGAGATATTGAGATTTGGTGTTCCTAGGTTCATCATATCCGATAGGGATGTGAAATTCCTTAATTATTTCTGAAAGACCTTGTGGTCTAAATTGAAAATTAAACTATTGTTTTCAACAACTAGTTACCTATAGATTGATAGTTAAACAAAGGTAGTCAATAAAACATTCTTTACTTTATTGCGCGCTATACTGCATAAAAATCTTAGGACGTGGGAAGAGTGCCTGTCTCATGTCGAGTTTGCATATAATAGAACTGTTCATTCTGCTAGTCAATATTCGCTATTTTAGGTCGTATATAGTGTTAATCCGTTAACGTCTTTGAATTTAGTGCTTTTATTTGTTTCTTAGCAAGTTAATTTAGATAGTAAGAAAAAGACAGAATATGCTTGTTAACTTTATAAGAAGGCGTAAGTCAATATCGAGAAGCAAACATTATAATACACCACATAGGCTAATAAGGGGGGCAAGCGTGTGGTGTTCGAACCAAGTGATTGGGTTTGGGTTCACTTCAGAAAGGAGCGATTCCTGGTCCAGCGTTGCAATAAATTGTTACCATGTGGGGATGGATCTTTCCATGAATTCGAGCACATAAATGATAATGTCTACAAACTTGAGTTACTATGTCAGTGCGAAGTTAGTGCCACCTTCAATATATTTGACTTGAGTCCTTTTCTTGCAGGTGATGAGGTCAATTTGAGGACAAATCCTTTTCAAAAGAAGGGGGCTGATGTAGTAAATCCAAGACTATCTGGGTCGATCCAAGTATTTAAGTCGGGTCCGTGATAGTTCCAGTGGGTTCTATGATGCGAGTTCAGGCCAAAAGCTTCAACGAGTCACTGCAAGCAATGGTTCGAGTTATTCAAGAATCAATTGAAGTGTCTACCGTGGGCCATGAGGAAGATTCAAGTTGTTAATTGTCTAGGTGTCATTAGTGACGACGAGCCTTGTTAGGCTGCATTTTTCAGCTTGAGTTTTATTAGTTTAGTTATTATTTGGGTCGTTTTTTAGTTAAGAAGCGGACTAGCTCATATAGCTTGGACTGTCTTTATTAGTTAGGATTTTGGGACTGATAAGTGTTTATTATATATGGTTATTAGTAGCATTATATGTTTATTTTTGGTATAAACTAGGATTTTTTAATGTGTAACTTACTCTCTAAGTCTCTAAATTTTGTAAGTTTCATTTGAACAGATTAATATGCAATTTTGGTTATAATTGAAGGAGTTGAGTCATGATATAAATGTTGGATCGAGACAAGATCGCTTAAGCTCCTTTAGTGCATGATTCAATGACAAATTGGAAAGAAAATAGGACACAACATGCAAGCATTATCGGTGATAGACATGAACAATAATATGAATATCTTGCATGTGATCTTAGAGGTGAACTAGAGTGAAAAAGAAGTAGGAAAATGCACCAAAATTGAAAACGCACCCTCTGAATACACGAACTCAGGTCGCGTATTATGCCCTGTTTCTCTACAACTTACTCTGTTTTCACACTTCTTTCCAACTCAATTCTAGCACAGAATTTCAGCTGCACATGCTCAAAAATCTTTAGGGAAGAGAAAAGGAAACTTTATGTCATATCATTTGTTACTTTTTGACTCTTTTAACACTATATGTGTAAGAATCATTGAAAAGAATAGGAGAGAATAATTATCAGATTTTTAGTTTAATAGCTTAGTTTTAGTCTTTTCTTATTCTCTCTAACTAGGAACTTTGAGAAACTCTTGGAGAATTTATTGTACAACTCATTTTATTGAAACAATAGAATATTTGAGAGTTTGTTCATCACCTTAGCTAAGTTTTATCTATATTTTTCTTTACTTGTAATTCAATATATGATCATGCAATGAAGTTATGTTCTTTCTTGTTTTATATCACATGAGTAGTTAAATTTCTAGATCTAAAGAGTAAATGAAACTTATGACTATTTGATATGAGTTGAATATGATTTACACTTGCTACCTCTTATATTAACTTATCTATTTATGCCATGATTATCACTAGTTATTGTTTGATCACCAATGGCAAGTTTTTAGTTGTTATTATTCAATGAAAATTGATAATAATTATGGAATCACATAAATGGAGTTTAAAGAGTAGACTCATGAAAATATAGGTGCACTTGAGTGGATTATCTTTGGCATTTCATGAAAAGCAAAAGGATAGATGTAATTATTCACCATGAGAATAGAAAAAACTAGATTAGTCTAAACCCACTACATTATGAGAATGACTTTTGGTAAATATGGAAATGAATTTCTAACTAAACGTGAGTAGTAACAAGAGGTAAATCTATTTATTTGTATCTTTTGTGCCATAAGTGAACTCTACATCCTTAAACTTAAGTATTTAGTGATATGTCTACATTGTTATCTTGCAAATTACATAGTTAAGTTAGTTAATTAGTAAATATCACATTGTTTTATTTGATAGTAAGTCTTAATAATAGAGTAAATAAGGATCTAGTACTTCTATTAGTTGCTCCTTATGGAATCGATCCGATATATGCCATAAACTATTACTTGACTGTATATTTGCAGTCAAACGGATGTATTTTGAAATTAAACTTGTACTTATATTAAGAACCAATCAAATTTTTGGTACCGCTGTCAGGGAGTGGCAATATTAGGGTATAGCTGTGAGAACCCGAAAATTTTCACATTTTCAAGTATTATTTTATTTCTTTGCCTATATTTTATACTATCCTTTGAAAATATTAAATGTTTTGTACATTTTACAAGTAAGTACAATTTTTAAATCATTTTCCTAGTATAAATTAGTGTACGTAACTTGAAGTGCATTTTGTTCGATGTGGGGCCCGCTAGTGCGATATAATTTTGCCGATTAAGTGATGAAGTATTAAGTGACATTATTTTACAAGGTGCTAGGAGGTGATTAGAAGTTAGCTAGTTAGATGAATCATTGAGGAAGAAGAAGATAAGTTTGAAACCCTAAAAGGCGCCACGTGTCGCGACCCGATTCGAAGATGACTTGCCTAACTTTCTTAACTTTACTAAAACTCCAATTTGACCAAAATTCCCTCATTTCTTTCCCTTGCTTGGCCGAACTCCTTGAGGGAGAAAAGAGAGAGTAAACTTCATCTTGTACTCCAAATTCTTGCTCCAATCTTGAGTTCCAACCATCAAAAGTGCAAATTACTCCATACAAAGTGCTAGCTAGAGAGGATTAAAGGTATTGGTGGAGTTGTTTTGGAAGAAAAAAACCCTAAGCTACCACTTTCTTTGAAGGTTTCAAGGTAAGATTGCTAAGAACATCCTTCTTTGGTTCCCATAGTTGTAATTTAGTGGCTTGTGGTTGCCACTTTGGTGGGTTTGTGCATTAATTCTTGGTTATAAGTGGTGAGGTGTGGATTTTCGGTTTTCTTAGAAATTTTCTGCCCTGTCTGACCAGTGGTATTCGGTCATGATGGAGGCTGAATTGGACTTAGCGCAAAACATGAAAGTTGTAGAGAATTGAATGTAGATTAAGCCTGTAAAATTTCAACTCAATCGGAGCACTGTAGCCTGTGAAATGACTATTTTACCCCTGCTTCCCTGTTTCTGTCCGAGAATGATAATCAGCATCTGTAATTGGCTCTTTTGGCTGGGAAGATGAATAAATTAGCTTTTGATGCCTTCTTAGGAATTGTAGCCTTGTATCTTAGCTTTCGAATGGATTTGGAATCAATGGAATCGGAGTTGTGTGTGCTGAGATATGACTGAATAAATCAGGACTGCTAGTTGAATTTCACAGTGAGCTTTGAACTGGAATATCTGGGTCTGTTTGGGTAAATGTGACTAGGTTACGTTGAGAACTGGATTGCGGTATCTTCATAAGAATTGTAGAGCTATGTCTTAGCTTCGAAACCGTATAAAGTTTACCTCAATCCGATAGGTGTAGCTTTGGTTGTGACCAATACGCTAAAAGATGTCAAACTTGTCATTTTGTTCCTTGTCTTAAACCTTAATCCCGATCCCTTTTCTAGTTTGGTTTTGTAATTGAATGACTTTTAGCCTTTTTAACGACTATTGTAATGAGATTATTTGCATGTGATTTTGGGGGGCTGATTGAGGAAAATAATGAAGCCATAAATGGCTGGAAATTTGGTAAACACAAAGGGCGTGCTGCCCAAATTTGCACTCAAATGGCGATTTCAAATTTTAATGGCAGACATAAGTTTTACAACTATATTACTCATGTATTTTGGACTAAATGCACTCTTTTTACTTCCAAAATCATACTTATACATTGTACTATTAGTTATTCGGATTTTCTTTGATTCACCAAACATTTTGATGGTTGAACCGTAATGTGTTTTCTTGATTACTCTTAGGGTTCCTTGGTGACTAAGGTGTTATCCGGAAGGAATACTTTGGACGTTATTTTACTTGTTTAGGTGAGTGTTCTATATACAATTTGTTTCTAATGACTATGTGAACTATTGTGACTATTTGGATTATTGTTTTAATATGTGATTGAAGTATGTTATGTTTTCAATATTTTCAGAAATGATTTTTGCTAGGCGAGTGTGTACTTTATCGCACTCGACCTAAATGAACGTGAACTTTCAATGATTGAATGATTAAATGTTACTTGTGCATGAATGTAAGCCTTCTGGCTGAACTGGGCCCTTGCCCTTTGTTACTGGTCGACTCGAGCCAGAAGCGGACTCGGTCGGGCGATTAGTGACCCTGGGTGAATGTTGGTATACTCGAGTATGACCACGACGTTGGCGGAGCGTGGGGAATGAAATGAATGAATGAACGACAAGAAAATGAAGGAGTTTTCACTTACAAACAATGTTTTAATGATCGGAGAAATAAGGAAAATATTAGGCGAATGAATGAACGAACGAACGAATGGCTCCTCGTGAGCATGTATCCTTTTATTGTAGGTGTTACTATTGCTTTATATCGTAAATGTTATCTGGATTACTTGTTTATAACATGCTTAATGTCCTTGTTTAACTGCTTGGTTGTGTATATAGAATCTCGCTGGGCCTTTTAGCTCATTCCACGCCTTTTGTTTTCCTTACAGGGGTTGCGAGCGGGCGAGAGGCCTGTATAGAATAGAATAGCCTAGTTTTTGTTTTGAATTGTTTTGTTTTTGGCTTTTTATTTCCGCTCTAGTGCTTGGATAAGGTGGACTGTACTGTGAATTCAGAGCTTTGGTATACATTTGGGACTGTACTTGTGGTTGAGATTGAAATGAATGTATTTATATGGTTCAAGTTTGGGTATTGTTTTCGCTTATTCTCGAGGCTTTTCTTATTTTATTTTTTGTGAGTGAACGAGTCCTGGCGAGAGTTGGGCAGGCGGTCCGCTGAACCCTTTGGTTCGCCTTAGGGGAAGGTGGGGCTGTCACAATAGCAAGTTTTATTAATTTAGAACACTTATTATTAGTTTAGTTAAATTACGTGTTAATAGTTAGTATTGAAATTTTATTTGTTTTTGTTATATACCTATTACCTTATATTTCATCTTTTTGTTTGTAGTTGCATCTTTTGATTCGAAAATTGAAAGGACACTACGAAAAAAATAAGGTATACATCATAAAAGGAAGAACAGCAACAACAACAACAACAACATATAGAGGAAATATCTATTGAGTTGCCTTTTGAAGAAAAAATGACGAAAAATAATACAAATAAGCGAACTCTTAGAGATTTTACTCTATCTGGGACACAAGAGTCCACAAACGAGATCATCACTCATTCAAATGATTCAACAATTTCAATTTGGAGGTAATATCATAGAGGATTCAAATGCACACATGGCCATATTTTTAGAAATATGTGATACCATTAAAATGAATGGCGTAAGCGAGGATGCCATTAGACTAAGATTGTTTCCATTTTCTTTACTTGATAAAGCCAAAGTTTGGTTGCATTTTTATGGTCCAATACTTTCACCACATAGGATGATTTATTTGGAGTATTTTTGAATAAATATTTTTTACCGGGTAAAATGGCTAAATTAGAATGAACATAACTAATTTTACCCAACAAGAGGGTGAATCATTGTATGAAGCATGAGAAAGATTTAGAGATGTGCTACAAAAATGTCCACACGATAGACTGTTTGATTGATTTATTGTCGAAATCTTCTGTAATGGTTTAAATTTCTTGACTAAAACTGCAATTGATGCAACCACATGTGGAGGTTTAATGGATAAATCATTCCAAGAAACTCAAAACTTGATAGAGAAGATGGCAGCAAATAACTATCAATAGGCGAATGAACGAGATAACTCTAGATGGCAAGCAGTTATGATCGAAATGGGCACTCTTAATATGTTGAATGCCCAAATAAATAATGTGGTTAAATCATTAAACAAACGAATCGGAGTTAATTCTAACTCTACAACTAATATAGGTGTTGCTTGTTGTAATATATATGGAGGAGAGTATGATACTAACATTTTTGTTGAAAATGAGCAGGTACAATTTGTTAATAATTATAATCGGACTAGTCAAAACAACTCCTATTCCAACATATATAACTCGGGATGGAGAAATCATCCAAAATTTGGATGAAACGATGATCCATCAAAATTCCAATAAAAGCAACCAAATATGGAGAATAAATCAGTTTGGGAGATGACAATTGAAAGACTAGCCAACGGATTTAATGATAAAATTGATAAGTTAGCTAGTGTGACTATCCAAAGAATTGAGGGTATAATGAACCAACTTACAACTATGTATAGAAATGTTGAGATCCCAAATAGATCAAATTGCCAACTCTATTAATAATAGGAACCAAGAAGAGTTACTGAATAAAACAGAGATGAATCCGAGGAAACATGTTAAAACCATTACCCTTCGTAGTGATAGACAATTAGAAGATCCTTCAGTAGTGAAAAGTAAGAGGACACATGAGAGTGAAGAAAAAGAAAATGAAAGGGAGGATCAAGAGACAAGTGTGGAGGAGAAAAATAGGGAAAATCAAGTTGTTGATCAACCTTTATCTTCCTCTACCATTCCTATCCCTTCGCCAATGCCATTTCCTCAAAGACTTAAACCTAATAAGTTTGACAAGAGTTTTGAAAATTTCAACCAATTACATATTAATATTCCTTTTGTCGATACGATTTTGCAGATTCCTTTGTATGCGAAATTTCTCAGGAAGATCATGACTTCTAAAAGCAAATTGAAAATTGCAAGACAATAGCACTAACCGAAGAATGCAGTGCCATTATCCAAAACAAGCTACCACCTAAGTTGAACGATCCGGAGAACTTTTCTATAGCATACATCACACCATGGTAACTTTTCTATACCATGCACCATTGGTAGCACCCAGTAAAACATGCAAGAAAGCTTACGTCTAGTAACTTTTCTATCACATACATCGCACCATGGTAACTTTTATGTAACATACATCACACCATGATAACTTTTCTATCACATACATCACATCATGGTAACTTTTTATACCCTTCAACTGTAGCACTTTTTGTGATGTGATGTATGTGAGATAAAAAGATAATTGAAAATATAAAAGGTGGATTGAAAATTGGGTTTATGATGCAATTGAAAATTTTTTTGAAAAAATTTGCTATTCAAACATAGCTATTGAATTTTTAAAGACATTATGTGATCTTGGTACAAGTGTATCGTTAATTTTTTTGACTGTGGTTAGACAATTAGATTTGCATGAGTTCAAATTCACTAATATTATTCTGTAATTAGTCGATAGATTTATTAGATATCCATTGGCAGTGTTGGAGAATGTGTGAATTAAAGTACAAAAGTTTATCATTCTTGTGAATTTAGTGGTGTTAGATATGGAAAAAGACATGTCGATATCAATTATTCTTGATAGACCATATTTGGCAACTGCAGATATTATTATTGATGTTAAAAATAGCAAATTTAAGTTTCAGATAGGTGAAGAAGAGATTGAATTTAATTTGAATAATATGAAAAAAATATCCTTCTTTCATCGATTATGCTTGTTCTATTGACACTATTGACAAACTAACACAAGAGACGAGTTAAGTCAATCTTGATTTAGATTCTCTTGAGGTTTGTTTGATGCATGTAGGATGGCAAGAGAGAGATAATGAGAAAATTGAAAAATTGACTCATTTGGGTGCTCAACCATCATATAGAAGAGGACATATATACGAGAGTTTTGAACAAGGAAAAGAACTTCCACCACCTTTAGAGATTGAAACTCCAAAGATTGAACTCAAACCATTTCCTAGTATGAGTTTTTTTGGAACAAACGAAACTTTATTAATGATTGTTAGTACTTACCTAGATGAAGAGCAACGGACAAAGTTGCTAAGAGTTTTAAGGAAGCATAAAAGGCTATTGGATGGACCATCTCAGACATTCAATGAATAATCCCTTCTATTTGCATACCCCGCATTCTCTTGAAGGACAATTGCAAATCGGTGATAGAATTACAAAAAAGACTCAATCCAAATATAAAAGAGGTGGTAAAATTAGAAATTATCAAGTAGCTTGATGCAAGTATAATTTTTTCTATCTCTGATAGTGCATGGATTAATCCAATTCATGTTGTTCCAAAGAAAGATGGAACTACCATAGTCAAGGAAAAAAATGACGAATTTATTCCTTCTAGACTTGTGATAGGATTGAGAGTGTGTATTGATTATAGAAAAGTCAATGCAGTTACTAGAAAAGATCACTTTTCTTTACGTTTTCTTGATCAATTATTAGAGCTTATAGCCGGATATGAATTCTATTATTTCTTTGATGAATTTTTAAATTACAATCAAATTGTTATAGCGCCTGAAGATCAAGAGAAGACGATATTCACATGTCCCTATGGCACTTTTGCATTTAGAAAGATGCCATTTGGCCTATGTAATGCTTCCACTATGTTTCAACGACAAATGGTGACAATTTTTTCTGATTATATTGAGAAAATTATGGAGATATTTATGGATGATTTTTCTGTGTTTAGTTCTTAATTTGATAATTATTTTCATAATTTGGACTTAATTTTTCAGAAATACGAAGAAACCAATTTAGTTCTCAATTCAAAAAAGTGCCATTTCACGGTTTGAGAAGGAATTATTTTAAGACATAAGATTTCCTCTAAAGAAATTGAGGTGGACAAGGCAAAAATAGAAGTAATCGAGAAGATGCCACCTCCAAATAATGTCAAGGGGATTTGTAACTTTTCGAATATATGGATTTTTATAGATGTTTTATTAAGAATTTTTTCAAAATATCTAAACTATTGTATGATTTATTATGCAATGATATCCCTTTTCACTTTAATGATAAATGTTTGATTACATTTGATAGGTTGAAAAAGGAGTTAATTTCAACACCCATTATTACTTCACCAATTTGGTCGCTATCGTTTGAATTAATGTGTGATACAAGTGATTACACGGTAGGAGCCATCTAGGGCAAAGACAGGAAGAAAGGTTGCACGTGATTTACTATAAAAGCAAATTGTTCAATGAGACGCAACTTAATTTGCAACCACGGAAACGGAGTTATTGGCGGTGATATTTGTTTTAGATAAATTTAGATCCTATTTAGCAGAGTTTAAAATTATCATTTATACGGACCATTCGGCTTTTCAATATTTGCTACAAAAAAAAGATGCAAAATCTCGTCTAATTCGATGGATTCTCTTGTTGCAGGAATTTGATGTGAAAATAAAAGATAAAAAGAGATTGGAGAACCTTGTGGTAGATCACCTTTCATGGCTAGAGTGCATCCCTATCGATGATTAAGTTCTGATTAAAGAGAATTTTTCGGTTGAATTTGTCCTAACACTTGCTAATTCTCCATGGTATGCAGATTTTGCTAATTATTTGGCAAGTGGAGTAATGCCAAAGGATTTATCTTGCATAATGTTACAAGTTACTTTTGGAAGGAACCTTTACTCTATAATATTATGCCAGTGGTATGATACATAGAAGTATTCGTGAAAATGAGGTATGTGATATTTTATATCATTGTAATAACCTAAAATCGGTAGTCATTTTAGTATTTCAAAAAATCGTAGTTAAGGTATGGCAATCAAAATTTTATTGGCCAACTATGTATCTGATATTAGGGAATATATTAAAAGTTGTGATGCATGCCAGAAAATGGAGAATATATCTAGAAAAAATGAAATGTCTCTCACTACTTTCTTAGAAGTTGAATTATTTGATTTGTGGAGTATGGATTTCATGGGACCATTTCCTAATTCTTTTAATAATAAGTATATTTTAGTAACCGTAAATTATATTTCTAAATGGCTTGAAGCAATTGTTTCACCCGTTAACGATACTAAATTTGTATTTAAATTTTTCAAAAAGAACATTTTTAATAGGTTTGACATACCTAGAATCATAGTAAATGATGAAAAAAAATATTTTTATAATAAACAACTTGGGCTCTGTTTGGAATAGCTGTTTTTGGAGGTTTTTTTCAAAAACTTTACTGTAACTGTGTATATGAAAAATTTTTACTGTAGATGTTTTTTGGATTGTTTTTAGAGGTATTTTTAAAATATATTTTTGAGTATTTTTATAATTTACATTTTTTTAGAATATATTTTTTAAAATTTTATACGATCCACCACTATCCCCTCCCTTTTCCTTCCCCTCTATTTCTTCCCCCTCCTCCTCCTCCTCCTCCCTCTTTCCTCTCCCTTCTCCCCCCTCCCCTCCTTTCCCCCAACCCCAAACCCCTCTCCTGTTCGCGAGTGGTGGTTGCGACTTTAGCCACCACTCTAACCACGACCGTCTTGGCCGCGGCTTCTGGTCGTGATCAGATTTGATCGTGAATAGGAAGGTTGCAGTTAGTCGAGGGGAAGGAAATTTGGGGGTGGAGAAAGGGAAAGAAGAAAGGAGAAAGGAGAAGGAGAGAGAGGAAGAGGAAAAAAAGAGGAGGAGGAGGAGAGAGGGACGAAAGATGGGCGGAGAGAGAGAGAAGAGAGGAAAGAGGGTCGTGAGTGTGGGGGTGGTAGCGGTAAGGTGGTGGCCGTGGTTGTGGAGAGTGATGGGTAGTTATGTATTTTTTTGTATATTCGGAGTTGTTTTTGATATATTGTATGGATATGGTGTTTTTGGAATTATTTTTGTTTGTGTATTACTGTAACATTGTAAATGAAAAAATTATTTTTCAAAAAAGTCTGAATCCAAACAGAGCCTTGATTCCTTATTACTCAAGTATGATTGTAAGTACAAGACATCACTTCTATATCATTCTCAAGCTAACGGACAAGCAGAATTAGCAAATCTAAAATCAAACTCATTTTGGAGAAAATGGTAAACAAATCACGAAAATGATTGGACAAGTAAACTCGATAATGCTCTATGTGTGACGACCCAACCTCCCCCTAGGGCGTACCCCAGGGTTTAGCGGACCGTCTGCCCAACTCTCGCCAGGACTCACTCACTCACTTCAAACAAAATACGTTATAACCTCAGAAATAAATGAAATAACAGTTCCTAAACTTGGAACATACAAATACATTCATTTCTATCTCAAACGTTCATACAATCCCAAATATAACAAAAGATATAAATTCCAGATACATTCAATCCTAACCGAGCACTAGTGCAAGTACAATCGCAAAAGTTCAAAAACTAGAGTATGCTACCCTGTACCAGTCTCACGCCCTAGCTCGTTCCCCTTGTAAGGAAAACAAATTTAACGGAATAGAGTGAGCTAAAGTTCAGTGAGGTTCCAAATAGCAAGTTAAACATTATTTAAAAGTACAAGTATCAAAGTAGCAAAGTAGCGAACATAACAAGTTCATAAAAGTGAGCAATAACACTTCAAGTAGTAAATCTCAAAATGAGCAAGTGTAAAGTTTTTAAAAAGAAATAATAACCTGATAAGTAATAATCATTTCAAAGTATAAGGATATGGATGGCTCTCAGGAGCCAAGTTCCCGTTGCTTCACCAGAGCTTGATCAAGTAGTAGTTGGCACTCCGCCAACTTTCAAGTAAAACCACTAGTCCAGTAGAGCACCACTTAGCTACAATCTCCGTCCACCATCCAAACCCCCTACCGGGCCCAAAATCCTCAATAAACACGGGTGGTAATACTCGAGTATACCGATTAATCGAGGAGGTATCACTCCACTCGACAAAACAAGAGACCCAGGGTTCGTTACCCAATCGACCAAACCCTTGCCGGCTCGACTCGAGTAACTAACCACAGAGTTTTTGGAATTCTAGAGAGTGCGCACATCATATACAAGTATATCAAGTCAATTGCAACAATAAACAAGTATATATCACATTACGACAAGTACGATAAAGTACACCCTTACCCGACCAAACCAATCAAATATCAAGTATCATGTTCAATCATGTACTTGGAAGCACTCACCAAAGATTTAGTACTTGTCAAACTCCCGTTCAGGTACAACTCCTTGATTGGAGTCCAAATCTGCGATAAAATATCATTTAAGAGTTTAAAATCCACTAGGGTTCGAAACATAGGAGTGTCGCTTCAAGAAAATCAAGTAAATGAAACTTGTTTAAGTAGTAGTCATATGACTTCTCAAACCCTCGAAAATTCATGCTCGCTCTTTTAGTTTCAATAAAGAAGTGATTCATACTTTGGAAGTCACATTTGGTATGAAAAATCGAAAAAATCGTATGTTTAAGGGTCGCTACTTTCACTTTTTAAAGGGTACGAGTTTCGGTAAAATGTTTAGTTTATGTATCTCTTACTAAAGAAAACTCGAATACCATAAACAATTGAAATTCGCCTCAACCTCGAGTCGTTGCTTAAGTCTCAAGTTCACTCGCCTAACCCTTGAGTAAAAATTTGGACAGCATGCCCTTTGTATTTAGCTATTTTCCAACCACTTATAGTTTCATTTTTTCCTCAACTCAGCCCAAATTCATCACATAAGCAAGCGTAACAAAATACCTCTTCAACTAGGCTCAATATCATCCAAATACAAGTCAATTCTAGCAATGCAATCATCAAGACCAAAACTGGAAACTAGTATTAAAGAAGAATGTCTAAGCAGCAGGTTTGTCATCTTTCGGCTTTTGGTCACAACTGAAGCCACGGTTATCAGATTGGGACAAAGTTTATGGCGTTTCGAAGCTATGATAGAGAGCTACATTTCCTATGAAGACATCAACACCGAATTCTTGCATTTTCAAGGTCAAAATTTGAAATTTCAGAGAAAAACAGAAAGCTGCCTGTGAAACAGGGCATTTGGGCAGTCAGCGGTATTTTAGTCATTTTACAAGTTACAGTGCTTTGATTGAGCTGATATTTTGTAGGTAGATAGTTAACTCAATTCTATACAACTTTTATGTTTTGAGCAAGAACTGATTTGACCTTTATCATGGAAAAATATGCAGGTCAGATTGGTTCCAAAAACAGGACAGAATCTCTACCAATGCTGGAATTTAACTCTTACTCTAACAAAGTTACACTCAAGCCCAAAATCACTTCACAAGTTCCATTTCCAACCTCAATAACATCATTTACTAGTTAAACAACACTAATCAAATCTGAAAAGATGCAAACCCTAGCTAAACTTTCCACTACACCATCAAAAACTAACTAATTAGCCATAGCAATCCAAGAGTAGAAGCTTCTACACCAAATTAACAAGATTAAGCAAGAGGAAATGAAGTTCAAGGTTTTTACCTTCCAAGAGTTGCTTGCAAGTGAAAACCAAACCACTCCCTTCCAAAAATTTCACCACACTAAGCTTCCCAAACACCTAAAGGTAAGTTTAATCGGTTTAGTTTTTGAGATTTCACTCAAACAAGATGGATTCAAGGTTGAAGTTGCTAGCTTTCCTCTCTCTTTTTTTTCTCCTCTCACTCTCGGCCAACAAGATAGAAATGAAGAAGAAATGAAGCCAATTTGCTGATAAGAAGAAAGGAAATTTGTTTAGTCAAAGTTGGTTGGATTTCCGCCAAGTGTCGCTACAAGATTAAATCTCAAAATTTTCTTTTCTCTCTCTTGTTTTTTAGTCCAAAATTTCGGCTGCTATAAGGAGATATTTAGGGCTGATTTTGCTCAATTAATAACAAGGAGATTAAGGCAATAAAGTAGTGTTCAAGTCGTGTATTCAATCGGGAGCAAACGGTACACGTCGGTTCAATCCGATTTTCCTTAACTCGCCCGTACTAGTGTTTTAACTTATGATTCATTCATTTATTATTAACACTTCTAATCATACACTTTTTCTTACCTAATACTTGCTCTTATCCACCAAATTTAGTACACACACCTCACCAAGTGATCACACTACCAAAAAGCACCAAAAACCTTAGTAGGCACAAAAAACCCTAATTATGCCTTTCTTTAGAAAAATCATAACTTGAGTTATAAATGTCAAACATTCATACAACTTGACCTGTTAAAAACTAGATTAAAACACTAATAATCTTTAGAAGACACCTCAAAAAAATTCATCTCATAAGTTAGTCCAAATTGTGTCATAAGCTACTACAACATTCCTATGTTTACTTGTGCAGGGCAGAATTTTCAGTCAACTTTACCAAATTTCTGGAATTTATAGAGACTGAATCAAACTCTAAATTTTACACCGTAGGAAGCCCTATGAGTCTAGTTTCAAACGCAACAAACGGAACTCAATTCCGACTTTCCTATACGAAGTTATAGCCAATTTCCCAAAGCTGCGCAGAGCCTCCTGCGAAAATTTCTAGATTTTCTAACAACTTGAGATTATGAAACTTTTCTTAACAAAATTCACTCCCTTGCCTCACATACAACCATTAAAACAACCAAGAATCTAAGGCAAGTAAGTTCAAATAAGAGCTATAAAGACAAGTAAAATTTCAGAGTCTGACACTATGGGCATATTGGACGGCATTTAAGACACCCTTGGAGATGTTGCTGTATCTATTGGTTTGTGAAAAAGTTTGTTATTTACCTATAGAGATTGAACATAAGGCATATTGGACTATTAAGGCAATTAATATAGACTTTAATCTTGCAGGTAGTAAAAGATTACTTGAACTAAGCGAATTGGAGGAACACCAACTAAATACTTATAAAAATACCAAAATATATAAAGAGAAGATCAAATATTGACATGATAAACATATTATCCCTAAACAATTTAAGGTGAGGCAAAAAGTGCTTTTATATAATTCATGCTTTAGGTTGTTTTCGAGAAAACTTAAGTCGAGATGGTCGGGACCATTTGAAGTAATTCAAGTATTCCCTTATGGAGCAATCGAGGTCATAAATGCAAGAAATGAGAAGTTCAAAATTAACGGACAAAGGTTGAAACCCTACTTAATAGGTAAAATCATCCCTAAGGGACTTAGTTGTCCTTTAGGTGATTCTTTTTCAATCTAAGGAATCGAATATTTTGAGTTGAACCAACAACTATAAACAAAAGCGCTTATTGGGAGGCAAACCAATATTTTGGTTATTTATGTTAATAAAGTAAGATTTTATATTTAAATCATGTGTTTAACTTAGTTTGTTATTTTTTATTTGTAGGAGTTGAAAATAGAAGGATGATTATTTGAGGTGAAAACGGCAAACTTTGATCTAGGAACTTCACCCCTCTATTTGAGTAAAAGTTGTTTCTGATTCGTCAAAGAGGGTTAAAAGATATTTTTTGATCATTTTGCATGTGCGCACATTGATTTTGACAAAAGAATGATATAAAATGCATTTTGAACAATTTGGGTATCATTTGTAATTTTGAAAAAGTTCACAATTTCTGGAAAAAATTGCAGAAGAAAACACAGGCTCAAGAAAACTAAGGCCATGTTTTCACTAGCCTGCGCATTTCATTCTATAAAATTAAGGCAGAAAATGCAAGCTTGAAAATGCGACTTTAGTTTACGTTTTCTTGAGTCTGCGTATTGTCTTCTGTAATTTTAAGGTACATAATGCAACTTGAAAATGCAAGTTCAGAGTTGCAATTTCAGGTCGCATTTTAGAGTAAGATGGTTAAAAAAAAAAGAAAGAAAATGCAGGTTCCATTTTTTCTTCTTCTTCTGTTCTTCTTACCTCACGTATTCCACACACGCACACATACTTTATCAATCTTCATTGTTACTCCATTTCTTTACTAGAAATCATCAGCTCAACACCTTTTAATCTTCTTAGAACCTTTTTAACTGATTGAAATTCAAGAAAAACAATCCAAAGTTCGGTTTTTAAGAAATTGGAGGTTGGGATTCATAGGTTTTAAATTCATCAATTGAAAATCAATTGAAGTGATTTTCATAGGGTTTTTTTTTTGCATAATCTTCATCACCAAACATCATTCTACGGGATTGAGGTAAGTTTCTTCATCAAATCTTTGCATTTTAGAAGTTAATATTTTTCAAATTCTTGAATTTTTTGACATCTTCTAAATTCGAATTTTTGATGATTGTTGTGGATATTTATGGCATCTAATATACTTGTTGAGATTATTTAAGTATGATTACATATTCTAATGTAGCAATTTGATGTTCATATGGTTGTTAAAATTTTAAATTTTTTATATTGGGATGAAATTGAAAAATTAGCTTTAAATATTATTGAGCCATTTTCATTGATATTATGGGTTAAGAATTGATTGGTTGATTATGGTTTAGTGTGTACATTGTTTATAGAGCGTAATTTTGATAAATTTTACGATTTTTGGAAGTAATTTTGCTTCATCATGGTTAGAGTTATATGTTGTTTATTGTGATTGATTTTTACTTGCTATAAACATAATTGTTGTTTAAATCACCAAATTTACTATATTTGTTACTCATTTTAATAAATTAGTGAATTTAGCAAATTTTTGACAATTTTCTTATCATGTCCTTAATGTCACAAATTTTGGGTAATTTTGATTATTTACTTAATTCTTGATGACATGAAAATGTGCAATTGTGGTTATTTGAGTTAATTTTAATCCCTATACATGTATAATAATTCTATAAAATGCTTATGGTTATTATAAGTGAAAGGGTTTTTCTTTAGGTATTTTATAAGAATTGTTTCTCAGGGAATATGTAATGTGTTCAAATCATTATCCTAGTATCAGTGGATAATTATAATTTCTTTTTTAGATACTTTGGAGAGAGGAAAAAGACCTGTTATTCTCAGGTTAGTGAAAAAAGTGAAAAAATGGAAGTTAGCGAAGAAGTTGAGAAGAGTGAAGAAGAAAGGTCCCCTTCACCCCAACCAATAGTTTGGCGTTGACGGAGGAGCACTTCTCGACTCTCTGAAGCTACACTCTATGATAGCGCTAGATTCACAATTTTAAAAAAATCAAAAGGGGCATAAAGCGCATGCTAATTTGAAATTCATTTTCAAAAAGCACATCAACCTGGAGGTTGAGACGGCCTATCATATCATGGAGGCGTTTTACCGACTTGGATAAGCATCAATTCTCACTTTGTCTTCTCATTATTACTATCCGAATATGGTGCGCGAGTTTTATGCTAACATTGTCAACAAGACAAGCCACAGTGGAGAGTTGGTGGACTCATAGGTGCGATGTACCCGCATATATCTTACTCGTGATATCCTCGTGCATATTTTGGAATGCAATGATACTGGGCCGGTTGTTGACTTGAAGAAAGGATTCACTATCCCTAATAAATGATAGGATCCTTGACATGTCATGTCTCAATTTGGTCTCGAGTACCAACCCTTCCGCTCTTCAAGGAAAGAGATGATGGTTGCTAGTGTCTTTGACATTCACAATCGCTTTATTATCTACATGATGGTGCACAATGTGATTCCTAAGAAGTGTGGTCATGAGGAGGTTCGAAAAAGTGATATCTACTTTTGAACCACATGTTTCACAATTGGAAATCCTCCTATGCCCGCATTCTACTCTCAAACATCATTATCAGCTATATAAGGTTGACGGCGAGAAGGCGTGCTACTTCTTTCAAGCTTAGTTTTTCCCGTCTCCTTTCTCTCATTTTTGAGCACGTTGGGTTAAGTTGACTGGAGTTGATCGAGTGACTATCTGTCCCAATGAAAAGTTGAAACTTTCTACCTTCCATGAGATGGGCATATCCACAAACCACATTGCTCCGCCACGGGAGGAAAGATGACAAAAGGCACGTCATAATCAAGAGGAAGTTGGACCCTCTACTTTTGCTCTACCTCCCCCACCACTTCAATCCAATTGACAATAGCTTTTTAATCACCTTGATGACATAGAGACCCATCTGGCCCAATTTGACGCTCGTACATGTCGAATAGAGGATCACTTGCGTTTAGATCGACAGTGACATGTTGCGTAAGAAGATGACGCGCTGATCTTTAGATGCTTTTACTTTTCTTCCATGTCTCTTTTTCTTTTTTCATTGTAGGAGTTTAATTTGTGCTTATCATTTTGCATTTGGGACTTGTGGCAATTTTAAGTAGATATTGGCTGTAGATCGTCGATAGTTCGTAACTCATGATTGAATTGGATCTCAGCCACTGATACTGGGGGTAACTTGTTCTTACTTTTTGATATTTTCTTTCCCTACACATTGAGGACAATGTGCATTTTAAGTGTGGGGGAAGAAATGGTGTTAAATAGTTACTTTTGTGCTTAGAATTAAAATATTTGGACTTGATGTTGAAAATCTTGCTTGTGTTGTGAAATGTTGATTCTTGGGTTTGCTGACAGAGAGTTTTGTCTAGTATTAAGGAAAAATCCTGTCAAATTTTTTTTCAAAATCTTGTCAAAATTTTCAATTTTGCCCCAAGTTTTTCATATCTACTTCACTTAAGTCCACAAATGCATGAAGTTTAAGTCTCTTTTGTGTCAGTGTTTTCTTTTGTGTCAGTTTCTCCTATGTAGGTGGGATGATATAAATAATTTGAAAATTCAATTTTCATTTGATTTGGAAACAATTATTATGTGATTAGACCTATTGTATATGAGAAAGTATATCTAGTAAAATAGGGACAATTATGCCAAAAAATTTGATTGATAAATGAAATCTCTCACATTGCCTTGTACTCAGTGCCGTTCTACTTTCTCTGACACTACACAAATCCTTCGCCAAGTGCAAGACCCTTTGGACCCATCTGCCAACATCGGGTGAGAATAGGGAAGACGCATGAAATCTGCCCACAGCGAATCACCAGCTCTCAATCTAACCAACAATTTAATCTCGAACGTTTCTATCATTGCTGAAAAGGTTTTAAAGCCCAAACCACCCTCCTCCACTGGAAAATGAAGACCTTGCCATGCCCTCCAATGTATTCTTTTATACCCTACCTTATTGTCCTACAAGAAATGGTTAAACAAATGCTCAATCAAAAGCAAGAACAACTTAGGAGATGCTAATACATGTAATAAATAAATCGGCATTGAGATTAAAACATGTCGAAGCAGTATTAATTTCCCCCCATGCGATAAGAATCTACAATTCCCGTCTTGTATTTTGGATCATATTTTATCTAGAATCCCTTCAAATAACATCCTTCTCACCCGCTCCGTAAACACAGGTGCCCCCAAATAACAATAGGAAACTGTTGCCTACTAAAATCGAGAATTGATTGCACTAGATGTTCCTTCGATGGTGGAGTGGCATGAGAGCAAAGAAAAACATTTATCCTTTATCCTGATACTTGTTGGTAACAATCCAGAAACCCTTTTAATTCTTCTAAGCAATGCCTCGATAACCTCATAAAAAATCATGGTATCATCTGCAAAAGACAATACTGGGATCTATCCATCCACGGTCTGATAAAACATTCGCCTCCCCTTGTCAAACAAATGCTAGATAGCACGTGTCAAGAACTCCGTAGCTATAATGAATAGCACTGGAGATAGGGGATCACCTTGTCACACCCCCCAAAATGACTTGAAGAACCCCACTTACTCCCCATTTATCAAAATTGAGAACCAATTGTTGGACAGTGCACGATACACCAAGTCTATGAACCATTTCCCACATTCAAAAGCTCGTAACATTGACATTAGAAAAGACCAATCTAACTTATCATAGGCCTTTTCCATATCTAACTTGAGGACTAAATTTGGCATGCTAGTGGTTGAATCTTTTTGGTCGATGTACTTCGATAGGGCTGCCCATCATGATGAAGCCAGCATTGGAGTCATTTTTTTATACTTTTCAAGCAGAGATCTTACTATATTCCTTCACTTTGACACGTCGATGTTCAAATAATATGACCGAATATCAAACATTGATGCTTGGTCTTGAAATGGCGGTAGATATGAAACAGTTGTATCTTAAAGTTTATGGTGATTTTAAACTAGTGGTAAATCAATTTTTTGAAATCTATGAAGTTAAAAAACTTGAGTTGGTTCCATATCATAACTATGCAAGACAACTCATGGACTATTTAGATGATATGACCACAGAATATGTCCCAAGAAGGTTCAATCAGCAAGTTGATTAGTTGGCAAAATTAGCTTCTATGCTCACTCTACCTTCTTATTGAAATAAAGTTCCAATATGCAAAAGTTGAATTGTATCTCCAATATTTGATGAAGAAAATAGTAACGATTAGGATAATATTTACCATGTTTCCGTCTTTGCAGTTGAGAAGGAGAATTGGCGTCAATCAATAATTTACTATCTTAATTATGAAAAATTGTCAGAAGCTCCGAAGAGAAGAGTCGATATACATCATCGAGCACCTTTTTTCATCTAGTACAAGGAGATACTTTATCGAAAATTATTTGATGGAGTGTTTCTATAATATCTTGGAGAAGATGAAACCATGTAAGCAACGAAAAAGACTCGCTCTAGAGTATGGGACGCTCATCAATCCTGTAATGTCCAAGTGCAACTTAAGAGGAGGGTGAATTAAGTTGATTATGATCCTAATCAAGTTTAAGGTAATTTTCTAAATTCAAATTTACCAAATTGTCTAGATGATTAATCAATTTGATGAGTACAAAAATAAATAGAATAAAAGAATAAAGAAAGAGAAGCACTTGATCAATTTAATAGAAATAAAATAAGAGAGGGAGAGGAAATTACAAATCAAGAAGACTTCCAAATTTCTCTCAACTTGAAGTCAATTCCACTAGTAAGCTTGTTCAATTTGGTGAAGCAAAACCAAAGTTGTACAAGGGAAGGTGCGCCTTTTATTCACCCTAATTTCTCCTTGATCAAAACAAAAAGGTTTTACAACTAATCTAGTTAACCTTCACAAAGTTACACTTTGAATTGTTCACTCACAATTGAAAAGTTATAAACATTATCCATTACACAAAGAATACAATAAAAGTTAGGAGAGTATTTCTTGCTAAAATCACTCTTGAAAGATTGCATTTAATGTGTATTCAAGTAAGTAACTACCCCATTCTTAATGGTATTTCCTTTTTTTTTTGCTCTAATGGTCATGCATTAAATGCAGGAGAAACTAGCCGTTAGGAGTATCAGACGTCCGGTCCACTGTTCTGCGCCTGATATGTGCATCTGATAGTATGCTCTCAATTCTTATCGAACGGTTGATAGAATTTTTGCATCCAATAGGTCTTGCATCTGACAGAGATCAGAATGTTGAGATGTTCCTTTAAAATTTATCAGACGGCCGATCCACAAAGTTTACGTCCGATAGATCTTTTTGACTATCGAATGCCCTATACTCTTGTGAAGTATCTAACAGCTTTCATCTGAAATTTTTTCATTGATTAGTAGACATTCGATACTTTGATGTGAGCATCCAAAACCTTCATCAGTTCTTTGTTTCAATGGTTTCAAATCTTTCTCACAATGCTTTCTCACAAGAAATTATTAGTCTAAATCATCAATTTGTTTTAATTGTCATCAAAATCAAGGATCAATTTCAACATTCTTCCCTTTTTGATGATGATAAAACAAAGGATGATTTTAAAAATATTTGAAATTACTTACAAATAAATATGCTCTCCCTCAACATAAGCATAGAATAAACCTTGAATACCAAAAGGAATTACTCCCCCTCCTCAACATAAGGATAAAATAAACCTTGAATACCAAAAAGATTTACTCTCTCTCAACCAAATTTTTAATTAACATATGTTAGCAATCCTTTATTATTTCTCTCCCTTTTTGTCATCAATCAAAAAAATATATGGATTTGAAAAAAATTGGACAAAGTATCCCCTAAAAATGAGAGTAAACTCTCTGTCAACAAGACCAAATTGATTTGCCCAAAGGTTTGAAGGATAACACATTAAGCAAAAATAATCAAAGTTACATTAATATAGCCAAAATATCAAAGTATATCAAGGTGCCTAAAACATAACCAAAACATTAAAGCGTCCAAAAATAGCATATATAAGGTGTCAAATAAAAAAGGAAGACTATCCACCCTATATGAAATGTATAGGACTATGAGCTCTAGGATACCTAAAACTACATGAAGATGGCAACTAGGGACTAAGGGATCTAAAATTAGATGCGTGATGATCTAGGCCTTCTCTTTGCAAGGCAAAATTCTGATGCATCGAGCTCTTCTTCAATAGCTTCATCATTCTCCTCTAGAATGGCCTCGATTTTGAGCTACCATAGCTTTTGCTGAGACTTGTGCTACTTGTACACTTTGTGGTGTGCCTTATGCACCTTGAGGAGTGATTTAAGGAGTAGCTTGAGTGTTCAAAAGCTTCTCTCATGATTTCTTCTCTTGACCAGGAGTCTTGTATTGAGGTGGAGGTGGGAAGAGCAAATTTTTCATAGGCTCAAAGAGGAAATTCATCACTGGGTTCGAAAAGGAAGTAGAGGGATAAGTGGAAGGAGTACAAGGGTAAATGGTGAAGGGAGACTCAACTGTAGCACATTTGGAAGGATGAGATGAAGTGGTTGGGGTATCATGAAATGCTTGGAACGAGATTTTGAACCAATCTCTTTATAAACCCAAGAGTCATGAACAAACTTGATGTTCTTTCAAAATAGTTTTTGTTGAAGAAACAAGTAGAGTTTTCCTTTGGAAAAAAATTGATAAAGGGAACATTAAAATGTTTGAAAATGGGCGTGAGAAATTTTGCATAAAAAAGTTTTCTATGTGTATCGGTACTAAGTTTAAGTAGGAAGCGATACATGTCAAAACCAAAATCAATTCAAATTTTCTCCATTACACAATAGAACAAGTAGAGTTCCATGTTATTCGCATATGTCGTATGACCATCAGTAGGAACCAAAAGATTGGAAATCATAGTAAAGATAATAAGACGAATAGGATCAAGGTAATTCAATTTAGCCTCAGCAGGTATGTTAAAACGAGTTTTGAAGCACGCCATTAACTTAGTAACATCAAAATGATGGGTAGCAGCGAAAAATTCTTCATAGGAGAAAAAATTGGCAATTCTACTCCAATATCCTTATTCTACTTTTGTGTTTAAAATCAGATTTACTATATCAGGATCAAAGCGAATGTCAACACCATTCATACGAGAAACAATTTTAGTGCGAGACCTACCCTTCCTAAGATTAGCAAAAAATCGGTACACCATTTTCAGGTAATAAGTGTTGGAAAAGTGAGCAAGTGTAGCCATTTTTGAAACTTAAAGTATTCAAGAATGGATTGAAAGTTAAATTTTCGAAAGTCAAAAGAGTTGATAAACCTTTGAGTGATGAATCCCTTTCGGGATACTAAAGCATATTTTTCCTCAACCACACCGTCAATGAATATGAGAAGTTACTGAGGTTGTTGTTGTTGTTGTTGCTGCTGCTGCTGCATTTGCTATGACTCTTGCATGTTTTCAACACCTTGAACATCCCTCTACTAATTTCGAGTTGAATTGCGATGGGTTGGAGTCTTGGTTGAGGCAATTTGCCTTGCAATTAATTGTCCGATTAGAAAAGATGCTGCTCGTGTGCGAACCATGTGAATGTATAGTGGGTGTAGTGAATGCGGAGCCTAATAGTGATAGGTAATACTTTTAAGTGAAGAAATAACTACAAATTTGGTTGCAGAGGCAATTTTTAAGATTTGAAAATTTTGGGTTGCGTACAAATTTTTGCCAAAAATGAAATTATTTTGAAAAGATTTTGATGAGAACAGACATTTTAGAGAGTAAGGAACCTCTTAATCAAATCAATTTTGAGTGAAAATCAATTGGTTAGGAAAATTTGAGGTGAGAGGAGTTAGGATTTGAAGTTCTCTATTCGACAATTTTGAGAAGAATATGGAAGAAATGAACGTCCAAAACCCTTAAAAAACATAAATTTTGATGTATCGGACATTTGAACGATATTTCATCTGATTCTCAAAATCTGAAAGGATGCTTAAAAACTTTATCGGACGTCTAGTAATGGTTGACACTAAAGATTTTCAAAAAATTTTATTTATAACACCCAATTTCATTCTTAAGTATAAAAACTAATCCAAAGGTAAAGTTTTTGTGAAAATATTAGCTATTTGATCTTTTGAACAAATATATTTTATACAAATTTCACTTCTTTGAATCAAATCACAAAGGAAATAGTGCTTAACATCTATATTCTTGGTTCTTGAATGGAATTTTTAGTCAAATTAATGGTACTAGTGTTATTATAAAATATAGACACGCAATAAAACTTCAAACAAAAGTCAAGGCATATTTCATCCACATGAGTTGAGCACAACATGCACCGGTGGCTATATATTCGGTTTCCACAGTAGGCAATGAAATGGCACCTCGTTTCTTGCTAAAAAATGACACTAAACAATCCAAAAAAAATGGCAAGTGTCACTGGTGTTTTTCTATTTACTCTACATCCGGCAATATCAACATTTGAAAAATCAATTGAGGCAAAACTCTTAGATTTATGATATCACAAACCATAATTCAATGTATATTTCAAACATGTAAAAATATGCTTAATGGCAATTAAATGAGATTCTACAACAAACATAACATATGGTCTATTTGCAGTTAAAAGAAGAAAATTACCAATCATACCTCTATAAGATTTTTCATTTACTTTAGTACCTTCTTCATCCTTATCAAGTTTGGTAGATGTACACATTGGAGTTCCAACTCATCTTGAGTCTTCCATTCTAAACCTCTTGAGTAGTTCATTTGTGTAGTTGGTTTGGTTAATGAAAACTCCCTCTTGAGTTTGGTGAATTTGTAATCCAAGGAAGAAATTCATTTCTCCCATTATATTCCTCTCAAACTCCCTTTGCATTATATTTGAAAATTTCTTGCACAAATACTAATTAGTGATACCAAATATAATATCATCCACATAAATTTGAATAATTAAAAGATCATTTATGCAAAATTTTGTAAAAAGAGTGGTATCTACATCTCCTTTTTTAAATTCATTTTCAATCAAAAATCCATTTAACCTTTCGTACCAAACCCTTGAAAGTTGTTTCAAACCATATAACGCCTTTGTAAGTTTGAAAACATTATTTGAAATTTTTTTATTTTTTAAATTGGGAGCTTGCTCAACATACACTTTTTCATCAATAAAATCATTAAAAAAAAAATACTTTTAACATCTATTTGAAATAATTTGAAACCTTTATAACAAGCGTAGGCAAGAAACATCCTAATGGATTCCAATCTAGTTACGGAAACAAATGTCTCATCAAAATCAATTCCTTCTTCTTGTGCATATTCTTTAACTACCAATCTAGTTTTATTTCTAACAATTTCACCTCTATCATTCAACTTATTCCTAAATACCTATTTAATTCCAATTATCGAGTGATCTAAAGGTCTTTCAACTAAAGTTCAAATATTATTCCTTTCAAATTGGTTCAATTCTTCTTGCATAGTTATGATCAAACTATCATCTTTTAAAACTCATTCACATTCTTAGGTTCAAATTGTGAAAATAAACCAAAATTCTCTACAAGAAATTTAGTAGAAGGGCAAGTTTTTACCCTCTTGGATGAATCACCTATGATTAAATCCTTTGAATGATGTTGTGCAAACTTCCAAACCTTAAGAAGATCCTTTGGGGGTTCATCATCTTTATTGTCTTCTTCTTCTTCCATGCCTTGAGGATTGCTTTCTTTTGAAACATTTTCTTCATTTTGGATGATCAATTTTTCAAACTTTTCTTGCAAACCTATATCATCATCTTCACAAGTACTCTTGATGGTAATATCATTAGTTTCATAAAAAATTACATAAACAGCTTTTTTAATAACAAGTGTTTCTTCTATTATATACTCTATAAACGTTTTTATCACTAGAATAACCCAAGAAAATACCTTCATCTATTTTCTCATCAATTTTCCAAAATGCTTTTTTATATTCAAGATAAAACACTTACAACCAAAGATTTTGAAATAATCAACAATTGACTTTTTGGCAAATAAAAGTTCATGAGAAATTTTGTTTAAAATTGGTTTCAAGAGTACTCTATTCATAACATAATAAGTTGTATTAACTGCTTCAACCCAAAAATATTTTAAAAAATCACATTCATTTATGATTGTTCTTGCAGCTTCTTGAAGAGTTCTATTTTGTTTTGAACAACACCATTTTGTTGAGGGATCTTAGCAGTTGAAAAATAATGCGAAATACCATTGTGATCATGTGACGACCTCATCTTCCCCTACGGTATACCCAAGGGTTTGGCGGACCTCCTGCCCAACTCCCATCAGGACTCACTACAATAAATTTTCAAAATAACCTTTCAAGCCTCCAAATTTAACATCCAAGTTCTACAATTCAACCAAAATTCAAGCTCATTTACAAACTAAAAGTGAAACATAAGATACACCACCAAATATCAAAATACAAGCTGTTTGCCAAAAGTACATGTGCAAGAGGATCATTACACTCTAGTTCAAGTTTATCCGCTCCAGACCTCAACTCCTGTAAGGAAAACAACTAATGGGATGAGCTTATGCCTAATGAGGTTCCAAGACAATATGCAAACAAAGTAGCAAGTTGGCAGGTACATACATCACAATCTCAAAGCAAGCTCAAATCAAAGCAAGTAAACATTCACAAGACAAGTCATTCGCATTTCAAGTAAACAAGTCGGATAAGCGATTAACACTTTCACACATAAGGATATAGTCTGCTCTCAAGAGCAGGTTCCACAGTAGCTTGTCCGGGATCCGTTGACACTCCGTCAACCATAATATATAGTGACAATATCCAGTAGAACTCCGCTTTACTCCAGTCTCCATCCACTGTTCATCCCCGATCGGGTCTGCACTCCAAATATGATAAACAGTAGAGGTAATATTCGAGTATACCAAATCTAAAGGATGCATCCAATGGATAAAACAATGAACACTACCCATGATTCGTCAATCTCCTTGACCAAACTCTTGCTAGCTCGATTCGACTAACAAGCCAATGGGGTTTGGAATCCCAAGCACTTCACTTGCATTTCAAGTCAATCACTCAGTGGAGTCATGATAAACACTTGTAAAACACTTGAGTGTTGCATTTCAAGTCCCTCAGTATAGTTGATGGGATAACATACCCAAACGACTTTAAGTCAAGCACATATATATCATTTCACATGTAAACAGTAGAACAGTGATCCAGTCAAATTAGGTCAAGTGCAATAAAGTACACACTCGCCTAGCCAATGTCAATTCAAGAGAGCTAGCATTCCAATCAATTGATAATCTAATCAAAATAACATTCAAATCAAGTACAAGTCAGACCATGCCATTGAAACACTCACCAACCAATTAAGGTTTAGAAATGTCAAACTCAGTGTCTGCCTCCTGGCCACACTCGAAATCAGCGATCAATGATCATATAGCAAGAAGCTATCACACTTCCAAGATAGGGTTTCAAAATGCATGCTTTTAACTTGTAACATTAAGGAATACTACATAAAGATAGCTCATGAACTTCCATACGGCATATGTATCTCAAGCAAACACATATGTGAAGTATAAGCATAACTTTTTGAAGAGAAATGACAAAACCCTTTAAAAAATGCATGGTTTTGGCAAAATTCCAACTTATATGTAACAATCAAGGTGTTCTCAAGTAACTTGAGCAAAGCAGGTCCAAATCATCCTATATTTACACCTCAACTCTCACTCTCACTCACTTAACCAACAAGAGAAAAATTCCAGCAACCTAGCCCCTAGATGCCTCAAGTTAAGCCTCCAATTTCCAACTCTAGTTCTTTGGAAAGTCACAATCAATCAAAGTAACATGTTATAGTGCACATGTGGTACAAGTTCTAGGCCACAAAAGTTATCAAATTTCGACATATCCATAGCTCAACCTCAACGACATCAAGGCTAGAAATTTAACCCTAAAGGTTTATCTTTATCTTCATTTAAGCTTCCATTTCCTTCTTTTTCCTTTCTTGGTGGACGAAATTTTGGAGAGAGAAGAGAGGAAAAAACTCCTCAAGTTCTTGCTTGATTCTTGTTTGATTAGAGAGATCTACAATGAGAAACCCTAATCTACTCTGACAAACCGTGAAGCAAGCTTGGAGGGAAGCTCTTGGTGGAGTTTTGGAGGAAGAAAGACCTTGGATTACTTTTTCCTCTTAGGGTTTTGAGGTAAAATGGCTAGGAAACATCTCTTTCTTCTTTTCTTTTGAGATTCATTCGATATATGAAGTGATTAAAGTTAAAGGAAGTATATTTATGGAAGTGTTGTTTACAAATTTGACTGGATCACTGTTCTATTGTTTACATGTGAAATGATATATATGTGCTTGACTTGAAGCCGTTTGGGTATGTTATCCCATCGACTATACTGAGGGACTTGAAATGCAATACTCAAGTGTTTTACAAGTGTTTATCATGACTCCACGGAGTGATTGATTTAAAATGCAAGTGAAGTGTCTGGAATCCCAAATCCCATTGGTTAGTTAGTCGAATCAAGCCAACAAGGGCTTGGTTGAGGAGATTGACGAATCATGGGTAGTGTTTATTGTTTTATCCATTGGATGAGTCCTTTGGATTTGGTATACTTGAGTATTATTTCTACTATTTATCGTGTTTGGAGTGCGGGCCCGATAGGGGATGAACGGTGGATGGAGACTAGAGTGAAGTGGAGTTCTACTGGATATTGTCACTGTATGCTATGGTTGACGGAGTGTCAACGGATCCCGGACAAACTACTGTGGAACCTGCTCCCGAGAGCAGACTGTATCCTTATGCATAAAAGTGTTAATCGCTTATCCGACTTATTTACTTGAAATGTGAATGACTTGTTTTGTGAATGTCTACTTGCTTTGATTTGAGCTTGTTTTGAGATTGTGATGTATGTAACTGCCAACTTGCTACTTCGTTTGCATATTATCTTGGCATCTCACTGGGCGTAAACTCATCCCATTAGTTATTTTTCTTACAGGAGTTGAGGTTCGGAGTGGATAAGTTTGAACTAGAGTGTAATGATCCTTTTGCACATGTACTTTTGGCAGACAGATTGTATTTTGATATTTGGTAGTGTATCTTACATTTCACTTTTGGTTTGTAAATAAGCTTGAATTTTGGTTGAATTGTAGAACTCGGATGTTAAATTTGGAAGCTTGAAAGTTATTTTGAGAATTTATTGTAATGAGTCCTGGTAGGAGTTGGGTAGGTGATCCGCCAAACCCTTGGGTCACGCCCTAGGGGGAAATGGGGTCGTCACATATCACAAAATTTCAAAAAATTATAATATTTAAATTCAGTACCATTGTTACTTCTAATTTTCACAATAGTCAAATTCATCAAATTTTAAACTTTGAAAAATAAAAATACAAAGTTTTCGAAGGTTTCATCTTTATGAACAAGAAATAACACCTAAGTGTATCTAGAATAATTATCAACAATTACAAAAATAAATCATTTTTCACCTAAACTTGTAACTTGAATTGGTCCAAATAAATCCAAAAGTAAAAGTTTTAAAGGTCTAGAATTAGAAACACATTTTTTTGGTTTAAAAGAGACCTTTATTTGTTTTTCAAATTGACAAGCATCACAAATTTTATCTTTTTCAAATTTGATTTTTGGCAAATCTCTAACAAGTTCCTTTTTTGAGATTTCATTTAGCAAATCCATATTAAGGTGACAAAGTCTCGTATGCCACAGCTAAGAATCATCATTAGATACTTTGAAACATTTGATTTTGAAATTCTCAGTCTTTTCAAGATAAACTATATAGATATCATTGTATTTTTTCTCTTTGAAAATAATATTTAAACTAACATCAAGAATCAAACATTCAAACTTTTTGAATAACATATAAAGATCTCTATCACACAATTGACTAACATTTAGCAAATTGTAACCCAAGTTATCAACTAAAAATACATTTTGAGTAAAAGTATCATTCATTTTACCAATGTCGCCTATACCAATAGTTTTGACCTTGTTATCATCTTCAAAGGTGAGTTTTTCACTACTTTTGACTTTAATTTGATGAATTGTGAAGCATCTCCGGTCATATACCTTGAGCACTCACTATCTATATATCACTTTGATTGTTTGGTGGTGTTCCTTAAACAAATCTACACAAAAGATCAAGAAATAATATTTGGTACCCCTTTCATTCTTGGATCCATGAGAGTTAGTACATATTTTAACAATTGACATAAATCTCATTCCTTTTCTCATAATTTTTTTCACATAACAATTATTATTCATATGTCCAATTTGGTAACAAAAGATACACAAAAATGTTCGAGTCTTTCACACAAATAGGTTTTTAAAACTTCATTCCTCTTTTTCTATAAATAATAAAACTCATTTATGCCAAGAATGATTTTATCAACTTTCTTTTATAAAACTCGTTTTTCTTTTTTGAAGAAAATCATTCAAATTATTCATTCTCTTTTTCAACACACATTGCTTTTCTTTAATCTTTTCATAGAATTTTATTCTTTCATTTAGCTTCATTTTAACTCACTTTGTTTACAAACAATATCAACTTTAAATTTCTTCAAATCATCATTTTCCTTTTTCAACTTATTGTTTTTTTTTGAAAGAGTTTTGAATTCTCATTTAGCAAAGTACTTATTTTTATTTTTGACCTTTCGTTTTTAGAGTAGGACTATTTCAAGTTATCATGCAATTTACCCACAAAAGATTCAAGATCATCATCATCATCAATATCATTATTTTCAAAAGAAAAAATACTTATTGATACCTTATCATCACCAATGGCCATAAACACTATTTAAGCCGTTTCTTTTTCTTCTTCTATTTCTCCATCAGAGTTGCACTTATTCTAAGTGATCTGAAAATTGTTGAATCTTTGTTATCTTTCTCCTTTGCCTTCTGTCTTTTCTTCATAGGACACTCATTCATGTAATGTCCCATTTGACCACATTCATAGTAGTTTTCATTTTGTTTCTTGTTCATTTTCTTGCTTGATCTTTCCTCTTGAGGCATTGAGTTGATTCAAATTGTTGTTTGGTCTATCTCTCTTAAACCTTCTTTTATTGGAGAGAAACTTCTTGAGCCTTTTGGTAAGAAGTGTTAAGTCATTATCTTCAATGTTTATGTCTTCACCATTAATTGAGAATGCATCATCTTCTTCTTGAGAAAACCTTAAGAGCAATACTCCTTTTCATCCTTATATCTTCCTTCTCTTGCACTTTGGATTTAAAGTTTAACGCATAAGAAGTTAGTGAATTAATAAGAGATTCAATAGACAAGGTATTTAAATTTTTAGTCCTTCAATAGCGGTAACCTTACTTTTCCAATCCTTGGATAATGCATTCAAAAGTTTTTTTATTTTTCTCACCTATGGTATATTCTTTTCGAAGAACATCTAATCTTCAATAATGTCATTAAATCTACAATACATTTTATCAATATTCTCATGTGATTCCATCTTAAATGATTTATATTAGATGGCAACTAAGGATTTCTTTTGTTCTCTAACATTATCACTACTCTCATGAATTTCCTCATCCCATATTTCTTTAGGCACTTTACACTCTTTTACTCTAGTAGATTCATTTGCATAAAAAATATTATGCAAGACATTCATAACTTTTTGCATTCAAGGTTAGATTTTCCTTATCTTTAGCATTTAATATGCTTCTAATTTTAGGTCTAATCCTACCGATTTCTGTATCAATCTATAGTGGTTTCCTAAGAACCTTAATTTACTCTATATCACAATTCTATATCAATAGATTGTAAAAATATTTTCATTCCTTCCTTCCAACTAATAGAATTAACCCCATTGAACATAGGTGGCGTAGTGATGGATTGACCTTTTAAGAATAATGCATTGTTGGATACCATGATTTTCTTCAAGCCGATTGAGTTCAATTTCTAGGGGACCAAACTATGATACCAATTGTAAGGTCCAAGTGCAATTTGAAAGGGCGTGAATTGCATTGATTATGATCCTAATCAAGTTTAAGATAATTTTTCTCAAATTTAAGTTTACCAAGTTGTTTAGATGATTAATCAATTTCATGAGTACAAAACAAGTAGAAGAAAATAATCAAGTAAGAGAAGTACTTGATCAACTTAATACAAATAAAATAAGAGAGGAAGAGGAAATTGCAAACCAAGAGGATTTCCAAGTATCTTTCAACTTGAAGTACAATTCCACAAGCGACCTTCTTCAATTTGATGAAGCAAAACCAAAGCTGTACAAGGGAAGATGCACCTTTTGCTCACCCCAACTCTCCTTGATCAGGCCAAAAGGTTTTTACAACCAATCTAGTTAACTCTCACGAAACTACACTTTGAATTGTTCACTCACAATTGAAAAGGTATAAACACTATCAACAACACAAAGAGTACAATAAAAGTTAGGTGATACGAACGTCGCCAACCTTATGACGAAACCCGTAAGAGACAAGTCCAAGAATCTAAAATCGGTATCAAAGTTTGGAAGCGGAAGATCTCAACTCATTAATCACGTGGGTTAATGAACTTTGGTATAGGGTTGTGGACGCCACAATCAAACACGATCTTTGATTGATAAGTCATGAACACCTAAAGTAGCTCTGAGATGTTCAAGAAGCTTTCGAAGAAGCCAAGAGAAGAACTCTCAAATTCTGATGTATTATTCAATCCCTCAAACATCACTTAAAGAGGCTATATTTATAGCCTTACAACTGAAACCCTACTTTGATTTGGAAATACTAAAAACATGTCAAGTTTCCTAACTAAGCATGACTCTTGAATCGGCTCACATAAGCACTAAACTGACCGAATTATTCTTTTAAATAAAATGACTAAATCACTACTAGAAAACACACCAAACAGCATAACTAACAACTAAACATCAATTTGGATCCATCAAACAACATAACTAACAACTAAACATCAATATGGATCCATTAAGCATGAATATGGACTTCACTAAACCCTAGACACCGGATCAACTAGGGCTTGGACCTTCGGTTTCTTCCTCCACTTGTATAAGATGAAAAAGCTTCAAATCTTCATGCTCGAGACCTTCAATGACTTTTGGCATCACCTCTTGACTTTGAACTTCACGAATCAGCCCTTGAAGTTTCTCACGTAGCTTCTTAGCTCGAACTCGTGTAATTGGTCCTAGTGGAACTTGAACCTTGTCTAGTGACTTAGCCAGATTTGTATCATTAGGAGAGTATTTCTTGCTAAAATTAATCTTGGGAGCCTGTATTCAATGTGTATTTAGATTAGCAACTACCCCATTCTTAATGGTATTTATAGTTGTCCAAAAAGTCCCTCTTTTTCTTCTCCAATGGTCATGCATTAAATACAGGAGAAATTAGCCGTTTGGAGTATCGGATGTCCAATCCTCTGTTTTGCGTCTGATATGTGCGTTCAAAAGTATGCTCAGTTCTTATTGGACAACTGATGAAATTTTTGCGTCAGACAAGTCTTGTCTCTAATAGAGATTAGAATGTTAAGATGTTCCCTTAATATTTATTGGATGGCCGATCCATGAAGTTTGTGTTCGATATGACTGTTCGATAGATCTTTTTAACTATTGGATGTCCTATACTCTTGTGAAGTGTCTGACAGCTTTTGTTTGAAACTTTCTCATTGATTATCAGATGTTCGATGCATTGATGCGAGCATTCGAAACCTTTAACAGTTCTTTGCTCTTTACCCTTTGATGCATTGATGTGAGTATCCAAAATGCTTTTTTAGAATTTTTCATGTAAACTTTTTTAGCATTTTGTCTATATATATGGATAGTGAAAAATCTAGCAGTCTTTTTGATCTATCTTTATAGATTCTCATTCCTAGAATCAAGACTGCATCTCCAAGATCCTTCATGGAGAAATTCTTGGATAACCATACCTTTACTGTCTGGAACATAAGTGCATCATTTCCCATGATTAATGTATCATACACATATAATATAAGAAAACATACTAAACTCCCACTAACCTTCTTGTATACACAAGACTTGTCTTGATTTTGCAAGAAACCAGACCCTTTAATTATTTCATCAAAATGGATGTTCCAACTCCTAGAAACTTGTTCAAGACCATAAATAGATGTTTTCAACTTGCACACTTTATTAGTATCATTAGATGTAAAATTTTAGGTTGTGTCATATACACTTCCTTTTTAAAATTTTCATTAAGGAAAGCGATTTTAACATGCATTTGCCATATCTCATAATCAAAGTATGCAACTATAGAAAGCAAAATGTGAATAGATTTAAGCATAGTAACTAGCAAAAAGGTTTCCTCAAAGTCACTACCTTGTCTTTGATTGTAACCTTTAATCATCAACCTAACATTATAGGTAACCATTTTACCATCCATGTCAATTTTTTTCTTAATGACCCAGTCACACCCTATGAATTTTATCCCTTCAGGAAAATCAACTAAACTCCACACCTTATTG
This sequence comes from Coffea humblotiana, assembly GCA_023065735.1. Taxonomy (NCBI): domain Eukaryota; kingdom Viridiplantae; phylum Streptophyta; class Magnoliopsida; order Gentianales; family Rubiaceae; genus Coffea; species Coffea humblotiana. Next base: position 13,975,473 of record CM041212.1, on the reverse strand, counting down.
TCATACATGGAATCCATTTCTTATTTCATGGCTTCAAACCATTTCTTAGAGTCTTTACTTTTTAGAACATCTATGTAGGTTGATGGAGTATTATCTTCCTCTAAGATGAATATGTCGTCATACCTCTGAAGTCCACTACTTACTCTACTAGACCTATGAAGATTTTGTGTATTTGGAGCTTTCCATTGCACCTCATCATTATGAGTAGCTTGCTCCATTTCCAATAACTGTTCATCATCATCTACTTGCACCTTTTGAATTTCTTCAAGACCTATCTTACTTCTACTACCTCATTTTAGGATAAACTCTTTTTTCTAGAAAGACAGTAATCTGAGCAATGAACACCTTATGTTCAATAGGGTGATGAAAATAGTATGCTCTAGTTCTCTTAGCATACCCCACAAATAGACATTTGTTAGATTTGGATTCTAACTTATCTGACATGTCCCGCTTTACATAAATTGGACAACCCCAAATCTTCATATATAAAAGATTTGATTGTCTACCTTTCCACATTTCATATGGTGTAGAAGGAACAGTTTTTGTTGGAACTTGATTTAAAGTGTAGGAGGTAGTTTATAGGACGTGTCCCCCAAAATAGTTCTGGTAGACCTGCACGACTCATCATGGATCGTATCATACCTAATAAGGTGTGATTTCTCCTATCAGACACTCCATTCATTTGTGACATTCTTGGAGATGTTCTTTGAATGAGAATCCCATGTTCTTTTAGATAATGTTCAAAACTTTGGTCTAAGTATTCTTCACCTCAATCGAATCTAAAGGTTTTAATACTTTTACCAAATTGTTTTTCTACTTCATAGTTAAACTTCTTAAACTTCTCAAATGATTTGGATTTGTATTTCATTAGGTATACAAATCCAAACCTTGAGTAGTCATCAGTAAAAGTAATAAAGTACAAAAAACCTCCCCTGGCTTGAACTATCATAGGACCATATATATCACTATGTATTAGTCCTAAAAATTCACTTGCCCTTTCACTCTTACCCATGAAGGGAGATTTGGTAATTTTTTTTGTAATCAAGATTCACAAATTTCAAATGATTCATAATCAAATAAATCAAAATAACCACCTTTTGGATATGCATTTCTTATTTACATAACTTAATTTACAATGCCAAAGGAATGATTGTTTGACATCATCTAATTTTTGCCTTTTAGTATTAATATTGAGGATTGGACTTGTTGTGACGGCCCCACCCTCTCTTAGGGCATACCCCTAGAAGATAGCAGACCGCCCGCCTGGCTCTCGGCAGGACTCATTCACTAACATTAACTTCAGAGATAGCAAAGTTATAAACCAAAACTAAACGCTCAAGTCTTTTACAATACCAAAGTTTACACAAAAGATCCCACCGTAATAAGTTACTAAAAGATGTACAATCACAAAAGTCTTTTTGCTATCTACCTAAATCTCTCGATCGATCCCTGACCACCAATCTCCTGTAAGGAAAACAAAGCTAAAAGGTTGAGCTAAAACCCAGTGAGGTTTGCCGAGTAAGTAACATTTAATAAACACTTAAATCAATACAATTAAGCAAGTAGTGCACATTTCACTGTACAATAACTTTCATTAGCAATTGAGGAAACACTTCACTGAACAATTACTTTTAAAAGGATACGGTGCTCGCATTAGAGCCACTTCAATGCACTACACTCTCCGCCGAACTCCTCCTTATAACGTCCAAAACAATAAACACTTCCCTCACTTGGATGGCCATATCAATATCAGTAATCTGCTACTCCGTGGTAATACTCGAGCATACCGAAACACTTACCCAAAGCTACCGTCCTACCCGACCAAACCCTTTGCTGGCACGAATAGTCCGTTGAACAAAGGGTTTTGGGGCCCAGTTCAGCCAGTGTGATAAAGTACACACATGGCTTACAGTCATGCACACTTACAATATCACTTGATCAATTATCAACCTTCAATCTCAAACTAAATCGAGTGCGATAAAGTACACTCCCGATCGACTTAGAAGGCGAGGAACAATTGAGATACACTTTACACTGAATCATTTAGTAATAATTCATAATAAGCACATTTGTCACATAATTTCACTTAAGTACACATAAGCAGTTTAACACATAAATTCGGAAAACACTCACCAATTATCCAAATAATTTACTCTCGAGTCTTGGGTTTGTTTCCTGGCTCGCAGCTACTTCCTGAGATAAATATATAATTCCATTGTAACTTTACAATTTGTAGATGTTCACCTATTAGTTAAATTATTCGAATTAGGTTTGACCTTCACATATAAAATATAACCTATTCAATATTTATTCTACTTTATCGTTTAAACTATTAAAATCATATACTCAATATTTATTCCCCAATTTATTTCGAGACTTATTGACTTTATTATCTTAAATCAAGAAGCATACGTATTCTCCAAGTTAATAATTTATAAAATATTTATTTTAGTAATAAATCACTTTCCACTCAAGATTCTAAGATTATGACTTAGGAGTACTCCATTGGTCCCCTTTTTATTAGTTAAACCCTAGGTTATTTGGAAATTAGATTTTATTCACTTACAGCAGTCCCTCAAATTTTATAGTCTTTAAAATATTTGTGAAGACAATATTAAGTAATTAAAAGCCAATCTAGGTACATAATTATCATGAGTTTTCCTCTCATTTGCTTTAGTTTAACTCTACTCGTGGAACTATATATAGCCATTCAATCTCAGGACAACCTTAGCTATTATTTATGAAGGCTTACAAGGTTGGAAATTAGAAGAAATACTGATTCAAAGTTGGTTCCTCACGGCCATTATCAAAGCAAAGTGCATTCGGGAACAAAAGGAAAGGCAACGAGAAAGGCAACTTTGTCATCCTCCGGTATTCGGATCATAACTGGAGCTACGCTTATTGGATTGAGGCAAATTTTATAGCGTTTTGAAGCTAAGACATAGACCTACATTTCTTATGAAGACATCGACACTCAGTTCTCATAATTTCAGGGTCCAAAATGGCCGGACAGAAGCACATTCTGCTTCACTCCCTCGGCCAACATTCTGCATTGCCACTCTCTGGTGTTTTGATCATAACTGGAACTACGCTTATCAGATTGAGGCAAATTTTATAGTGTTTCGAAGTTAAGACATAGACCTACAGTTCTTATGAAGACATCGATACCCAGTTCTCACGTTTTCAAGGTCAAAAGTGGACGACCAGAACCACATGAAAACAGGTCAGGAGCAATGAGGTCTTTTTGTGCAGTCAAGAGTCCTCCATTGTTCACTTCAGTTTTCTACTTGCTTTAACCTTGTTTGTTGCATGTTATCCTAAGCTAAACAAGGTTGTTCATGACCAGGATTCAAAGGAAAAAAAAAACTGAGTTCGGTTTCGTTTCTGCAGCTAGCTGCAAATCTGATGCATGTGCAAATCTGGTGCAGCCATGCATGCATCAGATTGCATGCTTTCGCACGCGTATATCAACAAGATATCATTTGTAAGTTCCTTAGGATTCCCTTCAATCTCAGGTTCCAGCTAGCATGTAAGGTATAACTCAAGACTAAACAAAACGTGAGACTGATTTCAAGAGCTAAACAGAACCGTAGCTCATTTCTGCTTTTAGTTACCATTTCTGATGTATAATGTTTTCCTTGAACCAGAACTGATTTCGTAGCTAAACCCAACGTATAAAGCCCATGTTTAGCTGTTTAAACCTCTTATAAAACTTAAGGTAATGTATAACATGCATTTCCTATCATTATTCTCCAAAGAAACATTGATAACAAGCTACAATTTCCAGTTTCCATTCCCCATTTCTGCAATTTTCTTTCCAGCTGCCATTCGGTTCTGCACAAAGTTTCTTTTTCCAACCAAGAACTCATTTTTTTCCTAGCTAAAGATTATACGCTGCTTAAACATTCAATTACACTAAATAAGCAGAGGGTTATGGTAGATTCGTACCTCTTTTTTTTTCTTTCCTTAGAATCTGAAATTGCCGACTGGTCTAGCTTCAGCTTCGGTTCCTCAAGGTTTGCACGAAACTCTCTCTTTCTTTCTTCCCTGCTTCACTCTCGCACTCGATTGAGGCCGATAAGGAAGAATGGAACCAGGGATGCTCTCACTTTCACTTTTCTCTCGACTCTTTGGTATGAAAAAACAGAAAGCTTTTGTTTCTCACTCTCAGCCCGCTAGTTTTTACTCCTTTAAGCTGCTCTCTCATTCGGTCGTGGCTTACTCAGCTAACTTAGAAACATTTCCTTCCTGACAGTTGTCTCATTTCACCGCCCCAAACTCACTAGTTTCTACCTCCACCGCTTAATCCAACAGACTTGCATTCGGTCCAATGAAAGATATTTCTTCTCTCGGTGGTTTCTACATTCTGATAGTTTGTCTTGGCTTCATGGCTTCATGGTAGTTATTCTAGAATTTTTCAAGGTTAGTTTGGTCTTTTAGTTGTAGTTTAATTGCTCTCCAAGGCCTAAAATTTTTATGATTTCATGTATGAACTCCTAACTTCATTCGTATTTTCGGGAAAATTTTTCTTACATTGATTTTGACACATTTAACTTTAAGAAAAATCTCATTTGACATGTACTAGTTAAATTTCTAGTGTAGGTTATGTGTCTAGTAATATTCACAATTAATCACAATTTACGATATGCACGTAATTTCTCGGGTTCTCACACTTGTCATGTTTAGAATATATAAATCATTTTCTATAAGAGCACTCCCATAGAAAATTCCATTACATGAAAGAAAACAACATTTATTTTTAATACTAATGGAAAAGCTTTTCATGCCCAAACATGAAATTGAAATAATGTTTGCAATCAAAACTGGAACATAATAACAATTATTTAATTGTAGAACAAGTCCAATAGATAGAGATAAATGATATGTTCCTACAATTAAGGCCATAACTGTTGCTCCATTGCCAACGTGTAGGATTACTTAATTCTTTTTTAGCATCTTACTTTACTTTAGTTCGTACATATTTAAATAAATATGATAACCACTTCTAGTATCTAATACCAAGAAAATAATAGAAGTAGATAAATTAATCTCAATCATATACACACCTTGAGTAGGAGTTTCACTAAACTTCTTCTTCTTAAGACTATCGAGATAGTCCTTGTAGTTACGCTTTCAATGTCCCCCTTTGTCACAACGGAAGCATTTACCCTTTGCCTTGTCCTTCTTCTTACCTATTTTCCCAGAAGACTTGGTTACTTGCTTGTTTTTCTTGGACTTAGACCTTCTAGTTTTAGCCCTAGAGGAACTCGAAGAAACTATTAATACTTGGCCCTTGTCCTTTTTAAGGTTGGCCTTAGTATCCTTGAACATATTCAACAGCTTGGGTAACGTGATATTCAGTTTGTTCATGTGACATGTTAACATGACATATAAATATGCATCAGGTAATGACTGAAAGATCAAGTTAACATTTAACCCATGATTCATAACAAAGTCTGATTGGTTTAATTTTCAATATAGCCAATCATCTTTAACACATGTGCAGTCATTGATGTGCCTTCAACCATCCTATACCTTAACAGTTCTTTAGAAATTTCATATCTCTTGGTCCTGACCGTGCATCAAACAACTCTTGTAGGTACACTGTCATGTCATAAGCATTCATGTATTCATGTTGCTTTTGTAGCTAAGAAGATATGAATGCTAGCATGATACAAACAATCGTATTGTTGTTCGTATGATATTTGTTGAGCTGTTCAACTTCATCAATTAGGGCATCGGGTGATGGTGGATCCAAAGGGGGTAGGGACACATCAAGGACATAGGCAATTCATTCATGCTTGAGAACAATTCTCAAGTTGTATTGCCGGTTCAAGAAATTGGGACTAGTTAATTTACAATTATCAAGGATAGTGCATAAATTCAAAATAGTAGTAATTCTATAATAAAGTAAAGATAGAATAAGAATTGCTATTTACGCAAAACAAAATCAAAGAAAAAATGACATAAAAGTAATATTTGGTTTTGCTCCCATTATTTTAATACAATTCCATAACCCTCAAATACAGAATCGGGAATTCAAAATTCCTACTGGGTTAGAATCTCATTTTAGATATTTTAACCTTCATTTAGACGAACAAGCCAAAATAACTAAAACAAGTAGGTACTTATTATCAATTACAACAATTGTAATTTCTAGATAATTGACTTGTCAACTCTTGACAAGGCACATCTTGTGTGTTTTCCCAACCTTTCCCTCTACAATATACAACCTTCACTGAGACGAACAAGTTATATGTTGTAATTAAATCTAACCCATTATTCTGAAATCTCATCTCATAATAAAACGTGTCCTTGGCAGAGTACCTTTCATTGAGGCGAATAAGGTAACATCGAACAAGAACTCGTATTTTACTATAATAATGAAAGACAACTTTAGTCTTGACTTAATATTTGATTTGGGGATTTTAAACTCGTTTTAGTTTGTTAAGGTCTCATCATATCAAACATAGCATGCATATCCATTCATCAACATAAATAAATAAACATACTATAAAACATAGATGATTATAGATGTTTCCTATAAAACAAGGGAGCAGTTGGAGGGGGATTTTGATTTAATCATGGCTCCTTTCTTCAAGTGTTGCCCTAATACAAAGCGTAAGTCCATTGTGGTGAAATGGAAGGCGCCTGGAATTGGGATACTGAAGGTAAATACTGACACCAGTGTGCTTAATGCGATAGCAGCCAGAGGAGGGATTATTCGGGATCATCGGGGGAAGGTTATCGCAGCCTTTTATAAGGAATTTGGAGAGATGCAAGTTCTGGAGGCAGAGGCAAGGGCTCTAATACTCGGCTTAGAGTTATATGTGCAAATGGGGATATCTAGGATTCAGGCGGAGGTGGATTCAAGGCTCTTGTATCAGTTGGTCATAACGAATGGCTCGACAAGGTAGCCCCTGTGCAATGTCATTCGCCGAATCTAGTCTGTTCTCCAGAGTCTTGATGGGTCGCTGGAGTGTATTTAAAGAGAAGCCAATGCGGTGGTAGATTCTTTAGCTAGCCTGGAGAATGGTGGCTCACGTTTTTTTGGGTCTATGTTGCAGCTACCCAAGGTTACTCAAAATTTGGTCCATTTGGACAACTTTGTTTGCGCAGCTGTGAGAGCTGTAAATGTAAGGGAGTAGCGCTCCTTATTTATAGCTTTTTCATGTACTAGGCAACAATTTGGATTTCCTTGATTAATAAAACTTAAGTTGATTAAAAAATTGCCATCACTAATGAAGAATTAAATCTCCATCATGTGTCAAAAAGTGCAAACAAAAAATTGTAGTCAAAGTCGTGTGTCAAAGGAATTATAAACGTAGTATTACATAATTAATCACATTATAAAGATATAGGTTCATCTTACATTATTAATTGGTAGGCATTAAAACAACTAAAGTATTACATACACTGGTTGAATCAGTATTATATAATGCTATAACTATAGTAGTGGTCCCGCCCTTAGGTAAATATGGGTATTGAAGAAAAGGGTTCAGATTGGGAAAAACTTCTAGCGTATATTACTGATTGCAATAGTCTGCTGATATAGTTACAAGAATTTGACAAAAAAGGGAAGAGACAATCATTCCTAAAATCATGTAATGGAAAGCTAAAACTACTCCTACAATCACGTCATGACAGAAACATATATGATAACAATATATACAGCTACATGATTGAATATCTCAACACTCCCCCTCAAGTTGGAGCATGAAAATTGCGAATGCCCAACTTGCTCAACAAATGGTGGAATTGAGCTTTCCCAAGTGCTTTGGTGAACAAGTCGCCAATTTGATCACATGAGCGAACGTGAGCCGTCTGCAACTCGTTGCTTAGTATGCGATCACGAATGAAATGGCAATCAATTTCAATGTGCTTTGTACATTCATGAAAAACTGGATTTGCCAGCAATGTGTAGAGCAGCTTGGTTGTCACAAAAGAGAGACATGGGTGATGCTAACGAAACTTTCAAATCTGCAAACAAAGAACGCAGCCAGAGAAGTTCACTAGTAGCATTGGCCATTGCCCTATACTCTGCTTCAGTGGATGAGCGGGAAACTGTAGTTTGCTTTTTGGACTTCCAAGAAACCGGGCTATTACCGAGGAAAATGATAGAACCACTAGTCGATCGTCGAGATGTTGGGCAGCTGGCCCAATCTGAGTCACAATAAGCAGTGAGTTGCAGCAAACTAGCAGATGACAAGAATATACCTTGGCCTGGTGCCCTTTTGAGGTAGCGAAGGACTCGATAAGCTGCATCCAAGTGAGGAACACGTGGATCTTGCATAAATTGACTGAGAACTTGTACTGGATAGCTAATGTCAGGTCGAGTTATCGTCAAATAAAGTTGCCTTCCAATGAGACGACGCTATTGACCAACATCTTTAACTACTGCACCAACTCCCGCTGCCAAGTTGTGTCGTTGTTCCATAGGAAAGTCAGCAGGACGTGCGTAGAGATGACAAGTCTCTTCAAGGAGGTCTAGAGTGTATTTTCGCTGGCTAAGTACAATGCCTTCCTTATTACGAGCCACCTCAATACCAAGAAAATATTTGAGTTGCCCAAGATCTTTGATGCGAAAAGTTGAATCAAGATGATGCTTCACACGATTGATGGTGGTTGAATCATTTCCAGCCACAATAACATCATCTACATAAACTAACAAAGCAAGTAAAGTGTGCTCCACTGGTGAATGTAAAAAGTGAATTATCTGTAGCAAATTGACTAAACCCAATGTTCTGTAAGCAACTAGAAAATGTTTGAAACCCAATTTCTAGAGGCTTGTTTAAGGCCATAAAGGGGACTTCCGAAGTCGACAAACTCGATTGTCATCTGGTTTTGCAAAGCCTTGTGGTATTTTCATGTATACCTCTTCACGTAGATCTCCATGCAGGAAGGCATTATTAATGTCCAGCTGATGTAATTCCCAATGTCGTACTACAGCCACAGCTAATAGACAACGGAGAGTTGTAAGCTTTGCAACTGGAGCAAAAGTATCATGGTAATCGAGTCCTTCAACCTGTGTAAAACCTTTAGCAACCAAACGCGCCTTAAACCGCTCAATTGTGCCATCAGACTTGTATTTGATTTTGTACACCCACTTGGAATCAATGGCATGCTTACTAGGTGGTAGATGCTCTAAGGTCCAAGTTTGATTCTCCTTCTAGTGCCTTAATTTCTTGCTGCATAGCAAGTCTCCAACGATGATCCCTAACTGCTTGGGAAAAAAACTTTGGTTCGTCCAATGAAGTGATGGAGGCCAAAAGGCTTATGGGCATTAGTGAAATGAGAATAGGACAAGTTATGAGAGATAGGATAAATTGTACCTGAGTTTGCTGATGGAGGGGACTCCCGAGATGGTTCCAAGGAGGGTAACAACTTATAATCAAAACCAGAAAGTTTTGTGGACACATGCCTTACTCGATGTGGACGCTGTAAAGAAGGAATTATATCTCCACTAGGGCTGCGAATTATCTTGTTCATGTTGGGTTTGTTGGGAAAATGTATGCTCAATAGGAGATGGTGTAGTGTCCATCGGAGTGGAGTTTATAGGAGGTGGAATTGGGTCAGATTGTGAGTAATCATGCTGATCTATATGGGGTTGCACACTCGACATTGAAGGTTTAGATTCGTTATTTGATTGAAAAGGAAATTCTGTCTCATAAAATATCACATCCCGTGATACAAATACTTTTTCTCTTTCCAAATCATAGACTTTATAGCCCTTTTGTCCATGGGGATAACCAAGGAAAATGCACCCGATGGGCTCTAGTAGAGAATTTATCTCGGTGTTTGTCATGATTATGAGCATAACAAAGTGATCCAAACACCTTCAAATGATTGTAATTGGGTTTTCCTTTGAAAAGTACCTCATATGGGCTCTTGCCTTTGAGAGTAGGAGTGCGGCATCAAATTGATAAGGTGAACTGCTGTCAAAACACATTCTCCCCAAAATTTCAAAGGTAAATGGGGCTTGAAAACGCAATGCTCGCGCAACCTCAAGAATGTGGCGATGTTTGCGCTCCACTCGCCCATTTTGTTGTGGAGTATCAACACAAGAGGTTTGATAGTCAATCCCTTGACTAGCAAAAAAATCTCTCATGGTCCCTGAGACAAATTCACTCCCATTATCACTTCTCACAACCTGTACTGGGTAACCAAATTGAGTTTGTGTAGATTGGCAGAACATGGTTAGAAAATCATAGGCCTGGAATTTATTTTTCAAAAGAAAGACCCAAGTACATCGTGAAAAATCATCAACAATAGTTAAGAAATAATGAGCACCACTAAGTGACGAGACAGGAATATGCTCCCCAAAGATCAACATGAATCAAAGCAAAAGGTTTAACACTTTTCTTATTACTGTTTGGAAAAGACAATCTTGTTTGTTTGGCCCTATGGCATACATCACAAATGTGATTAAAATTGCCAAGAAAAGGAATACTAGAAATTAATTTTAATCGCGCTAAAGGAAGGATGACCCAAGCGCATGTGCCACAAGGTAGCATCAGATTCAGTAACACTAAGACTTGCGAGCCCGTGGCCTCCTTCTAATGATAACCCCATCTCGGAGCCTACCCACTCCAATCAGCATCCTCGTACACAGGTCCTGAAAAAAACAAGAATCAGGAAGAAAGGTTGCTGAGCAGTTTAATTCCTTTGTAGCTTTGGCAATAGAGAGGAGATTGAACTTGAAACCAGGCACACAAATAACATTTTTCAAATTGATATTTGGTGTTAGGTAGGCATTACCAACGTGAGTTACAGGGAGACTAGAACCATTTGCGATTCTCACGTTTGGATATGAAGAGATGCATTTAACATTGTCAAGTATACTTTTGTCTCCAACCATATGGTTAGAGGCACCAGTATCCAAAATCCATGAGTTATGGAATGAATTGCATTTACCTGCAAAGTTGGCCAAGGCCTCATTATCATGATTTGGTGGTCCAAGGATTTGCATGAGTTTGTTGTACTGGTCCATTATCAATCCAAGAGGTTGTTGTGACTGTGACTTCTCATTTGGGTTGATAAATTGGTGGTCAGTTGCTGCTATGTTGCCATAGATTTGCATCTGCCCTGAATTGTTCTTGCCTCCACCACGATTGCCACCTCTGCTTTGTTGATTATTCTTCCAATTTGCTGGAGACCCTATTATCTCAAAGCATTCTTCCTTGAGATGTCCCATTTTCTTGCAATGTTCACACCTTTTACTTGATCGACTTCTCAGGGCTTGACTCCTGGTATTTTCGTTGCCCCTACGATCAGTTTTACTGCAAAAGCCGCTCCTTCCAGGCTGTGTGATGTTTGTTCATTTACTCGTACAAAGGATTTCTCTTCTTGTAAAGCCAAGGAAAACGGTTTACTGAGTGAAGGTGTAGGTTCATGGACAACACATTAGATCTCAACCGATCGAAATTTCCATTCAATCCCAGTAGAAATTGAAGGGCTTTTTCTTTCTCTCGGCGTAATAAGTGATCCTTGGCTGCCTCGCATTTGCAATAAGGCAATGGATCACAGATTTGCAGTTCTTGCCATAAAGTTTTGAACTTGGTATAATATTGAGTTAAAGGCTGCCCATCTGCTTGGAACATGTTGGAAAATTCTTTTTTTATTTTATAAAGTCGAGGTGCATTACTTTGTCCATAGCTTTCACAAATCTCAGTCCAAATTTCTCGTGCCGTGCCGGTGTAGACAACGCTCTCTTGTATGTCCTTGGCTAAGGAATTCCTCAGCCATGCCCTAACCATTGCATCATTCTTCTTCCACCGTTGAAAGTCTGGTGACTTTAGATCTGGCACTTCTAGACTACCGTCAATGAAACCACCCTTGCCTTTGGCATATAGGGCTGTTTCCATGGTGCTTTTCCAGCCTGCAAAATTTTCTCCTGCGAATGGTGTGGAGACAAATTGCAGCCCTAGATGATCCTGAAGGGTACAACACATAGGGGGAGTCATCATAGATTGTAACCTCTCCCCCTTTTGTTGAATTCTCTGGAGTTGACATATTTTATTGTCAACAATTGTTAAGGCTCAACCTGCTCTGAAACCATGAAGAAAGGGTTCAGATTGGGAAAAACTTCTAGCGTATATTACTGATTGCAATAGTCTACTGATATAGTTACAATAATTTGACAAAAAAGGGAAGAGACAATCATTCCTAAAATCATGTAATGGAAGCTAAAACTACTCCTACAATCACGTCATGACAGAAACATATATGGTAACAATATAAACAGCTACATGATTGAATATCTCAACAGGTATTTCCCTCCTTATCTCACTCTTGAAAATTACAAAATAACATATAAACCTTTTGATGTTGTTAACTTACAAGTACAATTATGCCTTCTAAACTTTTAAGTATCACACTCTTCTCTCAAATCATCCATTAACCTTGGTTGCATGATTTGCTACTCTATGAAAATAAGCATGTGATTCGTAGAAATAGTTATGTGCATTTCATAGTGTTACATACTAAGACTAACTTATCATACGTTATTAATTTGTATTTATATCTAAATTTATGATTGTATTGTTTTCTTTCATAAACCTAAGATACTTTAATATGTCCATGAAAGTGGTTTTGAATTGAAGTTTTGAGTGTGTTCTTGTTTCTATATGTATTGTTCAAATTTAGTTAAGTACATAAAAATTCTATAGTGGTGCATATTAACTTACTCCTTTTCTCCTCTAGGTTGGTCTAATTGGAATAACATGACATACGTTGTTAAGATTTGTCATATATATTGAATCTTATACTATTTTATTAACCATGTATTTACGATGTTGGAACAAAGACTCTATAGGTAATTTTTTTTCTCATGTTCAACAGGCTGAGGAGGCTTTGAAGGCATGTGAAAGGGAGTATGATAATAAGAGAGATGAAGTGTCGCGGGCTAAGTTAGGGGAAGCAAGGGCAGAGCATGCGAGAGCTCTATCTGTAGAATGTGAGTATTGGTGGCAAAAGTTGGTGATTAAATGGATTTAAGTGGGGGATGCGAATACCGCTTTCTTTCATTCTGCTATTCGCTAAAGGAGAAGTATGAATTTTGTTACAAGGATTAAACAGGAATCGGGGGCATGGATTGAAGATTTGGATGGAATTAAGCAATCGGCAGTGGATTTCTTTGCTAAGTTATTTACTTCAGATAGAGAGGGTCGACGTCAGCCAGTGGTCTCTTTCCAATTGCCACAACTTCAAGGGGAGGATAATGAAAAATTATTGATGCTTCCAACGCTCGATGAACTTAAAGAGGTGGTTTTTTTTTTATTTCAAAATGATAGTGCCCCCGGGTCCTGATGGTTTCGGGGCAGGTTTTTATCACAAGTGTTGGGAAATTGTGAAGGATGATTTATTAGAAGTAGTTCATGATTTTTTTAAGGGATCCCCACCGCCACGTGGGTTTAACAGTATGCTGATCATTCTCATGCCAAAGATTATGGGTGCTATGCAATGGAGTGAGTTCCTACCAATTAGTCTGTACAACGTCAATTCCAAGATTATTTCCAAATTATTGGCTAATTGTTTAAATCCTCTCATATCAATGCTTATATCATCTTGGCAAATCGGTTTCATTCCTAGCAGGGGTACAGCTGATAATATTTTGTTAGCTCAGGAATCGGTGCTAGATTTAGATAGAAGTTAAAGCACCCTAACGTGATTTTTAAGTTGGACATTGTTGAAATGTCAAGCCGCAATGCTTGACCTTGTGGCATAAATTTCTTCATTTGCTGCATCCCACATCGGAAGAAACCTACGAAAAGCCTTCCAAATTCACCTATAAATATATGGCCTGGTGGTGAAAGAAAATTGCACCACTCAAAAGAGTATTATATGAGCTATTAGTTTCTTGGGTCATTTAGCTCATTTATAGTCAAATATTTTAGGCTCTTTTGTTTTGAGTTTAGGAATATTTCCTAACTCTTTTGTAAGTGCCTTATTGCCCTAAGAACCACTTTCCTACGATTTTTGTATTTCTTCTTCATAATAGAAATATCGCTCCTCCTCCGCCCGTGGACGTAGGTCAATTTGACCGAACCACGTAAATTTTTGTGTCTTTTATTTTGCTTTATTATTTGTCTTTATTGGGTTGTCACAACCCTTTTATATGGTCGGTTTTACCGCCTAATTATTATATGGCTGGTGTCTACCGCCTAATCTTTATATGGTCGGTTATACCACCAATTTTATTCTAACTTTAATTTGTTTATTCTTGGGTCAGTCCTAACAAACTGGTATCAGAGTTGGTTGATATATTTTGTCCGACAGGTTCATCTGGTGGGGCCCGCTCACCTAGTGGGGCTCGTTCATCTCGTGGGGTCCGCTCACCCTGTGGGGCCCTGCTCATCCTGGAGGGCCCGCTCACCCTGGGGTCCGCTCACCTTGTGGGGGCCGCTCACGAGATTTGCATATTTGTTTGACCAGTTTTTCGAGACAAATTTTCAAATTATAGATTTTGTAGGCAACAATGACGATAACAAAGACGGTTGTCAAAAATTCGACAGGAATGTCAATTTCGGCATGTGACGGCTCAAGATGGAGGCTATTCTTGTTCAAGACGGAGTTGATTTGGCAATACAAGGAATTGAAAAACAAGCCAGAAGATATAAAGGATGCGGATTTCGCCGATATGGATAAGAAGCCCAGATCCAGCATAATTTTAAATCTCTCCGATGAGGTATTGCGTGAGGTAGCAACGGAGACTTCGGCCAAAGCTATGTGGGACAAATTGAAAGCTTTGTATATGAAGAAAACAGTCGAAAATCGACTATATCTGAAGCAGAGTTTATATATGCTTCGGATGTCTGAAGGTACATCTATACTCTCCCATCTTGATAAATTTGATTCCATTATTATGGATTTGGAGAATATAGATTCGAAAAATTGATGATGAAGATCAGGCCCTATTACTTTTGTGTTCCCTTTCCCCAATCCTTTAAATATTTCCGTGATACTATGATTTATGGAAAAGAAACAATTTCGTATCGGAAATTAAATCTGCATTAAAATCTAAAGAGCAGATAGATAGGGATATTATTGGGGAAACTAGTGGGAGTCAAGTCGATGGCTTATTTGTTCGGGGTAGATCTGAAAAGAGAAACACAGAAAATAGAAGTAGATTTATATCCAGGCATAAAAATGTGGTGTGCAACTATTGTAAAAAGAAGGGCCATGTTATCTCTGATTGTTTTAAATTGAAAAATAAAGAAAAGCAAAAGGAGAAAAGGAGTGAGACCACCGAGGCCAGTATTGCAGTTGATGAGAATGATGGAACCATTTTCTGTGCAATAGAAAATAATTTTAGGTCTAACAATGAGTGGATTATAGATTCGGCTTGTTCATATCATATGTGTCCCAATAGGGACTGGTTTTCAACATATGAATCAACTGAAGGTGGAGTTGTCTTAATGGGTAACAACGCCGTTTGTAAAGTTGTTGGTAAAGGTACAATCCGAATTAAAATGTATGATGGTATTGTGAGGACGCTCACAAATGTTAGACATGTTCCAGATTTGAAGAAAAATCTCATCTCTTTGGGCACTCTTGAGTCTATTGGGTGCAGATATTCAGGTGAAGGTGGAGTTCTTAAGATCACTCGTGGTGCTCTTGTTGTTATAAAGGCACACAGATATGGTACTTTATATATTTTACAGGGATCTACTGTTACAGGTGCTGCTGCTGTTTCAACGTCATCTTTGTCAGATACTGACATCACCAAATTATGGCATATGCGTTTGGGGCACATGAGCGAAAGAGGCTTGGGCATACTAAGCAAAAGAGGACTTCTTTGTGGTGAAAGTACCGGGCCATTGGAATTCTGTGAACACTGTATTTTTGGAAAGTAGAAAAGAGTCAGCTTCAGTTCACCAGCAATTCACAAGACGAAAGGTACTTTTGATTACATTCATTCAGATTTATAGGGTCCTTCTCGTGCTCCTTCTAAAGGTGGTGTCAGGTACATGTTGACTTTCATTGATGATTATTCAAAAAAAGTTTGAGTATATTTTCTTAAGCATAAAAATGATGTTTTCCTAACTTTCAATCAATGAAAAGTTTTGATTGAGAAATAAACAGGAAAACATATTAAACGGTTGAGAACAGATAATGACATGGAATTTTGTGAAGGTGAATTTGATAGATTCTGCAAAAATGAAGGAATTGTTCGGCATCGCACTGTCAGAATGACGCCTCAACAAAATGGTGTGGCCGAACGTATGAATAGAACGCTTTTGGAGAGAGTAAGATGTATGATTTCCAATGCAGGGTTTGACAAACGAGTTTTGGGTAGAGGCAATCAATATGGCCTGTTATATTGTCAACCGCGCTCCTTCCGCATCTCTTAATTTCAAAACTCCTGAGGGAATTTGGTCAGGTACTCCTGCTGATTACTCTAATTTAAAAGTTTTTGGGTGTCCAACTTACATGCACGTGAATGATGAAAAATTAAAGTCTAGGGATAAAAAGTGCATTTTTCTTGGGTATGCTTTTGGGGTGAAAGGATACAGATTATGGTGTTCTGATCCCAAATTTCTAAAATTTGTGATCAGTAGAGATGTTACTTTTGATGAATTGTGTATGTTATCTTCCAAGAAGGAGTCTTCTAATCCTTGTACTACTGATAGTACACAGAAGCAGGTGGAGCTTGATATTGGCAGTTCTGGTCCTTCTCAGACCGAATCTTCTATTCAGCAAATGCCAGTAGATGCACTTGAATCTACTGTTGAAGATGGTTCAGAAGAAGAGGAGTATTCCATAGCCAAAGATAGACCAAGGAGAGACATTCAACAACCACAAAGATATGCAAATTTAGTTGCATATGCTTTGTCTGTTGCAGAAGAAACTGATGCAGTTGGTGAGCCTTCCACCTATTCAGAAGCAGTTTCTTGTAATGACTCTGCAAAGTGGTTGATCGCGATGAATGAAGAAATTGAATCTCTTCATCAGAATGAAACTTGGGTTCTTGTAAAGCCGCCCACAAATAAGAAAATAGTTGGTTGCAAGTGGGTTTTCAAGAAGAAGGAAGGTATTCCAGGGGTTGAGAATTTAAGGTATAAAGCACGATTGATTGCAAAGGGCTATAGTCAGGTACAAGGTGTTGATTTTAATGAAGTTTTTTCACCTGTTGTTAAACATAACTCTATTCGTGTTTTGTTTGCTCTAGTTGCCATGTATAATTTGGAGTTAGAACAGCTCGACGTTAAGACGGCTTTCTTACATGGCGAACTTGAAGAACAAATTTATATGAACCAACCCAAGATTTTGAGATTGAAGGTAAGGAAGACCATGTTTGCTTATTGAAGAAATCCTTATATGGATTGAAACAGTCTCCAAGACAATGGTATAAGAGGTTTGATTCCTTTATGTTGGGTCATGGTTATTCAAGGAGCATGTATGATAGTTGTGTTTACT
The DNA here is from genome assembly GCA_023065735.1 of Coffea humblotiana. Taxonomy (NCBI): domain Eukaryota; kingdom Viridiplantae; phylum Streptophyta; class Magnoliopsida; order Gentianales; family Rubiaceae; genus Coffea; species Coffea humblotiana. The sequence continues at coordinate 13,958,055 of CM041212.1, read as the reverse complement.
TCCGAAAGTTAAATGATGGTTCTTTCATTTACTTATTGTTATATGTTGATGACATGCTCATTGCTGTCAAGAATTTGTCAGAAATTCACACTTTGAAACTGCAGTTAAATAGTGTATTTGAAATGAAAGATTTGGGAGCAGCTAAGAAAATTCTTGGCATGGATATTAAGCGACATCGAGGAGTAGGGAAGTTGTTCTTGACCCAGAAAAATTATCTTGAGAAAGTCTTGGAGCGTTTTGGCATGAAAGATGCTAAACCGGTATCTACTCCTTTTGCTAGCCATTTTCGGTTGTCTGCTGCTCAATCACCACAATCAGATGAAGAGGAAGATTATATGCACGGGTTCCTTATTCCAGTGCAGTCGACAGTATTATGTATGCAATGGTTTGTACTCGTCCAAATATCTCACATGCAGTCAATGTTGTTAGCAGATATATGTCTTGCCCTGGTAAAGAACATTGGTAAGCTGTGAAGTGGATTTTCAGATACTTGCGAGGTACTTCAATGCATGTTTGGAGTTTGGAAGAAATAATAACACTTTGGTTGGTTTTGTAAACTCAGATTACGCCGGGGATCTTGACAAAAGAAGATCACTCTCAGGTTATGTATTTTGCATTGGCGGTTGTGCTGTTAGTTGGAAAGCTACTCTACAACCTGTCGTAGCTTTGTCTACTATAGAAGCAGAATATATAGCTGTGACCGAGGCAATCAAAGAAGCCTTGTGGTTGAAAAGTTTGTTTAGCGAACTTAGTCTATATCAAGGTGTTACTGTTTGTTCACTGTGATAGTCAAAGTGCTATACACTTGACTAAAGATCAGATGTATCATGAGAGGACGAAGCACATTGATGTGAAGTATCATTTCATTCGGGATATCATTGCTGAAGGAAAGGTCCTTAGTCAGAAAATCAATACTAAGGACAATCCAGCCGATATGTTTACAAAACCTCTTCCAGCTTACAAGTTCAAACAGTGTTTGGACTTGGTTGGTGTTCATTGTTGGTGACTTAGGCCCGTTGGGACTTATGTGGAGAAGGTGGAGCAATTTTGTTACTGTCGATGGTGGGATTAGAAATTATGCCAAGGTGGAGATTTGTTGAAATGTCAAGCCGCAATGCTTGACCTTGTGGCATAAATTTCTTCATTTGCTGCATCCCACATCGGAAGAAGCCTACGGAAAGCCTTCCAAATTCACCTATAAATATATGGCTTGGTGGTGAAAGAAAATTGCACCACTCAAGAGAGTATTATATGGGATATTAGTTTCTTGGGTCATTTAGCTCATTTATAGTCAAATATTTTAAACTCTCTTGTTTTGAGTTTAGGAATATTTCCTAACTCTTTTTTAAGTGTCTTATTGGCCTAGGAACAACTTTTCTACGGCTTTTGTATTTCTTCTTCATAATAGAAATATTGCTCCTCTTCCGCCCGTGGATGTAGGTCAATTTGAACGAACCACGTAAATTTTTGTGTCTTTTATTTTGATTTGTTATTTGTCTTTATTGGGTTGTCACAACCCTTTTATATGGTCGATTTTACCGCCTAAATTATTATATGGTTGGTGTCTACCGCCTAATCTTTATATGGTCGGTTATACCACCTATTTTATTCTAATTTTAGTTTGTTTATTCTTGGACCAGTCCTAACAGACATGTCCAAAGCATATAATAGGGTGGAATGGAGCTTTTTGATTTTTATGTTGCGAAGGTTTGGTTTTCAGGAGGCAGTGGTCGATTTATGGTTTATGGCATTTTCGAATAATTGGTTTTCGGTGTTGGTTAATGGGGAGTCAGTTGGTTTTTTTAAGTCTTCAAGAGGAGTTCGACAAGGTGACCCTCTATCGCCGAGTTTGTTCTTACTGATGGTGGAATTTATGGGACGAGGGCTATCTAATATGTTCTTGCAAGATGACAGGCGCATTTATGTTTTAGCTGGTGATCGGGTGCCATACCTTGCTTTTATTGACGATATTATAATCTTTGCAAGGTGTTTAGAGGATTGTTTAAAGGCTTTAAAGAATTTTTAGATGATTACCAAGCTTTCTCGGGCCAAAGGGTAAATGCTAGTAAGAGTTCATTTTTTATTTCCTCCAGAGCATCTGAGGAGTAGGTGTCGATGGTAACGAATCTTCTTGCCTTTCAACGTCAATCTCTTCCCTTTGTTTGTTTAGGTGCCCGATCTCTTCTAGCCGTGTAAGCATAGTCTTGTTTGATGTGGTGCTAGCCAAGATTCGAAAGCGTTTGCAACACTAGAGCCTCTAAAATGTTGTCTGGTGGAGGTAAAATTGTTCTTATACATCATGTTTTGTCTTCGTTGCCCATGTATTGGCTACAAATGCTTCATCCTCCTAAGGCGGTCATTAGGTCATTAGGTAAATTATGTAATGCTTTTCTTTGTGATCATTCGGTTGACTCTAAAAGAGCTCATTGGACAGCATGGGAGAAGTTATGCTTTCCATTAATGGAAGGTGGTTTAGGTTTTTGTAGATTTGAGGACATGATGGATGCCTTTTCTACAAAGCTCTGGTGGAGGTTACACTTAAATAATTCCATTTGGGCTTCGTTTATGCATACTAAATATGTTAAAGGCATGCACCCCTTGAGGGTTCAAGTGGCTCGGCCATCACGCATATGGTGTATGTTGCAAGGTATCTGTGACTTTGCTGAATCAAAGATTTTGTGGTGTTTAGGTAGAGGTATGGTGCATTTTTGGTGTGATCGTTGGTATTTCCATGAGCCTTTGGCATCTATGATGGGAGTTGATAACCCTCAGCATTATTTTCTTGCGGAGTTTTATATGGAGCAAGGCTAGGATGTGCAGACTTCATCAAAATTTACCTATTGATTTAGTTCGATCCATCTTGCAGTTGCAGTTGAAAGCGAACGAGGACGATCATATGGTCTGACTCCCCTCATCTTCAGGTCAGTTCTCAGTCTCTTCTACCTAGGATGAGCTTAGATCAAGGCGAAACGTCTCAGTTTTGGATTGCATGACTTGGTGTAAGTTGCTACCAATTAAAATTTCCTTTTTTGGGTGGAGATTGTCATGTAACTTTGTCCCCTTAAATGGTTTGGTTTCTCAATGCAATTGTTGTCAGTTGGAAGTAGAGGACCGGGATCATGTTTTTGTCTTAGGTCCATTAGCAAGGCAGGTGTGGGCACATTTTGGTAGGCAATTTGGGGTTGTTGGAATTGCGATTTTCTAATGTTATCTCTATATTTCAGGCATGGTACTTGTCAATATATGGCCATTCGTCTACTCATATTAGAATGGTGCTGCCGGTTTTAATTTCTTGGTTCTTGTGGAAAGCTAGAAATGACTCCAGGTTTCGAGGAGTATGTTTTGTTGGTCAATGGGTTATTTTACAGGTTGAGAATTTTTTACAACAAATGGGGCTTGTTGGAAAGTTTAGAAGGTATCATTTTCATGGTGATTTGGATTGTCGCCTGGCGATATACGCTGGTCATAGGGTGACGCAGGTCCTGTGTTTGGTGATTTGCTGGTAGAGGCCACTTTTGGGGATGCTCAAGCTTAACACTAATGCAAGTGTCGTTGCCGGGAAGGCTTGTGGTGGTGGGGTGGTAAGGGATCATGCGGGGAAGTGGGTTTTTGCATTTTATAAGGAGTTTGGGGATTATGATGTATTGATGGCCGAAAAGCTTTCGCTATTGCGTGGCCTCTAGCTATGCATGGAACACCAGTTATCCCTATTGGTGGTCGAAGTGGATTCAACTGCTTTAGTTCACTTGTTACAATCTTTTACTATTAGTAAATGGCCTCTATGTAATACTCTCCGATACATCCGTCGGCTTCTATCACAGTTGTCGGCAACACAGTACCACGTATATAGGGATTCTAATGCTACTGCGGATAAAATTGCAAGTTTGGGTTTGGGTTGTGATAGGCTATTTACTTCTATGCAACAACTGCCATCGGAGGTATGTGCGACGTTAAACTTGGATTCCATTTCGTATCCATTTGTGAGATCGACAGTTGTAAGGGAATAGTACTCCTGGTTTAGCTTTTTTGTGCTTGCTTTTGCTTTTTTCCCCATGCTTTTGCTTTCTTGATAAAATAAGGGGCTGGCGACCCAGCCCCGTTTATGTGGTTTAGCCGTAAAAAAAAAAGTTTGTTAAACATCTAACATAACTAAATTTCTCAATATATGTTATACTTGTAGAAATCTAACTTTAACTTGATATCATGTATGTTGATAGTACATCTAGAAACATAATGATTTCAGTATGGCTAATAGCCAAATAAATATTATATTAATAGTTAATCATACTTTGCTCCTCTATATTAGAGAATAATCACACTTTACCTCTCTAAACCAAAACAATATATACTTCATCCCCTCTCAAAAAAAGCCAACCATTAGTTTTCAGTGAAATTATCATAAGTATTAATATAATGACTAAATTGCCCATGTTATAGTGTTAAATAGGCAAAAATACCATTGTTTGATATTTGATTAATATCTTTTTAAGTTTTGGAGTTAATCATAAAGCTCTAAAAATTAAATTTTGTGTTTGATTTAATATTATAACTATTCCATATCATGATAGATGTTCAACTTTTGTTTAAGTATCATCGATTATCATTTGATGCACAAATTTTGACAAAGAACTTCCAATGTTAATAAAAATATTTTGAAGAAATTTTCATTTATGTCAATTTTATTGTTTTCTTACATAACTCATTTATATTTTCTTTTTTGAGGACAAAGTTTTTAAGGTTTAGAAATTACAATAGATGGAGTTATCTAAAATTTAATGTTAGCCCAAAACAAAAGAAGTTTTTTTTTTAAATAACTATTACTCTTATTAAAATAAGGAGGAAGTACACTGGAGGGGGACGTAAACCAAAACCTCCAAAAATAAATGAAGGAAATGAAGACAGGAACCAGAGAGCTAATTAAAGACATGAAGTCTTTGAATAGAAGGGAGACCTAGAGTATCCAACCGCATAGCAGATCTTGCTAAACCAGTCAACTTAGTATGCAAGGCATAAAAACAACGAGAAGCAGCAGTTGCACCCACTTTGGATAAAGCGTCAGCCACTTGATTCCCCTCCCTATAGCAATGGGTGACCCTCGCCACAAACCTCATGCATCCCTTAATCTTCTCCATCTCCGCCCATATCTTCCAAGGACATGCAACTTTGTTTAGTAATATCTGAACCAGCAAGAGGGAGTCAACCTCCGTGTGAAGCCTAACAAACCCACGTTGTATGCACTACTGGACACCAAATAGCAAAGACTTTGCTTCAGCCTGCATGCTTGACGTCTCTCCAAAGCGGACCGCAAAAGCAAACACCATGACCCCATTACCATCCCAAAGAATCCCACCACCACCACTACATCCTGGATTTTCCAAAGAACACCCACCTGTATTTAATTTAAACTCCCTCTTCACAGGCTTTTCCCAATTAATCAGTCGAACCGAATACCTACAGCATCTAATATGAACTCAAAAGGAAATTATAAAATTAAACTTAAAGAAAGGTTACAATTTTGATGAATTTATAAGAAATTTCTATTTTTAATACATTTTTAGAGTAAAGTATATTACTTATAATTATTATAAATTTTATATACCAATAGAATATTGTAGCAAAGTGTATTTTTTCTAGTAAGGAGACAAAGCAGGATTTTTTTCCTTAGTTCAAGAGGGCAAAATGTGATGTATGCTAAGAACTAAATTGGAAGACAAATACTGTTTTGAATCCGTTAAAATATTAACTTCTATTAGGTTAGGAGAAAAAGTGTATATTGTTTCGTTGAAGGTTGCAAAATGTGATTATTCTTATTTCTAATAATAGTTTACTATATTATAAAAATTTTATTATTGACTTTTCTAAAAAAATGTTTACTTTGCATCTAGTAGAAAACCTTTAGTTGCATTGCAAGATTATGTTCTCATTCTAGTTAAGTTTTCCAAACTCACTTAATGAGACGATTACTAAATTGTTTGGAAATGCATTTGCCCTTCAAAATAAATTTTGAAACAAAAACAAATTAAGAAATGATAAATATGAAACAAAACGCCCAAAAATATTCAAACTACAAAGAAACTATAGTGCCCAATCTACGTAACCAATAAATCAAGGATGAGATCTAAACTAATGCCTTCACTCACTCTCTCTCTTTTCTCCCTCCCCCCGCTACAAGCTTCTCATTCTTACTCTTTCAATATATTTCGGATCACCACATGACATTTTCCATTTCTTTTTACACTTTCCACAATTGTGCACACTGCCTTCCCTTCTTTATTTAATTGTTCAACAACTACCTACCTTGAAAGAAGCTAACAAACATCAAAATTTTCATTTTTATATTCTCAATTTGGTGGATTGCTTATGGTCTGAAAAAATAGTTTATTTCTTGGATTTTAAATACACTTTAAAATCTGTTGAATTAGTCTATATGTTGATATTTAGAAATCTCACCAATCATTAACTCTTCAAGTTCATTTTAACAAGGAGTTTCTTATTGAGTTATAAATCATGTTGCAAGCAGTAGATATCTTTTATAGTTAGATGTTTTTAGTCTTCAACTATGGGTCTTGAAAAAGATAAACAAAATGATAGGGGAGAGGAAAGTGACATACAAGAGAGTGAAGATGAGAGAGATGGGAACATGAAAAGAAATACGAGTGAAACTTCTTTATACACAACTGAGGATGAAGACAGTGATGGTCAAGAACATAATAACAAGATTCAACTTGGACCACAGTGCACCCTTAAAGAACATATTGAGAAAGATAAGGTATTTTTTCTCACAATTTATTTGATTATATATATATATATATATATATATATACACACACAATTACTTTGTTGTGATCTGCAACAGTAAGTCAAAACTATATCTTTTTGCCCAAACCAAATGTTTTTGTCTTAATCCGTTTCTTAGTTTGTTCTAGTAAAGGTATTTTTTTTAATAGTTGATGTAAAGATTTTTTATATATTTGTGATTATATAAATCTAAAGAATGGTATATTTTTGCATCATCTAACGATACAAATTATTCAATTATTTGTGCACAGAGATGTTATTCGATGACATTCTATGATATGAGTGATTTTTTATATTGTTATTTTTGCATCATCTACCATACAAATTATTCAATTATTTGTGCACAGAGATGTTATTCGATGACATTCTATGATATGAGTGATTTTTTATATTGTTAGGATGATGAGAGTTTGAGAAGATGGAAGGAACAATTGCTAGGGAGTGTGGATATAAACAGTGTTACAGGTACTCATTGTATACTTTTGAATTTTGATCAAGTACTTTACATAAAAAATTTAGTTTTATTTTCTTTTAATAAATTAGCCTTTTTTCTTAAATAATTATTTTGTTTAGTTGAGTTCAATTGGCATGCACTTTTTTTTATGTGTCTTGTATGAAATTTGAGAATTACATCTAAACAAGAATTGATATAAACTTTGAATATTTATTTCATTTCTTTTAGTTTAAAAATAGAAACAAAAACTATTACTAGTTTTAGTTATAAATTAAAGAGGATCAATTAAGATGGTTGTCTAATATGGCAAGGGTCATTATAATATGATTAACATAGTAATTTAGAGGTAAAAAGCATTGGAGAGTGCTATATTTATGCATGATGTGCAAGAGCAATATTCTTCCTTCTACTAGCCTATCAAAATTTTCAAATCCCTATTTGCTCTTATACTGTTTTGCAAAATCAAACTACAATAATATAGATAATATTCAATTATCAATATTAATTTATTTAAATTTTACTAATTGTACCTAATTGGTTTTCAATTTTTTATTACTCTTTCATGTTCTATCAAATGTTTTTGTCAATTTTCGAGCAATAGTTTTCTCTTTCAATGAGACCTTTTTATAGCAAGTTTTTTTATTGCTACAGAGACACTGGATCCTGAAGTTAAAATACTTAGTCTATCAATTGTTACTACTGATAGACCAGCCATTATTCTTCCCATTCCTGAAGATGGAAATCCTAAAGGATTGTGGTTCACTTTAAAAGAAGGAAGTCACTACAGCTTGAAATTCTCTTTCACTGTGAGCAATAATATTCTTTCAGGATTTCGATATACGAACACTGTTTGGAAAACTGGTCTCAAAGGTAAGTTGATTTTACAATTTTATATCCAATATCTATAGTTAGAAATATACAATTTTAGAATGATTGGACCTAAACTACAAAATTGAAGTATGTCTAAAAGAGATTATGATATTATTGCATATTATCGAGCTAAAGTCTTTTAATGAAAATAAATTTTTGCATTGATTATATATTATGAATTAATATTTGAATAGTCTACCTAACAATAGCCATTATATCAGTGGATAGTCGAAAAGCTATGCTTGGAACGTTTAGTCCACAACAAGAACCTTATACATATGAAACGCCGGAAGAGAGTACGCCATCTGGTTTTTTGGCTAGAGGCTTATATTCTGCAAGATCAAAGGTTAGTTTCAAACACTTTGTTTTTCTCATTGATCCATGATTTTTTATGTAAAACAATTCAACAACTTGTAAAAGATGTTAGAATAAGTTTGTTCATCATACAACATTTTTCTATAAAATTAGATATACTATCATGGGTTAATTGCATTTAAAATTTTTGAAAACTATTTGTCTTGAATAGCATTCTCTAAACAATTATTAAAATTTCAAATGTTAATACAAATAAAAGTTAATTGGAATTGAAGTGGTTGACGGTGTTCTAAATATTGTCAGTCTTATATATAAATTTGTACTTTATTGTATAAAAATTTTCTGTATAATTTTTTAACTGTAAAACAGTATGTTAGACTGCACTAGATAGATACAAAACAAAATGTTAATCTTTGAAGTAGTTAGTATACTTATGTACTAATGTCCAAATTTACCATGTAGGTAAATATAGTACAGTTCTTTACACAATAAAAAACTAAACAAATATTTAATAAAAAATTAAACAAATAGTCATTTCTGAATAAGTTTATAATCTTGCATATATTAGAAGGCATCTTAAATTTGGTTTTGAATGAAAGCACAATATCTATTTAAATTTCTTTCCACTTTTTCAAAATATAATTATGCAATTGACAGATATTTAAAAAAACTATATAGTAGTAATAAAATTCCTATTTTGACATTGCTCATTGAATTTAATCTACTAACTTACAACACTATTTCTTTAGGAAAAAAATATAAGAAAAGTTGAATAATATAATTTAATGGGGTTGTAAGTCTAATGCGAGGATCTACATATTGGTTTATCAAAGTTAGAACTCCAAGTATCTTCCCTTGTAAAATATCATGATTAAGTTGCATTCTTTAACATATTTACCTTATTTATTTTAGTTCTATAATTTGTAATTTATACACTTTATGATTGAGAAAGGAAAATAAATTAAAATAACCTAGTACCTTGAATAATGCAAAATGAGTATAGGTTGCTTTTGCATTAAGTATTTCACCAACAATATCTTTGAATAATTATATCTTAGTCAAATATTGTCAATCATCTCTTACACTTTTATATGCTGATATTGTACTTTTTGTTTGTCTCAGTTTGTTGATGATGATAACAGGTGTTACTTGGTAATAAATTATACTTTCGATATTCGAAAAGACTGGGCAAATGCCTAGATTTCGAATTCAACCAACTTCAGTTCATCCAATTTATTTATATAATGGTACTTTCTTTTTGCTGATGTTTCTATTTCAATGTATCTAAGTTCTGCTTATGTAAGAGTTTTACTTAGCATCAATCTTGACTTCACATGATGATTCATGAAATTGATCTCTAATATGACCATAGAGCATCTACTCTTGTTTAATCAATTATTAATTGGTCAACTCTTCTAAACGTCTGATTTTAAATGCAATTGAAATATCAAACTCTTTCATGTGGCAAATCTTGATTTATGGTATAAATTAGTGTTCTTGGGAAGAATTTTGCCATTCTTCTCAAGAAAATAGTAGATAGCACGAAATTGCTAAGGTACTAAATATGAGTGATAGTACAAACTTCTATATTGGGAATTTAGTATATGTAAAATTTTTACACTGTCTAGATTGCAAGGGATTTCATCATTTTTCCTTATACTTTTTTTCTTAAAACAATATCCCTTACAGGGGAAGGCCACTATCCTAATTTTATTAATAAAATCAAAAGATGGAAGGAGATATAAACCTAACCTCCAAAATTACAAAGGAAATTTCAAAAAAGTAAAGAAAGAGTAATACTCACTTACAAAATAAAATGAAATCTAGCGTTTAAGAAAAAAAGGAACACCTAAGTGATCCATCTTTGCACCACCTCGAACAAAATGTGGCAAAGAAGCAAATGAATCATAAACCATATCCGTCCCTGAAATCACAACAACATATGATAACCTATCTACAAGTGTTTAGTTTTCTAATAACAGTGAGTAATAGAAGTATACTATTACTTTAACAATTGTTCCATGTGGTGCTGCATTAATCAAGGAAAACCAATTTTGGGTCTAAGCATTTGGATCAGCAATCGAGTATCAAATTCTACATATCAGTATAACTCTTCAAAAGATAATATTTGACTCCTAACAATGAAGTTTTAATTCAAACTCGTAGTCACACCAAAATAAAGAAAAAAACCAAATATAAAATGACCATAAACATCCCTAAGCATACCTCTTCCCCTTCTAATACCCAAATTACCCATACAACATCCATCAAAATTAAATTTGACCACCAAATGAGCTAGAGAGAACCATAGCATGTGTAAGTTCCGAACCTATTTTGATGACCCAAAAATCAACTCAAAAAAATACGGCTAAAAGGTAGGATCAGAAGACACCGCTTCAAATTAAGAAAAACATAAACTCAAAATCTTCAAATATATGTGACGGGGTTTTACAATGCGTACAAGTTAAAAAAAATCCGATTTTATACCCGTTTCACTGCAAGTATACAGGTCAACTAGTAGTTTAGGGTATATATCGAGTCGATCCCACGAGGAAGAGTGAACAATTACCGGTACTACTAAAGCTTCTCTATTATTTAGACTATCAATAAATTATAAGAAATTAAACCTACTGAACTTATGCAAAATAACAAATGAAAGCTCCTTAGGTGGTGGCATCCCTAACTACTCATGCAAGTGCCATTTTTGGATCATTGAAAACTGCCATCTAAGCTAGTTATGGTGTAATTTCCTCATGCATATGAAACCTACTTTCGTAGTGAATCAAATATACTCATAACTAATCCATACCTATTCTCATGGTTATGAAATTAGATACAAGTTCATTTCTTCAATGAAATTACATGAAATGAATCACTTAAAACCACATATGTGCACCTCTACTTTCGTGAGTGTACTCCCTATGTTTAGCACTTCTTGAACCAGTGTTAAATCTCAATTTCCATTGCAGAAACAACACCTTAGATAATCACAATTAATGGTACCAAATTAATCATGATTTGAAGAGCTTAAAGTGCTAAATAACTTGCTCAAAATAATGGTATCAAATAACCAAACAATAAACACTAACAATCATAGAAAGTTCAACCAAACCCAAGGTATAAACTTTAAAGACACATAATAAACACGAAATCCAGAACTTGCATATTAACCATGCTTAAGAATCCAATACAAAAGATAAAGAGTTGGAGAAGAGATAACCCTTGTCACATGAGCTTCAACTCCTCCTTCTTCATCTCTATCTTCATCCTAATCTAGCCAATATACAAGAGTGGATGAGCTATACTACTCTACATTAAGCTAACCCAATACTCAGAAGATGAAAAAGCTACATTTCTGCACTCTCCAAGTTCTCCCGTATGTCCCCCTTATCTCACAATGGTTTTGGCTATTTAATGATGAAAAATGGTCAAACAATGAGGCTTACACCTCCCTTTTACAGCTGGTAATGTTTCTCACATGTCTAGCATTACATGTGACTTAGTGGAGCTGAAATTGAGTTTCCGGCGTAAAGAGCAGCCTTCTCTGACCACAATCCGGCCAGATTCCGGCCGGATTGCTACAGTAACCTTTTGGTGCAATTTCTGCTCAATTTCCAGTTCTGGTCCAATTTTGCCTCAACTTCAACTAAACTTTTATTGATGATAAAAGCTGATTTAGCTCTTGACCAAAACATAAAACTTGTATCCCTTTGAGTTAGCTTTCTAATGCATCAAGAATTACCTCATTTGGATCTGTGTAGACTGCAAAATGACCGAAATACCCTTGACTGCTCACTGCTCTGTTTCAGCTTCGACCAATAGAAATTGCTACTGTAATTCGGCTTTTTGACCTGGAAAACCTTCAAACTGGATTCAGATGTCTTCACCAAAGTTGTAGATCTATCTCTTATCTTCAAATTGGTTTAAGAATCATCTCAATCCGATCACTGTAGCTCAAGTTATAGCCGAAATACGAAAATGTGTCAAAACTGTCAAAAATGCACAAAATCCAAGTAAAAAGTGATAAAAACCTCATTTAATCACTTAAAAATATTTTTCACCAATTATAGCCAAAACGATTCATTTTCTTCCAATAATATAACAAAAGTGACTAAAAATAACATAAAATATCATTCAATTATTACGTAAATTAATCACTTGTCAATATGCCGACAGATAACATTAGGATCTGATCTTGGGAAATTCATAAGCTCTGTACTTTCCATAAATAATAGTAAATAATCATAAGAAGAATTTCATAAATAAAGCCAATTTGAGCATTTGTAGTTGTAGGACAGTTACCATTTAGTTAAATAATGATGAATGTAATTCATTTGTCAAAGATACGAGCTTGAACACCAAAAAATTTTCAAACATTATTAATCAATTCATCATTACAAAATACATGATTCACATACTCTAACTGAGAGTTAACACAACAAAAACAACGAGAAGGGTTATGAACTCCCAACTTAGTTAGAGCATCCGCCAAAGGTAAATGATTTGACAAAAGTCATAATATAAAAAGGAAAATCTTAATTGGTATCTTATTATGCCATAATTTAGCAAAGAGGCAACATGGATTAAGCTAATGATGAACCACATGAAAGGCTGACTCAAAGAGAATTTTTCAAAACTCAACAAGGAGCAATCTATCTTATCCGAACACATTATAGAGGGAGGAGCAACCTACAAGATTTTATTAATTAGATATTTTTTAATCCATTGCCACAACATTTGAAAATACCAATTTTCATTTCTAACAAAATGTCGAACATGAAGATCAGTCACCAAATCAACTCGTTGAAGTAATGCTCCAAACTCTAACTAGTAATCATACAAAAAAAAGGAGTTGATTTATCATACAAAAGTCAATGAATATGATTGTCAACCATAGAATTATGAGAAATCATCCTCTTCCCAGAAAGAGAACTAGTTGGTGACACTAAAGCTTGACAAGGAAGAAACCTTTTAGAACAATTGATATGACAAAATCCATTCATAAAGAGTCCCTCTTGCAAAATAGCCACCATAATTTTATAGAAAAAAACTCTTGGAACATCCTCAAAAACCCTTATCCTTATGGATGCCCTAAGAAATTAGGAGAAATTCTCTCTAACATATATATTCCTTTGAAAATATTAAAACCTAGCAAAACATGTATCAAAATAGATGACAATATATGTTTAATAAGAATCAATTTTTCTCATGAAGATAAAATCCATTTCTTTCAAGAAAGAACTCTCTTAATAACTAAATGATAGATATTCACAAAAAATGTCACTTTTGTGACGACCCCACCTCCCTCTAGGGCGTACCCAAGGGTTTGGCAGACCGCCTGCCCAACTCTCGTCAGGACTCACTATATTCACCTCAATCAATTCTCAAAATAACCATTCAGGCCTGCAAAATAATATTTAAGTTTTACAATTCAACCAATCATTCAAGCTTAATTACAAACCAAAAGTGAAATATAAGATACAACATCAAATATCCAAAATACATTTTATCTACCAAAGTACAAGTACAAGAGGGTTATACACCCTAGTTCACGCTTATTTTTGTTCCTGACCTCCATTCTTGCAAGAAAAACAAATTGAAAGAATGAGCTAACAGTCCAGTGAGGTTCCCAAACAAGCAGCCAAGTAGGTAACGCATGGAAATATTACATTTAACACTTCACACACTTTGCATAGTAATAAGCTGTCATTCAAGAACCAAACATTCAATCATTGAAAGGATATGTGCTCCTTTGGAGTCATTCATTTAGTCATTCAGTCACCATCCATTTCTCCTTATACCTCCGACATTTGAAAATATTTGAAAGTGAAAACTCCTTCAATGATCATTTCATTCAACCATTCATTTCAGTCATTACATTTCATTCACTGGCCAATACTCTATCCGATTTCGTGGTCATATTCGAGTACACCAAACACTGTCTCAGGGTCACCAGTCTCCCGACTGAGTCCATTTCTGACTCGAGTCAACTGGCAATGAAGGGCAAGAGCCCAATTTAACCAATGCGGTACAGTACAGTACTGCATGGCTTACATTCATGCACAAGTAATATTCAATTAGTTGATCATTGAAAACCCACTTTCACTTAGGTCAAGTGCGATAAAGTACACATTCACCCATTGAAAATTCATTTATCAAGCATTGGAAAGCATTTAACACTTAAACAATCGTTCACAAATATTCAACACATTTACTTATTGCACAAACATGCAAGGAACACTCACCACTTGATCACAATTGTTTCACTTCAACCTTGGTTCGTCCTCTTGGACACTTTCAAGTTCTGTGATCATGTAATCCATCAAGAGTCTAGTCACTTAAAGTCAAGATGATGAGAAAGTATGAGATTCAAAGCTTCACTTAGCAACCACAGAAGCTACAGGTTTAATCCTAATATTAGAAGACAAAAAAGGCCACAGTTCCTTGTTTAAATCAAGTCCTTATCGAGTTCAAATCAAAAGAAATATTCATGCATGCTAAGGTTAACACACTAAGTATTTCAAATCCAAATATGCAGGATTTAACCAAAGAAAGTTAGGTTTAAAATCCAAAAAAATTTCTAAAATTTTCAAGTTCCACTCAATCCATTTGATAAAATTCCCAAATTTGGTGACATTTTTTTGAAAAGGTATAACTTGAGTTTCGTAGGTTAAAAAATCACAAAACTTACACCGTTAGAAAAAGACTCGCAGCACTAACATGCTTTAAAAGACATCTTCATGAAATTCAACTCATAGATTAGTCAAATTTCAGTTTAAAACTCACTGCTATCATAAGTGCAGAAACAGAACTGTCATGATTTTCAAGAAAGTTTGCTGACTCGCTGGTATTTATAGAAATTGAACCAAACCTTAGTTTCAAACACAACAAACAGAACTTAATTTTGACTTTTCTATATGAAGTTATAGCAAATTTTTCAAAACTGTGCAGATAATTTGAAAAACTAGGTTTTTTTTTCCCTCTTAAACCTCTTTGGTTTAGCTCAGAATCAACATACATATGAAGAACAAGGTTTTAACAAATGTCTTGAACAAGAGTATGTCAAACTTACCACAAAATTTCTGAAAAGAAAGCTGAAATTCCCTCTCTCCCACTCGGCCAGCCATAATAGAAATTTTTCCAGCAAAATCTCCATCAAAATTCCCAACTTTCTTGCTTAATTCCATGGCAAATGCACTATATCTTATAACTAACATTTCATGAGACTTATGAAATATGTTCTTGGCAAGAAAATCCATCACAACTCCACATATATATAAAGTTTTAAGTAACTACATCAAGGCTGGAATTTTACCTCTCAAAACTGGAAATTTGTATACTGAGACTAAAATCATATATCAAAACTAGAACATCTCTTATGAAAGTTGAAAATTCATCTCAAAGCTAAAAAAATTGAACATTAAAGCTGGAAATTAACCAGATCTTAACAACAACTTCACCAAACCCTAACAAAACCATGAAATTACCACAAATATGCTTCCTTTAATTTCAATCATAACATATCTTGCATAAATCTCAAGAGACAAGTAAAAAAGAGATGTTTTCTAGAAATTTTACCTCAAAATCCCAAGATGACAAGCAACTCAAGAGTTTTCTTCCTTAAATAACTCCACCAAAGGCTTACCTCCAAACTTAACTCAAGGTTTATCGGAGTGGATTAAGGTTGGTTTTTTGGATTCTTCACAAATCAAGCAAGGAAATCAAGATGGAATTTGAAAGTTTTTCTCTCTTCTCTCTCTCTCTTAGGTTCGGCCAACAAGGAGGAAAAATGAGGGATTTTTTGCCTAATTTTGGAAGATAAACACAAGACTTCTCTTGGTCCAAGTCTTGGTCAAGATTTCATGGATACGCGACACTTGTCAAGGGATGATTTCATGTCTATCCCTTTGTCTTTCTTGTGTCTCTAATAACCAACCTATCTTGTGTTCTTCTAATACACTCTTAACGCTTCTAATCACATAATTCCTCTAACACCACACCTGTTCTCGTTCACTAAATATAAGGCGCACATTTCACTAGTCTGTCAAACTACCATAATACTCTACTAAATTTAACATGCATCAAAATTATAAAAGGGAAAAGAGAAAAATCTTGACTTAATCTTTAAAATCACCATAAAATTTAAGACTAGTAAAATAAAAGAAAATATAAATTAATTTTTTCAAAAATAAGAGAAAATATAAAAATAATTTTTGGGTTCTCACAACTTTTCTTTTTCTCGAATAAAGAGGATAGCCAATGTACCTTATAGGAAAAGATTTGATTTGGGCCAAAAACTCGTAAACTCACTACAAAAAAGTAGGCTATTAGTGTCAACAAAAGTTGTCACTATTAATCCAAATGTCATCATCGAACCAAATCATTGACAGCAAAATGATCCTCACCATAATAACACTAATTCATCTACTGACGAGCTGTATAAAGTTGTCGTTAACTACCACCCAATAGTGACAATTTATAATTGTCAATATTGAAAAAGTCTTTAATAACAATGCCTGTCATCATTGAATCATTGACCATATTGTGACTCTAGGTATTTTGGTTGTCATTATTAGAAAGGAACATGACAACTGATAGGGTGCAAAATTGATATTCAATTCATGATTATTTTTCCCTTGATTTTAGCTAAATATTGTATTAATTGATAGATTCTACGTATATTTGATTAATGGTGCTAATTGTAGGAAAATAAAAGGAGCAATTTTTCAGCATGTTAAGAATTAATTTGGTGGTGGCACGTTCGAGATTTACTTTCAAGTCTAGAAGACTCAGGAATTTACCATGCACGGGGATTTCCTAGTTCGAGTCAACTATGGACAACTTTGGAAGACTTTTATTATCTTTATTAGTTTTCGTATTCGATTAAAAAATATGAGATATTATCTCTTGTAATTTCTTTTTTATTTAGAAAATATGTTTTATTGTTAAGTAGTTGATACGAAGTAGGAAACTAAGGAGAATCGGGCGGCTCCCACGTGATTAGTACTTTCGGAAGGGTATAACTTTGGTTTGTCTTTCTTCGTTTGGGGGGTGGTTGGACCTTTAGGTGATTAGTCTCATAGAAACAGAAACGAGGAGCGGCTGACTCCTCTCTTTTGCTTTCTTTTCATTATTTTCCATTGTTGAACACTCGCGTAACTTTTGTCAATGAAATTGTTTGGGTTATTTTCGATGGAGAGTAACTAAATATCTCTTTTCTAGTCAAGGAATAATGAAAGATTTGCTTCATCTATATCTGTGAAATCTAATTATTTTTATTAACTTCTTTATTCATTAGTATTCATATGTTTTCTAATTTAATTCCCATAGTTGTTTTGTTGTTTGAATATCAAGGGACCGATATTTAATTCAACTTAACAAACTAATGCCAGTTAAGATAGTTAAATTCATAATTGTTTAATTATCTTAAATTAGTGGCGACTAGTGTGATTGGTTTCATGTTACGGAAACATATAATCTAGCTTAAATAAACTCTAGTAGTGTGTTTATTGATTAGAATAGGGCTATTCTAGTTTCTAATGCAATCAAGAAATTAAATTCTATGGGCGTGCCTAGAGTTGTTTCTTGTTTAGGGAAGTAGTTAACAGATGTACCTTAAACTATCGAAACGGTAAGGAAAACTTATTGTCATCGCTTGTTTGGCAACTATAACTTGTTTATTAATGGATAGATGAAATAATTATTGCATCGATGAGCAGTTGTGTGAACCATTTCTGAAGTTATATCCTTGGCTAGAGTTTGTCAATCCTTGATTTTAATTTAGTTCACTTTTGTTTAATTAATTTTATTTTCGTCAAGTATTTTATTTTAATTTTAATTCTTCCAAAACCTCCTTTTAGTTCTTACTTGGAAAGAAACAGATTTTTCACTAGTTCCCGTGGAGACGACCTTATTTGCCATTATACTCGTTATATCTTGCGTGAGTAAGAATTTATTATTGCATAGGCCCGATACCTATCAATTTTTGGCGTCGTTGTCGGGGATTGGCATTGGTTTAATTGTTTCTTTTTGAGTTTGTTTATTTTTTTAAATTTTCTGGTATTTTTACTAGTTTATACCTCGATCTTCTTGCACAGGTACTTGATTTACGATCCTAAGGTTGAGAAGACAGCACGTAGAGAAATTTGAGTTAAAGTGTATATATGTGTATAGATATAATCTAAGATGTTTAATTGCATATATTTATATACATATAGAGATAGAGTTTTAAGGTGATTTTAGTACTTATCTTATTCTAGCATATCAAAGATTCAAAGTCTAGGTAACTTTAATCATTTTAAGCCTAAAATTCCATATTTTACCAAAGTAAGTAAGGTAAGGTGATTATATTGGCAATGAAGTTGGAATTAAGGTTCTAAAGATCATTTAAAAATCAAGGTTCAAAGTTAGTAAGTTTTCTAGAGTTGGGCAGTTAGAGATCTTATGAATTTCTTTGATTTCATCTGAGATTTTTGGATGAGTTTTATAGGTAAAACTTATATAAGGTAACTTAAAGAAGTTTTGATCAGTTTTGATTCGTTTTCACCTTAGAAATTCAAAGTTAAAAGCTAGAATCTAAGTTAGGATTGTTCAAAACAGATTTAGCAGGACATACTTCATGTTTTTGGTCCAAAGTTCACTAATTTCCTTTGTTCAAATCTCCTAAAATCCAAACTACATTTTATCATTATTCTTTATAGGTAGTTCTTAGTTCAAAGTTTGATTAAAATCTCCTAAACTTTTGAGAAAATAATTTGAACTCCTCAACTATCCCAATCTATCCAAACAGTCTTGCAAGCTCAACTACCCCATGTTTCTTTTCCAAAGACTCGATATTTCTTTTCAAATCAATGTAAGCATAATACGCAAAGCAAAACAGAGTACCATAGGGTAATTTTAACCAATATTTGCATAAACTTTAGTTTGCAAGATAGAAGTTATGCCTAAGAAAACACACCAGTCATTCAAGTCTCAAAACTGAAAATTCCAGCCATATATTTTCCAAGATTTTCAATCAATCTATCAAATTATCAACAAAATCAACATGGACTCACTTATATACTGGAATGGTAACATGTAGCTTCCAAAATCCAGCAAAACTTTCCAAAATCTCTATTGTAAAACAAGAATTGGCAGCTAGCTTGACTTTCCAGGCCATGCAGTCCTCCAAACAAGAATTCCAGCCACAAAAGTCAAGCTTTTCAACATAAAAACTCACATGCTTGCTAAGATTAAAGTGTTAGAAGGTGTATGGATTATTTACAACCAAATTTTTAGATATAAGTTGGAAAAATCCCAGCTTCTCTCCCACGGGTTCCAACAGAAAATTCTAGCAAGTTTCTTCAAGTTTTCATCCAAAGTCACCAATTTTCCACTGGATTCAAAGGTAAAACATACTATATATCATATAAAGATAAGACATATATCATGAGCTCCTAGTAAAATTCCTCCAAAAATTCAAATGAAAGCTGTGAAACTAAGCTCTCTCTTCCTCTCAGCCAAAGCTGAAAATTTCCAGCTTGTAATCAGTCCTTAAACAGGGTTGTTCTTCAGCAAAACTCATTTTTCTTATCTAAAATCCAACGTGCAACAAGACTAATCAAGAGTATTAGAAGAATAAGGGGTTTTATAGAAATTTTACCTCCCTTTTCCTCACAAATAAAAGCTGGAAAATGCAGACAATTTTAATTTCCTCTCCCTTGGTTCTTGAACGATGAAATGCACCAGTCTCTCCTCTGTTTTCTTCCCCCCAAACGCAGCTGTTTTTGGAAAAAAGAAAGTTGAAATCTCTCCTCACATCTCGGTTTCCAGCAAGGAGGAATTGTTCCAATCAATTCTTAGTCCCTCACTCACGATTGCTAGATAAGGTAAGATGGAAATTTTCTTGGTTCAGTTTATGCACCAATTCTCTTTTTCTCCCGATTTGCTAGAGGAAAGAAACAAGCAAAGCTTGTCTCGGTTGCCAAAGGAAAACTTACAAGAATGAGTTTTTGTCTTGCTAAAACTATAGGTTGGTTTGAACATATGGCTAAAGAAAAATGGTGACAAGTGTTATGATTCATGACAAGTGTCAAATGCTTGCACTAATAAAATTTTGGTCTAGTACTTTTCTATCATTTCACTATTATCCCACTAGTTTCTTGTTTAATTAGTATTACATCCCTAGGGTCAAATCTTGCAATGAATTAAAACGTCTTGAGCACTCAAGTTACAACAGAAGCAGTTAAACACGTAATTAAATCGATATATAAGTAACATGAAACATTTGTATTTCTAATTAAAATGTGAAGAGTATTTATATAAATTTTTGGATTCTCACACTACAAACTTCTATTATTCACTTCTGAAGTGATAAAACAATTAAAATTAAAAATAAAAGCATAAATTTAAATAAAATTTTTGGATCCTCACAAAATGTGTAGAAGATTTTCTAATGAGGGGATGACTACAATTTTAAAATGATTTGATAGCTAGAAGGGGATAAATTCTTCTAATATTGTCATTTGAATGGAAGGTTTTATATTCTATGCTACATACTATAGCCAAGGGGAAACATCCAGTGATATACTTGAGCTCTCATGTTAACGCTGTCATTAATTGTTCATTGAATTTTTTTTTGTTGTAAAAGTTACACGATGTATTCTCGTATATAATCTATTAGGTTCATGAGTAAAAAGAGTACGTCCTACATTGGTCCGAAAGATGGAGAAAGAGTGGTTAATATGTAAGTAAGGGCCCAAGACCTAATGGCCTAAACTTTTGGGCCAGAGTTGAGTTCCTGACTTACATATTAGACTCGTTGTTGAACTCTCTCGAGGTGTTCTCCCTAACAAATTGGTATTAGAGTTTCAGGTTACGAGACTGGGCTACTCATGGGCAAATGGATTCTTCTCGAAATTGGACCGATGAAAATTCTTTTCTTGATGGTGGACCGAAGTGCCACAGTGCTAAGGAGTTTGGCTAGTGTTGGACCAGATGTGCCATGGGTTTGGCAGGGGGTTCGATTGGGGGGTCCAAAATGCAGTTTGAATGTTGAAAAAGAGTGGGTCCATGATTGGGAGAAGAGGTGATCTTAGGTAATCAGGTGGGCTTGTAATGAGTAATAATGTGGTCTCGAAGAAGGGCTTGTAAATTTGGATTTAATGTGGGGGTTACTCATGAAGGGGGAGATTTGTTAGATTCATGAGTAAAAAGAATACGTCCCACATTAGTCCGAGAGATGCAAAAAGAATGGTTAATATGTAAGTAAGGGTCCAAGACCTAATGACTTAAGCTTTTGGGTCAGAGTTGGATTCCTGACTTATGTATTGGGTTCTTTGGTGAACTCTCTCGAGGTGTTTCCTCCTAACTTAATCATTTTAAAGTCTTGAAACATTTGTGTGAGCATTTTAATTTACTCATACTTTGTCTAGAATGTTTCTAAGAGAGAAAAGAATCCACTATTTATAGATTAACAATGTGAAAGGTTATTAATACAAGTACGTATGCTCTAAAGTGAATTAACTTTTAGGTTTTTCTATGTACCTTTAGTATTTGAATATATTTTATATACACTGATAGTATATACACTATCACTATTGGATTCATGATACTTGTGCAGAAGTTGGAGATCAAATTTAAATTTTACATAATTATCATTCATTCAAACTGATAATATATACACTGTTAGTGTAACAAAGATTAATCCTTACTATTTTTGCTTTTGTCATTGTTTTTATCATTTCAATTGGAGATGTTTCCTAACAATATAAAATAGTGCATCTTCCACTTAGGAACATTAACTTTCATCCCATATAGTCCCTTTCACTAGGTGAGCAATGTTGTAAATTTAAGCCAAAAATGAATGATTTTTAAAAAGAGAGAAACTGTGAGAGCTCGAGAAATTCTATATATATATATATAAACACATTATATATTTTATTTTATCTTCATATATTACTAAAAGTATTGCATATATCATATAATCGAATAATTTATATGTTTAATTGACTTTGTAGAATTGAATGTATGAAGATACTCTAGATTAATGCATGAAAATTCTTATAAGGGCATACCAATTAGAATAAGATAAAGTTTTGAGGTAATACACGAAATTAATAAAAATGCAACTCCTTGACAAGTAATAAATTAAAACCAAATGACCCTTTTAAAGCTAGGACCAACTAAAATTACCATGCAACCTAACATCTAACAATTCTTACTAATCAAAACCAGAGCAGAGAAAGGAAGACTCAGCTGTTTCATTTGATAGCAGAAACCGTGAGGAGCAAAAGAGAGAAAAAACGAGAGTGAAGCTTTCTTCTCCTCCAACCTTAAAACCGTGAGCCAAAAGTGAGAGAGAGGGAGAGAAATCTTGGTGGTATACTTCACTTACCAGCCTCAACCGAATGAGAGTGAAGTAGATTGAAGGAAGGAAGAGAGTCGGGTGCAGTTGTGGAGGAACCGAAGCAGAAAACTAAAAGTCCAGGCTGCAATTTTTCAAATTCTAAGGGAAAAAAGGGAGGTAAAATGCTGCAAAAATCTCTTACTTATCTAGTATAATTGAATACTTAAGCTGCATGTTAGATTTGAGTACAAAATACAAAGATTTAACTGAGGAAATCCAGATTAATGACTAACTAAGCTGCTGGAAAATTTTTGGGATAACCGAGGATGAAGCTGGAATTTTAGCTTAAGTACCAGGGTTTTTCTTTAGAGAATGATGTTAGGAATGCATGCAATAGGTTTAACTTAAGTTTATAAGATGCTCAGCTGAAAAACTCATGAAAAACTGGAAGATTGAGCTGGAAATGTTGAGGGACAGCCGCTGGAATTTTCCAGCTTCGGCCGAGAGAAGACAGAACGAATTTTTCCAGGTTTCTTTATGGATTCTTGCTCCAAACTTCTACATTAAGGCTTAATTCATTCCACAATACTTTAGACTTAACATGCATGTTAGATTTGAGTGTGTAATGAAGAGATTATTGGAGAAATTTCTTGCTTTTAAAGACTGATTGCTGCTAAAGCTTTTCCAATGGCCGAGAGAGGAAAATAGAACTTTAACCAGCTTTTCCCTTCGAATCTTTGGCTGCAAATTTCATATTACTGCTTAAGATACCTTGTAGTATGATAACTACACTCTGCATGTTAAGTTGGAGTGGAAAAATGAAGAAATTGTGGAGAAAGTTTCACCTTTAAAACTGCCCAAATTGTTGGAAGATTATATCTTAAGCTGATGACAGATTTATGGTGGCTTCTTGGATGAATAATTTGCTCAAATTTCCTGTTATTTGATTCATTTCATGTTGGACAGAATGTGTGTTGTGTGTTTGGTGTTTTGGCAAGGAAAAGATGGAAACTTTGCCAAAAAGTTTGAAGTAATGTTGTTGGAACTTGTTTTAATGGCCGAGAGAGAGGGGGGGCTGAAACTCTCATGTTGTTTTCGAAAATTTCATGACAATTGGCTGCAATCTTGAGTAAAACATTGTATAATATCTTGTCCCTGTTTTCATGTACATTTTATTGACTTTTAACACTTGAAAAGCTGGTGAATTGGAGCAAATTTTAACAAGCAGCAAACTAGAATCTGGTTCAGCTCGAAGGAAAGAGATGAAAAGTTCACTAGCCTTAATCTTTGAATTTTGGGTTGAAAATAGTTTAACCTTGTTTAAACACTCACAAGACCTTAAATTTGGTATACATGTATATTTCTGCTTGTTTGAGTTGATTAAATTTGATGAATCTTTGAAGAGAAATGTGAGAAAGGTTGCTAATCAACTATAGGAATCTAGAGAGCTTAAAACTTATATGAAAAAGATATTCAACTAAAATATGATTTAAGTGGCTTTATACAAATTGTTATTCACCTTAGGATAATAAACGAGTTGCTCATGGTCTTAATTAATAAAAAGGGATTTATGGGACAAAAAAGTACCTTAAAGTTAGCTACTTCTAAACTTATCTTGTTTAAAAAATAATATTGAGTTTTAGTACGTTAAATCTAAACCATAAAAGTAGTGAAGTGACAATACTGGAAATGCTACTTAAACTTCCTTTCTTTTGGAAATAAAAAGTCGAAATGAACGAGTGAATGTGAGAAATGCACTAGTCGCCTCATTTAAACATAGCAATGACTTAGAATTTGGGTGGAATGGTGACTAGAAGGCTAGAAATGCAACATATGTTGATTATACTTTAGAACTTCACCAAATGAGTAGTTAAATAATTATGGTAATTGTAACTTGTCTCAGGAGATAGCGGTGTGCAAGAAAACAATCCCGAGATCGAAGTGTAACTTTTGTCTAAGGTGAGTGTTTCCTGATAAGGGTTTATTTTACGTATTTTTAAGTGCATTTTATTAGTTAATTTTGGTTTGATTATTTAGTTTTATAACTAAAATAACTAAGGTTTTGGTAAAAATCTACATTTTAAGTTAAAGTGGCTAACATTGCATTTCTATTGATTTTAATGGTAAAAACTTCATTTTCATGCAGGATTAATGATTCAATCACCAAAGGATGTCAACTGAGGTGAAAAGTGGATAATTGGTGATGAATTTAAGTGATAAAGAAGAAATGAAGTGAATTGAAGAAATGCAAGTGAAAACAACTCTGACACGTTTTCATATTTCAACTATATCTGGAGTTACACATATCAGATTGAGGTGATCTTTATACCATTTTGAAACTAAGAGATAGATCTATATTTGGTATGAAGACATCGAAATCCAATTCTGCTATTTTCATGGACAAAAAGTCGAAATACAGAAGCTACATTCTATGGACGAGACTGAAACAGGATTTTGACCAGGTGATAGTATTTCAATCATATCTCAGTCTACAAAACTCTGATTTGGATGATTCTTGAAAAATTGTAAAGCTAATTCAAAGGGCTACAATGTTTGTGTTTTGTATAAAAGCTAGTTTGGCCTCAATCATAGAGAAAATCACAGCTGAAGTGAGGCTAAAAACACAGAGTTGAAAACGCGAGTCATCAAAACGTGGCTTAAAACCGTGTTTTGTCAAGTCGCGTTTTGTAGCCGAAATTCTGCAATTTTCTCAGCCATTTCTCTTATGTTCACACCACTTTCCAACTATTCTTGGTAAGGGAATTCGGCTGCACATGCTTTAGAAGACATAAGGAAGAGGTATAGCCAAAGTTCCAAGTCAAAAAACCATTGTTTTTTACTATCTTAACAAAAGGAGATTTGGAAAATCATAGCAGAAAATTTGGACTGGTGAGGAGAGGAGCTTTTCATTAGTTTATATGTAGAGACATTTGGGAGGTCTGACATTATCATACGGGAGAAGCTTGGAGTGCAGAAATGTAGTTCTTCCATTTCCTTAGTGTTAGGATAGTTAGCTAGTTAGTTCATCCATCTTGTTTATTAGCTAGATGAAGAAGAGGTTGGAGGATGAAGAAGGCAATGAGATGAACTCATGTGACAAGGGTCACATTCTTTTCCAACTCTTTATCTTTTGTACTTGATTCCAAGTTTGGTTAATATGCAAGTTACGGATTTATATGTTATTATGTGTTTCTAAAGTTTATGCCTTGAGTTTGGTTGAACTTTCTATGATTGTTAGTGTTTATTATTTGGCTATTTGATACCATTATTTTGAGCAAGTTATTTAGCACTTTAGCTCTTTGAAATCATGATTAATTTGGTACCATTGATTGTGATTATCTAAGGTGTTGTTTTTACAATGAAAATTGAGATTTAACACTGATTCAAGAAGTGCTAAACATAGGGAGTACACTCATAAGAGTAGAGGTGCACCTATGTGATTTTAGTGATTCATTTCATGTAATTTCATTGAAGAAATGAACTTGTAGCTAATTTCATAACCATGAGAATAGGTATGGATTAGTTATGTGTATAATTGATTCACTACGAAAGTAAGATTCATATGCATAAGGAAATTACACCATAGTTAGCCTAGATAGTAGTACTCAATGATCCAAATATAGCACTTGCATGAATAGTTAGGGATACCATAATCTAAGGAGTTTTCATTTGTTATTTTGCATAAGTTTAGTAGGTTTCATTTCTTACAATTCATTGATAGTCTATATAATAGAGAAATTTTAGTAGTGTCGGTAATTGTTCAATTTTCCTCGTGGTATCGACTCGATATATACCCTAAACTACTAGTTGACCTGTATACTTACAGTGAAATTGGTGTATTTCGAATTTTTAACTTGTACATATAGAAAAAACCCGTCAAGTTTTTGACGCCGTTGCCGGGGAAGATTTGGCAATATTGGTGTGAAGAGCAACTTTATTAGTTTAGACATTTTATTAGTTATAGTGTGAATGTTATTTTCTGTTATTTTAGTGTTTTATGTGTGTATGTATTTAATCACCTATTCTTCTTACTAATTTTGCTCTTAAGTTGTTTAAAAGCAATTTTAAGTAATGAGGAGGGTAGGCCAATTTGGAGGACAATGCTTGAGAAGTGGAAGATTAACAATGGATGGTTACCAAGTGCAAAGCTCCTTCAATAGAGGTAATCAAGAAATTACTTAAGGTATGTCTTTTGAATATGGTTTGAAATGCTTAAAGGCAAAATTTGATGTAATTATGTTACAAGTTCAAATGGACACAATTATGCATGAAATTGAGCAAAGGAGGAATGTTAATGCTTTTAACTCTTATCATATGATTTGTGACTTGTGTGGAAGTTATCATGCTACTAATACATGTACGCAAGTACAAAATGTAGATTATTATGATGAATTAGAGTATTACAATCCTTATTTTGATCAACATAGTGCTAATTGGAGCAATTCTCATGCTTATGGTTGGGATAATCAAGGTACTTTTAGTGATTCTTTATATTTTTATGATTACCAACCTGAAAGTGTCCAATATGAATCAAAATCATCTTGGGAGTTAGCTATAGAAAAATTAGCTAATGTGACTTCCGACCGTTTTGATAGGATTGAGGAAATAATAGATGATTTAGTTTCTCACTTTGGTAGAATACACAAGCAATTGCATGCATTGTGTGAAGTTATTTCTTCTAATGATATGCAAAATGACCCTAGCATGAATGGTGGGAATGTTATATGTGAAAATGGATTGCATTTTGATGAAAATGATGAATCTTAATTGCGTTTCAATGAGCAAATATTCATTTCACATGATAGTACCTTTGGAGCTAATTTTGAATCTCAAGAGGTGAGCTTTAATGACTCATTTTTCATCCCTCTTGAAGAGTGTATTGAAAGTATAGGTTTTAAAGGTATTATTGCTCAAGAAACCCATATGACATCTCCTTTGGTAAATTCTCAAGTGGTGCATATTCAAGATAATATCCATGAAACACTTGGGATATGTAAGTCACTTCCATCTCTCATATCATTAGAACATGTGGCTTTTGCTATTAAGCCACCTTTTAATACTCCACCACGACCTATAATGGTGGATTATTCATTGACAAAACCTCCTTGAAAAATGTGGTGAAATAGTCAAGCTAATGACTATAAAAAAAGCGCTTATTAGGAGGCAACCCAATGTTTTGGTTATGTATGTTTTTTTTATGAGATTTCTTGTTTAAATTATGCGTTTAAATTATTTTGTTATTTTTCATTTGTAGGTATTGGAAATAGAAGCAAAAGTGACCAAATGAGGTGAAAAAGGCAAACTTTGATCAAGCAACTCAACCCCTTAATTTGAGTTAAAGGTGTATTTGATCCATTAAAAAGAGGTAAAATGCATGTTTTCATTGTTTTACATGTGCGTCTATTGATAAAATTTGCAAACAGATGATCTCTGATCCATTTTGAGTGATTGGGGTACCAATGGTAATTTTTCAAAGTTGGATTTCTGCAAAAATTTCGCAGAAGAAAACGCACCGAGGTTGAAACGCGCCTCAGAGTCGCGTTTTCCAATGCGCATTTTCAATTCTGCACCCATACTGAAGAAAACGCGCCTTCAAAACGCGATATAAAGTCACGTTTTCAACAAAATCGCGTTTTCACGCCTGGTTCAGAAACCAAAAACGCGCCTTCAAACATAGTCGTGTTTTCATTGCTGCAACATTTGTGAAAAACGTGACTTAAAAAACGCGAGTTGAAGGCGTGTTTTGAGTCTTTTGTGTCCGAATAAAGCTTCCAAAAACGCGATTTCCAGTTCATTTTCCTTCTTCTCTTGCACTTTCAAGCGCGTTTTCTCTCTTCTCTTCTACCCAACTCACAAATCTTCAATTTTGTTCCATAATCTTGCTAGAAAATATCAACCCAACACCTTTTGAGTATCATACAACCATTTTAACCCATTAAAATCCACGAAAAACACCTAAAATTAGGTTTTTGAGGGATTGAAGGTTAGGGTCCTTAAGCTCTAATTTCTTCAATTGGAGGTCAATTGGAAGGTGTTTCATAGGGTTTTTCACATATTTAGCATCACCAAGCATCCTTCTACGTGATTAAGGTAAGTTTCTTCATCCAAACTTCGTATTTTAGAAGTTCATATTTTTCAATTTCCTGAGCTTTCTGACATCTTTTAATCTCGAATTTTTGATGATGAATGATGATGTTTTTGACCTCATTGATGCTTATTAAGGTTATTTATGCATGATTACATGTTCAAATATAGCAATTTGATGATTAATAGTTTTTATTTTTTAAAATTACTATATCTGGGCTAAAATTAGAAAGTTGGATTAAGGTGTTTTTAAGCCATTGGTGATTAATGATTATGATTAAGAATGGTTAGTTGATGATGTTTTAACATGTGCATTGTGTTTAGTGAGCAATTTGGTTGATTTTGTGAGTTGATTAGTTTAATTTTTGCCTAACCATGGTTATAGCTAAATGCACATTATTATTGTTAATTCTAGATAGCTATAATCATGATTGCTGCTATTTTCACTGATTGAGTTATAATTATTACATATCTTGTTTCAGTTGGTGATTTTGGGCAATTTTTGGCATAAATTATAGCTCTTCTTGTTTGGTCCTATAAATAAGTTATTGGACGAGTTATAACTTGAAGGAATGAATTTGAGATTATTTGGATCAATTCAGGATATTTATTGCCAAATTGCAAATTGTGTCACAGTACATGTGGTTAATTGCAATTTTTTCTTTTAGGTACTATGACCAGGGGAAGAAGAGTGATATATTCCTCCTCTAGCAGTGATGAGAGGGAGACTAAATGAGGAATGGGATAGTGACTGAGAGAGGAGAATATCAACCTTACTCCTCCACCAGGTTAACCCCGACAGCTCAGGTGAAGGCCCTCTCATGGAGCGACAAGCCACTGTGTTCGACAGTGCTAATTCCAATAATCGCACGGAAATCAAGAGTGGCATGAGGAGTAATGCTAATTTGGAGTTCTTGTTTGGAGATGCACGTGAGTCCAAAACCGAGTTGAATCGAGTATCATTATCTCAGAGGCCTTTTGCTCAGCTTAGGTGGGCTCCGAATTCCCACCCTAACCCAGACCATGTATTTACCCACCGACCTTGGGTGCGGAGAGTTTATGCCAACATTGGTAAAGTAAGGCGCGCCACACATGGTGAAATGGTTGAGTCGCTGGGTGCGTGGGAACGAATTGTCTTTGACACGCAAAACTTGGCTGCTATTTTGGGGTGTATGGATGAAGGACGTCAGTAGATTTGAAGAAGGAGTTTGTTCCCCCCAAATAGGAAGTGGGATCCCTCGTTGGCCATGGCTAGGTTACGGTCTCGAGTACCAACCTTTTCGCTCTACCAGGAAGGAGACCATATTGGCGAATGTCTTCGAATCTCATCATCGTCTTATCATTTATATGATGGCTCACAATGTCATTTCTAAGAAGACGGGGCACACGGAAGTTCGCAAGAGCGATATTTACTTCCTTGATTACATGTTCCACAACCGAGTTTCTCCATATGCTCGAATTTCACTGCCCTAACATTCATCATTAGCCATATTCGCGTCTACCGGCGAAACGTTAAGACAACTTCTTTCAAATTATCATTTCCTCGTCTACTGACTTTGACCTTCCGCGTTTTTGAGGTTTGCGTTGGAAGGCATGAGATGAGAGAATGTTCCACCAAGAGTTGAATTGTCCTATCACTACTCTCCGTCGGCTTTGGTCATTGGCACGGGGATATTCCACGACCTATTCAAGAGCGAAGACAGAAGGCTAGACATCGATCGCGATAAAGCTGGACCTTCTACTGCAGCACCACCTCCTTCTCCGCCACAGACTAATTGGTAGCGACCTTTTGACCATATGGATGACTTTGCATACCAATTTACTGACATTAGGAATCGTCTAAGCCGAATTGAAGATCATTTGGGCATTCATCCACCGCCACTCGTGATGCAGAGGATGATGATGATGCCGAGGAGGATGACTGACTTGGTACATTGCAGATGTTATCTTTTGTTTCCGGATTTGCTTGCCTGTTGTTTTAACTTGTGGAACATTGGCTGTTTAACTTCATTTTATTTTTCTGTTTTCTATTTGGTAGGTACTTGTATTTTGGCAGTGGTTCGTGATTAGTGGCTAATAAGGATCTCAGCCATTACCTTGGGAAGTACTTCTTTCTTTTCTTTCCTTCTTTTGTTTCTTTCTTTCCCTACACATTGAGGACAATGTGTATTCTAAGTGTGGGGGAAGAAATGTGTGATACTTTTAGTAGTTTGTATATTTAATGTGTGGACAAGTAGTTGAAAATAGTACTTGACTTATATGTTGTCTATTTTGGGTTTGCTGGCAGGGAGTTTAGCTCCACTTTTAAGGGGAGATTCTGTCAAAATTTTTCCAAAACCTTATACATATATATATAATAATCATAATAAACAAATAAAATTTTGTCAATTATCCTTTTGAAATAAATATATGTGGTTTTGAAACTTCTTTTCTCAGTTAATTTGGAAATGACTATTATGTGATTATAATTTTTACATTTGTAGGAAAGTATATCTAGTAAAGTGGAGAAAATTATGCCTACATTTTGCATATTTGATGAAATTTCTTCTTTTTATTGATTTTATAAGTTAAGAAATTAATATGGGTCAATAGTTGCAATACTCTTCTCATGATTATTCTTTTAAGGGAATGTTATTAATTTTGCTTTGAAAAAAAAATGACTATAAAAAGAAAAAAGAAGAAAAGAAAAAGTCAAAAAGAAAATAAGATTTGTTCTACTCCAATAATTCTTGTACTTAGTAACCGGGAGTTTTCATCTACAAATGTCGACTTTCGCGTTAAACGGTACTTGAATTAAGAGTATGCAACGCCACTTGAATATGTGAAGTGATGAATAACCGGTGATCTTCATCTAACAATGTCGATTTTCGCGTAAAAAAGACACTTTCACAACTTAAGTAATATTTAGCTATATTATATAAATAAATCCCTCTTTAAGTTAAATAAGAAGATGATCATGGGTTTAGGACACATTTTATTGACCATATGAGTTACTTGCTTGTAAAATTGGGTAAGGATGAGAAATTCACTTGAATTTGTTATAATGGCGGTATAATTGGCTTTCCTTTATTTGATTATTATGAGTACTTGAGTTTAATGGAGTGATTACATAATGGTTGTTTACCTTGTTTTTTGAGGAAATGAAGTTGATGGTGCACGTATATTTATTTTCAATATTTGGATCATTGTTGGTTGGTATTTCTTATTACTTGAGGACAAGTAATGGTTCAAGTGTGGGGGTATTTGATAAGGGTTTATTTTACGTATTTTTAAGTGCATTTTATTAGTTAATTTTGGTTTGATTATTTAGTTTTATAACTAAAATAACTAAGTTTTTGGTAAAAATCTACATTTTAAGTTAAAGTGGCTAACATTGCATTTCTATTGATTTTAATGGTTAAAACTTCATTTTCATGCAGGATTAATGATTCAATCACCAAAGGATGTCAACTGAGGTGAAAAGTGGGATAATTGGTGATGAATTTAAGTGATAAAGAACAAATGAAGTGAATTGAAGAAATGCAAGTGAAAACAACTCTGACACATTTTCGTATTTTGACTATATCTGGAGCTATACATATCGGATTGAGGTGATCTTTACATAATTTTGAATCTAAGAGATAGATCTATATTTGGTATGAAGAT
Source organism: Coffea humblotiana (assembly GCA_023065735.1). NCBI lineage: Eukaryota > Viridiplantae > Streptophyta > Magnoliopsida > Gentianales > Rubiaceae > Coffea > Coffea humblotiana. The sequence continues at coordinate 13,925,563 of CM041212.1, read as the reverse complement.
ATCGAAATCCAATTCTGCTGTTTTCATGGACAAAAAGTCGAAATACAAAAGCTGCATTCTATGGACGAGACTGAAACAGGGGTTTGACTAGGTGATAGTATTGCAATCATATCTCAGTCTACAAAACTCCAATTTGGATGATTTTTAAGGCATTGTAAAGCTAATTCAAAGATCTACAACTTTTGTGTTTTACATAAAAGCTAGTTCGGCCCTCAATCATAGAGAAAATCACAGCTGAAATGAGGCCAAAAACACAGAGTTGAAAATGCAAGTCATCAAAACGTGGCTTAAAACCGCGTTTTGTCAAGTCGCGTTTTGTAGCCGAAATTCTGCAATTTGCTCAGCCATTTCTCTTATGTTCACACCACTTTCCAGCTATTCTTGGTAAGGGAATTTGGCTGCACATGCTTCAGAAGACATAAGGAAAAGGTATAGCCAAAGTTCCAAGTCAAAAAGCCATTGTTTTTTTTACTATCTTAACAAAAGGAGATTTGGAGAATCATAGCAGAAAATTTGGACTGGTGAGGAGAGGAGCTTTTCATCAGTTTATATGTAGAGACATTTTGGAGGTCTGACATTATCATACGGGAGAAGTTTGGAGTGCAGAAATGTAGTTCTTCCATTTCCTTAGTGTTAGGATAGTTAGCTAGTTAGTGCATCCATCTTGTTTATTAGTTAGATGAAGAAGAGGTTGGAGGATGAAGAAGGCAAGGAGACGAAATCATGTGATAAGGGTTACATTCCTTTCGAACTCTTTTATCTTTTGTACTTGATTCCAAATTTGGTTAATATGCAAGTTACGGATTTATGTTATTATGTGTTTCTAAAGTTTGTGCCTTGGGTTTGGTTGAACTTTCTATGATTGTTAGTGTTTATTATTTGGCTATTTGATGCCATTATTTTGAGCAAGTTATTTAGCAATTTAGTTATTTGAAATCATGATTAAATTGGTACCATTGATTGTGATTATCTAAAGTGTTGTTTATGCAATGAAAATTGAGATTTAACACTAGTTTCAAGAAGTGCTAAACATAGGGAGTACACTCATAAGAGTAGAGGTGCACCTATGTGATTTTTAGTGATTCATTTCATGTAATTTCATTGAAAAAATGAACTTGTAGCTAATTTCATAACCATGAGAATAGGTATGGATTAGTTATGTGTATGATTGATTCACTACGAAAGTAAGATTCATATGCATAAGGAAATTTACACCATAGTTAGCCTAGATAGTAGTGCTCAAATGATCCAAATATAGCACCTGCATGAGTAGTTAGGGATATCATACTAAGGAGTTTTCATTTGTTATTTTGCATAAGTTCAGTAAGTTTCATTTCTTTACAATTCATTGATAGTCTAAATAATAGAGAAAGCTTAGTAGTGCCCGGTAATTGTTCAATCTTTCTCGTGGGATCGACCCGATAATATACCCTAAACTACTAGTTGACCTGCTATACTTGCAGTGAAACGGGTGTATTTAGATTTTTTAACTTGTACGTATAGAAAAATCCGTCATTTCCGGGATTTGTGTGTTCTAAACTGTTTATGTTTTATTTAAGTGAAATTATGTGGTAAATGTGTTTATTACAGAATATTGCTAGTGATTCATTGTAAAGTGTATTTCAATTGTCCCTCGCCTTCTAAGTCGGGGGTATACTTTATTACACTCGGCTTAGTTAAGTTTGAAGGTTGATAATTGGACCAAGTGTTACTGTAAGTGTGTATGAATGTAAGCTGTATGTTTGGATGATTAATGAGAAATGTGTCTCTGAAATTAACTGTAAATGAATAAGTCCTGACGAGAGTAGGCAGGCAATCTGCTAACCCTTAGGATACGTCTCAGGGAAAGGTGAGGTCGTCACAGAAACATGATAAACTTGTACGTTAAAAAGGAAAAACTAGCTCATATATGATAAAAAAAAATTCCACAAGCCTATTAAACAGTTTGCTATCAAGATTTTCATATTTTCATTTATGGAATACACAAAGTGGTTATACCTATTTTTTTATTTTTTTCTTCATTCTATTAACTACAAAATCAAGAGTTCCCATAGACTTTGGTTACTAATTAGACTTAAATTATATTTCTGTAGATTTTGGTTACTGAGATATCAATCACGTTGAATACCACTCACATTTTGCTAAAGGGTTAAAACAATAAGAGTGAGAGAAACACACTCACTTAAATTTGGCTTATAATAGGGAGTAAATATCCACTCCTTGTCTATTCGTTAGTTTTTCAATTATTACTAGCTTTTATACTTTGTCCTTGGGGCACAAAATAAAAAACCCATGCTATTTCGTGTATGAACTCAATTCACATGTGTATATGAATGATTTTCTAGTTACGGAAATGCAATAGCATGATTTCCAAATTTGCTTGATTTATCATCAATATATTTGGCAGACTGATCCCACGACTACACGAATTCACGAAAAAGTGGAGGTTTCTAAAACATACCTTGTTGCTTCCTTAGTCAGTAGATTACTAGGCTACGTATATAGAGACAAACGATGGAATGATTTGCCAAATGACTTGATAAACAATGAATGATGTGATACTACGATACGATATGGATATGATATGTACTAAATGATATACCAATGAGTTTTGCTGCACTATATGCATGAATAAATCGAAATGTTTTACAAAAAATTATGTGTGTAACTCATACGATCTGGCAAATAAGACTTGAATTCCTTATTAAGCATGTTTATGCTCACCACACTAACTCTAACAATTTGCAGATCTAAAGGAAGAATATGAATTAGTTTATAAAATTGTCGAGAGCAGTTAATGATAGTTGACAAGAAGATTTTGTTTCTTGCTAGAGATTTGTTATTCTTAATTATTGGGCTTTAATAATTGTAATAAATGGCAAACTTACTGTCTTAAGACATTAGTTATGGTTTTACTTCTGAACAAGGATTACTCATAGCTATTTAGAAATATTTAAAAAGCTTAAGTTTTATGCAAAGAAGCTACTATAGTAATGATGCCTTGTGCGCCTCCGGACAAAAGGTTATTTACCACTAGGGGAGAGTTAGAGCTAGAGATGCCTTGTGTGCTTGAAACAGTTATTTTCTTGAATGCATGGTCTCCTATTAAGGCGTATTTGACACATGAAAATCCAACAACATTGAAACAGTAAGCTATCCATTAATTGTGAGATCTTGACAACTAAGAAAACTGCTAACTAAACCAGCATGCTAGAAACAAGTGCAACTATGCAGGACCTAGGCATATCATCAACTTCATCAAAAGTGTGTTAAGTTCACATTTCACCAACAATGTGCATATGATAACAACGTTCTTGAAGAGAAGCCTGAGATCATCATCACTCAAAAAGAGACCAAAACCTACAAAACCTAGAAAGAGAAAAGATCACTAAAATTTAAGGAAGAAAGAGAGCAAAAATCAATCACTTCAAAGATTGAATCTCGAAGTATTAAATGAGATGAAATTCAAGTGTAGGAAGGAGGAGAAATAAACATAAAGAAAAATGACTTTGTAGTCCAATCCAACGAATTGAAGACAAGGTTATAAGAAGACATTCTATTGGAAGATGTTTTCGAGGAGTTCATGTTAAGAATCTAAACAAGACAATAGGAAGAGTGCATAAACTTTACTAATAATTTCACAAAGAAAGGGGATTTGTTGATGATTCTTGAGACGTGTATAAACACTATACTTAAAGTGTTTATTGCCCCTACTACACCTAGTAGTTTGCTTCTGGGTTAAAGCAATATACTTCTAGGAAACAACAAGAATGAAAAACTTTTGACAACAAAACCTAAAGGTCTTTTACTAAAAAAGGATCAAAATGGCTAAGTTAGTTTGTTTTACTAAAAGCTTGTCAATTATATAGGAAAGATAAACCAAAATACATCAAACTAAAGAGTCACAACTTCCTCACTTCAATGATCATCAAGAGGCTGCTTTAATCTCCTTTAATGGGCAAAAAATTACTACAAGAAAATCAGGCTTTTGTGACAACCAAATGTCGTCAATGAAATCCAAAAGGTTGTCATTATAAGAGACAGTGGCGACTTTTTCCATTGTCACATGATTGTCACAGATGGGTTCGTGTGACAACTTTAGGCAAGTCGTCACAAAATCATATTATTCTATGACAAGGAAAAACTTGTCACTAACTAAAACCATTTTGTGACAATTTTTCTTGTCATTGCTTTACCTGTATTTTTATCATAGATAATGTAAAAGTCATCACAAATTTCATCTCTACAATGATGACTTTTACATGTCACTTATAATCATGTTCATTAGTGACAAGAATTGTTGTCATTGGTTGAACTTGTAGCTAGCGACAACCTTCCCTGACATAGTCACTGAACTTTGTTTAAAATGTCTGAAATTTGCCATAAAATGCCTACTTCTGCTGCATTTCAACAACCATAGCAGAAAATTGTAGCTCGACTAATGCAAAAAATGATAGTAATTAACATACAATGAACCCTCAAATATATATATATATATATATATAAATGGTTATAAACATCTCTAAATTCATTAAAAACACACATCAACCAAAATGGGTTTCCAAAGCCCACATTAGTTCAAGGACTAACAGCCATTATCCATCCAAACAATAGAGTACTAAGTCCACATTACTTCAACTAGTAATAGCCATTATGCATCCAAAAAAGCAGAGTACTCTTTCTAAACAAAAACATGACTAAAGCAGCAATTTTGTTGTCAAACTGAAGTCATCTTCATGAGCATATCCAAAAAGCTAACCTTTTTCATCTCCTCATGAGCATTTAATAGCATTTGTACTGCAATTGAAAAAAAAAGTATCATACGCATTAGAATTGATTTCACTCAAAAAATATGGCATTATAAGCATACACTATTGATTTGAAAGAATAGTCATACTGACAAAAATCTAGTGAAGTCAATTTGCAATTTGAATGAATAGTCCATATTGAACAAAAAATCCTGTTAAGTCCATATGATAAGAGGTAAAAGAATCAATTCAAACAAGAGTTTTCAACCAAAACATACGAATTAGAATATAGATAAAATGTACATAAACTACCTCGTTAGAGATCAATAAAGTCAAGTTTGTTTCAATTCTACTATTAAGGTATTTCAAACCAAAATTAACTTGATATAATTGACAAATTAAGCTTAAAAGATGACTTCTATAAATAGAAAATGACCCACCAACTTAGTAAATTTTCTACTGAATCCACACCCCAAACTCATTACATCCAGGCAAGTTATAAGTTCTCATAGTAAATCTGGAAAATGTCATGTTTTTCAGACACCGACATTATAAATACATGCTTATTGAAAAGAATTCCAAATAGAAAACATGCTTCTCTTCTCCCCATTCACAAGTACCGTCCCTATGTCATACCACTTGATGCTCTCTAACAAAACATAAAGTTCAAGATAATTCAATTTTGTTTGCATTAATAGTCTTTATAGTACTTGACTTAATCAAAATACTCTCAAAGCTTCTTTAAAATAGAAATCCCAGAAACAAGACCCAAGTATAATTTCATATGTTGTTGTTGATGTTTACCTTTGTAGTTTTGTTTTAGAACCAAAACAGCATATTGGTTCCATACAAGCATAAGCAAACACATTCTTTATGATTGTAAATTGGCAAATGTGCCAAGGAGAAACATTATTATACTTGACAGCATAAGCATTAGGTCGAGTCATTAAATTTGCCTAACACAATTTAAAAGAATTTATTAATTTATTAAGTCCCAATCACCAACTCTCCTTCTATACCCTTCAAGACCCCCAATTTGCCTATTTCTATTTATTCCTTCTCCTTTGTTCAATAAACAAGCAACTACTTCTCTGTTTATCACCAAAAAGGAAACTAAAAAAGGTTAAGTCAGCCAACTAATGAAAGCAAGACTAAAACATATTAAAGAAACGCAAACTTTCAGCATTCAAAATTATCAAAAATTAATGAAAGTACCTAACCTATTGCTCGTTTCGGATGCCTTGTGTGTGTTGTTGATTATCTAGATGCAGTGATGACATGAAGCCATTTAAGTGTAACTTAAAGCCTCATGTGGTGCTTTGACGAATCTTGGATGTCCCCTTGTGCAGTATGTCAAAAGGTTTTGAACCCTGTTGAGCGGGTGGATTTTTTAGTTAGTGGGAATGTTTTCTGCTAGTTGCACTACTATAGAGTAAGGTGCTGGATCTAAAAGGCAAAGGAAAGTTACCTCTATGGGTGAGAAGTTCCTGTCGAATTGGAAAGAGATGCAACAAAGCCAAGTAAACTAAGCTATTGTGCACAAATATCTAAAGGCGTGCAGAGAGAAGAAAAGGCTTGGCCTTCAATCAACCATCAGGAATATCCTTTTGTTTTGGTTGAGGAAGCCGAAGTCCAGAAGGACTAATTCAATTTGAAGAACTAGTGGGTAACTAATTCTGATTCTCTGTAACAGAGCACAAAAGTTGTAGTCCGTAGATCTTGAATACTCATCGATCCTCATTGGTTGTCGACACCAAAGCTCTGCCGATTGCCTAGTGCTGATAAATCCAATAATTCATCAAATCTTTGCTCTTGTCTTTCTCTTACTGTGTGTGGTGTATGTTGTTGTGTGTGAAGATAATAGGAATTTACCATTGTCAACTAAATTGTTGGGAAGATTTCTGTTTTAGAAGCGGCAAATCTTGAATCTAAAAGCTAACTGAGAAATCGGAAAGAAAAATCAACATCGAGAGGGCTAGAATAGAAAAGTTCAATGGTTAAGGGAGCAGATTTGTGTTTTGAAAGGGTTAGACCAGCAACAAAGAGAGCAGATCTGGGGAGATTTTTGGAGAAAGGGAATAAGAGAGACAAAGAAGATAAATTTCCTTAAAAGAAAATTGTAGTCTGTTCATAGGGAATATAAATGACGATATAATCCCAAAAATTGAATAGCCCACTCAGGCTTCTTTAATCTTTCAATTTGGCGCTCTTTTTTCCTTACACCCAAGTAACGCGCCTTTTGCCTATCCTACAGCTAAAATTATCATGCTTCTATCCCCTTTTCACCTTATCTATCTCTTTTTCTTTTCCATATATATGTGTGTGTGTGTGTGTGTGTTTATGTATAACTTTTTCTTCTTTTAATTTTTAAAATTTTTTCACCATTCAAAGGGATGACTTTCAAAATTGAGTACGTTTGAATAGAAGTTATGCAAGAATTTTGTATAGACTCATACTATATCACATTATTTGATGTGATGTGATATATATGAGACAAAAAATAATAAAAAATAATAAAAAGTAATTACATATTTTTCCTTACACCCAAGTAACGCGTCTTTTCCCTATTCTACAGCTAAAATTATCACGCTTCTATTCCCTTTTCACCTATCCATCTCTTTTTCTTTTCCATATGTGTGTGTATGTGTCTGTGTGTGTTTGTGTACAACTTTTTCTTCTTTTAATTTTTAATTTTTTCCACCACTCAAAGGGATGACTTTTCAAAATTGAGTACGTATGACTAGAAGGTTATGCGGAATTTGTATAGACTCATACTATATTCACATTATTTGATGTGATACGATATATATGAGAAAAAATAAAAAAAAAATAAAAAAAGTAATTACAAAATATGTTGGTGATTGAACAAAAATTTAAAAAATGGGCTATCTAATAAAAAAAACTTTTCCTTCCAAACAAAGGCTCAACAAGAATACCAGGTAATATCTCAATAAACTTGAAGTTGTTAATTTATCTAAAGTTCAATTTATTTTGTCATGATCTGTACAGCATGCAACGTTTTTATCATATATGACAAGAGTTATTAACCATTAAGATATATATATATATATATTGTAGTTTGACAAGACTGCTCTAAAGGTTTAGTTGGATTTATTAACACTATTTGGCATAACATGTAAGAAACACAAATTTTAATTGCTCCAAATACTTTTCCATAAAACTACTAAACATGTAAACATTACATTATATATTGTTTTCTACTCGTGTACATGTGATTACTAGACTTAACTTTGTATGAAGTTCTTCAAGTTGTTGCCAACTCCTTATTCAATTAATCATACTTATTAATAATATATCTAGACGCTTGCTATAGGACAAAATGAAGACTTTAATGACATTTTTGAGATTTAGATATAATTATTACTTAAGTTTTAGGAAAACATGAAACATCTAGACATTAGTTATTGAGATGTTTTTCAATGTTATTCTAATAGAAAGAATGTAGGGGCTAAATTAAAAGTTTTAGGGTGTCATAGTAGAATTAAAGAAATTTGTCTATGACCATATATACATATATTTTTATTCTTGTTCAATTTTTTACGTACGTACATACATACATACATACATATATGTATGTATATATATATGAATATATATACAGAGAGAGAGAGACACACACACACACCACCTGACAATCGAATTAATTGATGTAAGAAATCAAAATAATTTGCGAATACATGTACGAAACGCTAAATCTATTTGGTATAACTACCAGTTCATAAATGATAAATGTGACTATTATAATTAATAACAAACCTTTTGATATGCAAATGTTTAGTATTAGACTTAATTTCTTATTCAGTTTTTATTATTCAATTCTACTAGTAACTATCTCTATCTTCAGATTATCCTAATTATTAATTTTTCACCATGTTGTATCATGATAAATAGGGAATATATGATTTTATTTTCATTTATAACAAATTTTTACCTAAGTTTGGAAAAATTATAAAATATGTATACATAACTTATTAAGATAACCTTTTGTATTTTGCTAATAAAAAAAGAAGCTAAATTGCAACACCATAGGGTGCCATAGTAGAATTAATAAAATTCATGTATGACACATTGGAATAAATTGCAAAAGTTAGAGTGCCACAGTTGACTTAATGAAATTGGTGAATTACATATGTGGCTAAATTGCAAAAGTTAGGATGTAATAGTAGAATTAAAGAAATTGGTGCACTACATATGGGGCTAAATTGCAAAAGTTAAAGTGTCATAATAGAATTAATGAATTTTTTAATCACATTTGGGGCTAAATCCGCAAAAGTTAGGGTGGCATAGTACAATTAATGAAAGTGATTGAGGAGCAAGTACTTTAGACAGTGACGACTAATTGTTGTCACTACCTCCGAATCGGTTAGAGTGATAGTGACGATGTTGGAAGTTGTCACTAGATGTACCATTTTAGTGACAACATTTCCTAGGTCGTCACAAAGGTAATTTCCCGCCACACCAACAGGTCGGTGCCACCCATGTTGTGACTAATAATCCCATGTTGTCACTGATGATAAAATCTATGTGAGGTCATATGTGATGATGTCAAAAATTCCATCACTGAATTGGGTCAACTATGACAAGTTTTTCGTTTTCACTGATAATATTGTCACAAAAGGCCAAATTTCTTGTAGTGAATACCAAAACCATTTCCTCACTATAATGATCATCAAAAGGTTGCAATTAGTCTTCTTCAATGGACAGAAAAACCCCAAAACAATTTCCTCACTATAATGGTCATCAAGAGGCTACATTAAGCATTTTCCTTTCATCCAATTTTTGAATTTAACAAGTTTTATTTCTATTTCAATTCACAAACTATTATAACAATCCCGCACTTAGTTTGTCAATGAAATAAACAAAACTAGCACAAATAAAACACCATGCATAAAGATAAGTATCGTTAGGTTTAAACGTATCTTTAGTGTTAGTATATCACTTGAACTAATCAAATCATGGTTTTTTTTATAAAACATTAAACTAAGATTTGTAAATTAGCCAAGAAATACCACACATATGGCATTTAAACATTTGATCAATTCACAAAATTTTAGCACTATTACCAGCCATTTGCTCCATCCTAGTTTCATGATCATTTACAAAAGTAAATCACATATTTACTAGAAGCGGTAACCATTCTATGATCATATAGGTGAAATCACTTTCAAGCTTTATTAAGAAAGCACTTTGAAAGCAATTACATTTTATTAAAAATATAATTGATCATCTACTCAACCTCCGATATTACACACTAGTAGGGTAACTTTGTATACAAAGTACTAGTTTTCACAATCACTTAACAACTTGTTATTACTCTTTAAACCTTTTAATATAGTGGTAGTGCTAGGATAAAGGTAGGGTTCCCATTGTAAGTGACTTTAGACAAGTGGTTTCAACCCCATTCCCAATGACGTTGTATTCACTAAGTCCCTTCGTAAAGGCTTAGTCAATGAATCCGTTAAATTTTCTTACATTCTTAAATGTACAATTGCCACAATGTCATCTCTCGACATTTATCTTAGATACTCATGTTTTAGACTAATATGTCTAGATTCATCAATTATACACCTTATTTAAGATTCTAGACATAGTGGCTTCACTATCACAATATAAAGAGATTGAAGGCATAGGTCGTGGCCACAACTTGATATCAAGTAACAAATCCCTAAGCCATTCTGCCTCTGTACATGCAACAGCCAAAGCTATGAATTCAACTTCCATGGTGGAATGAGCAATCACAGTTTGCTTCTTAGAAGCCCAAGAGATTGCACTACCTCTCAATGTGAATATCCACCTGGTTGTAGAATGCTTGTCACTCACACTAGTGAACCAACTAGCATCCAAGTAACCTTCAATTACTACTAGAAATTTACCATAAAAGGCTCGTAAACTCTGATTCTTTTAAGATAATCAAAAATCCACTCAATGGGCTTCCAATGGTCCATACTAGGATTTTTAGGAAGTCTACAAACAGCATACGAAATATTTGATCTTGTACAATGTGTTGCATATATCAAACTTTCAATTGAACTAGCATATTCAAGTTGAGCAATTGGATTTCTAGAATTTTCATGAAACTTCAAGCTATGATCAAAGGGAGTACTCACTTCTTTGACCTTAAGATGCTGAAACTTGTTCAATATCTTGCCAATAAAGTGAGATTGACACAAAGCATAACCCCCACTATATTTCCTAACTTTGATACCTAAGATAGTATCCACCTTACTAAGGTCTTTCATTTTAAACCTTGGAAAAAGATACTTCTTAGTATCTTTACACCTTTTATATCATTACTAAACAATTAGTATGTCATCTACGTAGAGACCAATGATCACACAATACTCTTGAGGGTATTTAGCATAAATGCTCTTATCAGCATTATTGTACCTAAATCCACTTGAGAGCAATACAAATTCAAATTTCTCATTCTATTGTTTAGGTGCTTGTTTTAGGCTATATAATGCTTTAACTAGCTTGCATACTTTCTTTTCATTTCCAAGCATAACAAATCCTTCAAGTTGTTCCATACATAACTCTTCATCCAAGTCACCATTTAAGAACTTTTTTTAACATCCATTTGATGCACAAAGAAATTGTACAATGAAGCTAGGGACAATAGCACTCTAATGGAAGTTATTCTTGCAACTGGTGCATATGTATCAAAATAGTCTATTCGTTCCTTTTGTTTAAATTCTTTAGCTACTAACCTTGCTTTAAAGGTTAGTAAGGATCCATTCATAATATATTTTCTTCTAAATACCCACTTACAACCTGAGGTAAATCAACTAGAACCCAAGTATTGTTAGATAATAATGAGTCCATTTCATCATTTACCGCTGCCCTCCAAAAAGAGCATCTCTTGATGACATAGTTTCGCTAAATATTTTAGGATCATCTTCTACATTCAACATGAGTGGAATCTTATTTTGTAGAGATTCCTTATTGTTTTCAACTAAGAAGACAATAACTTGTGAAGATATGAGATTTGAGGATAGATGATTTTCTTTCCTTGGTCTATGATTTCTCCTAGGTTCAATAGGAGTGTCACTTACCTTCTTCTTATTACTTGAAGAAGAATCAATATTTTGGAGTGGTTTTGAACCATTAGTAGGATCCACAATAGGCTCTGTATCTTTAAGAAACTTATTTTTAAAAAAGTGCACATCTCTTGATTCAACTATAGTCAAGTAACTTATAAGCTTTAGAATTTTCTGCATAACTACAAACACACTTTTAAGTGCCCTTGGTCCCAACTTATTTCTTCTATTGTCCGGGACCCTATAGTAAGCAATGCAACCCCAAACTCCAAGATAACTTATGTTTGGTTTTCTCCCTCTCCACACCTCATATGGGAGAGACTTTTGTTTTTAATGAAGGAATTCTATTATGCACATGTCATGCAGCCAACAAAGCTTCACCCTACAAATTCTTTGGCAATCCAAAACTTACCAACATAGAATTAACCATGTCTTCTAAAGTTCTATTCTTTCTTTCAACCAAACCATTTTGTTGTGGAGTAGAAGGTGCACTTGTTTGGTGTATGATACCATTTTGTTCACCAAACATTGAGAATTCACCGGGAAAATATTCACCTCCTCTATCACTTCTCAATATTTTGATTTTTTTTCCAATTGATTTTCAACAAGTGATTTGTAAGATTTGAACATGGTAAAACACTCATCTTTACTTTTCATAAAATAGACATGATGAACAAATCTTGAGCAATCATCAATAAAAGTAATAAAATATCTATTACCACCTCTTGTAAGAAAACCATTTAGTTCACATACATCAGAATGAACAAGTTCAAGCAATTTTGTATTTCTTTCAACCTTAGGAAAAGGCAACCTTATCATTTTTGCTTGAACACAAGTTTCACATTTTTTTCTTCTTTATCAAAATAGGCAATTAGGCCATATTTGGACATAAAATGTAAAGTTTTACTACTAACATATCCTAGTCTATCATGCCATAAAGAATAAGAAGAATCAACCATATAAGCAGATATAGAAACTTTATTAATACTAAACTTGAGAATAACCTTGTCCTACAAACTTACCACTTTTGGACAAGATTATTTTGTCAGACTCAAGGACAACTTTAAGACCACTTTTATTAAGCCTCTCAACTGATTCAAGATTGTTCCTCATGTCCGGAACATGTAGTACCTTAGTGAGCACTAATTTCTTTGCTAGAAGTGAATTGTAAATCCATAACCCCTTTTCCATGCACCTAGACGGTATCATGATTGCCCATATATGTCCTTCGAGAGCATCTTCATAGGTCTTGAACATGGACTTACGATTGCACACCTGTATGGTTGCATCGGAGTCATACCACCAATCACTTAAATTGAACGAAAATGAATCTACGTTCAATTTGGAGATCATAGATATTCTCCACTCGGACACAATTGCAACAACCTCTGCAATCTTTGTTTTCAACAAGGCTTGCTTGGGCATTATTCTTCTTTTGTTTTTTTATTTTGGTCACACTCTTTCTTGTAATGCCTCTTTTTTATCATAGTTGTAACATATCCAATTCTTCTTCTTATCCTTTGCACTTAAAGCATTTTGTCTAGAAGATTTTCTCTTCTTAGACCCTTGACCATTGTTGTAATTCTTCCTCTTGTCCACATAGTTCACCTTAGGACAAGATGGTAATTCTTTCTTTTGTAGAATCCTAGCATCTTCCTCTATATGGAGATGCTTCAATATTTTGTCCACCGAGAATGATTTAGTTGTGTGTAGAAGTTTCTTTTGATAATCATTCTAACTAGGAGGCAACTTTGATATAATTGCCCCCACTTGCAATGATTCAGAAATCTAGATCTTTAAGTTTTGAAACCAAAACTTGTAGATCACGCACTTGATCAAGAAGAGAAGAACCTTCAGTAATAACAAAGTCAAAGTACTTTTTAATAAGAAATTTGTCCGCACCTTGTTTTTGAGTAGTAGACCTGTACTCCAAAGCGGTCCAAATCTCCCTTGGCAACTTGATGGATGTATATATGTTGTAGGGCCTATCTGAGAGACTATCCATGATATGGCCTCTACATAATACTTTGTCATCTTCACACTTACACCTTGTGCAATTAACTCCTCAAAATCACCACCCTTTGGCTTCAAAATTGGCTGAAGATTTGGGTCAAGCACATAGGCCACTTTGAGGGCGGTGAGAAAGAACAACATTTTATCCTTCCATCAATGGAAATTGGTTCTGTTCCATCAAGCCTATCAAGTTTGGTAACATTTTGGCTTATGGTCTTGAGAGCATTTTTGGTTGAAGCCTCCATTGCACTCAATAAAGAATAAACACCTTAAGATTGTTAAGAAACTAAACAAGACAATAGAAAAGTGCAGAAACTTCACTAACAATTCACAAAGAAAGGGGATTTGTTGATGATTCTTGAGGCATGAACAAACACTATTCTTAAGGTGCTTATTGCCCCCACTACAGTAAGTAGTTTGCTTCTGAATTAAGGTAATACCTCTAGAATACAATAAGAATGAAGAACTTGTGAGGACCCAAAATTTTTCTTATTTTTATTTTATTTTACTGGCTTATTTAATTATTTATTCACCCGTTTACCCCAAATAATTTATTTCACCCATTTCAAGTCCATTTGTATGCAAAAATGTCCCTTTTATAATTTTAAAACGTTTAGTTAGCAAATTTAATTTTTCTACGGCTCGTTTAGTGAGAAATAGTGAATACACGTTTTTCGAGGTAAATTCGATCTGAGAGTACATTCGCCTTGGAGAACTAGGGATGATTAATAGTAGACTAAGAAAAGTTAATTGAGAGATTAGATGTGAGTGAGTTCAAATTGAGCTTTTACCGCGCGCGCGTCGATAGTTTCCCGAAAGTTGCGTCGGTACGACTAATTGGAGGTTTGAGAAATTTATATTAGACTAGTAAGAGTGAATAATTATAGTGATAAAGAAATTATATTGGAGGTTTAGTGTACAAGTGAAACAAACTTGAGAGAAAACGGCAATATGAAACCCGCTTGCGACACTAGTGAGAGTTGACTTTTTGCCCAACACTTATGGCTACTATTTCATTCTTTTCCTCCAAGTTTCATCACACAAACAAACGCTCATCTCTCTCTCCTCACTCCCTCATTTTCGGCCAGACCAACAAGAAAGAAAAAGGGAAGGAAAAACTCCATTTGTTTAGCTTGATTTCACTCACCAAACCTCCACCAAATCGCAAATAACTTGGAGTAACACTTCATCAAGGAGTAAGGAGCAATCTTGAGGACTTTTCTTGGAAAGTTTTGGCTAAAAATTTCTGGTTTTATCTAGGGTTTCATCTTGAGTTTTGAAGGTATAAACACCTCCACCAAAGCTTTTACTTTCTTGTTTCATTTCTTGGTTTTGAACCTTGTAGCTTCCTTATTGTTGTTGTTGCTTGGATTTGGTTGGTTGAAGTGGGTTCTATGAACTCCCACCTTGGTTATATGAGGGTTACCATGATGTTTATGTGTGTGTTAGTGTGTTTGTGATGAGTTTTAATGGAAAAACTAGAAGAGGAAAAAGAAAGAGAGAAAACCGTAAGAGGAAGCAAGATGGCCGAATTTGCCATGTTGTTGTTCTTGCTTGAATTTCGAATTTTTGTTGGTTGTTTGGCTGTGAAATTGGTTGATATATGTTTTACATGGTGTGTAGAAAGTTTCTACCAAAAATCATTTGATTTGGTTGAGTAAAACTTGAATTTTCGAAATTTGCAAGAAATCTGGAAATGGTCATCCGAAGGCCTGAACAGTGTATCTTTGATTGAACATATCTCTCTGTATATAAGTCGAAATTAAGTGCTGTTTGTGGCATTTGAAACTAAAACTTCTTAGCTTTAAAATGGTATAAAAATCACTGTCTAGTTCGTTTTGTGTGAACTGCAATGAACTGATAAAGTCTGCTGTTATGTTCATCCTGTTCATTCGAATGGAAATGAGAAGCTGTAACTTGTGGCTTGAATTTGAACTTCTTGTGAACTGATTTTGAAAATGATTTCTTCTTATGAAATGTAGCTTTTGGAACCTAGTTTCCAACGCCACCAACCATTCTGAATTTTATTTTGTATAGAGTGAGTTATGGCCTGATTCTTAAATTGCAACAAAACTAGAAAACTAAAAAGTTTCTTCTCTCTTGCTGGCCAAATGGTCAAATTTGTTTTGGAATGTTTGTTTCGAAACTTTGATGTCAATTATCTCTAAATTTCTCATTGTATATTTATGGAACCTTAGTTTCAACATTTGAGATAATTGAGATTGATTGTGTGGGACAAAACGTTTGAAAAGGAAAGAGAACCACGGACGGCAGATTTGCTTTGAAATTTTCCCGAACTTTGGCTATTTTTTTAACTGTCTTCCCACATGATTTTTTGTGTGAAATTTGGTAGAGATATAGTTCACACATGGAAGATTTAGTGTACCAAGTTTGGTGTATTTTCAATGCCATTTCGAAGGCTAAATGATACTTCAAAGATAGCTTTTCAAATCTGGAAAATAACTGAACAGTTTGCAAAACGCGACCAACTTTGAACTGATGTATCTCGATACTTGAAACTCCAAATTTAGTTCCGTTTGTTGTGTTTGAAACCTTGTTTAGAACTCTTATTGCATTATGAATTTCAAAGGCTGATTCACGTTTTTTGAATTATGCCAAATTTCCAAAGTTTGCTGAAAAACCAAGACTGGTTCAAACCTGTCTTCTTGGAACTGAAACTTTGAGCTGAATTATGAATGCTTTCTAGTTGGAATCATGGAAAAGTGTCTTCTAAGAATTTTTAGTACTCTGAATTTAGTTTTCAACGGTATAAAGTTTTCCATTTTTGGACTTACGAAACTTGAGATACGATTTTTCAAAATAATATCACTCTAAATTAGAAAATTTCTGTTTCAACCAAATTACTCCTTTAAGAACTTTCCACCTTCCTTTGTGATTGTTGGACTGTTTTAAGTTTGATTTCATGGTTTAATACAAGGTCTCTTTGGAACTTTGAACTTTTATTTCCAATTTTGGTTTCCAAAGGTTAAACTTCTCTTGACGCATTTACTTGGTCATATAACTCTCTTGGTTAATGATACTTCTCTTCGTACTCAAATTAGGAACTTCAACCCCTATTCTTATGGCCTTGATAATTGTACTAGAGTTGGCAATTATACAAGTATTTTAAAAGAATGATTTGAAAGGTTTCTTGTGAACTTAATTAGTAATGTCGGAATGCTTTGGCCAAGCTTCCAAGTAAATATATCCATCTTCCTCGATTTTCGTGCCAAAATTTAGAGATCTGTTTAATCTTCAACTTGGAGAATCGTAGACATGATTTGACTCGGATTCATGTATTCTTAAATATTTTCAAATGTTACCCTCGTGGATTAAGTTATTAAATGATATTTGCATTCGATTTGAACGCGTTCCCTCTTAAGTGAGAGTAGCGGGAATACTACTAGACCTTGGTTGAATACCTAGGTGAATTGTACTTATACATGTCTCAGGTGATCAAGAGGATCCTGAGAAACTCATTTGATCTTGCAACGCTCTTGTTTTACACTCTTGATTTCGGTGAGTGTTCCTTATAGATGTATGTGATTTGAACAGTTTTGCTACATGTTTACTTCATAGTTATTTTGTGCTTAAATGTTAAGTGCACCCTATAATTACTCCTATATAACTGTCCACCGTTTTAAGGTGAGTGTGTACTTTATCTCACTCGACCTACAAAAATGATAAATTTCTACCGTTTAACCGTAAATTTCTACCATTAACCGTGAACTACTACCGTTTATCGATTTACTTGATTACTTGCGCATGTTGTAAGATCTAAGCTGAACTAGATCCTGTCCTTGGTTACTAACCTGTTCGAACCAGGATTGGACTCGATCGGGTAGGTTGGAATTCTGGACCACCGTTTTGGTATACTCGAGTATTACCACTAGAGGGATAAGGTGATAACCAGACAAACCGAGGGGATCACTGGAGTTATAAGGTGAAGTGGACTGAAATCGTTCCAAGTGAACACCGTATCCTTTCAATGTGTGTTTACTTCTGTACAATGATAACTGTTTCATTCTAATGTGCCAATGTGCAACCTTGAACCATATGTGCATTATGCTCAATTTACTTGATTTATTAGAACTGCTAGTGTGTTTTGGAACCTCACTGGATTGTTTAACTCATTCCACGCTTTTGTTTTCCTTAATAGGGTTCAAGGCCGAGAATACTCACGAATAGTTCCAAGTTTTTTCTTTTGGAGACTTCAACTTGCATTATAGCAATGACTGTAGTACATATTCTTTTGGGTTGTATTTATGTTTGAAGATTAATTAATTGTAAGTACGAAATGTTTTGGAGTACTTTAAATGTATATTGAAAATATTTGAAATATTTCTAGTTTTTGAAATACGGATTGTAGTGAGCCCCGGCGAGAGTTGGACAGGCGTCCCGCGGATACCCTTGGCTTCGCCCTTGGGAAAAGTGGGGGCGTCACAGGTGGCATCAGATCCACTTTGCGTGGTCTCTGCGCAGAGTGAATTTGGGCCAAGTGGTGTTATGGTCCTTATTATGTGAATGAGTAGAGACTTAAGTACTCTTCTAGAACGTAAACTGTGAATCATGAATGTGATAGGTATAACCATTTATCTTGATATTTGGGGACATTTAGATATGTATGTTGGGTAGGAATCTCGAATGTGGTGATTTACTCTTGGGATCGGCCGGTTCGAGTTGTGAATTATCTTATTTCGGATTCTTGTACCCGAGTACTTAAGAGTTGAAGGCAATACTAAGAACTTGAGATCTCCATTTGCGGGGAATAAGAACGGGCTAATGTTTTGTGAGAGCAAGCGCAAGAGATCAACGGACGTCTAGTTCGAGTTGTAAGAAAAATGAGAGATCGAAAGGAGAATATTTTAATCGAGTGTGGAACATTATTGGTCAGAGATAAGTGGAATGTAGTTGAGTTTAAGAGAGAGAGGTTGAAAAGATCACGGTCTAGAGGATCCTAGTATTGGGAATTAAGTTGAACGTGTTAGGGAACGGGAATCATCTAACTCCAATTAATCTAGTGAAACACTATTTTGATCTTTTGTAATGGGACTATGGGAATAGAATTTAAGAGTTTGTGCCTTGGAAATGCATATACTTTTGTTAATCACCTGTTTACTTTTGTTTATTGACCTTGACTTGGTATGTGCTTTACTTGACTGTAACTTGTGTTATGATCTGATGAACTCTAGTTTGTGTTTGACTTATACGGTGATAATGTTATTTGTGCAAATGATTTCATTTTCTTTAGAATCGTTATTGGTATGTGTGTGTAGTTCAGTTATGGTTTGGTGTGGAATTTATGCATGTACATCTAAATTAGCCGTGAGCATGGAAACTAGAGGACAATGAAAGGGACATCAACCCAAACAACTCCGAAATCAAAGAATAGATAATGGGTCTAATACTGATCAAAACGCCGAGCTAAGGGTTGGGGAAGGAGATGACCAAATGTGATGTGGTCATCCAAGCTACCACTAAGGACGTGTTGATACCTACTGGACCAATCACTAGAGCTCGTGCCAAGCGAATGAAGGAGCAATTGAATATCTTGGTACGCGTGGTACGAGAAGCTAAGGAAGGAAGCTCGGTTTTTGAAAATGGTTCGGAGTACGTGACTCTACTCCAACTAGAGGACCAAGGCCCTTGACACAAAGCATTTCGAGTCACAAGACCCGTCAAGCTTCGCAAGTTTCAAGTTAATCAATTTTTCATTTTCAATTAGTAGAATAAAGCAAGTGATTTAAGTGTTGTAGTCCTTGCCATTTTTAGCTATTCGTACCTTATTTTTAGCTATTAGTTTCGGTCATATTCCCTTGTTGGGTTTGGCCATGATGGGCCATAGTTGGGTCGAATTCTAGTTTCCAAGTTTCATTAGGGTTTGAGTTGTAAGAAGCTATAAATAAGCTTCAAGCCAACAACAACAATCAGTTTTGATTCGTTAATAAAATTGAGAGAATTCTCTTGGTTTCTTGCAAGCACCCCTTGAGCATCTTAGATAATTTTTTAGGAAGTTCAACTTGGTTTATCAAACAAGAAACGCACTTGTTTGTGACGCCATCCTACAAAAATTCCTTGGTTCGTTAATTCGTTAAGTCGCGGGTTGAGATCGTATCAAGAGTGTTCATAACTTAGAGGATTAGATTGGGTCGAAAGGGATTCCACCAACCAAACTTGGAAAATTCTCCATCAAAGATCGTGGGTTTCGTGAGGATGAATTTCACCTTCATGGACGAATTCGCATCAGCTGGTATCAGAGCTGGTTGATGGTTTTCCAGGTTATATCTTCTTAATTCCAGCCTTTGTGTCGTATTTTCCAGTCGTAGTCGTGTCTTCGTCTTGACTCTTATTTGGTTTAATCTAGCAAAAAAAAAAAAAAAACAACCGCTAGTGTCTTAGTAGTCGCACCCTTATTGCTGTTTTCTAGTAATTCTTGTGCAATCTGTCCGTGTCTTGTTTATTGCTAATTTCTATTGAGTCTTGTGCAAAATCTGCTAGTGTCTTGCTGTCTTGTTCCCACTGTTTGTGTCTAGCAAATTAAAGTACCAACCAGTGTTGATAGTTGTGTCCCAAGTCTCCACATAAAATATTGAGTTATTAGGATTTTCTGTCTTGCCGCACTTGCATTGATAAATCTGTCCGCATTGTCTCCTCATTGTTTGTGCATGATACTTGTTCGGCAATTTGCTATCTTGTTGTTCTCGTGAATTAAGTCCAAACCTGAGTAAAAAAAAAAACACAAACAGAATCTGTCTTGGCTGCTAGGAGAGGGTTAGCCGCTACTTGATTCTTCTTGTTGCATTGGACAAAAAAAAAGAGGGAGGGAAGACAGCGCTTGATTTCATTAAAATCCTTGGACACCAATATCAAGACTTGAGTTTCTCGGAACGCTTGGTTGTACAACAACAATCTTGCAATTCTTGAAACTTTGGTTGCGATTCTTGAAATCCTTGAAACCACAAACTGTCTTTACAAAACCCATGGTACTTGGGTTGTTGAGGGAGCGAAATCATCGCAAGTTGTGTTTCTTGAATTCTGGAAGTAGATTCTTGAATTCTTGAACGAAGCTTGAGGATTGTTGGGGGTTGGGAACCCAATCTCGAACCAATCAGGCTACCCAAAAGAACAAAAAAAAAAAAATTTCAGCCACACCCTAGTTGTTTCAAGTTCTTGGCTGTCCAGAAAAAAAAAAAAAAAGGGAACATTCAGCCACGAAATTGACCTCGAAATTGATTGTTGGGGGTGTCAAAAGCATCCCAAACGGCTGAACATCATCAGCCCCCAAAACAACCACTAAACCCTACTCCAAGTCCAAGTTGGATTAGGTTAGTTTAGTCCTAATTGAACAGCTGTCCAAGTTGTTTTGAATTTTGTTTTGATAGCCAATCAAATCCTTATTGGGATAGGGAAAGGGGGAATATTTCCAGAATTAATCCAAGAGCTTTCACTTGTCAATACTTCCTAAATCTGGTGCAACAATAACAAGCGGCAACAACACCCTTCGGCTAGTGTCTTGAGTCCAATTGTTGAAGTTCTTGAGTCGGTTGCCCAACTCTTTATTTCAGCCTATTCCCATCATTAACATTCATCTTTAGAGCCTCAGTTTAGTGTCTCAAATTCCAGTTTCAAGTGTCAGTCGTTTGGTCATCAATTGTGTCATCCAACTAGCCCTCCATCTATCATGTTTCCAGCTTTATTCATTCCACTGTCCGGTCTCCTCTATTTCACTTCAAATCTGATCGAGCCGCATTCAAGTCAATTCTTGGTTGAAACTAGTTGACTTTTGAGGAAAATCTTCTAATTTCTTCAAGGGCAGCAAGCAGAGGCCTTAAGAATAATTTTGTGAGGAATATTTTAGGGAAAGCTTGAGTGAATACATGAGCGAGAGTGTATACACGTGAGGGAGTGGGTGAGGATAACACTTTGTTTCTTGTTTTACTTGTTTTGCAGGTTATTCAAATATGTCGCAAGGAGGAGAAAGGGGCAATCCACCACCAAGTGCCCTTTCATGTGATCTGAAGCTATTGGCGGAGGCATTGGAGGCAAAATTCAAAAGAATGTTGGACGACGCTTTGGAACCTATCCATAGTGAGTTGTCCCGCAATAAAGGATCCCCGGACACACCTCATAGTTCTCGTGGGAAGTCTAAAATTGTCGAATCCGATAGTTCCAATGATGAAGAGGACTTCATTAGGCGTCCCAAACCTAAACCACGAACCCGAGAAGAAACCACCGACCCTTTCAAAGGCATTAAGATGAAAATTCCCGAATTTAAAGGAAGGTCGGATCCGGAAGCGTATTTGGAGTGGGAGTCGAAGGTGGAGATGATTTTTGCTTGCCAAAACTATACGGATGAACAAAAGGTGAAATTAGCCGTGATCGAGTTTAGTGAATATGTGGTCGTATGGTGGGATCAACTTACCGCATCTCGGCGAAGGAGTAGGCTACCGGAGATCATGTCTTGGACCGAGTTGAAGGGTATGATGAGGACCCGATTTGTGCCAAGCCACTATTATAGAGATTTGTACCAACGGTTACAAACTCTTACGCAAGGCATTAGGAGTGTAGATGAATATCACAAGGAGATGGAGATTCTCATGCTAAGGGCCAATGTTCAAGAAGACAAGGAAGCAACCATGGCGAGATTCTTGAATGGATTTCGACCTGACATTTCCGAGAAGGTTGAGTTGGAGCATTACCTGAGCTCCACGAGTTGGTGGCCAAAGCTGAAAAAGTGGAGCATCGTCTTAAGAGGAGGGGTAACACACGGACTGGATATTCTTACTCTACCCCAAACCCAAGGCAATTCACTCCAAGGAATGAGCGAAGGAGCGAGGACCGAGGAGGCTTCACTCGAACGAAAACTGACTTTCCTAATAAAACAAGGATCGAGCCATCTAAGGGGGACAACAAAGGGAAATTGGTGACCAACCAAGCCAAAGTCGGCGGACGAGATGATAAGTGCTTCGAGTGCCAAGGGTGGGGACATATTGCCAAGCATTGTCCTAACCAACGGATCATGCTAGTCCTACCTAATGGAGAAATCTTCACAGATGATGAAGCCGAATATGCCGAAATGTCACCACTAGCTGAAGATGAAGATAACTCGGAAGAAGGAGAGGAACGTGCACTTGAGGGAGAAGTGGGGTTTGGACTTGTTGCACGACGAGCCTTAACCGCATGGCCTCTTGAGAATGATGAGCAACGTGAGAACATCTTCTATACACGCTGCTTAGTCAAGGACAAGTTATGTAGTCTTATTATTGACGGCGGCAATTGTACGAACGTTGCTAGTGCTACTATGGTGGAGAAGTTGGGCTTGCCAACTACGGAGTACCCCCGGCCCTACAAACTTCAATGGCTTAATAATAGTGGGGAGGTTCGAGTAGCCAAACAAGTGTTGGTCTCCTTCAAGATAGGTCGCTATGAAGATGAAATTCTGTGTGACGTGGTACCTATGCATGCCAGCGACATATATTCCTTGGGCGACCATGGCAATATGATAGGCGAGTGAACTTCGAGGGTATGAGTAACAAGTACTCCTTCATGTATAAGGACCGCAAAATTACTCTTGCACCCTTATCGCCTAAGCAAGTTTGTACCGACCAGGAGACTCTTCAAAAGGAATTCGAGTTAGAAAGTGAGCGAAAAAAGAAGGAACTTAGAGCCGAACAAAATGAAAAGAAAAAGGCACATGTACATTCGGCTAGTGAGGACAAGAAAAGAAAAGAGGGAAAAAAATGAGAGAAAGCACCTGATGCTCATAAAGGCCAAACAAGTACAGCGAGCTATGAGTGCACAACAACCACTTCTTTTACTTGTGTGCAAAGAAATAGGGTTGTCCAATGATGATCTATTTACTAACATCCCAACCGTTGTTGTTCCACTTTTGCAGGATTACAAGGACGTCTTTCCTGAGGATATTCCAAGTGGTTTACCACCCATTCGTGGGATTGAACACCAAATAGACTTTGTACCTGGAGCAACTATACCTAATCGTCCAGCCTACAAGAGCAATCCCGAGAAAACAAAGGAGCTACAACGTCAAGTGGACGAGTTGCTAGACAAAGGATGGGCGAGAGAGAGTTTGAGCCCTTGCGCGGTGTCGATTATTCTAGTACCTAAGAAGGATGGTGCATGGCACATGTGCACCGACTGCCGAGCTGTAAACGCAATTACGGTAAAGTATCGTCACCCCATACCTAGGTTAGACAATATGCTTGATGAATTACATGGTGCAGTCATTTTTACCAAAATTCACTTAAAGAGTGGATACCATCAAATTCGAATTAAAGAAGGAGATGAATGGAAAACTACTTTCAAAACTAAGTATGGTTTGTGTGAATGGTTAGTAATGCCTTTCGGGTTAACCAATGCACCTAGTACCTTTATGCGGCTTATGAACCATGTCTTGAGACCATTCTTAGGAAAGTTTGTAGCAGTTTATTTTGACGATATCCTTATTTATAGCCGTAGCATGGAAGAGCATCTTGAACATTTAAAGGCTATTTTGGATGTACTTCGAAGGGAGAAGCTATACGCTAATCTCAGGAAGTGCAATTTTTGTACTGACCGTCTTGTGTTTTTAGGATTTGTGATTAGTGCACAGGGGATACAAGTGGACGAATCTAAAGTACAGGCTATTGAAGAGTGGCCAACCCCTAAGTCCATTGGGGATATGCGTAGCTTCCATGGGCTTGCAGGCTTCTACAGACGATTTGTGAAGGATTTTAGCACCTTGGCCGCCCCCCTCACTGCACTCATCAAGAAAAATGAGAGGTTCATCTGGGGGGAGGAACAAGAGCAAGCCTTTCAAGCACTAAAGGATAAGCTAACACATGCACCCGTTTTAACCCTCCCTGACTTTGCTAAAACTTTTGAAATTGAATGTGATGCTTCAGGGATAGGAGTTGGAGCCGTGTTGATGCCAGAAGGTAGGCCTGTTACCTACTTTAGTAAGAAACTCAACGGAGCAGCATTGAACTACTCGACCTACGACAAGGAACTATATGCCTTGGTTCGAGCACTACGGGTATGGCAGCACTATTTGAGACCCAAGAAGTTCATAGTTTACACCGATCATGAGTCTCTCAAGTATTTGAAGGCATAACACAATCTTAACAAGAGGCATGTGCGATGGGTTGCCTTCATCGAGACATTCCCGCTCATCATCAAGTATAAGAGTGGTAAGAGTAATACAGTGGCCGATGCACTATCCCGCAGGTATTCTCTACTCACTACTCTTGATGCTAAGTTACTCGGTTTCGAGTTGCTCAAGGATATGTATGTAAGCGATACCGACTTTGGTGACACATTCCAGAATTGCTCTCGAGCTGCCCAAGAAAATTACTCGATTTTTTATGGTTACTTATTTTACTTAAATCGCCTTTGCATCCCTAACTGTTCCATTCGACTCTTGCTCGTAAAAGAAGCACATGGAGGCGGTCTAATGGGACATTTCGGAGTTGCTAAGACTCTATCTATGTTGCAGGAGCATTTCCACTGGCCACGGATGAGGCGTGATATTGAGAAGGTGGTGAGCCGATGCATAGTATGCAAGAAGGTAAAATCTAAGGTACAACCCCATGGTTTATACTTGCCTTTACCAATTCCTAATGCACTTTGGGTAGACCTTTCCATGGACTTCATTCTTGGCTTACCTAGGTCTAAGACAGGGCATGACTCTATTCATGTAGTTGTTGATCGGTTTTAAAAAATGGCACACTTTATTGCTTGCCATAAAACGGATGATACATCTCACATAGCAGACTTGTTTTTCAAAAAAATTGTTCGATTGCATGGCATTCCTAGGACCATAGTGTCTGATAGAGATGTCAAATTCCTCTCTTATTTTTGGAAGACTCTATGGTCAAAGTTGGGCACTACATTACTATTTTCAACCGCTAGTCATCCACAAACCGATGGACAAATCGAGGTTGTCAATCGCACTCTCTCTACTTTTTTACGCACTATCATCAAATCTAACTTGAAAAATTGGGAGGAGTGCCTACCTCACGTAGAGTTTGCATATAATAGGGCTGTGAATTCCACTACTCAATACTCTCCGTTTGAAATTGTTTATGGATTTAATCCCTTGACGCCTTTGGATTTGACCTCGTTACCTTTGAGTGAAAGAGCTAACCTCAATGGGCAACAAAAAGGCTGAATTTGTTCGAAGGTTACATGAGAAGGCTCGCTTGAACAGAGAGAAACGTACGGCCCAGATTGTTCAACAAGCCAATAAAGGTAGACACAAACTTGTGTTCGAACCAGGTGATTGGATTTGGCTACATCTGCGCAAAGAACAGTTCCCCATCCAACGCTGTAGCAAGCTCTCACCTCGTGGCGATGGACCATTCCAGATCCTTGAATGCATTAACGACAATGCCTACAAACTGGATCTGCCTGGTGAGTATGGTGTTAGCGCTACATTCAATGTCTTTGACTTAAGCCCATTTGATGTAGGTGACACGTTTGATTTGAGGACAAATCCTTCTCAAGAGGAGGGGAATGATGCGGTCATCCAATCTACCACCAAGGAAGTGTTGATACCTACTGGACCAATCACTAGAGATCGTGCCGAGCGAATGAAGGAGCAATTGAATATCTTGGTACGCGTGGTACGAGAAGCTAAGGAAGGAAGCTCAGTCTTTGAAGATAGTTTGGAGTATGTGACTCTACTCCAACTAGAGGACCAAGGCCCTTGACACAAAGCATTTCGAGTCACAAGACCCGTCAAGTTTCGCAAGTTTCAAGTTAATCAGTTTTTCGTTTTCAATTAGTAGAATAAAGCAAGTGGCTTAAGTGTTGTAGTCCTTGCCATTTTTAGCCATTCGTACCTTATTTTTAGCTATTAGTTTTGGCCATATTCCCTTGTTGTGTTTGGCCATAATGGGCCATAGTTGGGCCGAATTATAGTTTCCAAGTTTCATTAGGGTTTGAGTTGTAAGAAACTATAAATAAGTTTCAAGCCAACAACAACAATCAGTTTTGATTCGTTAATAAAATTGAGAGAATTCTCTTGGCTTCTTGCAAACACCCCTTGAGCATCTTAGATAATTTTCTAGGAAGTTCAACTTGCCTTATCAAACAAGAAATGCACTTGTTTGTGGCGCCATCCTACAAAAATTCCTTGGTTCGTTAATTCGTTAAATCGCGGGTTGAGATCGTATCAAGAGTGTTCGCAACTTAGAGGATTAGATTGGGTCGAAAGGGATTCCGCCAACCAAATCTAGAAAATTCTCCATCAAAGATCGTGGGTTTCGTGAGGATGAATTTCACCTTCATGGAGGAATTAGCATCAAAATGGGATTAGTTTTAACTCGCATGATAGATGTATTAGAACTCTTAGTAGTTCAACAGGGCTAGGGGGTTGGACAAGGAAACCAACGTGGAAACCAAGAGATAGGGGAGGATCGAGTTTTGGAACGGTTTCAGAAATTCTTCCCACCCAAATTTTCTGGAGGACCTGACCCAGAAATGGCTGAAAATTGGTTAGAAAATATAAGGAATATATTCGATACCTTGAACTACACAGAAGAAAGACAAGTCACTTTTGCTGTATTTCAACTTGAGGGAGCAGTCCGAGTCTGGTGGAATGTTATAAGAAACAAGTGGGAAAGAGATCAAACTCCAAGAATTTGGATAAACTTTGTACAAGAGTTTAATGAGAAATTTCTGTCTCTACTAGTCCAAGAAAAGAGAGAAAATGATTTTATAAAATTTCGTCAAGGAATTTCGAGTGTGGCTGAGTATGAAATACAATTCACGAAATTATCTACCTATGCTCCAGAATTGGTGGCTACGGAATGGAAGAGAATAAGACGGTTTATCCAAAGATTAAATTTAGAGATCCAAGATGCCCTTGCCGCAGCACAGATTGAAACATTTAGTGACGCTCTTGAGAAAGCACAAAGGGTGGAGAGTACAAAATTCCAACTGAGAGCCTTTCAACCGAGGAAAAGAGATGTATCCGATAGTAGACCAGGAGAAAGTGGACCACCACCTAAAGTTAGAAAGGGAGTGGATGGAGTAAAACTACCACTTCCTTCACCACTCATGATAAAGAAATCAGAAGCGACTATGTCACGAGCAGCTTCAGTAGGACAGATACAATTAAGAGAAATTTCGCAGGTAAGTCAAGTCACAACTCCTCATCTGACCTGTGGATATTGTGGAAGGACGAATCATACTGAAGAAAACTGTTGGGTAAAGGGGCGAAAGTGTATGGGTTGTGGGAGTACTAACCATAAAGTTCACGACTGCCCAAAGAGGTATCCACGAGAAACTACTATTCAACGAGGAAATAAAACTGTCTCTCGACAAGTCAATAAAGGAGGAAACCGACCAATGGCACTTGCAAGAACATATGCAATGACTACACAACAAAGTCCAGGGTTATCCGAGGTTATGAAAGGTATGAATTTCGAGAACAAAATTCTTTTAAGGAGGGGAGGTTGTGAGGACCCAAAATTTTTCTTATTTTTATTTTATTTTATTGATTTATTTAATTATTTATTCATCCGTTTACCCCCAAATAATTTATTTCACCCATTTCAAATCCATTTGTATGCAAAAATGTCCCTTTTATAATTTTAAAAAGTTTAGTTAGCAAATTTAATTTTTCTAAGTGAGAAATAGTGAATACACGTTTTTCGAGATAATTCGATCCGAGAGTACATTAGTCTTGGAGAACTAGGGATGATTAATAGTAGACTAAGAAAAGTTAATTGAGAGATTGGATGTGAGTGAGTTCAAATTGAGCTTTTACCGCACGCGCGTCGATAGTTTCCCGAAAGTCGCGTCGGTACGACTAATTGGAGGTTTGAGAAATTTATATTAGACTAGTAAGAGTGAATAATTATAGTGATAAAGAAATTATATTAGAGGTTTAGTGTACAAGTGAAACAAACTCAAGAGAAAACGGCGATACGAAACCCGTGCGCTACACCAGTGAGAGTTGACTTTTTGCCCAACACTTATGACTACTATTTCATTCTTTCCCTCCAAGTTTCATCAAACAAACAAACCCTCATCTCTCTCTCCTCACTCCCTCATTTTCGGCCAGACCAACAAGAAAGAAAAAGGGAAGGAAAAACTCCATTTGTTTAGCTTGATTTCACTCACCAAACCTCCACCAAATCGCAAATAACTTGGAGTAGTAACACTTCATCAAGGAGTAAGGAGCAATCTTGAGGACTTTTCTTGGAGAGTTTCGGTTAAAAATTTCTGGTTTCATCTAGGGTTTCATCTTGAGTTTTGAAGGTATAAACACCCCCACCAAAGCTTTTACTTTCTTGTTTCATTTCTTGGTTTTAAAGCTTGTAGCTTCCTTATTGTTGTTGTTGCTTGGATTTGGTTGGTTGAAATGGGCTCTATGAACTCCCACCTTGGTTATATGAGAGCTGCCATGATATTTATGTGTGTGTTAGTGTGTTTGTGATGAGTTTTAATGGAAAAACTAGAAGAGGAAAAAGAAAGAGAGAAAACCGTGAGAGGAAGCAAGATGGCCGAATTTGCCTTGTTGTTATTCTTGCTTGAATTTCAAATTTTTTTGGTTGTTTAGCTGTGAAATTTGTTGATATATGTTGTACATGGTGTGTAGAAAGTGTATACCAAAAATCATTTGATTTGGTTGAGTAAAACTTGAATTTTCGAAATTTACAAGAAATCTGGAAATGGTCATTCGAAGGCCTGAACTGTGTATTTTTGATTAAACATATCTCTCTGTATATAAGTCAAAATCGAGTATCGTTTACGGGATTTGAAACTAGACATTCTTAGATTTAAAACGGTATAAAAATCACTGTCTAGTTCGTTTTGTGTGAACTGCAGTGAACTGATAAAGTCAGCTGTTCTGTTCAGCCTGTTCATTCGAATGGAAATGAGAAGTTATAACTTGTGGCTTGAATTTGAACTACTTGTGAACTGATTTTGGAAATGATTTATTCTTATGAAATGTAGCTTTCAGAACCTAGTTTGCAACGCCACCAACCATTCTTAATTTGAGTTTGTATAGAGTGAGTTATGCCCTGATTCTTAAATTGCAACAAAACTAGAAAACTGGAAAGTTTCTTCTCTCTTGTTGGCCGAATGGTCAAACTTGTTTTGGAATGTTTGTTTCGAAAACTTTGATGTCAATTATCTCTAAATTGCTCATTGGATGTTTATGGAACCTTAGTTTCAACATTTGAGCTAATTGAGATTGATTGTGTGGGACAAAATGTTTGAAAAGGAAAGAGAACCACGAACGGCAGATTTGCTTTGAAATTTTTCCGAAATTTGGCTATTTTGTTAACTATCTTCCCACATGATTTTTTCCGTGAAATTTGGTAGAGATATAGTTCACACATGGAAGATTTAGTGTACCAAGTTTGGTGTATTTCCAATGCCATTTCGAAGGCTAAATGATACTTCAAAGATAACTTTTCAAATCTGGAAAATGACTGAACAGTTTGCAAAATGCGACCAACTTTGAACTGATGTATCTCGATATTTGAAACTCTGAATTTAGTTCCGTTTGTTGTGTTTGAAACATTGTTTAGAACTCTTATCGTATTACGAATTTCAATGCCTGATTCACTTCCTCTGAATTATGCCAAATTTCCAAAGTTTGCTGAAAAACCAACACTGGTTCAACCTCTCTTCTTGGAACTGAAACTTTGAGTTGAATTATGAATGCTTTCTAGTTGGAATCATGGAAAACTGTCTTCTGAGAACTTTTAGTTTCCAATGGTATAAAAGTTTTCCATTTTTGGACTTACGAAACTCGAGATACAATTTTGCAAAGTAATATCACTCTAAACTGGAAAATTTCTGTTTCAACCAAATTACTCCTTTAAGAACTTTCCACCTTCCTTTGTGATTGTTGGACTGTTTTAAGTTTGATTTCATGGTTTAATACAAGGTCTCTTTGGAATTTTGAACTTTCATTTCCAATCTTGGTTTCCAAAGGTTAAACCTCTCTTGATGCATTTACTTGGTCATATAACTCTATTGGTTAATGGTACTTCTCTTCGTACTCAAATTAGGGACTTCAACCCCTATTCTTATGGCCTTGATAATTGTACTAGAGTTGGCAATTATACAAGTATTTTAAAAGAATGATTTGAAAGGTTTCTTGTGAACTTAATTAGTAATACCGGAATGCTTTGGCCAAGCTTCCAAGTAAATATATCCATCTTCCTCGATTTTCGTGCCAAAACTTAGAGATCTGTTTAATCTTCAACTTGGAGAATCGTGGACATGATTTGATTCGGATTCATGTATTCTTAAATATTTTCAAATGCTACCCTCGTGGATTAAGTTATTAAATGATATTTGCATTCGATTTGAACGCGTTACCTCTTAAGTGAGAGTAGCGGGAATACTACTAGACCTTGGTTGAATACCTAGGTGAATTGTACTTATACATGTCTCAGGTGATCAAGAGGATCCTGAGAAACTCATTTGATCTTGCATCGCTTTTGTTTTACACTCTTGATTTCGGTGAGTGTTCCTTATAGATGTACATGATTTGAACAGTTTTGCTACATGTTTACTTCATCGTTATTGTGTGTTTAAATGTTAAGTGCACCCTATAATTACTCCTATATAACTACCCACCGTTTTAAGGTGAGTTTGTACTTTATCTCACTCGACCTACAAAAATGATAAATTTCTACCGTTTAACCGTAAATTTCTACCATTAACCGTGAACTACTATCGTTTACCGATTTACTTGATTACTTTCGCATGTTGTAAGATCTAAGTTGAACTGGATCCTGTCCTTGGTTACTAAC
Source organism: Coffea humblotiana (assembly GCA_023065735.1). Classification (NCBI taxonomy): domain Eukaryota; kingdom Viridiplantae; phylum Streptophyta; class Magnoliopsida; order Gentianales; family Rubiaceae; genus Coffea; species Coffea humblotiana. The sequence goes on along the minus strand of CM041212.1, from coordinate 13,893,964 downwards.
CTGTTCGAACCAGGATTGGGCTCGATCGGGTAGGTTGGAATCCTGGACCACCGTTTCGATATACTCGAGTATTACCACTGGAGGGATAAGGTGATAGCTAGACAAACCGAGGGGATCACTGGAGTTATAAGGTGAAGTGGACTGAAATCGTTCCAAGTGAACACCGTATCCTTTCAATGTGTTTATTTCTGTACAATGATAACTGTTTCATTCTAATGTGCCAATGTGCAACCTTGAACCGTATGTGTGTTATGCTCAATTTACTTGATTTATTAGAACTGCTAGTGTGTCTTGGAACCTCACTGGTTGTTTAGCTCATTCCACGCTTTTGTTTTCCTTAACAGGATTCAAGGCGAGAATACTCACGAATAGTTCCAAGTTGTTTTCTTTTGGAGACTTCAACTTGCATTATAGCAATGACTGTAGTACATATTCTTTTGGATTGCATTTAAGGTTGAAGGTTAATTAATTGTAAGTACGAATGTTTTGGAGTACTTTAAATGTATATTGAAAATATTTGAAGTATTTCTAGTTTTTTGAATTACGAATTGTAGTGAGCCCCGACGAGAGTTGGGTAGGCTTCCCGCGGATACCCTTGGATTCGCCCTTGGGAGAAATGGAGGCGTTACAGAACTTTTGGTAGCAAAACCAAAAAATCTTTTACTAAGAAATGATCAAAATGGCTGAGTTAGTTTGTTATACTAAAAGATTGTCATTTATATAGGAAAGACAATCCAAAATACATCAAAATTAAAGGGTCACAATTTTCTCACTTCAATAATCTTCAAGAGGCTGATTTAGTCTCCTTTAATGGGCAAAAATACCAAAACTATTTCCTTACCATAATGATCATCAAGAGGTTGCAATTAGTCTTCTTCAATGGACAAAAAAGTGCTAAAACCATTTCCTGATTGTAATGATTATTAAGAGACTACATTAAGCATTTCCCTTTTGTCCAATATTTTGAATTTAACAAGGTTTATTTCTATTTCAATTGACAAACTGTTCCAATAGTTCATACGTTAAAAGTTGAATGGGTAGGATCGAGAAAAGGCTATACAATCTCTCCATGAAACCTTTGAGTTGAAACTATAGAAAATATTTTCAGTGAGTAACAATGCAAGTATTTTGTCAAGGCCGCGCTAGAATCTTGCTAGCCAAAGAAGACGAGCACCATATAGGATATTAGTTTTTCCCAATGCTCTCACAGCCAAAAAAAACCCAAAAAGAGAAACTACTATACAAACACAACTAGATTCCAAGTCAACTACTATAAAGCATTCGCGTTACCATCATTGTGGGCATGCATTTTGAGATGATATTTTAAAGTTCAAGAATGTCAAAATTTGCATTTCATTTAAATTAAGAGACACAATTTTATGTCCCCTTTATGGTATAGACATTTGCATGACGTAATAAAACACAAGTTAACAAAAAAAAAATTCCCCAAGAAAATAAATTTACAAGTTCACTCTTATTAATTTCAAGTTCCCAAAATTAACGTTAAACAACCTAAGCTTGGAAGAATTAAAACATAATTTCATTAAAATTATTATATCCTATCAAAAGGTGACAAAATACTAGAGTTGTTAAGTTGATTGTCAGATATTAGGATATATTGTTAAGTACAATTTACTACTCACCTAAATATTTAAAATTTAGTGATTTTATACTTTGACCAATAAGAAAATCCAAATAAATAGTTCTATACATTTAAACATTTTATATCTCTAAATTATTAACTTGAGCTTTTGGAGCTTGTAGCTAGAATAACAATATTGCACCATAATACATTTAAATTGTCATGTATTCAGATGTGAATTAATCCCCACCCCATGTTTGATTTCTATCATTTCAATGTTTCCAACTAGATGTATGGTTGTCCTATGATATCTCAAAATTTTGTTAGCCAAGCTAAACCACTTTATGATGTAACCCTTCCCATTTCTCATTTGTAGAACTATGAATACGAATTGGAATTCATCTAAATGTGTCAAAATGGGTGACTTGGAGGGGTTAAAATGGATAATGGGTATAAGTAAGTCAACCCATTTATACACATTTAATTAGATGGGTATAAATGGATAAGTGAAAAAAAGAGTTGGGTAACCCAATTACCCATTTACAATCCATTTATTCTAAATTTTTACAAACTCATCTAAATTCATTTTGTAAACTAAATTAATCAATTTATACCACCCTTTGCGGTTTGCACCCATCATTAATTTTAAATATTTACTTGTAATGTCCAATACGTCTAATTACAAAATTGATCCCATCCGTGCGCTATGTCACAAAATTACATACTATTTAATAATTGAACAATAACTTTAAAAATTTGGACTAAATAATATGAAAGTTAACATAAAAACCTAATTCAAAAACTTTGAACCCCTATGATGCAAACATCAAAACTTGTGCTAAATGAATTAAGGATCTTTCAAACTTCCATTTGTTTTCTTCAAATGCAAAGAGGTTCAGGCAAGAAACTTGAAAGACATTGGCTTAGCTCGAGAAAGAAGATTAAGTTACTGCCCACAAACCAGCCCATTTAATTGGTGGAGTTTATGTGCAATCCGTCTGTAGTTTGAGTCATTAATTTTTTAAGGATTTTTCCTATTTTTGTGTATTTTAATTAATTATTATTTGAATTGGTTAGATGTGTTTAGTCAATAAAGGGCCAATCTTGTGTAAACCTTGAGATTAATGCATCCTTAATTTAGTTGAGTCCAATAGTTTAGTTATTAGATAAGTGAAATCAATCCAAGTCCAATTTGGAGTTTGGTTTTGGTTGGGGTTTCTCTCTATATAAGGGTTTAAACTTCATTGTAATAGACAGTGGAGAGTTTATGACATTGAGCCTTTGAGGGTTTCCCTAAACTTTAGTGGATTCTCTTGCTTAACTCCAAATATTGATTCACTTTGAGCGTGTTCTTGAGTGGATTGAGTGTCGTATCAATTTGGTATTCACCCAAATTGTGGATGGCCTACCCAAATTCCATTCAAATTTTGTTCAAACCTGTCTCTTTGCGAACTGGGGTTTTCGTGTGGAATTGCGGATTTTCTCTCATCTTAGGGGAATTTGTATTAATTAGTATCAGAGCCTCATTTCAAGGTGATAGGTTATATCCCTTTTATTTTCTTGTTTTTTCCTTTTAGTCATTTAAAAAAAACATTCATGAATTAGGATTTATTTGCTTTTAAGGTTTTAAATCTTTGATTCGTATTGTTCTTGTCTGTTTTCTTACTGTTTCTTGTGTTCTTTAATGTTGTGATTGTGTTAATTTTATGGCTACCTTTTCTTGATGATTTAAAAAAAGAGAGTACTATCACGATTACTGTAGCATTACTATTCCTGCATTACTGTTCCTGTGTACTGTTCATCGTAAAAGAAATTTTTTTTTCTATTTGATGCTTTGTTTGTGTGAATCCCAATCCTAGCAGAATCTTACAAACTTTGTGACTACTTTTGTTTCTTTTTCTAATTCTAATCATATTGATATTTCTTACATTAGATTATTTCCTAATCGAATTAGGGAAACATGGCCTTATTTTTCCAGCAATCTTTAGATGTCTAACTCCTAATCTAATTAGGAAATTGAAGTCTAAAATTTTTAGCATTAAATCACCTCCTTCTTTAGAAAATTTCCATCATTAGTTCTTGAAATTTTCATGTTATATTTGATGTCCAAATCTCCAGCCTTATTCATTCACTTTTTAGGCCACAACTGAGGTGTTTATTGGTTGGTATATTCACTAAATCCTTGAGGAACCAAATCTTGAGCAAATTCAAGATGCCATGGCATTGAATGAGTGTGAAACTATGAAAAGTGATCGTAAACATGAGTACTTTAGGGTATACACGTGAGGTTAAGTATGTAAGGTATTCTTTGTTCTACTAACATTTCGTGCACGGTAAAGATGTCTACCAAAGGGAGTGCACAAAAAGTTGATCTTAATCTTATGATGGATACAATAAAAGGAGAACTTAAGTAGATCGTTGCTGAAGCCTTTGAACTGCTCCATAGACAACTTGATCGAATGGCAAGCAAGGATGTCATGAGGAAGGGTTCCATGCACTCTATATCTTCAAGGCTAATCTATTCAGGGAAAGATAAGAAGGTTCATTCAACAATTTCTTCCCAATCTAAATCCGAAGTTGAATCAATCACAGAAGAGTCAGAATGAAAATCATATCCACGCTTTCTACAACATAAGTGAATGGAGAATTTTAGATAGCTACAATCAAAGTGAAATTCCTCAAGAGGGACCTAGTTCTATTTCACCGCCGATTAATGAGAAGCCTAAAGAGATCGAACGTTAGTCCTTGTTAACGTCAATTGCTGAATACTCCAAGAAAGAATCGCATATCAATGAACCAAAGAATTTGCTACCAAAGAGGAATATTGTGACAACCCCACCTTCCTTTAGGGCGTACCCCAAAGGTTAGCAGACTGCCTGCCCAACTCTCACTAGAACTACTAAACCAAAATTTACAGTTACCTTACTAAAACACGCAATTTAACTATGATTAATCAATCCATACTATATACAATGGAGTCTCTAATGATTCAACTTAAAGTACAAGCCAGAGTATCCAAACTTATACGAATACATGTGAGGTTTACTAATACAGAGGAGTTTTAAAAAAAAACTATAACTAGCTCAACTCTTTCCCCAAAATTCATGCTCCCAAAATTTCACCCCCTGTAAGAAAAACAAAGGTAACAGGGTGAGCTTTCGCCCAATGAGGCACCAAAAAGGTCACGCAGTCAACAATCACACAATTACAATTTTAATCGATCAAATATAAGTATCAAATAAAGATATAAGTACACACCACAACTTAAACAGAGTAGTTCAAGTAAAAGGATATAGTGGATCTCAAGAGCTAAATTTCCGTTGCATTAACTTGATCCAAACCGGTTGACACTCCGTCAACGTTTAAAGAAGCAAAACTATGACCGTAGATCACCACTTTACACCAATTTTCGTCCACCAAGCATACCCCTTACCGGACCTGAACAACAAACAAAAACAGTGGCGGTAATACTCGAGTATACCAGATATCAGAACTATTCAGTATTCAGTGAATCAGGAACAGTTTCCTCATATTTCGTCAATCTACCTCGACCAAACCCTTGCCGGTTCAATTCGATTAACTACCAATGAGGTTTGAGCTCAAATTTCACAATAACGTCGTTGGATATTAGACTCCAAACGACATCAACTCATACACAAGTAACAGATCCAAATTGCACAGTAAACTAGTCAAATAGTCAAGGGAAATGAGTGTGATAAAGTACACCCTAATCCCGTCCAAGATAAATTAAAGTCACAGTCATTCAAGTCATAAATTTCAAGCACAAGTAAATCGGTTAAGCAACAAGTCAGAGTGGCACACTCACCAGTTCAAGAAAAAGTAACGTCAAAAGTTTCCTCCCGGATTATGCTCTTGATCACCGACAAACCCTAAGAACAACCAAGATAAAATATTATGGTTCAACTATCTAAAGTTTAGGTGAATCAAAGAAAATCCAAGTAACTACTAGTGCAAAGATGCAAATATGATTTTGGAGTGAAAAGAAAACATTTGGATCTAAGAACATGAATAACCAAAGAGTCCTTCATTTCAATTCATGGCTAGAATTTCTGGCAACAAAATAGCTAAGAAAACAACAAATCTCGAGTTTAAAGTGAAACAAATGCTACTAGAAAGCATATTAGAAGGAACCATCACTTTTCCTCTTATTTCTCACATGATTTTATCAAAATTTCAACTTATACGCTACCATCAAAGTATACGCAAGAAACCACATGTAACCTAAGTCCAAACCAACCCAAAATCATCCCTCTTATATCATTTATTTCACAAGAAAGGAAGTAGTAAAAATTTCAGCAGCACTTCCCCTTGTTTTCTTTACTTTTCCATCCAAACTCAACACCAAATTTCATCTCAATTCAATCTCAATCACAACCACAAGTCATAAACTATCAATACACTTGTTTAAGGCCACAAAACTATCCAAATATAGCAAATTTATAGCTCAAATATCAATCACAACAAAACTGAATTTTGGAAACCCTAAGCAAAAATTTTCAAATACATGCTGGAATTTTCCTTAAGCAAGCCAAACTAACATATAAAAATTACATAATTCACATGGCAAAGCTACCAAATCATGGCCAAGCTCAAGCATCATATAAAAACTGAAATTTCACCATCAAAGCAGTAATTTTTCCAATCATCTCTTAACCCATGAAAATTTTCATGTAACTAAAATCCAACTCTAAAACCACTAGCATGCAAGTAATAGAAGTAAAAAGTGTTTCTTGCCATAGTTACCTTGAAACCCTAAGAAAAATGAAAACCAAGTGCATCTTCCCCCAAAATCTGTCCACTAAAGCCTTTAATCTTCCTTAGATACCACCTTTTATGGACTAGTTTGCAAGATCAATGGTTAAAACTCAAGATCCAAGCAAGAAATTTGAGGTTGAAGATGAAGTTTTCTTTCCCTTTTTTCCCTCAAGAGGTTCGGCCAAAGTTAGGAAGAAAGTGATAGGATTTTTGGTCAAATTTTGGCCAAAGGTTGTAGTCAAAGTCCACACTCCAAGGATTTCGCGACACCTGGCTCCCTAAGGTTAGTCCTCGTCTCTTTGTCTTCCAAAGGCTAAACTATCTAACTAACTTCTAATTATCCCTTAGCACCTTATAAAATAATATCCCTTTATGCAAAACTCCTCCTAATCTTCAAAATTTTATCGCACCTACCGCATTAGCGGGTCCTACCACCCTAATATATTTCGAACTTAACATGAGCTAATTTATACAAGGAAAATAATTTAAAAACTTGTCTCACTTATAAAAAATATCTAGAAAATTAAGGTAATAAAGGAAAGTAAAGAAAATTGTATTCGGAGAAATAAAATAAAATAAAGAAAATTTTCAGGTTCTCACACTCTCCCCCTTAAAAGAATTTTGTTCTCGAAATTTCTTACCTTGAGTAACAAACACTTCAGGGTATTTCTTTTGCATTTCTTCTTCCACTTTCCAGGTTGCCTCTTCTATCCCATGATTTCTCCATAAGATCTTCACAAAGGGAATTTGCTTGTTTCTCAGTTCCTTAATCTTTCGGTTGAGCAACTATACGAGTCTCTCCTCATAGATAAGGGACTCATCTATTTCAACTTCTTCTAGTTGTAAGATGTGAGTTGGATCAGGATGGTACTTCTTTAGCATTGAGACATGGAAGACGTCATGAGTTCTGGACAGATTCGGTGGTAGTTTGAGTCGGTATGCCACCTTTCTAATTCGTTGGAGAATTTTGAAGGGTCCCACAAATTTTGGTTGAAGTTTCTTTCTTTTGCCCGTCGTGACATTTCGCAACGGAGTGATATTAAGAAATACAAGATCTCAAGTTTCAAACTCCAAATCCTTCCTTCGATTGTCCGCGTAACTCTTTTGCCGACTTTGAACTGTTTGAAATTTCTGACGTATCAATTTGATCTTTTCATGTGCATCCTCCATCTATGGCACTATTATTGGATTTAAAATCTTTTTTTCCCCCACTTCATTCCAGTAAACCGGTGATCGGCACTTTCTTCCGTAGAGAGATTCGTCTGGTACTATTTTAATAGATGAATGGTAGCTGTTATTATAGGCAAACTCCACCAATGTCATGTGCTGACCCCAACTACCTCCAAAATCCAAGATATATGTCCTTAACATATTCTCGAGAGTTTGAATGGTTCTTTCCGATTGTTCATCTGTCTAGGGGTGGTATGTAGTACTAAGGTTTAGTTTGGTCCCTAAGATTTCTTGTAACTTTTGTCAAAATTGAGACACGAATCGGGGATCCCTGTCTGAAACTATACTCATTGGGACTCCATGCAATATTACAATTTCATCCATATACAGTTGAGCCAACTTTTTCATAAAATAGTTCATGTTCATTGGTAAGAAATGGGTCGATTTGGTTAACCGGTCTACGATTACCCAAACGGCATCATGGCCTCTCTACGTCCGTGGCAAATCCGAAACAAAGTCTATAGTGATGTTTTCTCACTTTCATTCGGTTATCTTGAGGGGTTGTGACAAACCAGAGGATTTTTTGATATTTGGCTTTAACTTATTGACAATATGACAAGTTTGAATATATTGAGTAATTTCCTTTTTCATGTTATCTCACCAATATAACTCTGTTAAATCCTGATTCATGTTCACTACTATCCGGATGGATCGTATACTTGGACCGATGAGTTTCCTCCAAAATTTTCTTTTTCAACATTTCATCGTTTGGCACCACTATTCGGTTCCGATATCTCAAAATTCCTTCGAAAATCAAATTGAAATCAGGCAACTCTCCTTTTTGCACCTTTTTCATCCATTTTTATACCACTGAATCTTTCTTCTGAGCCTCTTTGATTCAATTTAGTAGAGTGGATTTCACCGTAATATTTGCAAAAATCACCTTCTGGCGTTCCAAGCAAGGATTTCACTCATTAACTTTTTCTAACGTATCACATTCCTTAATCATTAACCCAACTACTTGAGTCTTTCGATTTAGAGCGTCAGTTACTACATTGGCCTTCCTAAAATGGTAGTTAATCGTACAGTCATCATCTTCTAAAAATTCCATCCATCGATGTTGCCTCATATTCAACTCCTTCTGAGAAAATAAATACTTAAAACTCTTGTGATCCCTATAAATCTCAAAAGTTATCCCGTACAAATAATGTCTCCATTTTTTTAGGGTAAAGATAACAGTTGCTAATTCCAAGTCATGGGTCGGATAATTTTACTCATGAGGTTTCAACGTCCTAGAGGCAAAGGCAATCACATTCTTATTTTGCATTAATACGCAACCCAATCATTCTCTCAAGACATCAGTATATAAAGTGAAACTATTTTTTCCATTAGGTAGAGTTAGAACTGGTGCCATAGTCAATCTTTTTTTCAAGTTTTGAAAACTAGTTTCACATCTAGTATCCCACACAAAACTGCCATACTTCTTCCTCAAATCGGTTCAAGGACTGATAAGTTTTGAAAAATTCTTAATAAATCGACGATAATACCCTACCAACCCTAAAAAACTACAAATTTCAGTAAGATTTTCTGAGTTCTTCCATTCACTTACTGTCTCTTTTTTCGTTAGATCTATAGTGATACCATCTTTTGAAATCACATGCTCTAAAAAAGAGATTTTTTCCAATCAAAACTCACATTTGCTAAACTTAACATATAACTGATGTTCTCTTAAAGTTTACAATACCATCCTCAAATGCTGTTCATGCTTCTCTCTAGAGTTTTCGAGTAGACAAGGATGTCATCGATAAACATGACTATAAATCGATCTCAGTAGGGTTTGAAAATCCGATGCATCAAATTCATAAATTGGGCAGGGACGTTGGTTAATCCAAAGGGCATGACTACAAACTCAAAATGCCCACATCTAGAATTAAATGCAGTTTTTGATACATCTTCCTTCTTAATTCGCAGTTGATAGAACCCTTGTCGGAAATCTAATTTTGAAAATACCACTGCACCTTGCAACTGATCAAACAATTCATCAATATATGACAGAGGGTATTTATTCTTAATTGTCACATCATTCAACCCCCGGTAGTCTATATACAATTTTAAACCTTCGTTTTTCTTCTTAACAAAGAATACTGGAGCTCCCCATAGAGATCTGCTTTCTCGAATAAATTCTCGCTCCAATAAATCTTGCAAACTGCAATTTCAATTTTTTGAGTTCAGCAGGTGCCATCCGATATGGAGTTTTAGAGATAGGTGATGTTCCCAATAATAAGTCAATCTTAAATTTTATTTCTCTTTTCAAAGGTAAAATCACTAATTCATTAGGAAATTCATCTGGATACTCCTTCATCATCGGTACATCTTTTATCTTCAACTTATCGGTCGGAGTATTTATTAGAAAAGTTAGGAAATCTTGCGCTCCTTTATTCAGTTATTTCATAGCCCAAATGCCCAAAATAAGTGCAAATGAGACTAATCTACCCCTTATATCTAGCTTTAAGGTTGCCTTCTTAGGTGTACGAAATTCTACCACTTTCCTCTTACAATTTAGTTGAACATCATATCGAACTAATCAATCCATACGCAAATAACATCAAACCCCTTAATGACTAAGTTTAGTAGATCCCTCAATAGTTTCCTCTCTCAAACCCAAATTTTGCAATTCTTATAAACCAGATGATCAAACATTGGTCACCCGTAGATGTACTAATTTCTAAATCATATGGCAATCTAGCAGGTTTCACATCAATTTCACACATAAAATTGGGGTTGACAAAAGAATGGGTAGTACCAAAATCTATTAAAATCTTAGCTAAATGGTGGAATATAGGGATCATACCTTCTACGACTTCAGATGAATCAGGGACCTGATGTTGTTCTAGCGCGTATACCCGAGCCGGCACCTTTGGTCTATTCCCTTCCACTTTTGACTGTCCAGGGTTTGTCTTGATTGACTGTTAGGTCTCACTCTTTTCTCGAGGTGAAACTAGACAATTGGCAATCTGATATTTAGCACTTCCGCAGCGCAAGCATTTTCTTTTCTTTCCGCCAATAATATTCCTCTGTATGATTCGGCTTCCCACAATATCCACAGGAAACACAGGGAGCTGATGTTGAGCCTCCTTGTGAGGTACTTCTCTATTGTTCTCTCCCGTCTTTACCTCTTCTTGACAGGACTCCTCTTGGCATCCCCAGAAGTTTTATTCCACCAGTCCCCCTTCCAAATTTAGGAGGTGCATTTTTATCCCTTGTCTCAAATTACTACCAGGCATACCCCCTTTTTTTACTTGAAAAGTTCTAACTTGTAATCTCATACTTTCAATCCGTTGGACTTTCTCCATAGCATCACTAAATGTATTGATTTGGGTTACTATTAAATTCTTTTGAATCTTAACATTCAGTTGAACAAATCGAGTTTTTCGTCATTGCTTTGGTCACGATTAGTTTAGGAGCAAATTTAGATAGCCTAGTAAATTGAGTTTTATACTCAGCTACAGTTTGAATTTCCTGGCGAAATCTAATAAATTCATCCTCCCTTTTCTCCTGAATCAAAGGCGAAAAATATTTTGCATTAAACTCCCTCATGAACTTTACCCAAGTTCTCGGGGTTTGTTCTCTTTTCCATTTCATTCGTATCACATTCCACCAAGAACGGACTGCTCTCTCCAATTGAAAGACAGCAAAGGTCACCTGTCTCTCCTCAGTATAATGCAAAGTTGCAAAAATATCAATCATTTTCTCCAACCACCTCTTGGCCACATCAGGGTCAGGTCCTCCAAGAAATTTTGGTTTTGAAATCGTTCGAGAATTCTGTCCTCACCCTCCACATGATTTCCAGGATTTTCGGGTTACGGGATTTTGGCCCTGACGATCCACTATTTGGCCTCAAAAGATCGGTCATACGCTGGATAGCGGTGGCTACTTGAACGTTAGGATCGACCCCCAATTCATGATTTTGTTCAGCCATCGGATCATGATTATCCCCTTCATTCAAGGGTTGTCGAGGTCCGCGCCCACGGTCTCGTCCACTATTTCTACCCTCTATCGATTTTTAACAAGTTTAGGGTCGGAATGTAAATGCAAAAGTTAAAATTTCATAGATACATGAGTAAAAGTAAGAATATAAACAAGCTAAAAGATCAAGTATATTTAACACAACTTTATCATACATGTCACACAGTAGCAGTCAGATACAAGCAAAAGCAATCCCATTAGAAAAGTAGTGGGGTCATAACAAAAGTACAATGTACAAAACTATACCCAAAAGTACAAAACATCCTACTAGGAGCTTTTCTAACTACCCCAAATATGGGATCAAAACATAGCTCATAGGAGTTCTAACCTAATTTCCAACCGAGCTAACAGACTCTCTCTTATGAGTAGAACTAGGTATATCTCCCTCTCTAGGGGCTCTATCACCTTGAACCTCCATAAGTGCGTTAGTGCCAATCACTCACTGGATTAGTGCTTCACACTTATCAATGATACTCCCAGATCAATCTCTAACCTCTCGGACCACCATAGTGAGGTTGATGTGTGCACGGACCTTAGCCCAAATAACGACCCCGTTCGAGTTCCATTGGGCCCAGTTACATGTGTACGGGCCAAGCGCTTCAAGGAGTCACTCCAAACCCTTGTGCAAAACGTTCAAGACCAACAAGGAGTCCATAGGGACATTGAAGGCTTGGAAGGGGAAAATCAAGTGCTTTACACAATAATCCAAACCCATGAAAAATCAAGTAGGCCTCCAAGTGGGTTGACCGACTAGACCCTACGCCTTAGTACTAGATTTTCATTTTGTTTAGAGTTGGATTAGATTGTTGAATTGAGTCATGGGCCGGCCCACCTTGTTCCAAGGAGTGGCCGAACCTCCTTGCTTAGTTTTCTTAGGGTTTTATTAGTCCCTTAACCTATATAAAGGCTCACTTTGTACGGTTAAAGGGTTACATAATTTTGATAATAAAGTTTTATCGCGCCCCATTTTTGAAAATAAAAAACAAAGAGTTTAGAAAAATGAATTTTGGGTAAAAAATGAGTTTTGATTTTTAGAAAATAAATAAAGAAATTGGGCCTAAAATGGGGCTTGAAATGCGACGATTTTTTGCCCAAAAAATAAGTTTAAAAAGGATTTTTAAATAAAAAATCGGAGTCGCCACTTGGTATAGAGTTAAGGTGTACCAAGTCACCTAAAATGAATTTTTTAAATAAAATTATGGAAAATCCTTTTTTAAACTACTCCTAAATTTATGAAAATCAGAGAAAAAGATTCAGCAGTCACATTTGAAGAGAGGGAAGGTAAGGATAAAAATCCAAGGCACCCTCTCAACCTAACCAAGGTTAATTGCGTGATTTAGTCAAGGATTTTCTTATTTTTAACCTAAAAATTTATCACATTTTGGAGGTATTTACATGAATGCAAACCTAGATCTAATTATCGGGGTCAGAATATTTTTTTGAAATTATTTGATGCAAATCGCATTAATTGCGATGCCCAAAAGTAAATTTTCGAAGAAGTCACGAATTGTGCAAAAATATGAAAGTCAAAGAGAAGTGAAAATAAAAATAAAAATAATAAAATAATTATATACGAAAACATGATCTAAAGGGGTGCATCATATCGGATACGGGGAGACTAATACTCGTGACTTAATTTTTCCTTTAATAGAGGGAATACAAGCGTGCTAACACTAGAAAATCAAACTCGTCCATATCCCATATGCAAGAGGCATTTCTCCTAATCTAATTAAGCAAATGTACTACTCTAGTTCTAATTCTTAAATGGAATGCAAGTCTAATGTCGTGTTTTCATACAAAGGGTAAGGAATATACATATAAAGGAAAATATAGGATAAGGGGTATAAATATAAGGGAATATGGGATAAAAAATGTACATATATAAGGAAAGTGTTATGGGAAAATGGTAAAACCCTAAAAAGTGAAAAATATGCATGAGATGAAGTGATTTTAACACACAATCATGATCTAACGCGTGGACGGGTTTCTAAAGGTATAGTATTGGACTAACCCAAATCTATGAGTTCTCACTAATATTAAACTAGTGGGAAATCGGAACAAAAGGCCACAACTAGCGTTGAACTAGTGTGGAATCAAGAAGGGGGTCACAACTAGCGTTGAACTAGTTTGGTGACGTCATATATTAATTTATAATTAACTAATCATGTAAAACTAATAAAAAAGCAAATAAATACATAAGTTCACATAAACACGTAGCAAATAAGCATGATATCTAGATGCAAGATCTTAGGAAAACGGTAAACACGTAATACATAGGCATGCAAGGCACACAAAACAAATAAAGCAAATAAAACCCTAACTATTACACTTGGGGCCCTAACTACAATCTAAGGGGGGAAGAAATAAAAATAAATAAATACCTAACTATTACATATACTATCTAAATACAGATCTCGAACCTCCTAACTATTACAACTTGGCATTCAAGTGCCTTTTAAATAATTAAAATTGAGCTAAAATAAATATTCAAAATTGAAACAAATAAAGCAGATAAAGAAATGAAATAAAACATTCAAAAGACATGCAATTAAACACATAAACTCACATAAGTACACATAGAGTCAAATAAAGTGAAAATAAGGGATAGTGTACCTCCCTTAAATTGGGACCCTAATGACACGAATTTACTTATTTACCCTCCAAAATAATAAAAAGGGTCAAGGGCACCACTTTAATTAATAAAATAATCACATGAAATGAAAATAAATACTAAATTAAAAATTAAACACGAAATGGAATCACTTAAGGTATTTACATAAAATGAACCATCCATGTTCAAGAAATTAAAGCAAACAATGACCTAATTAAAATAATTAAAAAGTTTTAAGAGTTTAAAATGAAATACTAATATTAATGGATTAAGATGGGACTTATCGAAATCACATGTTAAAACTTCACAAAAGATGAATGAAAACTCATTTTCTATAATCAAACAAACAAAATTACCTATAATTCCTAATTATTTTACTAAACACCAAGTCAAGCTATAAATCTACCAAACAATCATGAAACCTTCAAAAATTCATCCCAAAACTCATGAATATTCTGTCCAAGAATCAAATTAAAACATGCTAAAGGAAAACAATATGTTGAAGGGATAAAATTGATTATATTTTCCCAATTTTTGGGCCTTTAGAAGCATTAGTTGAAAAATTAGGGGGTAAAGTGTAATTTTTAAAAAAATATTTCATGCAACTCAACGAAGCTTTCTTCTTCAACCGAAAGCTCTCTTTCTACAACTTCACAACTATAACATTCAAGTCATACGCAGCTAACAAAATTCAAATAAACAGCAATCTTTTGAACCAAAACAACACTTTATGCACCTTGTCATCAAAACCCAACCATGTATTATGCATTCGTCAGGAATCTTCAGCTCAATTTACGCACAAAGACGACTGAAAACAGCCATGAACTCTCGCGGATCCATCAGCTAACCTCACAGAAACCTTAACCCAACAAGGAACCATGCAATGACATGAGATTAAAGACTCAAAAGCCCCTCTCCCCCGCTATATTCGCCAAGAAAAGAAGGCATCTTTCATTCATGGATTCCAAGGGAAGTTCCGAAACATAACTCGCATCATGAGTTGCAAAAACTTGAAGAGATAAATGAAATGACATTGCAATGATTAAACACATGATTTCAAAGCCCATCACAAAATCATGTCACCCAGGTTTCGAACAAGAGGATCAGCGAGCTAATCATGGAGGAATCCTCATCTCACTACTTAGAATAGAAATAGCAAGAGCAAACAACAACAACGAACAAGAAATTCAAGATGACGACCCCCCAATGCATGAAGATGAAAGGAACTAAAATATCTATCTAGGGGGGTACTTGATGTAGCTGTTTGGATCAAAACCAAGGCAGGAAAATGTGTGAAAAAGAACTACTAGAATTGCTTCGTTGCGGCTTCGAACCCGCACCAGTGAAGCCAAGCAGTGGTTTCTGGAGCTGAATTCGGGAGCTCTCTCAACGTTATTTGCAAGGGTAATCTGAACAATAATCCTTTTCCTAACTACCTAGTGTTTGCAGAAATCGAGATCTACTCGAAACAAGCTACCATGGAGGAGGAAATTGGGTCGTAAGGTAGCCCAAAAACCAACCTGTTGATGAACGCTTTTGTAGAAAAGTTTTGCTTTTTCTGGTTTTTCCTCTATCCCTTTTCTTGTTCCACCCCCTGCTCTCTCTCCTTTTTGTTCCTCAGATTCTCCCCTCCCTCTCTTTTCCTTCTTCGTTTTCCTTTCTTCTTTTTCTCTTACCCGCTACCTTTTCTCCCTCCTTTTTCAATCCCGAAACACTCTTTTTTTTCTGGTTTTTCTTTTCCTTGCTCAGCCCACTCACTCGTCTCCTTGCTACCCCCGATTCTTTTTCTTTTTCTTCCTTCAACTCTTAAGCCCAAGCTCTCTCCTTTTCCAGTTTTCTTCTCTCGTTTTTCTCCTCTACCCCGCAGTTTCCTCTCCTAGTCTTCTCTCTTTTGCTTCAGCCGAAAACCTCTCTTGGTTCCTCTTGCTTTTTCCTTCCAACCCTTTGCCTGAAAATCCCTTTCTTTTTTACTTGTTGTTCCTCAGCTCTCCATTTTCAGCCTCCCAAAACCCCCTTTCTTTCCCTCGTTTCTTGCTGGTTTTCTTTTGCTCCCTCTTTTAGTCGCAACCCGTTGCTTTCTTTTTCTTTTGGTTTCGTCCAGCTGCCACTCTCCCTTTACTCTCTAGTTTTTCTCTCCTTTCTCTTACCCTTTCTCTACTCAGCTGCTCCTCCTATCCCTTCTTTCTTCCAGTTGTGATCCTCAACTTTTATAGCTACCAGAAACCTTTCAAACCTAGCATCCGATGGCAGTTGTTTGCTGCATTTTTCTGTGGCATTTTGAGCCGTTTGATGGGTATTGATTCTAGAATTTTCCTAGTATTTACCACTAAGATGCGTTGGCATTGTACTGAAGGGTTTAAAAGGAAACAAATGTGAGAAAATGGGATCCAAAAATGGCCTCTGCCATTTTTTTCTTGCTGTCCGTGGCTTCGCCCCCCCTTTTTTTTAACAAAACTGATTTTAGTTCTTTGTTTTCTTCCTTTTCTTTTCTTTTTCGATGAATTAATTAATTAAAAGATGATTTTCTTAACAAAAATGAAAATAAAACAAAAGAAATGAAAAATTTAAACAAAGTCAACTAAAATGAAATAAAAATGCTAAAATTTTTGTGTTTGATTGATGATTTTTTCTTTTTTCTTCAATGAATTAATTAATAATAAAATGATTTTCTTAAAAAAATACAAATAAAATAAACAAAAATTTAAATAAAATCAACTAAAATGAAATAAAATAAAGGCTAAAATTTTGGTGTCTACAACTTGCCCCTCTTTGTCTGAATTTCGAAGAAACTTGAGACAAAAATGTAGACACCAAGTACTTACCTGTAGTTATTCTACCCTGAGTTGGAATATATAAGATCAATGGGATGAAAACCCGAACCTGCGGTATAGTAACCTCGTCAGTGGGATAAATACCCGAGCCTGCCTTCACTGATCAGTGGAATGAATACCCGAGTCTGTCTTCACTTGGTCAGTGGGATGAATACCCGAGTCTGCCTTCACTTGATCAGTGGGATGAATACCCGAACTTGCATTCACTTGGTCAGGGGAATAATATCCGAACTCGGCGTACCATTGATCAGTGGGATAATACCCGAACCTGTCATAACATCCGCCAATGGATAATACCCGAATCTGCCATTCCATTGGTCAGTGGGATGATACCCGATCCTGCCATTCCATTGGTTAGTGGGATGATACCCGAACCTGCCATTCTACTGGTCAATGGGATGGTACCCGATCTTGCCATTCCACTGGTCAGTGGGATGATACCCGA
Organism: Coffea humblotiana; assembly: GCA_023065735.1. NCBI lineage: Eukaryota > Viridiplantae > Streptophyta > Magnoliopsida > Gentianales > Rubiaceae > Coffea > Coffea humblotiana. The sequence continues at coordinate 13,876,523 of CM041212.1, read as the reverse complement.
TCCTGCCATTCCATTGGTCAGAGGGATAATATCTGAATCCGCTGTATTATTAATCAGTGGGATAATACCCGAGCCTGTCATATCATCCGCCAGTGGATAATACCCGAACCCGCCGTTCCATTGGTCAGTGGGATGATACCCGATCCTGCCATTCCATTGGTCAGAGAGATAATATCCAAACCCGCCGTACCATTGATCAGTGGGATAATATCCGAGTCTGTCATAGCATCCGCTAGTGGATAATACCCGAACCGTCCATTGGTCAGTGGGATGATACCCGATCCTGCCATTCAATTGGTCAGTGGGATAAAACCCGAACCTGCCATTCCATTAGTCAGTGGGATGATACCTGATCCTGCCATTCAATTCAAATTCAACATGATAAAACGGTTAGTGGGATACTACCCAAATCTGCTGAGATTCCAAATTCAACACGATAAAACGATTAGTGGAATATTACCCGAACCTGTCGAGATTTTTCAACGAGAAATTAAATTTGATTTTTCAAGAATAGGGGTAAAAGGGTGCGCGGCAAACGTTGAGACTTCACCAACAAGAAAATTAAACTTGATTTTTCAAGAATGGGGGTAGAAGGGTGCGCGGCGGACGCTGAGACTCGTCAACGAGAAGATTAAATTTGATTTTTCAAGAAGGGAGATAGAAGGGTGCGTGGCGGACGCTGAGACTCACCAACAAGAAATTAATTTAGATTTTGATTTGATTTGATTGATTTTTTTGGATTTTGGATTTTTTTTATTTTTTGATTATTTGATTATTTGATTTTTTTTGGGAGAATCTTTTCAAAAATAATTTGCCCCAATTTCAATCATTTATTGTGCAATCGATCATTTGTTTTGCATTATAACATTGTTATTCCTCCTTATCACTTTGATTCTTACTTCTTCCACGGTCTGAGTTATGAATATCCAATTCTTGGATAACATTCCACCATTATATAAAACTTTGCCCCAATTTTGTTATGCGAAACACGTATGTATCTGCAAGAGAAAAAAATAAATAATGCCACCACCATTCAACACGTCTAACTTTCGAGAAACATGTAAACATGAGTATTTAGGCGTTCTTCTCCGATATAGTGAGAACTTAATCTTTATTCTGAGAACTGTGTCAAGTTTCCTCAATTTTCAATGCTAACAAAACACTTGGTATGCAGGCTATTTCAATAAATCATAGGGGGTGCCATTTGATCAATCCCTGACATAGCAAAACTCATCTCTGCTCTGCGAACTATATTAAATTCTCTTAACTTCCCATGCTTATCCAACATGACATTTGGTATCCAGACAATTTCGATAATCACAGGGATTGCCATTCGATAAATGAGACCATGAAACTCATGAAAGAATATTTTATTTACATAAAATGATGAAAATCCTAATAATCATGAAAGTAACGATCTACCTTTATTGATAAAAAATTGATTTTAGGGAAATGAACCTGTACACTCAAAAGTTTATGTTTGATTAATCAAAACACTTTGATTCGCGAATAAAATGCCACGTCTGACCCTTTGGATATCATTCTTCCGAAATTCAATATTGGCGACCGAACCACAAGGCGAATAGAAATTCCAATGAACCGAGTTTTCAACCATTTCATTCCTAACTCACTTTCTCATTATAAAGCCCTACCTTAGCGCCCTTTCGGGTTTTCACTAAGGCTACCATTTCACCTTTTTATTTTCTTTTTCTCATTTTTCCATTTTCATTCCTCTTTTTCTTCCTTTCTTTTTCTTCTCTTCTCTTCTTCTTTTTTCTAAGGTGCCCTTTTGAGTTTTCACATAATGAACAAATCCCGCCGATAGCCTTTATCAATTCTGAAATGTGTTTTAAGAAATGGTGGCATCAGTGCAACAATCCTTCTCTTGAAAAATAGGTGAAAGTGTAGTGATATCATTTGCCATGTGATTTAGAAAATTTCCTTAAAAGAGGTGATGCAAAGAACGGAAGTCAGGACTTTCCATTTTTTGTAATGGAGTCCGGTGGGGTGCTTAGAAAAGTTAAGACTTGAAAGCAGATTTCAAAAGTGGTTTAAATGATCTGAAATCGCATTGTTGCATCAACCCTATATTAGGGTTAAATCAAAACTTGCCCCAGTTCACCCTCAACTGAAGTTCTTTTTTCATTTTCTTTTCCTTTTCCCCCCTTTTTTTCATCTTTTGAAACTTTCATAATTTGCCCTAATTTATTTTTAATTGAGATTTTCTTTTGTCCAGTTCCTTTTCTTTCATCTTTCCTTTAAAAAATCTAATTTGCCCCAGTGTGTGGTTTGCGATTCTCAGAAGTTGACAAACGAAATAATTTATTTTGAAAGTTCAAAAGGGATAACTAGGGATAAAATGTCCCAAGGAGAAAGGAAGAGGGCCTGGCTTTCATTCCATTCTTCGCATTAACCCTAAAAGGAAACTTTCATTTATCATACGAAAGATTTCTTACATATATCCGAATTGATCGGTTGAGGAAAAATTTGTCCATTCCACTTCTGTGAGAACGAGTGTTCTACCCCCTTGCCCATTGGTGCAAACTTGCTCTTAGCCTCGTCTTGTGCCGACAAAAGTTACCTCGACGCTTTGTCTTCTCGTCTGAATAGTCATGATTTGACCATTTTATGGTGAGCACGGGCCAATCCTTTTGATAGCATTGACCATGAAAAATGGCATTTAAATGCTTCTTATCAAGTGACCATAGATTCTTATTTCCTTAATATTGATCCCAATTCGGTTTGAGTTTTTTTTGTACCATTCGGGCCTCTTTGAAACACTTTCGCTACTTCTTCTCATTTTGAAATCCAAATTCACATTCGTGAGATCGCTGCCATCAAATGTCAGAACAGTGATATCCAAAAGGATTTTATTCTCGGCTATTTGAAAAGAATGTGTAAGTAACACAGTATATGAAAAACTGTATATTTTATTGAATTTCAAAATAAAGACTGTAGACACCAAATTTTTAATTTTAATTTTAATTTTTTTTATAATTATTATCTATTTTTATTGATTAATCTCATGACTTTCCTTTTAGACATTTTTTAGAATTTTAGATATCAAATTTTTAATTTAACTTTATTTATTATTTTTAGTGATAATTATTATTTATTTTTTTGCTCATTAGTCTCTTAATTTTTGTTTTAAGACATTTTTAGCATTAAAATTTATCGAAAAAGAAAATTGTTCACAAAAATATGTTTTAATTCTTTTAAATTCAATTTTATAAAAATTAGTTGTTTGTTTACCTAAATTAAGTGAAAATTAGTAAAATATATAATAAAATAAAAAAGAAAAATCATCAATCAAACACCAAAAATTTTAGTTTCTTATCTCCTTTTAGTTGATTTTGTTGATCTTATTTTTATTTTTATTTTTGTTAAGAAAATCATGTTATTATTGTTGTTAATTGATTCATCAAAAAAAAGAGAAAAAAAAAGCCACGAACAGAAGACGAGCATCAGTACAGAAAATTTGCAGCGGCAATTTGGATCCAATTTCCACCCAGTTGCTCGCATCTTTTTCTTTCCATTAGAGCCCCTCAGTACAAGAGACAAATGATCCTCCAATTCTTATCCCAAATCCACCATCCGATGGCTCAAGTTTGCTTTAGAAACCCACCATTCATCCTCACCTTTGAGGTGAGGGTTTTGGGGTTGTTGGGTCCCATAAAAGGGAGCTGAGCAAGAACAGAGGTAGAGGAGAATTTGTTGGCGGCTAGAGAAAAGAAACCGAGAGTGTGAGATAGAGAGTTTTGGGGGCTGGGCAAAGAAACCTACGGGCTGGACAGGAGAAAAGCTGAGGGAGGAAGGTGACGGCTGGACAGTAAAAATAGGGAGTGAAGGCTGAAGGTAGAGAATCTGGAAAAAAAAAGAAAGGAGAGTAACGGCTGAGGGCTAGACAAAGAGCGAGAGAGAGCAGAGGAAATCTGGGGAGTGAGTTTTGCCCTAGGACAAGAAGAAGTAAGATAGGGGGACGGCTGAAAGAGAGCTGGGAGTAGCGGTTGAGGGCTGAAAAGAGGCTACGGAGGGAGTGAATCGAGAGTGAGAGGAGTCTTGGGCTGGCAGGGAAGAAACAAGAACTGGAAAAGGAGAAGGGAAAAACTAAACTAGAAAGGTTGGGACTGAAGAGAAAGGAAGGAGGCTTTCGGGCAGCAAGGTGAAGGAAAAAGAAAAGAGAGCTTGCGGGGGAGAGTAGGAGAAGGGAATCGGGGAACGAAGCAAGAAAAAGAAGAAAGCTTCAAGTTACGGGCTTGGAGAGGAAGGAATCGAGAGAGTGAAGGGAGGGCTGAGGAAGAAGAACAGAGAAAGGCAAGGCTGAGGAAAAAGCTACGGGCTTGTAGAAAACTCCATAAAAATTACAATCTGCCCGTTTCCTTTGGTTTCATCTTCGTTCAAAAGTCATCCCCAGCTGCCAAAAAGGTAATTTCTTTCTCTTTTATTTCTGCGCATATGGTGTTGAATCTGCCTCAGAAGAGCTAAAACTCTTGTTGCAATTCTTCTTGTTGGTTTTTGTTTTCCCTACGTCTGCCTTGCTTTGTGAATCTGGTAGAAGATTTGGTGAGTTTAGGCTGGGGTTTTGGGGCAGAAATCTAGATCTTCTATAAGGTTGTGTCATGGTCTTTTGTTTGAGTTCATGACCGTATGCACGCTGGATGAAACCTAGGAAAATAGCGGACAGTTTCAGCAAGTTGAATTTCTGATGCTTCCTTCGTTGATGCCCCCTTCTTTCTGTTTTGCTTGTGTATTTCCTTTCATGTTGGTTTCCTACCAGTAATAGGTATAAGATGCATTTTTTTTGGTTTGGGACTGATTCGAACCATCTGCATGCCGATAATGAACCCAGAAACCATAGAAAGTTTCCTGAATGAATCTGGTTTGCAAGTTTTTCGTCCTAACTCAAATCTTACTTTATTTCGTGGGTGCTCAATCTGATATCTTTCGTAGGTTTTGTGTGGAAGATTAACAAAGATGTGAGTTTGTTTTCTTGTGTTGTCAATGACTGGTGCATAAACTTGTTAAAACTCCGCAAGCATCAAGGAAAGTTTCAGCGAAGCTGCGACCAGGTTGCGTTTCCTTGTTGATAAGTTATCGTGGTCACGGTTATTTAGTCTGGAAATGTCCGGCCAGAGTTTTTTTTTTTTTTTAGAAAATGCAGTCTTGCTTAAATCTGTTCATTGATCTGTGAGTTTTGCCGTGAAAATGGACAGCGAGCCATTTACTAATCTTTAAGCATCGTTTTCTCTTGTCTTTCTGTTTTGTGGTTTTATGGTTGCCCTGCGCATGAGGTTTTCCTTGTTTATATGGCTATGGTTGTCATTGTTTGGCTGCAAGATGTGATTTGCTGAAGTTTGTGTTTATAAGCAATGGCCATGGGTTTGTTAATTGAAGTGTTCAGTGTTGTCAAGAGGTGTTTGGGTGATAGGTTAGCTGGTTTTATTTGAAGTCCCATGTGAGATTTCTGCATCAAAATTGCAGAAAGCATTCGTTGCTGAAAAAGAAAGTTTTCTCATGGTTTTGTTTGGGATTTTCCGAAAGAATTTCGTGCTTTGCTCGTGGCTTTGCAGAAAAGGAGAAAGCTCGTTAATGTTTCCGTGATTTGGCTAGGAGTTTATAGAAGATATTGACTTGATTTGCTCCCTAGAGTAATGTCTTTTAGGTCTTCCTTTCATCACACAACATCCATGTGAACCTTTACATTTGGGAAACCCAGCAGATTGCAGTTTTTTAGATTCATATGTTCTTGGCTATCGTGTTTGATTTCTATTAACAAGGATGAATTCATGTTTATGTGAGTGTTGAAGTTTTAGGGGATTTTGGGGATAAATTTGCTGGCTTTGGTTTGGAACTGTGAGTGTTGCTTGAATAAGTTGTGAAAATGGCAGCTGGAAAAGTTGTAAAAACCCAACAAAGAAGATGAAGCTCCATAGCTGTGCATGAAAATAATTCGAAAAAATTGTACTCCACCCCCTCAAGTTCCCATAATGCTACTTTGGCCTGAAATCGGGAAAATATAATCAATTTTATCCCTTCAACTTGTTGTTTTTCCTTTGGCATGCTTCATTTGATTTTTGATAGAATATTCATGAGTTTTTGGGATGAAATTTTGAGGTTTAATAGTTTTTGAAAAAATTTATGATTTTAATTTGAATTTTTTAGTAAAAGTTTGGGTAACTTTATTGTTTAATCGTAATAAATTGGTTTTCATTTATTTTTGTGAATTTTAGCATTTGATTCGTAGGTTTCACTTTAAGTCCTTGATTTGAATTGATTTCCTTTAGATCCTTCATATTTGCAATAATAGTGATTTTGATCCTTTAATTTTTTTAATTCTTTCAAATTGGGTCCTTATTTGTGTTAATTTGTGAAATATGGTTTGTTTACTTTTATTTGAATACCTTGATTGATTAATTTTGTGTTTATCTCCATTTTTGTGATTATTTGTTAATTAAAATGATGCCTTGATACTTTTTTTATTATTTTGGAGGGTAAATAAGTAAATTCGTGTCATTAGGGCCCCAACTCAAGGGAGGTACACTCTATCCCTTATTTCTACTTTATTTGACCCTATGTGCACTTATGTGACTTTATGTGTTTAATTGCATGCCTTTTGAATGTTTTTCTTTCATTTATTTGTTTTAGTTATTTAATTTAGTATAATTATTTTATTTTTGGTTATTCGCAAGGTATTTAAACGCCAAAATTGTAATAGTTAGGTATGTATTTTATATATTTCATTTTTCCCCTTAGATTGTAGTAGGGTCCCTCTGATGTAATAGTTAGGGCTTTATTTATTTTATTTTTGCTTTGTGTGTCTTGCATGTTTATGTGTTACGTGTTTACCGCTTTCTTAGGATTTGCTACGTGTTTATGTGAATTTAAGTGTTTATTAGCTTTTATTAGTTTTACATGATTAGTTAGTTATAAAATAAATGTATGACGTCACCACACTAGTCCAACGCTAGTTGTGGCTCTCCTTTCCGATTCCACACTAGTCCAACGCTAGTTGTGGCCCTTGGTTCCGATTTCCCACTAGTCCAACGCTAGTGAGGATTCATAGACATGGGCTAGTCCAACGCTAGACCCTTAGGACCCCTTCTTGCGTTAGATCATGTTTGTGTGACAAATCACTTCATCTCATGCATGTTTTTTTTACTTTTTAGGGTTTTTACCATTTGGCATGACATTTTCCACTATATGTATATCCCTTATCCCATATTTCCCCTATATGTATATTCCTTACCCCTTTGTATGAAAACATGACATTAGACTTGCATTTCATTTAAGAATTAGAATTAGAATAGTACATTTGCTTGATTAGATTAGGGATAATCCCTTGGATATGGGATATGGACGAGTTTGATTTTTTAACCTTAGCACGCTCGTATTCCCTCTATTAAAGGGAAAATTGAGTCACGAGTATTAGTCTCCCCGTACCCGATATGATGCATCCCTTTAGATCATGTTTTCGTATATAATTATTTTATTTATTTTATTTTTATTTTCACTTCTCTTTGAGTCTCATATTTTTGCACAATTCGTGACTTCCTCGAAAGTTTACTTTTGGGCGTCGTAATTAATGCAATTTGCATCAAATAATTTCGAAAAAATATTCTGACCCCGATAATTAGGTCTAGATTTGCATTCATGTAAATACCTCCAAAATGTGATAAATTTTTAGATTAAAAATAAGAAAATCCTTGACTAAATCACACAACTAGTTTTGGCTAGGTTGAGAGAGTACCTTGAATTTTTATCCTTGCCTTCCCTCTCTTCAAATGTGACTCCCGAATCTTTTTCTCTGATTTTCGTAGACTTAGGAGTCGTTTAAAAAGGGTTTTCCATAATTTTATTTAAAAAATTCATTTTAGATGACTTGGTACACCTTAACTCTATACCAAGTGGCGACTTTGATTTTTTTTATTTATTTGAAAACCCTTTTTAAACTATAATTTAGGCCAAAAATCGTCGCATTTTTTAAACCCCATTTCCGCCCTTTCCATTTTCTTATTCATTTTATTTACAATAAAAATCATTTTTAATTAAAGTTAAATCGAAATCATTTTTATAAAACCCGTTATTTTTCTCATTCAAAAATGGGGCGCGACAGCTGGCAACTCCACTGGGGACTTAGAGGGTCCGAGCAAATTTGATTTAGTCGATCTTTTTCTTCTTTTAACCTTTTTATATATCACATTTGAAGGTTTAGGGTTGCATTTTTTCTTTTTTAGGGTTTATCGTATCTAACACACAATCGTCTCAAATATTCACGTATGCGATCATTTATGTGTTTACTTCTCATTTGTGATTGTATATCACGCTTGCATTTTGGGTGGGGGGAAGTAGTCACCCTAGAACCTTCGCCCGCGTTTGATGGTATTTGATCCTTCCCTTCGATAGGGGCACTTCATACGTGCATACGTTTTATTTTATAAACCCCTCATTTCTTTTTTACTTTTAGTGGTTGTCATACCACTCTTTCCTTATTAGGATTAGATCGATCCACTTGGACATGTGGTCGTGGCACGACGTGCACGTAGCAATGTCCGAGGGATCACCCGAACCACCGACTCTTGGGCATTGGGATTGATGACCCTTCGCCTTTGGTCTGAAGGTTTGGGAGTCTGAAGTCTTGTCAAAATCTAGGTGCATTAGCGAGCCCCAACCTCATGCATCCATGATTAGATTACCTAGGTTAGAGTCGACCATACCCAACTAGAAATACTAGGCACGAATGGAGGGATCCCACCCTTCTTTCTTTAATTTTCTTTTTACTTTTTGTGTTATCTAAATTGCTCCAACGTGTTGTGTGATTATTTGTTTAACTAACATTTCCTTGTTTTTCCATCTTTTGCATTCATAAACAATAAGCAATAAGCATTCTGGCGTGATACGCTTTTAGAACCTACCCTCTTGAATAGGTTATTGCACGTTTAAATTTCAATGTATTGCATTCAGAGATTAATAATTGCGTATCATTTTAGACCTACCCTAGTATATAAAAGGTCCCGTTAGGTCATGTTTCATTTCAAATTGCATATTTAATCGCTTTGATAAATTGGCATCATGCATAAGCCTTAGAGGGAATGCCATTTAGGGGATCCCGTGATAGGAATAAGCCGCCTCGCGTCTCGGATATGTAATCCAATGAGACTTGCACGTCTATATTTCTTGTACCATCCAAAGGGGTAGTGCACAAGGTAAGGTAGGATCCGATCTTTCCCATTATAATCGAGCGATTTTTGCACATTAGAATATGAGTATCTAACAATCATTTTTTGGCCATTATAACATAGTTGATAAAACTCCCTTGCGTAAAGGACATTAATTTGAAAAAATTCACAAATAATTCCTTATTATTAAGATGGTAAATATATTGAGGCCAAATCTTGATTTTAGAAGGCTCATAGACTGATGTATTACAATGAATTTTTGAAACTACTAATGGACATTCAATTCAATCAATTTTCAACTAAACCATCAAATTCATCCAATCCATTTTATCAATTAATCCATTTTTAGGACAATCTAGTCATTTTTGAGTAAATCATCAATTTTATTAATTTGACCAATTTACCCTTTTTAAGGTGATCCAGTCACTTTTGAATAAATTATCAAAATTCATTCAATTCATTTGACCAGTTTACCCTTTTTTAGGATGATCTAGTCATTTTTGAATAAATTTTCAAACTCATTTTGACCAAGTGTATCCATTTTAGGCCGATCTAGCAGAGTTCATCAATTTCATCCGATCCACTTGACGACTTAGGGTTTTGATGGCAAATTCAGAACTGAAATGGCTAGTTGTTTTGAGAAAAATCATCCATGGAATTCATTCAATTTGGATAGATTAGGGTTTCTAGCTATTACAATGGTTAAATCAATTTGTACGAATTCCTATGCAATTGGCTCAAAATTTTCAAATCACCTTCAAATCGAATGGCAATAAGTTGATCGGATCCATCAGGTATTGTATAGTGTCTACCCTGAAAGATTACATTTTCATACTAGGCCAACCCTTGGCATAAAAAAGGGGTCCCCCAATAGAACATGCATCAGAATTACCTCAATATATACTAACTCGTGTCTTTCTCTTTTTCTTTTTCTTTCTTTTCTTTTCTTGCTTTGCTAACAACCGGTCAAGAGATAATGCTAAATAAGGTTTTCTAAAATGTCAGGTGTTTTTCAAAAATAGCTATACAAAAAAACCCCATCGTTACACGATCACATAGCCGAGCTTCGAGAATTAGTGTAAACATGAGTACGCATCCAGAATCGTCTGATAGGTCTGTAACGACATCGTCAGCCAACCTGGAAAACCTGGGAGCTCAACTGAGCGAAGTTTTGAACAAATTTAATGAGCTAAGCATGGAAATGACGGCCCAACGACGTGTAGTCGATCAGTTAGTTGCTGGAAGTGGCAGCGGTACTCAACATGAGCCTTTACCCGCTAGTCAAATTGAACCACAACTGCTATCTATATCTCATACTCAAACCTCTTTTCCTCCACATCCACCTGAAGAAGCTTTTACCTATCCCACTCATGGCCTACCACCTACCTACGCACCTAACATCCAAATCAATCCTTCTTATGCTCAAATTCCCCAAAATTATCCATCGATTAGTATGAACATGCCATTCGAACCTCAAGGACCACCCTATTATTCCACTGCAGAGCCATTCATGTTAGACGTCGCTGCCCAAGGAAAAGTTGAAATTGGGGAACCCTCCGTACCAATTGACAAGGGTCTGTTAAAGAGATTGGATCGGTTCGACGAATTTATAAGGAAGAGCCAAGATGTGAGCAAGTAAGGAGGTTTGGATTACAATGAACTGTGTCTTTTCCCAGACATGCAATGGCCGTTGGGTTTCAAAACGTCCAAATTCAATAAGTATGATGGAACTGGTAACCCCAAAACGCATTTAAGATTATTTGCAAATAAGTTGGGAAAACCAGTAGATGATGAAAATTTGCCAATACGTTTATTCCTCGAGAGTCTAGAAGGCGACGCGTTGGATTGGTATTCCAATTTGAAGCTTGAGGATATGAGGTCTTGGCTTGATTTGTCAACCGCTTTTGTGAAGCAGTACGAATACAATTGCGAGCTCGCTCCAACGAGGACCACATTGGAAGGGACCAAGAGAAAAACCATCTGAGGACCACAAGACGTATGCGAAGAGATGGAGGAAAATGGGCGCCAAGGTGGAGCCTCCCATGACTGAAGATGAGATTGTTCGTACGTTCATCAAAACTTATGACCCGCCCTATTTTGAGGAAATTTTTCGAATGATTAGGTGTTCCTTTGCCGAGATTGTTAACAAATTGGAAGAATTTGATGAGTTTGTGAAGGCCGGAAAATTATTAATGTGTCAACATTGAAGATGCAACTGGAGGCTCTACAAGGCCAGAATAACAGTGGGAAGAAGTCCCAATTTAAGGACAAAGAAGGGGAAATTGCTTTTGTTTGGGATCAGGGCCCCTCGACCAAACCTAGATTTTCAAATCGCCCCACTTATTCATCACCCTACCCATATCACCCAAACTCCCGTCCTATCTACCATACTACCATTAATCATTTTTTATCTCAACCAAACTACACAAATGTACCCATACCACCCGTCCCAATTTTTCAACCCAACCCTCAAATTCGACCTCGTCTACCTTATAACCCCAGACCTGCTCCACTAAACAAGCAGACTTACAACCATCCTCAAACCAACAAAATACAAAACCCCGGCCGATCCCGAACTTTTACCAATATAGGCCAGCCCATTGAACAACTGTACGAACAGCTCAAAATCGCCGGTAAAATTGATGACATACCTCCTCTAAATTGCCCTCGTCGAGGTTTCTCTGTTGGGTACGATTCTCAAGCCGTTTGTGCCTACCATTCTGGAGCGCCTGGTTCATCCACTGGTAACTGTTGGGTACTAAAATATAAGATCCAAAACATGATCGAAGCAGGGGATATAGTGTTAAGGAAAAGGGAAGAACAAGGACCCGAGCACAAATATGAATCTTTTTCTTGAACACAAGGACACCATCACGGCATTTACCCCCAATGAAGAAATTTGAAAATCCTAGAAGGGCCTGAATTAGTGAGATTCCTCCCTTTTGAAGGGAAGTTTCGATAAATCTGGGGAATTGTTTTGGTTAAAGCCAATGAAAATTGTTTATGCACGTGTTTTTTGTTTAAATATGTTTTTGTAAATAGTTTTCAATCAAGCGACTTTTAAAGACACATTTCGTTTCGCAAGTAACATGATATTAAGTTTGGTTTTTCTTTCTTAAAATGCAATAAAGTGTATAGTTTTATATATGTATTGGGATTTACACATTCTTTTCAGATGGTCCAGAATAAAACCCCCTGACCCTTTGGATATTACTATTCCAGAATTTGATGGTTGTACTCTCGATACCGCATGAATGTAGGAATAGCGAGGAGGTATCCAAACATACTTCAAAGAGATTCGAAGGAGGAACTCAGACCAAATGGGGATCAAGATGAAGGAAATAAAATTAAGGGTCATTTGAATAAAAAGCAAAAAAAGGAGGCTGATGGAAGTAACCAAATACAGTCAAAAGAAAGGACCTGTGCTTACAATAAAAGGGTCAAATCGTGACCAATCGGAAAGAGATAGCGTGACTACTCAGACGAGAGATAAAATGTTGAGGCGACTATTGTCAGTGCGAGATTGGAAAGGGTTTGTTGTCAAAAAAAAAGAGGAAAAGAAAAGAAAAGGAAGGGTATTGCCGGCGGATCACTTATGTTTCACCGATATGGATGAACAGGAGTCTTCCTCAGTCAATTAGTTCAGATACATGAAAGAAATTTCGCATTAATGGTAGTTTCCTTTCAGAGTTAATGCAAAGAATGGAATGAAAAGTCAGGCTCTCTTCTTTTCCAATCAAACACTCTATCCCTAGTTATCCCTTTTGAACCTTCAGAATAGATTATTTCGTTTTGGCAACCCTTAAGAATCGCAAACCCACACTGGGGCAAATTTAGTTTTGGAAAAGAAAGAAAAAGCCCCACATTGGGGCAAATTTAGTTTCGGAAAAGAAAAAGAGAGGGAAAAACCCCACACTAGGGCAAATTCAATTTTTTAAGGAAAGTTGAAAAGAAAAGGAAATGAGCAAAAGAAACCTCAGTTAAAAATAAACTGGGACAATTTGAAAATTTCAAAAGATGAATGGGATGAGAGAAGGAAAAATGAAAAATGAAAGAGAAGAAACCTCAGTTGAGAGTAAATTGGGGCAAGTTTTGGGTTTTAACCCTAATATAGGGTTGATGCAACAATACGATATCAGATCATTTAAACCACTTTTGAAATTTGCTTTCAAACCTTAACTTTTCTAAGCACCCCACCTGACCCCATTTACCAAAAGTCGAAAGTCCTGACTTCTGTTCTTTGCAATATCTCTGCCAAGAATTTTCTAATTAATTCGCAAATGATGTTCATATATTAATGCCACGAAATGTTTTAGATGTATTTTTGAATTGATTAGTTATGAGGCTGACACTGCTCATCATGTGAAAACCCGCAAGGACGCTTTTAAAAGAGAAAAAGGAGGAAAAGAAAAGCAGAATATAAGAAAAGAAAAAAAATGAAAAATGAAAATAAAAGAAGAAAATAAAAAAGGTGGGGGTAATTTTAGTGAAAACCCAAAAGGACGCTAAGGTAGGGTTTTATGAGGAAAAGTGAGTTCGGATTTGAAAAGCTGGTGACTCCAGTTCATGGGAATTCCTCTTCACATTGTGATTTTTCTGCCGGTATTGAATTCCCCGACGGATGATATCCAAAGGGTCAAGTATGACAATTTGTTCGAGATCAAAGTGTTTTGGTTTATCGCAATAAAATTGTTGAGTTTACAAGTTCATTTCTCTAAAATTAATTTTCTTTCAAATAAAAATAAGTGATTGTTTTCATGTTACTTGGATTTCATCATTTTGTGTAAAAAAAATATTTTTCTTAAATTTCCATGATCTTATTTATCTCTTTGGGTTTATCAAATGGCAATTTCTCTGATTTATCGAAAATTCCTGGATACCAAATGTCATACCTCATTAGCATTGGAAGTCAACGAAACTTGATCAGATCACAGAGCAAAGTTGAATTTTTCGCAACATCGAGGGAAAAACATCAAAGTACTCATGTTTACACGTTTCTTGAAAGTAGGATTGATCGGATGGTGGTGGCATTATCTGTTATTATGATTATTTCTATTTTTTGCAGGTTCGAATACCAAAAAGCAAAACTGGGGCAAATTTTTTATAATTGTGGAATGTCACCCAAGAATTGAGCGATTCAGACCGAGGAAGGGTGAATCAAATCTCTAACGAGGAGCAACCATGCCGTAATGTAAATTGAATGATCGGTGGCACAAAAATTGATCAAACTGGAGCAATTTTTGAAAAAAAAATTCAAGTAAATATTCAAGATTTTTTTTTTGCAATAACGTGCCTTCTATCACCGTTAACATCGAGTTTATCTCACTAACGTGTTTTTGATATCCGTTAGTATTGGGTTTAACCCACTAACGTGGATTATATCACCGTTAGCATAGAGTTTATCTCACTAACGTGTGTTTCGTTTTTTTCTCCGTCAGCATTGGGTTTAACCCACTAACGTGGATTCTATCACCGTTAGCATAGAGTTTATCTCACTAACGTGTGTTTTCCTTGACCGTTAGCATCGAGTTTATTTCACTAACGTGTTTTTAATATCCGTTAGCATTGGGTTTAACCCACTAACGTTGATTCTATCACCGTTAGCATAGAGTTTATCTCACTAACGTGTGTTTTCCTTGACCATTAGCATCGAGTTTATCTCACTAACGTGTTTTTTATATCCGTTAGCATTGGGTTTAACCCACTAACGTGGATTCTATCACCGTTAGCATAGAGTTTATCTCACTAACGTGTGTTTTCCTTGACCGTTAGTATCGAATTTATTTCATTAACGTGTTTTTGATATCCGTTAGCATTGGGCTTAACCCACTAACGTGGATTTTATCATGTTAGTATCGAGTATTGACTCACTAACGGTGTGTTATATTTTACCACCGTTAGTATTGAGTATTGATCACTAGCGTGTGTTATATTTTTTCCATCCGTTAGCATTGGGTCCAACCCACTAACGTGTCTTTTGAATATCACTTTGGGCTTGAATTTTATGCCACCAACCTCAGTTCCAGTTCAAGGCAGAATAAATACAGGTAAATACAGATAAGTATTTGGTGTTTACGTTTTTGTTTCGAGTTTTTTCGAAATTCAGGCAAAGAGGGGCAAGCTGTAGACACCAAAATTTTAATTTTAATTTTTTTAATAATTATTATCTATTTTTATTTATTAATCTCATGACTTTGCTTTTAGACATTCTTTAGCATTTTAGATATCAATTTTTTAATTTAGCTTTATTTATTATTTTTAGTGATAATTATTATTTATTTTTTTGCTCATTAGTCTCTTAATTTTTGTTTTAAGACATTTTTTAGCATTAAAATTTATCGAAAAAGAAAATTGTTAACAAAAATATGGTTTTAATTCTTTTAGATTCGATTTTATAAAAATTAGTTGTTTGTTTACCTAAATTAAGTGAAAATTAGTAAAATATATAATAAAATAAAAAAGAAAAATCATCAATCAAACACCAAAAATTTTAGTTTCTTATCTCCTTTTAGTTGATTTTGTTGATCTTATTTTTATTTTTATTTTTGTTAAGAAAATCATGTTATTATTGTTGTTAATTAATTCATCAAAAAAAAGAGAAAAAAAAGCCACGAACAGAAGACGAGCATCAGTACAGAAAATTTGCAGCTGCAATTTGGATCCAATTTCCACCCAGTTGCTCGCATCTTTTTCTTTCCATTAGAGCCCCTCAGTACAAGAGACAAATGATCCTCCAATTCTTATCCCAAATCCACCATCCGATGGCTCAAATTTGCTTTAGAAACCCACCCTTCATCCTCACCTTTGAGGTGAGGGTTTTGGGTTGTTGGGTCCCATAAAAGAGAGCTGAGCAAGAACAGAGGTAGAGGAGAATTTGTTGGCGGCTAGAGAAAAGAAACCGAGAGTGTGAGATGGAGAGTTTTGGGGGCTGGGCAAAGAAACCTACGGGCTGGACAGGAGAAAAGCCGAGGGAGGAAGGGTGACGGCTGGACAGTAAAAATAGGGAGTGACGGCTGAAGGTAGAGAATCTGGAAAAAAAAAAGAAAGGAGAGTAACAACTGAGGGCTAGACAAAGAGCGAGACAGAGCAAAGGAAATCTGGGGAGTGAGTTTTGCCCTAGGACAAGAAGAAGTAAGATTGGAGGACGGCTGAAAAAGAGCTGGGAGTAGCGGCTGAGGGCTGAAGAGAGGCTACGGAGGAGCGAATCGAGAGTGAGAGGAGTCTTGGGTTGGCAGGGAAGAAACAAGAACTGGAAAAGGAGAAGGGAAAAACTAAACTAGAAAGGTTGGGACTGAAGAGAAAGGAAGGAGGCTTTCGGGCAGCAAGGTGAAGGAGGCTTTTAGGACTGATTCGAACCATCTGCATGTTTGCGTTTCCTTGTTGATAAGTTATCGTGGTCACGGTTATTTAGTCTGGAAATGTCCGGCCAGAGTTTTTTTTTTTTTAGAAAATGCAGTCTTGCTTAAATCTGTTCATTGATATGTGAGTTTTGCCGTGAAAATGGACCAGCGAGCCATTTACTAATCTTTAAGGCATCGTTTTCTCTTGTCTTTCTGTTTTGTGGTTTTATGGTTGCCCCTGCGCATGAGGTTTTCCTTGTTTATATTGCTGTGGGTTGTCATTGTTTGGCTGCAAGGTGTGATTTGCTGAAGTTTGTGTTTATAAGCAATGGCTATGAGTTTGTTAATTGAAGTGTTCAGTGTTGTCAAGAGGTGTTGGGTGATAGGTTAGCTGGTTTTATTTGAAGTCCTATGTGAGATTTCTGCAATCAAAATTGCAGAAAGCATTCGTTGTTGAAAAAAGAAAGTTTTCTCATGTTTTGTTTGGGATTTTCCGAAAGAATTTCGCGCTTTGCTCGTGCTTTGCAGAAAAAGAGAAAGCTCGTTAATGTTTCCGTGATTTGGCTAGGAGTTTATAGGAAGATATTGACTTGATTTGCTCCCTAGAGTAATGTCTTTTAGGTCTTCCTTTCATGACACAACATCCATGTGAACCTTTGCATTTGGGAAACCCAGTAGATTGCAGTTTTTTAGATTCATATGTTCTTGGCTATCGTGCTTGATTTCTATTAACAAGGATGAATTCATGTTTATGTGAGTGTTGAAGTTTTAGGGGATTTTGGGGATAAATTTGCTGGCTTTGGTTTGGAACTGTGAGTGTTGCTTGAATAAGCTTGTGAAAATGGCGGCTGGAAAAGTTGTAAAAACCCAACAAAGAAGATGAAGCTCCGTAGCTGTGCATGAAATAATTCGAAAAAATTTGCACTCCACCCCCTCAAGTTCCCATAATGCTACTTTGGCCTGAAATCAGGAAAATATAAATCAATTTTATCCCTTCAACTTGTTGTTTTTTCCTTTGGCATGCTTCATTTGATTTTTGATAGAAATATTCATGAGTTTTTGGGATGAAATTTTGAGGTTTAATAGTTTTTTGAAAAAATTTATGATTTTAATTTGAATTTTTTAGTAAAATTTTGGTAACTTTGTTGTTTAATCGTAGTAAATTGGTTTCATTTATTTTTGTGAATTTTAGCATTTGATTCGTAGGTTTTCACTTTAAGTCCTTTGATTTGAATTGATTTCTTTTAGATCCTTCATATTTGCATAATAGTGATTTTGATCGCTTAATTTCTTTAATTCTTTCAAATTGGGTCCTTATTTGTGTTAATTTGTGAAATATGGTTTGTTTACTTTTATTTGATACCTTGATTTGATTAATTTTGTATTTATCTTCATTTTTGTGATTATTTGTTAATTAAAGTGATGCCTTGACGCTTTTTTTATTATTTTGGAGGGTAAATAAATAAATTCGTTGTCATTAGGGTCCCAACTCAAGGGAGGTACACTCTATCCCTTATTTCTAACTTTATTTGACCCATATGGTGCACTTGTGTGACTTTATGTGTTTAATTGCATGCCTTTTGAATGTTTTTCTTTCATTTATTTGTTTTAGTTATTTAATTTAGTATATTTATTTTATGTTTGGGTTATTCGCAAGGCATTTAAACGCCAAAATTGTAATAGTTAGGTATGTATTTTATATATTTTCATTTTTTCCCTTAGATTGTAGTAGGGGTCCCTCTGATGTAATAGTTAGGGTTTTATCTGTTTATTTTTGCTTTGTGTGTCTTGCATGTCTATATGTTATCGTGTTTACCGCTTTCTTAGGACTTTGCATCTAAGATACCATGCTTAATTTGGCTACGTGTTTATGTGAATTTAAGTGTTTATTAGCTTTTATT
Source organism: Coffea humblotiana (assembly GCA_023065735.1). Lineage (NCBI taxonomy): Eukaryota > Viridiplantae > Streptophyta > Magnoliopsida > Gentianales > Rubiaceae > Coffea > Coffea humblotiana. Next base: position 13,858,106 of record CM041212.1, on the reverse strand, counting down.
ATTTTTACATGATTAGTTGATATAAAATAAATGTATGACGTCACCACACTAGGTCCAACGCTAGTTGTGGCCCCCCTTTCCGATTCCACACTAGTCCAACGCTAGTTGTGGCCCTTGGTTCTGATTTCCCACTAGTCCAACGCTAGTTGAGGACTCATTAGACATGGGCTAGTCCAATGCTAGACCCTTAGGACCCCTTCGTGCGTTAGATCATGTTTGTGTGACAAATCACTTCATTCTCATGCATGTTTTTTTTACTTTTTAGGGTTTTTACCATTTGACATGACATTTTCCACTATATGTATATCTCTTATCCCATATTTCCCTATATGTATATTCCTTACCCCTTTGTATGAAAACATGACATTAGACTTGCATTTCATTTAAGAATTAGAATTAGAATAGTACATTTGCTTGATTAGATTAAGGATAACCCCTTGGATATGGGATATGGACGAGTTTGGTTTTTTAGCGTTACCACGCTCGTATTCACTCTATTAAAGGGAAAATTAAGTCACGAGTATTAGTCTCCCCGTACCCGATATGATGCATCCCTTTAGATCACGTTTTCGTATATAATTATGTTATTTATTTTATTTATTTTATTTTTATTTTCACTTCTCTTTGAGTCTCATATTTTGCACAATTTGTGACTTTCTCGAAAGTTTACTTTTGGTCGTCGCAATTAATGCGATTTGCATCAAATAATTTCGAAAAAATATTCTGACCCCGATAATTAGGTCTAGATTTGCATTCATGTAAATACCTCCAAAATGTGATAAATTTTTAGGTTAAAAATAAGAAAATCCTTGACTAAATCACGCAACTAGCCTTGGTTAAGTTGAGAGGGTGTTTTGGATTTTTATCCTTGCCTTCCCTTTCTTTAAATGTGACTCCCGAATCTTTTTCTCTGATTTTCGTAGACTTAGGAGTCGTTTAAAAGTGTTTTCCAAAATTTTATTTAAAAAGTTCATTTTAGGTGACTTGGTACACCTTAACTCTATACCAAGTGGCGATTCCGATTTTTGTTTTATTTTAAACCCTTTTTAAACTATAATTTGGGCAAAAAATCGTCACATTTTTAAACCTCATTTCGGCCCTTTCCATTTTCTTATTCATTTTCTTTACAATAAAAATCATTTTTTAATTAAAGTTAAATCGAAATCATTTTTATAAAACCCGTTATTTTCTCATTCAAAAATAGGGCGCGACAAATACCAAATTTAATAGCATGTTATTTGTTAAACAAGACGTGTCTTCAAAAGCCACTTGATTGAAAACTATTTACAAAAACATAGTTAAACAAAAGACACATGCATGAACAATTTTTCATTGGTTTTAACCAAAACAATTTCCCAAATTTATCGAAACTCCCTTCAAGAGGAAGGGATTTCACTAATTCAGCCCCTTCCAAGATTGGTGTCCTTGTGTTCAGGAAGAGGATTCGAACTTGTACTCGGTCCTTGTTCTTCCCGTTTCCTGAACACTATATCTCCTGCTTCGATAATATCTTGAATTTTATGTTTCAATGCCCTACAATTATTAGTGGAATGCCCGGGAGTTCCAGAATGATAAGCGCAGACGGCTTGAGGATCATAATCACGGGAAAATCTTTTAAGATAGATTTTGGGAGGTATAACACCAATTTTTCCGGCAGCTTTGAGTTGTTCGTATAATTGATCGATAGGTCGGCCCAAATTGGTGAAGGTTTGATATGGGGTTGGGTTTTGAATTTTACGGTTTAGAGGATAAGTTCGGTTATTTGGTCGAAAAGGTCTTGGATGATAAGGAGGGCAAGATTGAGTTTGAAGATTGGGTTGAAAATATGGGACCGTAGGATAGGTGGGTTTACATAGTTTGATCGAGATCGAGAGTGATTGACAGTAGTTTGATAAACAGGATATAGGTTTGGGTAATATGAGTAGGAGTATGAGTAAGTAGGTTGACTAGCGGGTAAGAGATTATGCTGAACATCGTTGTTGCTACCAGCAAACTAATTGATCAATCATACGCCGTTGTGTAACCATCTCTTCGCTTAGCTCATTAAATTTGTTTAATGCTTCGCTCAGTTGAACTCCCAGATTTGCAAGGTCAGTTGGAGGTGTCATTGCAGACCTATTAGATGATTCAGGATGTGTACTCATGTTTACACTATTTCTCAAAAACTTGACCACGTGATCGGTGTATCGATGGGGCTTTTTCATGTAGCTATATTTACGATTACCTGAAAATTTAGGAAAAACTCTTATTTAAATTCTCCTTTTGATTAACTGCTGACAAAAAGAAAAGAAAGAAAAAGAAAAAGACATGAGTTAGTATATATTGAGGTAATTCGGATGCATGTCTTATTGGGGAACCCTTTTTGTACCAAGGGTAGCCTAGAATGAGAATGCAATCCTCTAGGGTAGTACATACAATACCTGATGAATCCGACCAACCTATTGAGTGAAAAATAATTTGAAAAATTTGGCCAATTGGAATAAGAAGGGGCATTTGTCCTAAAAAAGAGGACAAAGTCTGAATGTATTGCTTGCTTTGATCAACACATAAAATGATATGTAAAAGAGTCTACTCTTGAAAGGATAGCCATGCCTCCACTAGTTTATTCAGTTATTTTTGGATCGAGACCCTAAAAGAGAATAAACGAGTTAGTGGATCGGATGAAATTTGATGATTTATTCAAAATTGACTGGACCACCCTAACAAAATGGGTAAACTGGTCAAATGAATTGAATGAAATTGATAATTATTCAAATTTGAATGGATCACTCTTAAAATGGGCAAATGGGTCAAGTTGAATTGAATTAAATTGATAATTTATTAGAATTGAATGGATTACCCTTAAAATGGGTAAATGGGTCAAGTGAATTGATAATTTATTCAAAATTGAATGGATCACCCTTAAAATGGACAAATGGGTCAAGTGAATTGAATGAAATTGATAATTTATTCAAAATTGAATGGATTACCCTTAAAATGGGTAAATGGGTCAAGTGAATTGAATGAAATTGATAATTTATTAAAATTGACCGGATTGTCCTAAAAATGGGATTGGATAAGATTGATGGTTTATTTCAAAATTGACTAGATTGTTCTAAAAATGAATGAATGGATTGAGTTAATGATTTATTCAAAAATGACTAAATTGTTCTAAGAGTGAATGAATTAATCAAATGGAGTTAATGATTTATTTAAAAATAAGTAATTTGTTTCAAAAATGACTGAATTGTCTTAAAAATGAATGAATTGAAAAAGTGGATGGGATGAAATTGATGAATAAAATGGTCGAATGGATTGAATTAGATATGTCCTAAAAAGTGAACAACCAATTCAAATGGATTGAAAGGAGTGGATGTTTTATTCAAAAATGAATTGAATTGTCTGCCCTTTAGTTGTTTCAAAAAATTTATTGCGATGTATTAGTCTATGAGCTTTCTAAAATCAAGATTTGACCTCGATTCATTTATCATCTCAACAATGAGGAATTATTTGTGATTTTCTTCAAATTAATGTTCTTTACGCAAGGGAATTTTACCAACTATGTTAAAATGGCCAAAAGATGATTATTAGATGCTCATATTCTAATGTGCAAAATTGCTTTGCCCATCTTTGAAAGAATCGGATCCTACTTTACCTCGCGCACTACCCCTTTGGATAATATAAAAATATAGACGTGCAAGTTTCATTGGATTACGCATCCGAGACACAAGGTGGTTTATTCCTAACGTGGGATTCCTTACATGGCGTTCCCTTTAAGGTTTATGCATGATGCCAATTTATCAAAACAATTAAATACACAATTTGAAATGAAACATGACCTAAGGAACCCTTTATATGCCAGGTTAGGCCTAAAATGATATGCAATTATTAATTTATGAATGTAATATACCAAAATCTTTAAACGTGCAATAACCTATCTAAAAGAGGTAGGTTCTAAAAAAGGATCATACCAGACCTCTTATTTCCTAGTATTTGTGCATGCAAAAGATAAGAAACAAGGAAAGTTAGTTCAACACATAACACATTGTGGCAATCAATTAATATGAAAACAATAAAGAACAATAATGAAAGAGGGGTGGAATCCCTCCCCTCGTGCCTAGTGTCCCTAGTTTAGGATGAGGTTGACTCTATCTTAAAGATATTTCTAATATGGATGCATGAGTTTCGGCTTACTAATGCATCTAAACTCGATAAGTCTCAAGGTTCCCAAGCCTTCAGACCAAAAGGCGAAGAGCCATCAATTCCAGGGCCTTTGGTCGGTGGCTCGAGTGATTCTGTAGACATCGCTATGGGCGCAGAACACACCATCCGCCTACCTAAGGCAATTGATCCTAACCCTACAAGGAGGCGTGGGAAACGCCCACGAAAAAGAAAAATAGGGTAAATAAAACTATGCATGCACGTATGAGGTGCTTTTCTTTTGAGGGGAGGGATTATACCATCAAATGCAGTCGACGGTTCTAGGGTAACTATCCCCCCACCCAAAAATGCAAGCGCGATATAAATAAAAAGCAAGCAAACAGATAAATAAAACATCCATTCATCACATACATAGTGTGAGAGGAGTGATTACGCACGTGGTAGATGTAAAGAACACTAAAAAAAAGAGAAAAAGAAGAAGAAAAAGGAAAAGAAGAATGCAACCTAACACCTCCACATGTGATATATAATAAGGTTGGAAAAAGAAAATGATTTGACTAAATCAGATGTTCAGACTCTCTAAGTCCCTAGTGGGGTCGCCAACTGTCGCGCCCCATTTTTTAAAATAAAAAACAAAGAGTTTAGAAAAATGGATTTTGGGTAGAAAATTAGTTTTGATTTTTAGAAAATAAATAAAGAAATTGGGCCTAAAATGGGGTTTGAAATGCGACGATTTTTGGCCCAAAAAATAAGTTTAAAAAGGGTTTTTGAATAAAAAATCGGAGTCGGCACTTAGTATAGAGTTAAGGTGTACCAAATCACCTAAAATGAACTTTTTAAATAAAATTATGGAAAACCCTTTTTAAACGACTCCTAAGTTTACGAAAATCAGAGAAAAAGATTTGGGAGTCACATTTGAAGAGAGGAAGGCAAGGATAAAAATTCAAGGCACCCTCTCAACCTAACCAAGGTTAGTTGCGTGATTTAGTCAAGGATTTTCTTAATTTTAACCTAAAAATTTATCACATTTTGGAGGGTATTTACATGAATGCAAATCTAGACCTAATTATCGGGGTCAGAATATTTTTTCGAAATTATTTCATGCAAATCGCATTAATTACGACGCCCAAAAGTAAACTTTCGAAGAAGTCATTTATTGTGCAAAAATATGAGACTAAAAAAGAAGTGAAAATAAAAATAAAAATAATAAAATAATTATATACGAAAACATGATCTAAAGGGATGCATCATATCGGGTACGGGGAAACTAATACTCGTGACTTAATTTTTCCTTTAATAGAGAGAATACGAGCGTGCTAAAACTAAAAACTAAACTCGTCCATTACCCCATATCCAAGGAGTATTTCTCCTAATCTAATCAGGCAAATGTACTATCCTAGTTCTAATTCTTAAATGGAATGCAAGTCTAATGTCGTGTTTTCATACAAAGGGTAAGGAATATACATATAAGAGAAAATATAGGATAAGGGGTATAAATATAAGGGAATATGGATAAAGGATGTACATATATAAGGAAAGTGTTATTCGAAAATGGTAAAACCCTAAAAAGTGAAAAATATGCATGAGATGAAGTGATTTTATCACACAATCATGATCTAACGCGTGGACAGGTCCCTAATCTACGAGTCCTCACTAGCATTGGACTAGTGGGAAATCAGAACAAAGGGCCACAACTAGCGTTGGACTAGTTTGGTGAAGTCATATATTAATTTATAATTAACTAATAATGTAAAACTAATAAAAAACAAATAAACACATAAGTTCACATAAACACGTAGCAAATAAGCATGATATCTAGATGCAAGGTTCTAGAAAAGCGGTAAACACGTAACACATAGGCATGCAAGGCACACAAAACAAATAAAGCAAATAAAACCCTAACTATTACACTTGGGGCCCTAACTACAATCTAAGGGGGGAAGAAATAAAAATAAATAAATGTCTAACTATTACATATACTATCTAAATACAGATCTCTTACCCCCTAACTATTACAATTTGGCCTTCAAGTTGCCTTTTAAATAATTAAAATTGAGCTAAAATAAATATTCAAAATTGAAACAAATAAAGCAGATAAAGAAATGAAATAAAACATTCAAAAGACATGCAATTAACACATTAAACTCACATAAGTACACATAGGGTCAAATAAAGTGAAAATAAGGGATAGAGTGTACCTTCCTTAAATTGGGGTCCTAATGACACGAATTTACTTATTTACCCTCCAAAATAATAAAAAAGGTCAAGGCACCACTTTAATTAATAAAATAATCACATGAAATGAAAATAAACACTAAATTAAAAATTAAACACGAAATGGAATCACTTAAGGTATTTACATAAAATGAACCATCCATGTTCAAGAAATTAAAACAAACAAGGACCTAATTAAAATAATTAAAAAAGTTTTAAGAGTTTAAAATGAAATACTAATATTAATGGATTAAGATGGGACTTATCGAAATCACATGTTAAAACTTTATAAAAGATGAATGAAAACTCATTTTCTATAATCAAACAAACAAAATTACCTATAATTCCTAATTATTTTACTAAACACCAAGTCAAGCTATAAATCTACCAAACAATCATGAAACCTTCAAAAAATTCATCCCAAAACTCATAAATATTCTGTCCAAGAATCAAATTAAAGCATGCCAAAGGAAAACAATATGTTGAAGGGATAAAATTGATTATATTTTCCCAATTTTTGGGCCTTTAGAAGCATTAGTTGAAAAATTAGGGGTAAAGTGTAATTTAAAAAAAAAAATTTCATGCAACTCAACGAAGCTTTCTTCTGCAACCGAAAGCTCTCTTTCTGCAATTTCACAACTATAACATTCATGTCATACGCAGCTAACAAAATTCAAATAAACAGCAATCTTTTGAACCAAAACAACACTTTATGCACCTTGTCATCAAAACCCAACCATGTATTATGCATTCTTCAGGAGTCTTCAGCTCAATTTACGCATAAAGACGACTGAAAACAACCATGAACTCTTGCGGATCCATCAGCTAACCTCACAGAAACCTTAACCCAACAAGGAACCATGCAATGACACGAGATTAAAGACTCAAAAGCCCCCTCTCCCCCCACTATATTCGCCAAGAAAAGAAGGCATCTTTCATTCGTGGATTCCAAGCAAAGTTCTGAAACATAACTCGCATCATGAGTTGCAAAAACTTGAAGAGATAAATGAAATGACATTGCAGTGATTAAACACATGATTTCAAAACCCATCACAAAATCATGTCACCCAGGTTTCGAACAAGAGGATCAGCGAGCTAATCATGGAGGAATCCTTATCTCACTACTCAGAAATAGAAACAGCAAGAGCAAACAACAACAACGAACAAGAAATTCAAGATGACGACCCACCAATGCATGAAGATGAAAGGAACTAAAATATCTATCTAGGGGATACCTGATGTAGCTGTTTGGATCGAAACCAGGGCAAGAAAATGTGTGAAAAAAAACTGCTGGAATTACTTCGTTGCGGCTTCGAACCCGCACCAGTGAAGCCAAGCAGCGGTTTTTAGAGCTGAATTCGGGAGCCCTCTCAACGTTATTTGCAAGGATAATCTGAACAATAATCCTTCTCCTAACTACCTAGTGTTTGCAGAAATCGAGATCTACTCGAAACAAGCTACCATGGAGGAGGAAATTGGGTCGTAAGGTAGCCCAAAAACCAACCTGTTGATGAACACTTTTGCAGAAAAGTTTTGCTTTTTCTGGTTTTTCCTCTATCCCTTTCTTGTTCCACCCCCTGCTCTCTCTCCTTTTTGTTCCTCAGATTCTCCTCTCCCTCTCTTTTCCTTCGTCATTTTCCTTTCTTCTTTTTCTCTTACCCGCTGACTTTTCTCCCTCCTTTTTCAATCCCAAAACCCTCTTTTTTTTCTGGTTTTTCTTTTCCTTCCTCAGCCCACTCACTCTTCTCCTTGCTGCCCCCGATTCTTTTTCTTTTTCTTCCTTCAGCTCTTAAGCCCAAGCTCTCTCCTTTTCCAGTTTTCTTCTCTCATTTTTCTCCTCTACCCCGCAGCTTCCTCTCCTAGTCTTCTCTCTTTTGCTTCAGCCGAAAACCTCTCTCGGTTCCTCTTGCTTTTTCCTTCCAACCCTCTGCCTGAAAGTCCTTTTCTTTTTTACTTGTTGTCCCTCAACTCTCCATTTTCAGCCTATGTTTTCAGAACCGGACCGGATATCGACTCGGTCGAACTCAGGGGTCAGGGGTCAATGGGTTTAACCGGGTTCGATAGGAGTTGAACCGGATGACGTCATAAATAAAAATTATTTAAAAATTAAAATATTATATGTAAAATACTTAATAACATGTTAATATTAATAAAGGTATACTCATATATATTTGATGTTTCAAATATATTTAATAAGAAAATACAAATAAATTAGAACAATCAAGTAGCAATTTATAATATTTAATAAGCATTAACAAGTTTAGAATTAAAATTATGGATTTAATTGAAAAATAATACCAAATTTTAAGACAACATTTATAAAGTATGAAATATTTGAGGTATATTAACAATTTTGAACAACTTAAGGGTCAAAACATCATATTTAAAATAGAGGTGACCTTTAAAAAAAGTAAAAAAAAAAAAAAGGAGACCGGGTTCATTTTTCCGGTCAAACCGGGTCAAAACCCGGTCAAACCCGGTTTTTGACCTGGTTTGACCGAGTTTTGATTTTCCCGGTTTTGAAGATTAACTCGGACCGGACAACTAGCCGATTCCCGGTTCGACCGGTCGGACCGGCCGGTCCGGTTCGAGTTTGAAAACAGAGTTTTCAGCTGCCCAAAACCCCCTTTCTTTCCCTCGTTTCTTGCTGGTTTTCTTTTGCTCCCTCTTTTAGTCGCAACCCGTTGCTTCTTTTTCTTTTGGTTTCGTCCAGCCGCCACTCTTCCTTTACTCTTTGGTTTTCTCTCCTTTCCCTTACCCTTTCTCTACTCAGCTGCTCCTCCTATCCCTTCTTTCTTCCAGTTGTGATCCTCAGCTTTTATAGCTACCAGAAACCTCTTAAACCTAGCATTCGATGGCAGTTGTTTGCTGCATTTTTTTGTGGCATTTTAAGCTGTTTGATGGGTATTGATTCTGAAATTTTCCTAGTATTTACCACTAAGATACGTTGGCATTGTACTGAAGGGTTTAAAGGGAAACAAATGTGAGAAAATGGGATCCAAAAATGGCCTCTGCCATTTTTTTCTTGCTGTCCGTGGCTTCAGCCATGGCGTGCGTGGCTTGGTCCCCCCTTTTTTTTTAACAAAACTGATTTTAGTTCTTTGTTTTCTTCCTTTTCTTTTCTTTTCTGATGAATTAATTAATTAAAAGATGATTTTCTTAACAAAAATGAAAATAAAGTGAAAGAAATGAAAATTTTAAACAAAGTCAACTAAAATGAAATAAAAATGCTAAAATTTTTGTGTTTGATTGATGATTTTTTCTTTTTTCTTCAATGAATTAATTAATAATAAAACGATTTTCTTAAAAAAATAAACAAAAATTTAAATAAAATCAACTAAAATGAAATAAAAGAAAGACTAAAATTTTGGTGTCTACAAGTTCTAGTTTGTTTCTCTTCAATTGTTGAGAGCATTCAAATCCTTTACTTGCTTTGGCAAGGGTTCTTGAGCAATCTTGTACTTGTTCTTGATTATTCTACCGACCTATCCGTTTGAGTATTTACCTCAATTGGAATTGTCGTTCTACTACCTTTAATCAATTCGCGTCGTCTGTTTTGGTTCTAGGTCCCGCAATACAAACGTTGGACAACGTCGCTAGATCCTTGGGCAAACGTGCTACGTGTCTCGAAACGATTTGATCGAGAATCGTATCAGTTGGTTTCAGAGCTTAGGTGGAGATATCTTTCGTTATATCCTTGTTTTTCGTAGTTGTGTCGTTAGGGTTTGCAAAATTTCTGCTGCAATTATTCCAAAAAAAATTTATGTCCGTTACTCCAAAAGCAAAAAAAAAAAAAAATTCTGTCCACAATTTTTGTGTCTTGTTATGTCAATTCGGTCGTGTGTTTGAGCCCCAATCTGTCCAACATAGTGTGTTAATTTCTGGTCGTTCAATTGTGCATCAAATTCTGCCCGTTAGCGTCACTTGTTGCGTGTCAAAACTGTCCACCAATTGTTCTTGTTGTTGGTCGATATTTGTTCAACAAATCTGTCCGCCATCTTGTTCGTTGTTTTTGTGTCAACTCAGCCGTGGATTGTGTGCCTTTGTGGTGTCCCAAAAATCTGGTTGAGTGTCCCAGTCAGTCTTGGCCGTTAGTCAACACTTAAGCAACAAGGAAGCAAGTGGGGCGGCGGCTAGGGTTTGCTTGTGCGCTAGGGTTTTCCTTTGCGCAAATCTGTCCAAACTTTCTCTTGAGTCTTCCAAGTTATTTACTTGATTTTCAAATTTGATTTTTGGTTAACTTTGTTGGTATTTGTGAATCTTGAAGAGAACCTACAAGATTTTTAGAGTTTCTTGAAATTCTTGATGACTATCTTGAAGTTCTTGAAATTCTTGAAAGCATCTTGCTAAGTTCTTGAAGGATTGTGGTGGTTGAATTGGTGCGAATTGGTGGCTAACCAAATCTGAAAATTTTATTCCATTCGTCCAAGAGTTCTTGTTGATTGAGTTAAAAAAAAACAGAAACGAAAAAGAAAAGAAAGAGGAATCGGGTAGAGGCAAGAGCGACAAACAAGAGTAGGGAAACTTCGATTCTTTATTGAACAAATCAGTCTCAATACATCTTGTTTCCAATCCCAAAACAAAAATTTACACAAAGAAAGCACTCAAAAGTTTTGATCCACCACTTCTTGGAGTTCTTGAACTTCTTGTTCCTTGGGGGCTTGTTTTACCTTGCGAGTAAACATCTTTTTGTACTCCCTTGCGGTGGTGAAGGGCTTCCTTGGTTTTGGGGTAAATTTCTTGGGAGCTTGAGTAGGGTTGTGTGCATTCTCCTTTTTGTTCTCCATTGGTCTAAGAGGAGACCGAAATTAGCTTGGGAATTTGCCAAAAGAAAGCCACATCCGAATCTGATTTTTTTGTTGTGTGAGAGTGTCGGCCTTGCTTGGGAATTTATAGAGCCAACCGACTTTGGTGAGGGGCTTGGGAAGGAGAGAACCGATGATTTGGGATTTGATTTGTTTTTGGTGAGGGGAATCTCGGTTTGGTGAAGGGTATTTATTAACCTCCCAACCGACTTGAACAAAGAGTTGTGGGGAAGAAAGGAAAATCTGATTTGCAAACTTTTCTTGGAAAGGAATTTGGAAGTTACTTCCAGTGTTCAAGAAAAGGTTTCCAAAACTAACTTGTTTTCCAAAATCTATTAGGCAACTAAGTAGGTAACTTGGATAACTCTTTTATTTCTACTTGGACACACTCCTACATTTTTAGGAAACTAAGGTTCACTTGAGGCATTGTTTCACACTAGCACAATTTCCAATTCTGCCCGTCATTAAACTCACTTCCAAAAACGCCATCCTTTGAACCATTTGTGCATTCCATTTGTCTTCATTCTTGGACACTCTTGTGGAAAAAGTTGGTGACACTCGTTGGGACTTGAGCAGCATTTCTCAACTACTTAATCCAACAGGTAAAGGTACTCAGTAAGATCATTAGAGTGTTTTGAGTGATAAATACGAGGAGTGAGGGAAACACTAAGGGAGTGAAGTAAGGATATATTGTATTCTTTCTTGTTCACTAACCTTTGCAGGTCTAAGAGAGAGTCATGGAGCAAGCTCAACCCACCAATGACTACTCATTGATGTTCACGGCAATGAAAAACGAGCTCAGGCGAATTAGTGAGCAACAAATGGAGGAATTGATACTCGCTTTGATGAGCTATCCAAGAGTCTCACGAGGGACTCTCGTTCCAGATCTCACAACCGGAGTAACGATGGCATCAAAGGAACACATGGTGAAACTTACTCGACCAATGAGGATGAGGAAAGGGCCGAGAGGCCTAGGAGGGATACACCCAAGAGCAAGATCAAGGGGTTAAGATCCAAGTCCCTACATTCTAAGGCAAAAGCGACCCTGAGACTTACTTGGAATGGGAAGGCCGTATCGAGATGGTCTTCCACTGCTATGATTATAGCGAGGAAACAAAAGGTTAAGATAGCCACTGTGGAGTTCACCGACTACGCCCTAGTCTGGTGGGACCAAGTAAGGACTCATCGAAGAAGAATGGGAGAACCACGAGTTCGGACTTGGCGAGAACTCAAGGCATTGATGCGCAAGAGGTTCGTTTCTAACTATTACAACCGCGATCTCCACTCCAAACTCCAAACCCTTACTCAGGGCAACATGAGCATGGAGAACTACTATAAGGAGATCGAAATGGCCATGATGAGGGCTAATATTCAAGAGAATAGTGAGGCAACCATGACAAAGTTTCTTCGAGATCTCAACCCTGACCTACAAGAAATCTTGGAGTTCCAACATTACTTGGACATGCATGACCTTCTTTGAATTAGTAATCAAGGCCGAAAGGGGAAAGAAATTGAGGCAAGAGACCCGCACCTTCCAAACTTCCAACTCGACTCCATGAAGGGGCAACCAACCACGGAGGACGACCCACGAAGATGGAAATTCGGCTACACCCACTCCAAATAGCCGAGTTCAAGGTAATGTTCCTAACCGAAATTTCCATTTTACCCATAACAAAGTTGTTGATGCATCCAGGTCCACTTCTAAGACACCTAATGAGACTCCTAAGACTAGGAGTAGGGATATAAAGTGCTTCAAGTGCCAAGGGTTTGGATATATCCAGTCCCAATGTCCAAACTAAAGGATCATGTTAGTCACTCACAATGGGGAGATTGTGTCCGATGACGACGATTGTGAGGATATGCCTGGATTAATCAAAGACGATTGCTTGAAAGATGACTTGGTTGAGAAAGAATGTTCTCCTACTCAAGGAAAAATCGGCTGTTTGGTGGCACGACGAGTGCTAACTGCCCGAGTCAAGGAGGGCGAACAATTGCAAAGGGAAAACTTATTTTACACTCGTTGTAAAGTAGGTGATAAGGTGTGTAGCTTCATCATCGATGGAGGGAGTTGCACCAATGTGGCAAGCTTACTCATGGTGGAAAGTTTAGGACTTCCTACAACTAGATATCCACACCCATACCGCCTCCAATGGTTGAGCGAAGAAAGAGAGGTACATGTCTACAAATAGGTACGTGTTCCTTTTTCCATTGGCACCTACATTGATGAAATCGTGTGTGATGTAGTTCCCATGCATGCTAGACATGTCATTTTAGGGAGATCTTGGCAATTTGACAAACATGTCACATTTGATGAAAGGGCAAATAAATACACTCTTTTGCATAATGGTAAACGCATGGCTCTCACACCTGCACAAGTGTATGAGGACCAACTTAAATTGCAAAGAGAGTGTGAATTGGACCGTCAAAAGAGGAAACAAAAGGCGTCCGACCCTGGCAAATGCTCCACTTCTACAAGTGAGCATTCGACCAAGGGTCAAGTGAGCACACCTAGTATCACACATGATCATGCATTAACAAAACCCAACACTAGGAAGCAAAACATGATAATTAAGGTTAAGAATGTGCGAAAACTTGTCAATGCCGACCAGCCTGTATTACTCATGGTTTGTAAACATGTGCTACTCAATACTGATGATCTCGATAAGGTATTACCTTCGAGTGTTATTGCTCTCTTACAAGAATTCGAGGACGTATTCCTAATGAGGTCCCTGATGGATTACTACCCGTTCGAGAGATCGAGCACCAAATAGACTTGATTTTTGGAGCACCACTACCCAACAAACCCGCTTACTGCATGGGTCCGGAAGAGACAAAGGAGCTGCAAAGACAAGTTGATAGACTACTAGATAAGGGTTGGATAAATGAGAGTCTCAGTCCTTGCGCTGTGCCTGTGATACTTGTCCCCAAAAAGGATGGTACTTGGCGCATGTGCACTGACTGTAGAGCTGTTAATGCTATTACTGTCAAATATCGTGATCCCATTCCTAGGTTAGATGATATGCTTGATGAATTTGATGGTACTATTATCTTTACTAAAATTGATTTAAAGAGTGGCTATCATCAAATTAGGATGAAAGAAGGCGGTGAATGGAAAACAACTTTCAAAATCAAACATGGTCTATATGAGTGGCTAGTCATGCCCTTTGGGTTGACTAACGCCCCTAATACATTCATTGAGACTAATGAACCATGTTTTGAGACACTTCATTGGGAAATTTGTGATTGTCTATTTTGATGACATTTTGATATATAGTCGCAATGAGCATGAGCACATGAAATATTTGAGACTAGTTCTTAATACACTTCGAGAGGCGCGTCTATACGTTAACCTTAAGAAATGCACTTTTTGTACTAATGAACTTGTGTTTTTAGGCTATGTTGTGAGCTCGCAGGGTATCAAAGTAGACGAGTCCAAGATTGCGGCCATCAAGCAATGGCCCACACCAAAATCCGTCCCTGAGGTGCGAAGTTTCCATGGATTGGCGGGCTTCTATCGGTTTTTTATCAAACATTTCAGCACCATTGCTGCTCCATTGACCGCCGTGACAAAGAAGAATGATAAATTCCACTGGAAAGAAATCCAAGAACAAACATTTCTTACTCTCAAGAACAAACTCATACATGCACCTGTTTTAACATTACCCAACTTTAACAAGACTTTTGAAATTGAATGTGATGCTTCTGGTGTAGGTATTGGAGTTATTCTCATGCAAGACAAGAGGCCTTATGCATTCTTTAGTGAGAAGTTGGGAGGTACTACCTTGAACTATCCCACGTATGACAAGGAGTTGTACGTACTGGTGAGGGATTTAAAAACTTGGCAACACTACCTCCGTCCAAGGTAATTCATGATACACACTAATCACGAGTCATTGAAGTTTCTCAAGGGGCAACCAAAATTGAGCAAAAAACATGCCAAATGGGTAAGTTTCATTGACACCTTCTCTTACGTCATTAAGTATAAAATTGGCAAAATGAATGTGGTAGCTGATACCTAATCACGTAGACATTCCTTACTTGTTTGTCTTGATGCCAAATTGTTAGCGTTTGAAATGATTAAGGAACTATATGCACATGATCTTGATTTTGGTGATATAGATGCGTCCTGTGCTAAGAGTCCACATGAAAAGTACTTTTTGCATGATGGTTTCATGTTCTATGTGGATAAATTGTGTGTGCCTAATTCGTCTATTCGTGATCTTTTGATTCGAGAGGCACATAGTGGTGGTCTCATGGGACATTTTGGCATTGTTAAGACTTTAGCAATGTTGCAAGAACATTTTTACTAGCCTCATATGCGTAGGGATATTGAACGCATAGTTAGTAGATATGCCACTTGCCACAAAGCCAAGTCTAAAACAAACCTATATGGTTTGTATACCCCATTGCCCATTCCACATTATCTTTGGGTAGACTTGTCTATGGACTTTGTTTTGGGGACTACCTAGGTCACCAAGAGCTTTGTGGTAGTTGATAGATTCTCTAAGATGACTCATTTCATCCCTTGTCACAAAACTGATAATGCATCTCACATTGCTAACTTGTTCTTTAAAGAAATTATGCGTTTGCATGGCATGCCTCAAACTATTGTTAGCGATAGAGATGTGAAGTTTTTGAGCTATTTTTGGAAGATTTTGTGGTCTAAGTTTGGTACTAGATTGTTATTTTCTACCACAAGTCATCCACAAAGCGATGGACAAATTGAGATTGTCAATCGCACACTTGGTACATTACTCAGGATTTTGATTAAAAAGAATCTTAAATCTTGGGAAGAGTGTTTGCCACATGTCGAATTTGCTTATAACTGAACTGTTCATAGTGTAACACAATACTCATCATTTGAGATTGTTTATGGCTTTAATTCCCCTGACCCCCCTTGATTTGGCACCTTTACCTTCCTCTGAGCACACAAGTTTAGATGGAAAAAAGAAGCTGATTTTGTGCGCAGGTTACTTGAAGCCGTTCGAGCAAATATTGAGAGGCGTACTCAGCAATACATCCAGCAAGCTAACAAGCACTGTCACAAGATGACCTTTGAACTTGGAGATTGGGTTTGACTGCACTTGAGGAAAGAAAGGTTCCCCAAGTAACGCCAAAGTAAGTTGTCCCCAAGGGGTGATAGACCTTTTCGCGTGCTCCAACGTGTCAATGACAATGCCTACAAATTGGAGCTAACCTGACGAGTACAACGTGGAGCACAACCTTCAACGTCGTGGATTTGAATCTATTCATTGACGAGGAGGATCCAGATTTGAGGACAAATCCTTCCCAAGTAGAGGGGACTGATGCGTGCACGGACCTTAACCCAAGTAACGACCCCGTTCGAGTTCCATTGGACTCAGTTACACGTGCACGGGTCAAGCACTTCAAGGAGTCACTCCAATCCCTTGTGCGAAACGTTCAAGACCAACAAGGAGTCCATAGGGACATTGAAGGCTTGGAAGGGGATGATCAAGTGCTTTACACAATGATCCAAACCCATGAAGAATCAAGTGGGCCTCCAAGTGGGTTGACCGACTAGGCCCTACGCCTTAGTACTAGGTTTTCATTTTGTTTAGAATTGGATTAGATTGTTGAATTGAGTCATGGGCCGGCCCACCTTGTTCCAAGGAGTAGCCGAACCTCCTTGCTTAGTTTTCTTAGGGTTTCATTAGTCCCTTAACCTATATAAAGGCTCACTTTGTACGGTTAAAGGATTACGTAATTTTGATAATAAAGTTCTAGTTTGTTTCTCTTCAATTATTGAGAGCATTCGAATCCTTTACTTGCTTTGGCAAGGGTTCTTGAGCAATCTTGTGCTTGTCCTTGATTGTTCTATCGACCTATCCGTTTGACTATTCACCTCAATTGGAATCGTCGTTCTACTACCTTTAATCAATTCGCGTCGTTCGTTTGGTTCTAGGTCCCGCAATCCAAGCGTTGGACAACCTCGCTAAATTCTTGGGCAAACGTGCTACGTGTTTCGAAACGATTGATCGAGGACCGTATCAGAGGTGGTCATTAACTACCTGTAGTTGCTCTCTAAGAGCATTTGTTCTCTCCTGCTCCATCGATATATTCTCCTGGAGCTCCCGAATCCTGTCCGTTTGCATCCTCATGATGCTTCTCATTCTCACCATCTCAGTTTGGTCCCTAGCATGGCAAAGTCTAAGCCTCCTCCTCTCCTCTAGTACTGCCAAAATCACATGATCAGCATAGGAGTAGTTCTGCCAATGACTACATCGTCTAGTCTGACTAGCGGTACTCCAGCGCCGGATTGATCCTCCTGACCTTTCCTCGTAATCAATGACTCAAAAACGCCTCCGAGACGGCTCACCTCTAGCCTCTCCACTGGCTCCGTCCATAACCTACAAGGATAATCACAATTTACAATTTAGGCAGGTTTAATCATACTTAACGACACCCTAACACATCACCCTAAGTTCCTTAGAGTCAAATTTCTATTTCGCCCAAACCATTTCTAACTTAGGCTCTAATACCAATTGTGACAACCCCACCTTCCCTTAGGGCATACCCCAAAAGTTAGCAAACTGTCTGTCCAACTCTCGTCAGGACTACTAAACCAAAATTTATATTTACCATACTAAAACGCGCAATTTAATTTCGATTAATCAATCCATACTATATACAATGGAATCTCTAACAATTCAACTTAAATTACAAGCAAGAGTATCCAAACTTATACAAATACATGCGAGGTTTATTAATACAGAGGAGACCAAAAAAAATAAACTATAATTAGCTCAACTCTTTTCCCAAAATTCACGCTCCCAAAATTTCTCCCCCTGTAAGGAAAATAAAGGTAACAGGGTAAGCTTTCGCCCAATGAAATACCAAAAGAGTCACGCAGTCAAGAATCACACAATTCTAATTTAAATCGATCAAATATAAGTATCAAATAAAGATACAAGTACATACCACAACTTAAACAGAGTAGTTTAAGTAAAAGAATACAGATGACTCTCAAGAGCCAAAATTCCCCGTTGCATTAACGTGATCCAAACCCGTTGACATTTCGTCAACGTTTAAAGAAGCAAAACCATGTTCGTAGATCCCTACTTTACACAATTTTTATCCACCAAACATATCCCTTACCGGCTCCGAGCACTAAACAGAAATAGTGGCGTAATACTCGAGTATACCAGATATCAGAAATATTCAGTATTCAGTGAATCAGGAACAGTTTCCTCATCTTTCGTCAATCTACTTCGACCAAACCCTTGTTGGCTCGATTCGATTAACTACCAATGAGGTTTGAGCTCAAATTTCACAGTAAAGTCGTTGGGATATTAGGCTCCAAACAACATCAACTCATGCACAAACAACAGATCCAAATTGCACAATAAACCGGGTTAAATAGTCAAAGGAAACGAGTGTGATAAAGTACACTCTCGTCCCGTCTAGGATAAATTAAAGTCACAATCATTCAAGTCATAAATTTCAAACACAAGTAAATTGGTTAAGCAACAAGTCATGCGAGTGGTACACTCACCAGTTCAAGCAAAAATAACGTCAAAAGTTTTCTCCCGGATTATACCCTTGAACACCGACCAACCCTAAGAACAACTAAGATAAAATATTATGGTTCAACTATCTAAAGTTTAGATGAACCAAAGAAAATCCAAATAACTACTAGTGCAAAGATGCAAATATGATTTTGAAGTGAAAAGAAAACATTTGGACCTAAGAACATGAATAACCAAAGAGTCCTTCATTTCAATTTATGGCTGGAATTTCAGGCAACAAAATAACTAAAAAGACAACCTACCTTGAACTTAAAGAAAAACAAATGCTACTAGAAAGTATACTAGAAGGAACCATCACTTTTCTCTTATTTCTCACATGATTTTATCAAAATTTCAGCTTATACGCTACCATCAAAGTGCACGCAAGAAACCACATATAACCTAAGTTCAAACCAACCCAAAATCATCCCTCTTATATCATTTATTTCACAAGAAATGAAGTAGTAAAATTTTCAGCAGCACTTCCCCTTGTTTTCTTTACTTTTCCATCCCAAACTCAACACCAAATTTCATCTCAATTCAACCTCAATCACAACCACAAGTCATAAACTATCAATACACTTGTTTAAGGCCACAAAACCATCCAAATATAGCAAATTTATAGCTCAAATATCAACCACAACAAAGCTGAATTTGAAAACCCTAAGCTGAAATTTTCAAATACATGCTGGAATTTTCCTTAAACAAGCCAAACTAACATATAAAAGTTACATAATTCACATGGCAAATCTACCAAATCATGGCCAAGCTCAAGCATTATATAAAAGCTGAAATTTCACCATCAAAGCTATAATTTTTCCTATCACCCCTTAAACCATGAAATTTTCCGTGTAAACTACCAAAATCCAACTCTAAAATCACTAGTATGCAAGTAGTGGAAGTAAAAAGGATTTCTTGCCATAGTTACCTTGAAACCCCAAGAAAAATGGAAACCAAGTGTCTTTTCCCTCAAAATCTCTCCACTAAAACCTTTAATCTTCCTTAGATGTCACCTTTTATGGACTAGTTTGCAAGATCAATGGTTAAAACTCAAGATTCAAGCAAGAAATTTGAGATTGAAGATGAAGTTTTTTTTCCTTTTTTCCCTCAAGAGGTTCGGCCAAAGCGTAGGAAGAAAGTGATCGGATTTTTGGTCAAATTTTGGTTTTATTCAATGATAAGAAAGGTTGTAGTCAAAGTCCACACTCCAAGGATTTCGCGACACTTGGCTCCTTTAGGTTAGTCCTCATCTCTTTGTCTTCCAAAGGCTAAACTATCTAACTAACTTCTAATTATCCATTAGCACCTTATAAAATAATATCCCTTTATGCAAAACTCCTCCTAATCTTCAAAATTTTATCGCACCTACCGCAATAGCGGGTCCTACCTCCCTAATGCATTTCGAACTTAACATAAACTAATTTGTACAAGGAAAATGATTTAAAAACTTGTCTCACTTATAAAAATATCTAAGAAATTAAGGTAATAAAGTAAAGTAAAGAAAATTGTATTATGAGAAATAGAATAAAATAATATAAATAAGGAAATTTTTTCGGGTCCTCACAAATATCCTTTTACTAATCAAATGGATTTGGTGGTTGTTGATTTACAAGGAAGTGGAGATGTGATTCTAACAAGTGTTCAACCAAAGTTGCTGCCTAAGGAGTCTCCACCATTGCAAATTGTGGAACAACTTGATGGCATTGATTTGAAGGCCTTTACTACGGGTATCATCTTGGATTTGAGGACAAATCCTTTTCTGGAGGGAGGGAATGATGCGGACATCAAAACTTGTGCTAAATGGATTAAGAAGTCTTTTAAAACTTTTATTTATTTAATTCCAAATTCAAGAAGGTTCAGGCAAGAAACTTGGAAGACATTGGCTTAACTCGAGAAAAAAGATTAAGTTATATCTACAAACCTATCCACTTAACCTGTGGAGTTTATGTGCAATCCATCCGCAGTTTGTGTCATTAATGTTTTTTTTTAGGATTTTTCCTATTTTTGACTATTCTAATTAATTATTGTTTACCTTTTAATTAAGTCATTTGGTTAGATGTGTTTAGTCAATAAAATGGGCCAATCTTGTATTAAGCCTTGAGCTTAATGGGTCGTTAATTTAGTTGAGATCAATAGTTTAGTTATTAGATAAGTGAAGTCAATCCAAATCCAGTTTGGATTTTGGTTTAAGTTAGCATTTTTTCCTTTATAAGAGTTTAAACTTCATTGTAATAGACAGTGAAGAGTTTATGACATTGAACCTTTGAGGGTTTCCTTAAACTTGAGTGAATTCTCTTGCTTAACTCCAAATCTTGATTCACTTTGAGTGTGTTCTTGAGTGGATTGAGTGTCCTATCAATTTGATATTCATCCAAATTGTGTTTGGCTTACCCAAATTTCATCCAAATTTCGTCCAAGCCTGTCTTCTTATGAACTAGGGTTTTCCTGTGGGATTGTGGATTTCTATAATCCTAGGGAAATTCGTATCACCCTAGCATTTTTTTCATGCATAAATTTAAAATTTTATTTTGGAAAGGTAGGAAAGAAAGCTAAAACTTGTCATAAATTGATAATGCTAAAAAATGAACAAGTTAACAAACTACGAGAAAATAAAATGATAAGATAAAACTAACAAATAATAATAAATAAAACAAAAGTAATTAATATTATGACAAAATGAAGAATCTAAGAAAAAATTCAGTAGGATATTATGACAAAATGACTATAGTCTCTTTTATTAAGAGAATAATTGAGCCTAAAAATAGAAAATCACCAGTTAATTCTTGAAGTCTTGGGAACAAAAGAGAGTGATGATGAACCCGCGGCTGACCAAGCTCCCCTAAGGTCGACAATTCCAAGTTCAAGCAATGATCAACTTGTTTTCCATGGTCTAATGACAAGAGCTCGTACTAAGAAGTTTAGAGAGTCTTTCAAGCCTTAGTTCGAGATGTGCAAGCACAAGTTGGTGATACAAGAGCTATGCAAGGACTTGAACACAAAGACACAACGCTTTATATGCTTATTCAAGTCATTGATACAAGTACAAGTGATGAGCATACTATGGGTGCAAGAAGGAGGAGTGATTCGAGCTTGTTTTATGGTTAATTCTTCATGTCATTTGATTTATTTAATTTCCAGCATTGTTAATTGTTAATTAGTCTTAGTTTGGTAGTTGAGTTGAGTTATTAGGTGAAGGAATAAATGGTTTAGGTCATGTGACCATAGTCAAAGCCGAATTAGGATTTTTAGGAAAGTCATTAGTTGTTTCCAAATTTGATTAGGTTTGGTGTCATTTGTAAAGGCTATAAATAAGGCTTTGGTTCCAAATATTTGAGCTAGTTATGAATAAAAAAAATTTCCAGCTTTATACTTTTGTGTTAACAACTCTCTTGTCCAAGAGATCCAACTTGAATGCTTGAGATAATTCTTGAATGTTCATAAACTTATCAACCAATAACGACAATTGGTTGTGGCGTCCTCTACCAACAATCTTGGTTCGCTATCTTGTTAAGTTGTGGGTTGAGATTAAGTTCAAAGTTCATAACTTTTGCAGGTTAGAAGGGTCAAGAGTTTCCACAAATTCCAACTTGATTCTTCGTCTAGGTCCAGGGTTTCGTGGGATACGATTTCATGCCATTATTGGTGGGTTTGTGTCAGTTTGGCATCAGAGCTAGTTGATAGTATCAAGTATATCTTTTCCTTTGTGTCCTTATCTTTGTAAGTTTCTTGTGTTTTCAAATATGTTCATTGCTGTCCTTACTAGTCGCTAAGTGTTTTCGTCACATCTTGGCTGTTTGCATCTTGTTCCTTTGCTGTCCGTCTCTTGTTTCTTGTTTGAGTCGTTATTTGGCCTTGTTTTTGTGTCTTGGTATCTTGTTATTGAGGCGTCAATCGAGTCAAAATAAAAAACAAATCTGGTCGTTACTTTGTTGGGAAAAAATCCGTGGCTGATTGCTGGTTTCTTGTTGAATTAATAGACGACTTCATTTCTTTTCTTGGAAAGTTTGAAGCTCTTGAATTCTGGACAATCTTGAATTTCTTGAGCTTTTTGATTAATTTCCAAAAACAAAACTTGAAATTCTTGGGTTCTTGGAAATCTTGAAACCTACTTTTCAAAACTTGAACCCCAGTTCATCTTCTTGAAAATTCAACTTGCGGCTGTTGTATTTTGAATTGATCATCTTGAACGAAAAAAAAGAAGAAAGGAAGAAAGAAATCTGGTCAGTGTGACAAAAAAAAAGAAACAAGAAAAAAAGAAAAGGATACGGATCACAACAGTAAGTAGAAGTTCACAATTTGGAAACCCATTGTGATTTGGAGTGTTGCCAAATTCTAGTCGCAACTCCTTGTCCAATCGGGTTTGTACTGAGCCGCTTAGGAAAGTTCTTGAAACCACCTTTTTCTTTCAAAAAAAGGTGAGCCCAAGTTTCCCAAACAAGTTTCCAAATCTAGTCACTAAATGAGTTTCCAAATTCCAGCCACACTTGGTTGAGTAGAAGTTTTCTAGGTTTCCAAATTTCTACCATTTGTGTCTTGTGTCCAGCTTTAATTCCGTTTTTTTCTAGCCACAATCACTTGTTTTGGAGTCCTATTTCCAGTTTATAACCGTGTCTTGATAGTCCAAGTTAGTCCAAATCAGTCTTGGACTATAACAGTCATTAGTTTCCTAATAAATTTTTCCTTGTCCAAGTTAGTTACTTTCCTAATCTTGTGTCTTCCTTCTTCAAACTAAACCTAGAAAATTTTCAGCAAGTTTCTACAAATTTTGAGTCATTAAAATAAACCCGAATTCATGTCCATCTTAACCCAAGTGAACTGCAGCTCATCAACGTCACTTTCCCTTTGTGAATTATTAGTCAAAAGTAATTGAACCCCTTGAGAAATTTCTGATTTCTTCAAGTTAGGAGATCAAAGACTTAGAGAGTTGCTTGGTGAGGCCATTAGAGTGTTCAAACACTTGAGTGAAACACAAGAGTGAATGAACACACATAAGGGAGTGAAATGAGGAACTTTACTACTAACTCATGTTCTTTTGCAAGTTAAAACTAAACATGTCTTGAAGTGTTGAAATAGGTGAGAACCCCTATGACATGAAACTAATCCTTGAAGCATTGAAGAGAGAGTTGAAATGATTGAACAAACGGTTTGACGCCTTGGAGGATAAAGTGGAACAATCAAATCCATCCAAGAACTGCTCCAAGAAACAACCTCCCTTGGATAAATCAAGTGATTCGAACTATGAGGATGACCTTGATGAGCTTGAGAACCGGTCCAAGGGAACAAAACAACACTCCAAGTGGGAAGACGATGAAATTAAAGGAATTAAGCTCAAAATCCCCTTTTTCCAAGACAAGTCTGATCCCAAGGCCTGGAATGGAAAGAAAAATGGAGCTAATCTTTGAATGCAATTCCTACTCGGAGGGCCAAAAGGTCAATCTAGCAACTATTGAATTCACCGACTATGCCGCGGTTTGGTGAGATCAACTTCGCACCAGTAGGAGGAGAAAAGATGAGCGTTCCGTGAGAACATGGAATGAACTAAAGAAGTTGATGAGGAAGCACTTTGTTCAAGCTTACTACCATAGAGATTTGCACAACAAATTGCAAACTCTCACTCAAGATAGTATGTCGGATGAAGACTATTTCAAGGAGATGAAAATGGCCATAATGAGAGCCGATGTTCATGAAGATCTTGAAGCAACCATGGCACGATTTCTAAGGGGTTTAAAAGCTGAAATTGCTTATATTGTGGAGCTACCTCATCACTTTGATTTAAATGAATTGCTAGACAAAGCTATGAAAATAGAAAGGTGACCCAAGAGGAAGGGTAGTGCTTGTGTGACGACCCCACTTCTCCTTAGAGCGAATCCTAGGGTATCGACGGACCGCCTGTCTAGCTCTCGTCAGGGCTCAATACGAATCAATTTTAAATTTAAAGAATAATCAACCAATAATAAAAGCCAAAATAAAGAAAGATCGCTTCCTTATAGAAACATTCAAATCTTACATCACAAGTTTCCAAAAGGTACATCAACATTCCCCAAAATTACAACCATAATAAGTCGACTAATCAATTACATCCAAAATTCTAATCAAAAGGTAATCAAGTTGGCTTCCCTAAAAATATCCTTCCATTCCGAGTTCCTGTTAAGGAAAACAAACTAATGGGGTGAGCTAATACTCAGCGAGGCCAAGAAAAGCATGCAAACACATAGTTCAAGTAACAATAATAGTTGTACAAGAAATATAATTAGAAAGTTCAAGTAATTCATAATAACAATGAAGCACACTCAATAAGGATACAGGAGCTCTCAGGAGTTAGATTCCACTTGCTTTGCCGAGACTTGATCCAATACCTCCACGTGCTGACACTCCGTCAACCGGGTAGGTATCAAGTCCGTAGAACTCCATTTACTTCCCCCATCCTTCATTTCACCCTCTCGGATCCATAACCAAATACTCGCTAGGAGGGCAATACTACTCGAGTATGCCAAGTAAGATCTCAAAAGATCGAGCTTATGATTTTCTCATGGTTTACCAGGCTTCTCGACCAAACCTATGCCGGCTCGAATCACAAGGTTAGCCAATGAGTTTTGGGGGTCCCCAGATATACAATTACACTTCACACAATTTGATTATCAATTCACTTCACACAATTCGATTATCAATTTAAGTAAAAGAGAACAACTGCGATAAAGTACATACTCGTCTCGACAATTCCAAAGCACATAATGAGCAAGAAACAATTCAAGTATTTAGCAACAATTCATGCACTTAACACTCACCAATTCAAAAGTAAGCGAGTAAACAAAACCCTTCAGTTGTCCACACCAGGATTCCTTTCGAAAACCCTCTTGAGCACCTGAAGAAACAATGACCAACCATCACTCACACATACTCACGACCACTTAACATTCAACGAAGAAAGTGCACTCGCTTAAAACTTAAGACAATGGCTTAAGAGAGATTTAATCTCTCAAAAATCAATATTCAAAAATGAGAATTTAAAGTTTCAAGTGAACTCGTATCATTCATGAAATTGAGTTTAAAATGAACCATCAATCCCAAAAGGAAGTTGGAAGTTCATTAAAATTCACTTCTTAGGAAATCAGAAATTTTTCAGCTTTGCGTGACCGTACTAGGAAAATCGTATCTTGAGTTTGGAAGGTTCAAAAATAGAAAACTTTATACCGTTGAAAACTAGATTCAAAGTAATAAAACTTCCCTGAAGACACTTTTCCAAGATTCTAATCAAAAACCATTCGAATTTCAGCTCAAAGTTGCTGCTTCATGAAGACAGGACAAAATCAGTCTTGGTTTTTCAGCAATGTTTGAAAATTCGGCAAAATTCAAAAAAGTGAATCAGCCTCTAAAATTTATAACACAGCAAGAGTTCCAAAAAATAGTTTCAAACACAACAAATGGAACTAAATTCGGAGTTTCGAGCAGCAAGATACAATAGTTTAAAGTTGGCTAATTTTCGCAACCTGTTCAGAAAATTTCCAGTTTCCAGCTTTGATGCAGTTTGGAAATCAGACCATATCTAACTCTACACAAGTCCAAATTGAGAATGGTTTATGGAGTTAGAAATTAGATTCAAAATTATATAATTCATCAGAACATATCGTTCTCAAAATCTTTTCATAAGTGAGACGAAATTGAGCCACAAGATGCAACTTCCCAGTTTCTCTCGGACAAACAGGCAAAATAGGTCAGTCCACTTTGCCGATTCGCTACGGTTTATTCAAAAACGAATTGGTAGGGGTATTTTATACCATTGGAAAGCTCTAAATGTCTAGTTTCGAATGTCTCAAATGGCACTCAATTTTGACTTTTGTACGAAATTTTATACTCAGACAAAGTACCCTTGTCTGCTGTCCTGGTAACCGTTTTCCAGATTTCTTCCTTTCATCAAAACTCAAGTTTTATGTAACCAATTGAAATGATTTTTGAAAGGCACTTTCCACACACATAATATCACATATATCAATCAGTTTATCAGCCAAATAAGTAACAAAATTCGAATTCAAAGCAAGACAACAAGAACAGCAATTTTCGGCCAGCACCCTCTCATGGTTTTCTTCCAATTTCTCTCCACTACCAAGCCAATATCAAGCTATAATTCACATAAACAACAACAATCAAGCAATAATCTCAAGTCAGCTACCTCATAAGTCACCTCAAGGCCACTAGCTTAGAATACAAAGCAAGATAAAAGTTTCCTCAAGTCCACTAGCCTTGAATCTTGATTAGGGTTTCAAACCCATGTAAACCAACCACCAATCTTTGTAAAATTTGAAAGGTTAAAGGAGGAGGAAGTGGTTATCTCTCCAAGCTCTTAACGCTAGTCGTAGGCAAGAGTTTCCACCACTACTTCACCAAGAAACACCACAAGGTCGCACTTTCCTTCAAGCTAGAGCCAAATTTCAAGAGTTGTGTGGTTTGGATGAGGATTTGCAAGCAAGATTGGAGCATGAAGATGAAGTTTTCTCTTCCCCTTTTCTTTCCTTGTTTCGGCTGAATGAGAGAGAGAGTGAGGGAAGGTTTGTTTTGTGATTCTTGTGGAGGGAGAATGAAGAAAAAGTAACCATAGGTTTTGTGCAAAAAGTCAACTTTCAATAGTGTTCGATAGTGTATTACACTACCACTTTCTCTCTTATTTGCAACACTTAAATACTAATCCTCCAAGGTAGTTCCTTTAACACTGCAAATACTCATACTTACTAGTCCAAAATTAATTCTCCAAGATCATTACACTCTCGGACTAAACATTGCCTCGAAAAACGTGTATTCCCTATTCCTTACTAAACGATCAGCAGAAAAATTAAATTTACTAACGGGACGTTTTAAAAATATCAATGAGGCATTGTTCCATGTAAATGATTTAAAATAGTTGAAATAAATTATTCGGAATAAACGGTTAAATAAATAGTTAAATAAACCAGTAAAATAAGATAAAAGTAAGCAAAATTCGGGTTCTTATATCCTTCCCTCCTTAAAAGGAATTTCGTCCTCGAAATTTACACCTAGAATAACATCATACTCCTTAATAGTTAGATTTATCAAATCGATCAACAACTTACACTCTCCAACCTATATTTCACAATTTCTATTTACCCAATTAGCAATTAAACTTTGATCCCAATAGGCGTTTTAACTTTTAAGTCATAGGGTAATTTAATCGGCCTCACGTTTACCCCACTCATGAATCTAGGGTTTGCAAAAGTGTGTGTCGTACCATGGTCACTTAGAACCTTAACTAAGCAAATTCCACCAGTGTCAAGTACTTACTCCAACTTTTTCAAAATCCAAAATACATGATCTCAATATGTCCTCAAGGGTCTAAATTGTCCTCTCTGACTGTCCATCAGTCTGTGAGTGGTAGGTAGTGTTAAAACTCAATTTAGTTCCTAACATTTCTTGCATCTTCTGCCAGAACCGAGAAACAAATCGAGAGTTTCGGTCAGATACAATACTTACTAGAATCCCATGTAACCTTATAATTTCATCCAAATATAGCATAGCTAGTTTCTCCAGTGGGTACTTTATACTAATCGGCAGAAAATGAGCAGATTTGGTCAATCTATCTACTATCACCCAGACGGCATCGTGACCTCTTTCAACAAGTATAATTCTTTGATCATCAATCCTGCTACTTGCACTTAACGAATTAAAGCATCGGCTACCACATTAACTCTCCCTGGGTGATAATTAATCGTGCAATCATAATTCTCTAAACTCCATCCATCCACGTTATCTCAAATTTAACTCTTTTGGAAAAATAAGTACTCAAAACTCTTGTGGTCGGTAAAATCTCAAATGTCGTCCCATATAGGTAATGTCTCCATTTTTTCAATGCAAATATCATAGCCGCTAACTCCAAATTATGAGTTGGATAATTTCTCTCGTGGGATTTTAACTTTCTAGAGGCGTATGCAATCACCTTATCATGTTGTATCACTACACATCCTAAACTATCCTTTGAACATCTGTATAAACCACAAATTCATCTCCTCCGCTCGATAAGACTAACACACGTGCCTCAGTTAAGTACTTTTTCACTCTTGAAATCCTTCCTCATATTTAGAATCCCAAATAAACTTACCATGTTTCTTAGTCAACTCAATTAAGGGTCTTACAGTTTTAGAAAAATTCTTGATAAACCGACGGTAATATCCGGCTAACCCTAAGAAACTCCGAATTTCGATAGGATTTTCTGGTCGTTTCTATTTAAAAACAGCTTCCAACCAAAACTCACATTCATTGAAGTTAACAGAAGTTGGCGCTCTCTCGGGATTTGTAAAACATTCTCAAGTGTCATTCATGATCTTACTACAAGTCTAAAGGTGTGGGACAATAAATTAAATATACGTATAAGTCGTAAAATCAAATAAAGCAAGGTAAAATTTTATAAGTCATAAAAGATTATAGTAGTTACACCAAGTGACAATAATTCATCAAATCATTTAAAAAGGAAGGTGATACAAGAAAAATTATGGCAGAACGTGCCAAGTCGCCAATATACAAAACAACTAAAGAACTTTATCCCCTATTCACAATATTACAACTTCCAAAAGTGCCAGTCTAGATTAGGGTAAAACTACAGCTCCTATCCCTCGAGTGGAGTCAAATCCATCTCTACTCATAAAACTTCCACTACTTGGATCCCTCTCACAGCCATTAGCATTAATTACCCCTTCTGGCACTCGACTGTTTTATAGCGGATCTAGTTGGCTGCTGAGTATTTCCTCCTTTTCTTAGAGGCACTAGAGCACATTGAAACTTGATGTTCGGTACTAATAGATCAGACATTTTCCTCGCTTTCTCCAGCACTCAGTTTCAATGTGGTTAAACTTGTCACAGTATTCACAAGTCACACGAGAAGTCACGGTCTGACCAGTTTGAGAATTTCCTTTATATTTCATATCCAATTCCACGTTCTTATATAGCAACTCAATTTTCTCTGCATATTCTTGTTTCCACCGTCCTTCCCAATAGTCAACCAATTTCTTTTGAAATTTTATCTTCTTTCGAAGAATGTCCATTTCCTTACGCATCTCTTCCAAATTTGTCATTTCACCGGTTGGCTTAAGTCAAATGCTAGCCTGCCAGGCAAATCAAAAGATCAAAATGAGTAACTATTCACAATGGAAAGTCTAGCCATATTACTCCTTCATTTTTTTGCTTATAGGTTACCCCGAAATATAAATCTTAACTATTTTCTACTTAACATGAACAAGCTCTTGAGTCTCCACAAGATTACTATCATCACTTATAAATATAACAAAATATGGAAATCTTGTTCCTTAATATAAAAGTTTCACACCCTAACCCACTCTCTAATACTCACTTACAAAGTTGCTCGAGAAGAAACCCTAATCTCTTGTTCTCACTAATGCCTTATTTCATCCCCTCAAACCAATTTCTACTATTTCGAGGTTAGATCTTCCGTGAAACTTAGATGAGGCGAACTTCAAGAATCGCTCTATCCTCACACTTCTCTTGGTTCCTAAATTGGTTGATTGGTTTAGAGTTTTGGTGCTCAGTTAATCGTGCTAAGATATCAATCATATGGTTAATAGTAGTAGTTACTTGGTTATCCCCTTCATTCCTGGGGTTTTGGTTTGGTCCAATTGCCGTTCACTAATCATCCCTTTGAATTTGGAGTTGTCTAACCTCTCGCCCTCGGCCCCCTTTCACTTTTTTGGCCACCCATAAATTTAACATTTATAAAGACATGATGTAAAATAAGTACACATAAGCGAAATTTGAAAATTACACTTTGATCATACAAAACGAAAATAATAAGGAAGACACTGAAATAATTAAAAATATGTACAACCTATATCATAGATTTGAAGTCATAGAACAATAAAATCAAGCACCTCATAAGTAACGTTCAATTGCTTCAAAAGGTAGAAAGTATAGTTAAACAAAATACAAAATGCAATGACTTTTGAACAAACACCACCCCGACTATCCTTGACAAAAACTATTAAAGTAGACTAAATCACTAACTTAGTGATTGGCGGAGCCAGAAGTCTCTGCTACTTCAGTAGGATCATTTTCATCTTCAACACTAGGAGTTTTCTACCTCATGTCTCTCGTCGAGTATCTTGCCATCCACCACTTGTTCGATCAAGGTAACACACTCGACCATCATCCCTTCAGTCCGGTCTTTAATTTCATGCACTACCCTAACAAGTCGGTGCTTAGCCTCCTGAAACTGTTCACAAGGAGTCTCAATCTTTTTTCGCTCCTCAAGTACCTCCGTCTCCAATTCATAAATTTTAATAGTTTGGGCATCCACAGTTGCCATCAGTTCTCCATTATCCTCTCGAACTACCCTAGTTTCCTACGATAATTGCCTCCGGTCATCGATTATCACTACCACCACGTTATTTGGGTACGAGTAAGTTCTCCGGCAGTCACATGGAGTTCTAATTCGGTGAGTTGGGTTATATCTCCAACAAACTCCCTTAGGCCCTTCTCGATAATGAACCACCGGAAGGTGCCCCTGAGACGACTCACTACCAACATTGCCTTCCATAACTTACAATTAAAATTAAAAGTTTAGATTGATCCAAATATACTAAATAAACTAGATTTGATCATTTCGTACTATCTCACATATTTCTTACAAGATCAAGACTCATAATTGTCCACTAATTCAAACCTAGACTCTATTTTTCATCCCTACAAGCGGTCACTTAACTTTCAAACTAGTCTCACAGTCCGGCATCCTAAACTTTTAGCCTAAAATACACTACAGAGATCTGAACCCTAAACTCTGATACCAACTGTGACGATTCCATTTCTCCTTAGAGCGAACCCTAGGGTATCGGCGGGCCACCTGCCTAACTCTCACCAAGGCTCAATAAGAATCAATTTTAAACTTAAAGGATAATCAACCAATAATAAAAGTCAAAATAAAGAAAGGTCGCTTCCTTATAGAAACATTCAAATCTTACATCACAAGTTTCCAAAAGGTACATCAACATTCCCCAAAATTACAATCACCATAAGTCGACTAATCAATTACATCCAAAATTATAATCAAACGGTAATCAAGTCGGCTTCCCCAAAAATATCCTTCAATTCCGAACTCCTGTTAAGTAAAATAAACTAATGGGGTGAGTTAACGCTCAGCGAGGTCAAGAAAAGCATGCAAACACATAGTTCAAGTAACAATAACAGTTGTACAAGAAATATAATTAGAAAGTTCAAGTAATTCATAATAACAATGAAGCACACTCAATAAGGATACAGGAGCTCTCAAGAGTTAGATTTCACTTGCTTTTCCGAGACTTGATCCAATACCTCCACGTGATGACACTCTGTCAACCGGGTAGGTATCAAGTCCGTAGAACTCCACTTACTTCCCCCATCCTTCATTTCACCCTCTCGGATCCGTAACCAAACACTCACTAGGAGGACAATACTACTCGAGTATGCCAAGCAAAATCTGAAAAGATCGAACTTATGATTTTCTCATGGTTTACCAGGCTTCTCGACCAAACCTATGCCGGCTCGAATCACAAGGTTAGCCAATGAGTTTTAGGGGTCCCCAGATGTACAATTACACTTCACACAATTCGATTATCAATTCACTTCACATAATTCGATTATCAATTTAAGTAAAAGAGAATGAGTGTGATAAAGTACACACTCGTCTCGACAATTCCAAAGCACGTAATGAATAAGAAACAATTCAAGTATTTAGTAACAATTCATACACTTGACACTCACCAATTCAAAAGTAAGTGAGTAAACAAAGCCCTTCAGTTGTCCATACTAGGATTCCTTTCAAAACCCTCTTGAGCACCTGAAGAAACAATGACCAACCATCACTCACATATACTCACGACCACTTAACATTCAAGGAAGAAAGTGCATTCGCTTAAACTTAAGACAATAGCTTAAGAGAGCTTTAATCCCTCAAAATTTGAGATTAAAAAATGAGAATTTAAAGTATCAAGTGAGCTCGTATCATTCATGCAATTGAGTTTAAAATGAACCATGAATCCCAAAAGGAGGTTGGAAGTTCATTAAAATTCACTTCTTAAGAAATCAGAAATTTTTCAGCTTTGCGTGACCGTACTAGGAAAATTGTATCTTGAGTTTGGAAGGTCCAAAAATGGAAAACTTTATACCGTTAAAAACTAGATTCAAGTACTAAAACTTTCCTGAAGACACTTTTCCAAGATTCTAACCAGAAACCATTGATGTTTCATGAAGACAGGACAAAACCAGTCTTGGTTTTTCAGTAATGTTTGAAAATTCGGAAAAATTCAAAAAACGTGAATCAGCCTCTGAAATTTATAATATAGCAAGAGTTACAAATCAAGTTTTCAAACACAACAAACAGAACTAAATTCGGAGTTTCGAGCAGCAAGATACAATAGTTTAAAATTGGCTGATTTTCACAACCTGTTCAGAAAATTTCCAATTTCCAACTTTGTTGCAGTTTTGAAATCAGACCATATCTAACTCTACACAAATCCAAATTAAGAATGGTTTATGGAGTTAAAAACTAGATTCAAAATTCTATAATTCACCAAAAGACATTGTTTTCAAAATCGTTTCACAAGTGAGACGAAATTGAGGCACAAGATGCAGCTTCCCAGTTTCTCTTGGACAGACAGGCAAAACAGGTCAGTCCACTTTGCCGATTCGCTACGGTTTACTCAAAATGAATTAGTAGGGGAATTTTATACCGTTCGAAAGCTCTAAATGTCAAGTTTCGAATGCCACAAACGGCACTCAATTTTGACTTTTGTACGAAATTTTATACTCAGACAAAGTACCCCTGTCCGCTATCCTGGTAACCATTTTCCAGATTTCTTCCTTTCACCAAAACTCAAGTTTTATGTAACCAATTGAAATGATTTTTGAAAGGCACTTTCCACACACATAATACCACATATATCAATTAGTTTAGCAGCCTAATAAGCAACAAAATTCGAATTCAAAGTAAGACAACAAGAACCACAATTTTCGACCAGCACCCTCTCATGGTTTTCTTCCAATTTCTCTCCACTACCAAGCCAATATCAAGCTATAATTCACATAAACAACAACAATCAAGCAATAACCTCAAGTCAGCTACCTCATAGGTCACCTCAAGACCACTAGCTTAGAATACAAAGCAAGATAAAAGTTTTCTCTAGTCCACTAGTCTAAAATCTTGATTAGGGTTTCAAACCCATGTAAACCAACCATCAATCTTTGTAAAATTTGAAAGGTTAAAGGAGGAGGAAGTGGTTATCTCTCCAAGCTCTTAACCCTAGTTGTAGGCAAGAGTTTCCACCACTACTTCATCAAAAAACACCACAAGGTCGCACCTTCCTTCAAGCTAGAGCCAAATTCCAAGAGTTGTATGGTTTGGATGAGGATTTGCAAGTAAGATTGGAGCAAGAAGATGAAGTTTTCTCTTCCCCTTTTCTTTCCTTATTTCGGCCGAATGAGAGAGAGAGTAAGGGAGGGTTTATTTTGATATTCTTGTGGAGGAAGAATGAAGAAAAAGTAACCATAGGTTTTGTGCAAAAAGTCAACTTTCAATAGTGCTCGATAGTGTATTGCACTACCACTTTCTCTCTTGTTTGCAACACTTAAATACTAATCCTCCAAGATAGTTCCTTTAACACTGCA
This sequence comes from Coffea humblotiana, assembly GCA_023065735.1. Lineage (NCBI taxonomy): Eukaryota > Viridiplantae > Streptophyta > Magnoliopsida > Gentianales > Rubiaceae > Coffea > Coffea humblotiana. The sequence goes on along the minus strand of CM041212.1, from coordinate 13,823,770 downwards.
AATACTCATACTTACTAGTTTAAAATTAATTTTTCAAGATCATTGCACTCTCGGACTAAACATTGTTTCGAAAAACGTGTATTTACTATTCCTTACTAAACGAGTCGCAGAAAAATTAAATTTACTAACGAGACATTTTAAAAATATCAATGAGCCATTGTTCCATGTAAGTGATTTAAAATGGTTGAAATAAATTATTCAGAATAAATAGTTAAATAAGCCAGTAAAATAAGATAAAAGTAAGCAAAATTCAGGTCCTTACAGCTTGCACAAACTCCACTTTCCAAGTTAGAAATTGGAGAAATCCGCCACTCAAAAGGGAGGAGAAGGTCACGGCTGCACCAACTCCATCCAAGTCGAGAGGAGCTTTTCCAAATCCAATCCAAAAGGGCGATCTGAAGGCTGCCAAGAAGGGTACCAAACCTAGGAACCGAGACACTAAGTGTTTCAAATGTCAAGGGTTTGGACACATCGCGTCTCAATGTCCTAGTCAACGAACCATATTGGTATTACCAAATGGAGAAGTCATGACCGACGAAAAGGACGAGTATGAGGGAATGCCACCTCTTGTTGAGGAGGATGAGGAAGAGGAAATTCTGGAGCAACCAATGCATACAATGGTCAGATTGGTGGCACGACGTGCGCTAGCTACTCAAGCTAGTCGAAAAGAACTTCAACAAGAGAATATTTTCTACACTTGATGCCATGTCAAGTATAAGATTTGCAGTTTGGTGACTGATCCTGGAATCTATACCAATGTAGCCAGCTCATTGATGGTGGCCAAGTACTTGTTTCATTTCACATAGGTTGTTATGAAGATGAAATTTTATGTGATGTTGTGCCTATGCAAGCTGCTCATGTGATATTAGGTTGTCCATGGAAATTTGATAGACATTTCATGCATGATGGTTTCACTAACAAATATTTTTTTGATTTTGGAAACTGTAAGATAACACTTGCACCTCTCACTCCACAACAAATCCATGAAGACCAAACCAGGCTTCAAAAAGAATTTGAACTTAAGTGTGACAAGAGGAACAATTCGAGTGAAAAGAAAAAGGGGAGGTCGAGAGTACTAGTAAGGAAAAGGGGAAGTTAGGTTCGGCCATAGAAGGTAAGAAGATGATAAAACAAAGCATGATGATGTGAAACCACCATCTAGACAACCAGTTCACCAACGGTTTAGGCAGCGGAAAATTTGACCCAAAACTAATCCCCGAGATGACGAACAATATTGATATTATCTCAACCCGTATCTAACGAACTAGTGAACCAAATGGAAGGTAGCGGAACGCCACAACCAAGGAGTTACTTGATTGATAAGTTCAATTGAACAATTTGAGAAAGATTCTCAAATATTCAAAGAGGCTCTCTTAGAAAGAGAAGAGTGAAAACTCACAATTGTATTAATATCAAGCTCCTGTAAAGGTCTCTTGTCTTGGCTATATATAGCCATATAAGGGACTCGAAAAACTAGACCTAAAGTGGAATGGATCCACTTAATGAACTAAGGCCTTGTGGGCCGAAACTAATGACTAAAGGAAGGCTACTAATATTCGGTCAACTAAGGAATAGTTTGGACCGACTTATTACAAAAAATGAAACAACTAAATGGCAATTAAAAGGCTACTAAATCTCGGCCTTGTCCAATAGGTGGACAACTAACTCTTGGCCTTGGCTTCACTTGGCTCATCAACTTGGAGCAAGGTGTATATTGCGGAATCCTCTCCCTCCAAGCCTTCAATGATCTTTAAGTTATCTCCAATTCTCTCTTGGATGGTGCATACAAGTGCTTGAAGTGACTCGCGCATCTTCTTGGCACGAGCTCTTGTGATCGGACCACTTGGTACTCGGATGACTTGGTCTTGATCTCCTTTGGTCCTTGGTGCTCCTTCATCAGTCCCCTCCTCTTGAAGGCGATTTGTCCCCAAATCAGACTCATCATCTGCATAAAATGGACTCAAGTCAGCAACATTAAATGTAGCATGGACTCCATACTCACCTGGAAGGTCAAGTTTGTAGGCATTATCGTTGATTTTCTCCATGACTTGGAAGGGACCATCACCCCTGGGAAGGAGTTTGTTGCGCCTTTGAAGTGGGAAGCGTTCCTTTCGCATGTGTATCCAAACCCAGTCACCTGGTTCGAATACCATTCTGCGACGTCCTTTGTTAGCATGTTGGACGTATTGGAGTGTGCGCTTCTCGATGTTGGCTCGAACTTTGGCATGTAATTGTCGCACAAGGTCTGCCTTTCTCTTACCATCCATGTTAACTCTCTCATGGTCAGGTAAAGGAGATAAGTCCAATGGGGTGAGAGGGTTAAAACCATAGACAATTTCAAAAGGGGAGTATTGTGTGGCAGTGTGCACAGTGCGATTGTAAGCAAATTCAACATGCGGTAAGCAATCTTCCCAAGTCTTAATGTTCTTTTTGATTATGGCACGCAACAAAGTAGACAAAGTCCGATTAACTACTTCAGTTTGTCCATCAGTTTGTGGGTGACTAGAAGTAGAGAAAAGCAATTTAGTACCTAGCCTACACCACAAAGTTTTCCAAAAGTAGCTAAGGAACTTGACATCTCGATCTGACACGATGGTACGAGGCATGCCATGCAAGCGTACTATGTTTCTAAAAAACAAGTCAGCTATGTGTCTAGCATCATCGGTCTTGTGACAAGGTATAAAATGTGCCATTTTAGAGAAACGGTCAACCACAACATAGATAGAGTCATGTCCTTGTCTAGTTCTAGGTAATCCAAGTACAAAATCCATAGACAAGTCAATCCAAGGTGCATGTGGGATAGGTAAAGGGGTGTAGAGTCCATGAGGATTTACCTTTGATTTGGCATGGTGACAAGTTACACACCTTTGTATATGTCTTTCAACATCCCTTTTCATGCGCGGCCAAAAGAAGTGCTCTTGGAGGATGGACAACGTCTTAGTAATTCCAAAGTGGCCCATGAGTCCTCCTCCATGTGCTTCTCGAACCAACAGGGGTCGCATGGAGCTCGATGGTATGCACAACTTGTCCTTGTAATACAAGAACCCCTGTGATATAGAGTAATGCTCACGAGTGTCTCGTGGCAAGGAAGTGAAAATCTCACCAAAATCGGGGTCAGTTGCATAAAGATCTTTAAGAATTTCAAAGCCTAGCAACTTAGCATCTAATGTAGTAAGAAGGGTGTGTCGGCGAGAAAGTGCATCAGCGACTACATTAGACTTACCTGTTTTATATTTGATCACGAATGCAAAAGTGTCGATGAAGGCTATCCATCTTGCGTGTCGTTTGCTCAATTTGGTTTGTGACTTGATGTGCTTGAGCGATTCATGATCAGTATGGAGAACGAACTCGCGAGGTCGCAGGTAGTGTTGCCAAGTTTGGAGTGCTCGAACTAAGGCCATGAGCTCCTTATCATACGTTGAGTAGTTCAAGGCGGCTCCATTTAGCTTTTCGCTAAAGTAGGCAATTGGGCGACCTTCTTGGAGTAGAACAGCCCCAATACCTATGCCAGAAGCATCACACTCTATTTCAAAAGCTTTGTCAAAGTTAGGCAAACTTAGAACAGGTGCGTGTGTGAGCTTGTGTTTAAGTATTTGGAAGGACTTAGCTTGTTCTTCCCCCCATTGAAATGGTGCGTTCTTCTTAACAATTGATGTAAGTGGGGCGGCTATGGTGCTAAAATCCTTGACAAAGCGTCTGTAGAAGCTTGCCAAGCCATGAAAACTCCTTACCTCACTTACATTAGTAGGTGTCGGCCATTCATTTATAGCCTTCACCTTTGCTTGATCAACTTGTACACCCTGTGCACTTATAACATATCCTAGAAAAACGAGTTGATCAGTGCAGAAGGTGCACTTCTTAAGGTTGGCGTAGAGCCTTTCCTTTCGAAGTACATCCAAGACAGCTTGTAAATGCATTGCATGCTCTTCTAGACTCCTACTATAAATTAGGATATCATCAAAATATACTACCACAAATTTACCAATGAAAGGACGTAAAACATGGTTCATTAGTCTCATAAAAGTACTAGGTGCGTTAGTTAAGCCAAAAGGCATGACTAACCACTCGTATAAGCCATGTTTAGTCTTAAAAGCGGTTTTCCACTCGTCCCCATCTTTCATACGAATCTGATGGTACCCACTTTTTAGATCAATTTTTGTAAAAATGATAGCACCATGCAATTCATCAAGCATGTCATCCAAACGAGGTATGGGATGGCGATACTTTACCGTTATGGCATTAATGGCTCGACAGTCAGTGCACATCCTCCATCCTCCATCTTTTTGGGCACAAGTAGGACGGGTACAGCACAAGGGCTTAGACTCTCACGAATCCATCCCTTGCCAAGTAGCTCCTCTACTTGCCTTTGTTGCTCTTGAGTTTCCTCGGGGTTTGTCCTATATGGTGCCTTGTTGGGTAAGGAAGCCCCAGGGATGAAATCAATTTGATGTTCAATCCCTCTCAAAGGTGGCAATCCATTAGGTACGTCCTCAGGAAATACATCATGATACTCCTGTAATAGGTTAGTGACAATACTAGGCAGAGAAGTATCAAATTCATTAGTGAGTAAAGCTTCTTTACAAATCAATATAAGCAAGACTTGGTTAGAATGTAAAGCTTTTCTCACATCTTTAACTCTAGCTAGCAGGCTATTTTTTTCTTTTCCTAGCTCAATGGTTCGATTAAGCTCACGTTTATCCTTAGATGTCTCGGCCAGCTCCTTTAATTTTTCTTTTGATGGTTGTTTTCGACTAGTGGCATGCATATCGTACTCCCTTTGTAAGCTAACTTGGTCCTCATGCACTTGTTGTGGTGTAAGAGGTGCAAGTGTGATTTTCTTACCATTATGCAAAAAGGAATACTTGTTCAAGAAACCATCAAAAATAACTCTCTTATCAAATTGCCAAGGCCGGCCTAAGAGAATGTGTGCAGCTTGCATAGGTACTACATCGCATACAATATCATCCTCATAGCGACCTATGCGGAAAGTAACTAAGACTTGTTTAGAGATACGTACCTCGCCACTATTGTTTAGCCATTGGAGCTTGTAGGGGCGCGGGTGGTCAGTTGTTGGCAAGTTGAGTCGCTCCACCATTAATGCACTTGCAACATTAGTACAACTTCCCGGGTCAATGACTAGGCTACACACCTTGTTGTTGATATGACATCTTGAGTAGAAGATGTTTTCTCGTTGTAGGTCATCTCGACTGGCTTGTGTAGCTAGTGCTCGCCTTGCCACTAAACATCCAACCGTGTCATTGACAGGTATCTCCTCAAGCTCGTCCTCTTCCCCCTCCAAGGACGGCATTCCCTCATGTTCCTCGTTTTCCTCATCGGTCAATAACTCGCCAGTGGGTAACATGATCAAGGTCCGTTGGTTGGGACATTGGGAAGCAATGTGCCCAAACCCTTGACACTTGAAGCATTTGGTGTCACGGGTCCTTGGTTTGGAGACCTCTTGTTGGGACTTAAACCCCTCCGTGGAAGTTGGTTTCGAAGGTAGAGCATTCGGCCTTATTTCTCCTCGCGATGCCCCACTCGGTTTTGAAGCCTTAGGTGCATAAGAGGGGCTAGTGTCGGCCCTTGTGACCGAGTTCCTCCAACTCCCAGGTTGGAAATGGGTGCTTTGGCGACTCGTTCCCCTCCTCTTGAACCTCCGTTCCACCTTGATAGCTTTGTCCAAGAGTTCTCCCATGTCAAGGTAGTGTTGAAGCTCCACGATGTCAGCAATCTCAGGCCGTAATCCTCCCAAAAACCGTGCCATGGTGGCCTCCTCATCTTCTCGAACATCAGCCCGCATCATGGACATTTCCATTTCTTTGAAGTAATCTTCAACCGTCATACTACCTTGAGTGAGGGTTTGCAATTTGTGATGCAAATCCCTGTGGTAGTAACCGGGTATGAAGCGCTTCCTCATGATCCGCTTCAAGTCGTCCCATGTCCGAATGGCCGGTTCCTCATTTCGTCGTTGTTTGATGCGAAGTTGATCCCACCAAATCGCGGCATAGTCGGTGAATTCTATGGCGGCCAACTTTACCTTTTGAGACTCCGTGTAGTGGTTGCAATCGAAGATCAACTCGATCTTTCTCTCCCACTCCAAGTATGCTTCGGGATCCGATTTACCTTGGAAGGTAGGAATTTTTAATTTTATTCCTTTGAGTTGGTCCTCTTCGCGGTCAGCCCGTTGTGTAGGTCGCCTCGGCCTTTGCTCATCATCTTCGAACTCCCTCTCTGAGTTAGAGTCACTGAGTTCGTTCAAGGTCAGTTTTCCCCTAGTTTTCTTAGAGGAGTTTCTTGACGGGTCCAATTGTTCGATTTGCTCTTGCATGGATTCAAAACGCTGCTCAAATTTTCTTTGCATTTCTCTCCACATAGCATCCATTTTTAGTGCCAATTGTGCAATGGTAATGTCATTTTCAGTGGCCATGGTGTAACCTGCAAAACTTCAACAAACGTTAAGGTAAAATTCCTCACTCACTCCCTCACGTGTTTCGCTCACTCTCGTGTATCACTCAAGGGTTTAAAACACTCTAATATTCTCACCACTCACTTTTCAAGTTCCTCGATTGCCCCCTTGAAGAAATCAGAAATTTCCTTCAAGTAGTTCAACCAAACTTCAATCAAGTTTTGTCCCCAAAAGTGGCGTATGAGTAGCTGGAAGTTTGAAGACCGAATAATGACTCAAAAATAGCAGTTATACAAGCAAGAATTTGCTGGAATTTTTTTGTTTTAGTCCGCAAAAAGAGTGACTCAAGTGTTGTGAGAGTTTGTCTTGACAAGGACTCTAACAAGATAAACAATGAGTAGACCTGTTTGGACTCTTTTTGGACACTCCTAACACGAACAACAAGCTGTAAAAATGACTCAAAGATACCAATTTGTGGACTGGACAGAGTGCAAAGTTTGATTACACAAGAATTAAGATGGCGAAAATTTAGAAGCCTAGAGCGACTCTACCCACTTTGCACGCGGCTGAGTTTTCTTTGGTAGTGGTAACCAATGTTTCTTGGTTGGTTGTGGGTTGTGGTTGTTGGTATTTGCGGCTGGTTCCCCAATTCAAGCAAGGAAGGCCCGAAGTGGACAGCTTTGGTGGCGGCTAAGGTTTGCCCTAGCAAATCCAAGGCGGTTTGGATGTCCTTGGTCAAGAAGGTTTCCTATGTCAAGAATGTTTCTTATTTCTTGTGATCCGATTCTGGTTTCCTCTTTCTTTCCCTCTTTTTTCGTTGTCTTTTTTTTTTTTATACAACCAGAATTCTTTTCTTTCTTTTGAGATCGGATCTTAACAACAAGAACACAAGGGTTTTGTTTGACACAAGATCAGCCCCCAACGCAAGAACAAGACAAGATCAGCCCCAACGTAAGTCTTGGTTTCAAGATTTTCAAGAATCAACCCACCGTATCAAGATATGTGTCAAGGATTCCAAGAAACATGGTAAGGTTATCAAGAACTTCAAGAACTATTGTGATCAGCCTTTTTCGTGCAAAATAGAACAATTTTTCCCAGCCCTCTTGTTCAAACACTTTCGGTTTCAAGAAGCAAGCTAACGACCAGAATTTTTTGTTTCACTTCTTGTGTGCGTTTGCCTTCTTCTTTTTTTTTTTCTTGTCGATCCTTGGTGCCGCTTGCACAACCAAGACGACTCAACAACACAAAGACTAAACTGATCTGGACAAAACAATATCAAGGACGGCAAGACAGAATGTATATGCGACACAAGATGCAAGGACACAACGAAGGAACAAAAAAAAAAAAACCCTAGCGGCTGTTTTGTGTTTTTTTTTTGACTCGATTGCTTCAAGACTCAACACACGGATTTATGACACAAATAACGACACGAATCACAGCAACAACACAAGAAACAATGCGGACAGCAATAGGGAATTTGCGGACAGCAAAGATAAACGAAAACAAAGGAAGACTAGCGACTAACAAATTTTTTTTTTGTTTGTTTAACAGACAAGACAGATTCGACACACGGATAGGACTCAAAACAAAAACGAAAAGGAAAGATATAACCTAGTGGTTGTCGACTAGCTCTGATTACCAACTGATGTGAAACCACGATCTAGACAACCAGTTCACCAACGGTTTAGGCAGCGGAAAATTTGACCCAAAACTAATCCCCGAGATAACGAACATTATTGATATTATCTCAACCCGTATCTAACGAACTAGTGAACCAAATGGAAGGTAGCGGAACGCCACAACCAAGGAGTTACTTGATTGATAAGTTCAATTGAACAATTTGAGAAAGATTCTCAAATATTCAAAGAGGCTCTCTTAGAAAGAGAAGAGTGAAAACTCACAATTGTATTAATATCAAGCTGCCTGTAAAGGTCTCTTGTCTTGGCTATATATAGCCATATAAGGGACTCGAAAAACTAGACCTAAAGTGGAATGGATCCACTTAATGAACTAAGGCCTTGTGGGCCGAAACTAATGACTAAAGGAAGGCTACTAATATTCGGTCAACTAAGGAATAGTTTGGACCGACTTATTACAAAAAATGAAACAACTAAATGGCAAGTAAAAGGCTACTAAATCTCAGCCTTGTCCAATAGGTGGACAACTAACTCTTGGCCTTGGCTTCACTTGGCTCATCAACTTGGAGCAAGGTGTATATTGCGGAATCCTCTCCCTCCAAGCCTTCAATGATCTTTAAGTTATCTCCAATTCTCTCTTGGATGGTGCATACAAGTGCTTGAAGTGAATCGCGCATCTTCTTGGCACGAGCTCTTGTGATCGGATCACTTGGTACTCGGATGACTTGGTCTTGATCTCCTTTGGTCCTTGGTGCTCCTTCATCACATGATCACCAAATTAAAGCATGTGAGACAAGATTTGTTTACTAATCAACCTCTTTTCTTACTTTGGTATAAACAGGTTCTAGTAACTACTAACAAACTTGATGTTTCTTTGCCTAGTAGTGTTAATAACCTATTGTAGGAGTATCAAGATGTATTTCCTGATGAAATTCCAAGTGGCTTGCCATCCTTGCGGGGCATTGAGCACCAGATTGACCTCGTCTCTAGTGCATCATTACCTAACAAGCTGTCTTTTAGGACCAATCCCGAGGAAACTAAAGGGTTGCAACGTCAAGTTGAAGAACTCTTGAGTAAAGATTGGGTTTGGAAAAGTCTAAATCTGTGTGTGGTACCTGTTTTGCAAGTACTAAAAAAAGATGGAACTTGGAGGATGTGCATTGACTGTAGAGGTATCAATACTATAACAGTAAAGTATCGTCATCCTATACCTCAGCTTGATGATATACTTGATGAATTGCATGGTGTTGTCATATTCACTAAAATAGACTTAAAGAGTGGATATCATCAGATAAGAATGAAAGAAGGAGATGAGTGAAAAACTGCATTTTAGACTAAACATGAATTGTATGAATGGTTGATCATATCTTTTGGCCTAACCAATACCCCTAATACATTCATGAGATTAATGAACCACATCTTGCGCCCCTTCTTAGGCAAATTTGTTGTTGCCTATTTTGATGATATTTTGGTGTATAATAAGACTCTAGAAACATGTTAAACACTTCCAAGCTGTTTTGGAAGCATTTCAAAAGGAAAGCCTCTATACTAACCTTAAGAAGTGCACTTTTTGCACTAACCAAATCATCTTCCTAAGATATGTTATAAGTGTGCAGGGAATACATATTGACCAAGACAAAATTAAAGTAATTGAGGAGTGGCTGACACCTACCAATGTGAGTGAAGTAAGGAGTTTCTACGGCCTAGCAATCTTTTATAGGCTCTTTGTTAAGAACTTTAGCATCATTGCAACACCTTTAACGTCCATTATTAAGAAATATGAAATTTTCCATTAGAGTGGAGAACAAGTTAAGTTTTCCAATTACTTAAACACAAACTCACACATGCACCCATACTTAGTTTACCTAATTTTGATAAAACTTTTGAAGTTGAGTGTGATGCTTCTGGTTTAGGTGTTGGGGTCATGTTACTTCAAAAAGGCCAACCTATTGCATACTTTAGTGAGAAGTTGAATGGTGCATCCTCGAACTATCTGACTTATGATAAGGAATTGCTAGCATTGGTTCGAACTCTTCAAACATAGTAGCACTACTTGCGTCCAAAAGAGTTTGTCTTGCACACTGATCATGAATCACTTAAGCACATTAAGTCTCAAACTAAGTTGAGTAAGCGACATGCAAGCTGGATTAAGTTCATAGACAGCTTTCTATTCGTGATTAAGTACAAAGCTGGTAAGAGTAATGTGGTGACCGATGCTTTATCTAGAAGGTACACTCTTATCACTACACTTGATTGCAAACTCCTTGGATTCAACCTACTAAAAGAAAGTTACGCTAACAATCCAGATTTTGGAGAAATTTTTGTGTCCTTTCCACGACAATCCTGTGAGCATTATTTCATGTTACAGGGCTATCTGTTCTTCAAAACCAAACTGTGCATGCCGATTTGTTCCATCCGAATTCTCCTAACTCAAGAAGCTCATAGTGGAGGGTTGATGGGTAATTTTAGAGTCGTAAAAAATTTGGACATTCTCCAAGAGCACTTTTATTGGTCTAGAATGAAACGTAACGTCGAAAGGATAGTTCAAATGTTTGTTACTTGTTATCATGCAAAATCAAAGGTAAACCCTTATGGACTATTTACTCCGTTGCCAATTCCTAGTTTGCCCTAAGTTGATCTATCAATGGACTTTGTACTTGGATTGTCTAGGATTAGACATGATCATGATTCTGTGTTTGTTGTAGTTGATCAATTTTCTAAGATGCATATTTCATTCCATGTCATAAAACTGATGATGCAAAACATGTGGTTGAATTGTTCTTTAGAAAAATTGTACGTTTACAAAGTATGCCACGTATTATCATGTCTGATAGAGATGTTAAGTTTGTTAGTCACGTTTGGAAAACTTTATGGTGCAAACTTAGAAATAAACTCTTGTTTTCTTCTTCTAGTCATCCACAAACTGATGGACAAACTGAGATAGTTGATAGGACTTTATCTCTATTATTACGTGTACTTATTAAAAGAAATCTTAAAACTTGAGAAGATTGTATACCACATGTTAAGTTTGCATACAATCGCACGGCTCATAACAGTACACGATACTCACCATTTGAAATAGTTTATGATTTTAATCCTCTCACACCATTGGATTTGTCTCCATTATTTGTTTCTGAGAGAGTTAACTTAGATGGTAAGAAACGAGCTAAGTATGTGTGAGAGCTTCGTGAAAAAGTAAGGGCAAATATTGAGAAACGCACCCTCCAATATGTGTAAAGTGCTAACAAAGGATGTCATAAGATGGTCTTTGATGTGAATACACATGAGAAAGGAGCAGTTCCTAGTTCAATGATGCAACAAACTTTTACCAAGGGATAATAGACCATTTCAAGTAGTGCATAGAATCAATGATAATGCATACAAGTTTGACCTTCCAAGTGAGTATGGTGTGCATACTATTTTTAACGTTACTAACTTGAATCCTTATCTTATAAATGATGAGTACCCGCAGTTGACCATCTCCAAGGTCGACAGTTCCAAGTTCAAGCAATTATCAACTTGTTTTTCGTGGTCCAATGATAAGAGCTCGTGCTAAGAAATTTAGAGAGTCTTTTCAAATCTTATTTCGAGATGTACAAGCTCAAATTGGTGATACAAGAGCTATGCAAGGACTTGAATATGAAGGCACAATGCCTTACATGCTTATTCAAGTCATTAATGTAAGTACAAGTGATGAGCATGCTATCAGGTGCGAGGAGGAGTGATCCGAGCTTGTTTTATGGTTAATTCTTCATGTCATTTGATTTATTTAATTTCCAGAATTGTTAATTGTTAATTAGTCTTAGTTTGGTAGTTGAGTTGAGTTATTAGGTGAAGGAATAAATGGTTTAGGTCATGTGACCATAGTCAAAGCCGAATTAGGATTTTTAGGAAAGTCATTAGTTGTTTCCAAATTTGATTAGGTTTGGTGTCATTTGTAAAGGCTATAAATAAGGCTTTGGTTCCAAATATTTGAGCTAGTTATGAATAAAAAAAATTTCCAGCTTTATACTTTTGTGTTAACAACTCTCTTGTCCAAGAGATCCAACTTGAATGCTTGAGATAATTCTTGAATGTTTGTCGACTTATCAACCAATAACCACAATTGGTTGTGGCGTCCTCTACCAACAACCTTGGCTCGCTATCTTGTTAAGTTGTTGTTTGAAATTAAGTTCAAGATTCATAACTTTGCAGGTTAGAAGGGTCAAGAGTATCCGCAAATTCCAACTTGATTCTTCGTTTAGATCCGGGGTTTCGTGGGATACGAGTTTATGCCATTATTGGTAAGTTCATATCAGAGAGTCTATGGGTATGATCCATAAATGTGATTGTGAAGACAATTCAAAATGGATTAATTAGATTTAGTGGGTTACCCAATAAATGGGTCTAACTGGATAACCCATTTACACTTATAAATACAAACTTAAGATACCCATACCTACCTATTCATGAGAGGAGATGGGTAAATTTAGTTAAATGAATTTGTTTGATACCTATAAATTCATCCCAGCCCAAAACCAATAGCCAAATAATTTGAAGATCTTACAATTTTTTGCTTGCAGGCTTATTTTCCTTTTGACATAGAGATATGAACGAGTGATTTTGCTTTACCTTTTTTCACTTCTTTCGTGTACATTTCTTCCAGATATTGCGATTTCAATTGATGCTTTTCGAGGATGTTCCAGATGTAAACCTAGCAAGAAAGCTATTGAGATACATCAATTCCCTGAAATAGTTATTGGTTTTTGGTGAAACCAATCATCTATTAAATCTAAAATCTTTATGGTGATTATTAAGAAACAAATTAACAGTAAAATTATAGAAGTGTATCTGGATTTATATTGACTAATTGGTACTTGAATCTTTGGAGATTTTGGGGTGGCATTCCAGTTCAATACGCATTCAATAATCCCTGAGAGAACGCTTTAGTTGATATCTTTCTTGACGATAAGATATCAGAAAAGATCTATTTTGTGTACTAAAAATATGACAATAAGAATACGTGTGGCCCGGGGACCAAACTCTATTTATAGTTTATTTTTTTGTTATCTTTTGGATTTTTATTTCAACCCATTAAAGAAATAGAAATTACCTTTAAATCTCTATATATTAAAAACTCATATCCTATTAGATACATTAAAGTTCAAATTATAATTGATCACTTTAATTGGATTTAACTTTATTTGACAGTCTACAATGCATAATTATTGATATATAAGTCCAATGTTGGATTAAGAATCCAATAATCTTCCACTTGGATTATCTATGTTACATTATAATTATACTTTACAATTAATCGTATGAGTTCAACTTTACTGTCATTACCAAAATATATTTACAACCAATTCAGTCCATCTATTTACACTAACATAGGATTAAAGTGGCTTTTATTACAATTTCGTAACTTGATCCATCAATGATCACATATGCTGATACAATTGAACAACATAAATCATGATACGAATGTATAACATGAAAATTTCATACAATGTGATCATAACATGGTTATTTTTAACTGATCCACTTTAAATTTTTTTGAGTTCAAACTATACCAAAATCAGAATGTAAATAAATTCAAACTTTATCTATGAATAAAATATTCTTAAATATTAATAACCTATCAATATCAAATCATAAGAGCATAACAAATTTCCACTAAAATTGAACATTATCTAATAACATTACACCCATACGAATAGTATGCTCATGAAACATGTTAGGTGGCAATCTCTTAATAAGCGGATGCATAATCATAGAGTTTGTCTCGATATACTCTATCGACAACTGTCCACTCTATACTTTTTCTATGACAATTAGAAATTTGATATTTATATGTTTAGATTTTGTCGAGTTCCTATTGTTATTGGAATATAGGACTGCAGATTCCATTACAAGTAATTCTGTGACAAAATTTCGCACCCAAATTTCATGATTGGATGTCTCATAACAAATTATGAATTCTACAGTCACAGTAAAAGAGGTTATAAGAGACTATTTAACACTCTTCCAAGAAATGACACTCCTAACTAGTAAGTAGATATAACCTGATGTTGATTTCATACTATCTTGGCATCCGGTATAATCGAAATCAGTATATCCAATGATCTTGAACTTATCTGACCTCTGATATGTAAGTATGTAGTCTTTATTTTCTTTTAATATTGCAATATCCATTTTGGTTGCTTTCTAATGATCTAATTTAGGATTGTTTAAATATCTACCCAATATTTCAATAATATATGCAATATTTGGAGGTGTACATATTTGAACATACATTAGACTCCCTACTACTAACGTATAAGAAATCTTTTACATTTTTTTTCCTCAAAAATATTCTTAAAACACTGGTCGAAATTAAATTGTCTTCTTTGGCCACAAAAGTGTCACCTAATTTACAATTTTGTATGTCAGATCTTTAAAAAATATTTTCAATATAGCCTTTTTGTAATAATCAAAAAATACTCCGAGAACGATCTCGATATATCTATATACTTAACACAAAAGATGCATCATCAAAATATTTCATTTCAAAATTTTTAGTTAGAATCTTTTGATTTTATGCAATAGGGTTATATCGTTACTAGTAAGTAAAATGTCATCAATATATAATACCAGAAAAATATACTTCTACAAAATTTATGGTATATACAATCATCTACTAAATTCATCTCAAAATCAAATGAGATGATCATTTGTATGAAATTTGAAATACTATTGTCAAGATGCTTGCCTGAACTCATAGATGGATTTTTTTAAATTTGTAAATCATATTTTTTGGATCTCTCGATACAAAATTTTTCAATTGCACCATATAGATCGTCTCATTAATGTCACCATTGAGAAACGCTATCTTTATCACCATCTGGTGTAAAGTGTCTCTCGAAGAGACTAGAGAAAAAGTCTCTTTATAGTCAATGCCTTCTTTTTATATAAAACTCTTAGTGACAAGACAAGATTTGTATCTTTTCACATTATCTTTTGAATTTCTCTTAATTTTAAATATTCATTTACAATTAATGGTCATCATTGTTTTTTATGGACTTAATTTTTTCATTCATGGCAGCGATTCATTTTTTTAAATTTAAACTTTTCATGACTTGACGGTAATTGATTAGATCATCTTCCATCAATCCAGTATCATTCTCATGTTCTTAGAGAAAAATAATGTAATCATCTAACACTGCACTTCTCTTTTCTGTAGTAAATCTTCTTAATAGCACTAGTTCTTGAAGAATTAAATTTGTTCTTCTATAACTGTTTATCTTTCGGCATTGTTTTGATTTATTGTATCATGATCAAGATCAAGAATAGGATCCTAAACAAAATCAATGACACATGTGCAAATATTAACATATTTCTCTTCAAAGACAAGGTATCATTGATCAAGAATAGAATTCTAAACAAGATCAAGGTGTCTTTGAAGAGGAATATGTTCTTGAAGAGGATCCTATTCTTAATCTTGATCATGACACCTTGATCTTGTTCAAATCAAGAATAGGATCTTGAACAAGATCAAGGTGTCTTTGTAAAATTCGACCACCACAGTCAGATCCCGCGACTGTGATTTATCTTTTAACCACCACAGTCAGATCTGATGCTTTTGATTCTTTTGTTGAGTTGGTTCTCAACTTCAGCCTTAAAAATTTTGAGTACGTCTCGCAACTGTGATTTTTTAATAATGAAATATAAGTAGCAATATCTTAAAAAATTGTCTATGAATTTTATAAAATATTATTGATCATTTCAAAGAGATGTAGGAAATGACCCACAAATATTTGTATGTATAATTTCTAAAATGTCCAAGGTCCTATTGGTTTTAAATCTCCTGTTATTGGTTTGTTTCTTTTTTATATAGTTAACACAATCATCAAAATCTATAAAATTCAAGGGGTTGAAAATTTTATTTAACACAAGTCTATCCATTTTTCGTCTGGAGATATGATCCAATCTATTGTGCCATAATGCAGTGTGAAAACCCGAGAAAAATTTTGTGTAAGCTTTGCATGTATTACCTTCATTTTGCCATTAGAAGTATTATATAACAACTAATAGATTAATTAAATGTCTAAATTTAAATTTTTTTAAACAAATTATATGAATCAAATAAATATATTGTATCCATACCGTAATCTGTATGATTTGAATATATTATAGTCAAACAAGTTACATGTCTAGTTAATTTCCTATAAAATCAAATATGTGAGAATCTACGAGATCAAGGAAATACAAATAAGGTTGGGAGTTAACGTGTGAATTAATAAAAATTGCAGCCTTAGTAAGTAAATGAACTAATGTTAAAAGACCTAACTAACCTTGAGCCTTGGTTAGAACTACCATGCAGCCAACGGGTTGTCTAAGCTTTAAAAGTAGGATTGAGTTAAGGAACTTTGGAATTGTCACCACCGACTGAAGAGGAAGTTTGAGTGATCAGCTTCTTTGGAGTTAACAACCGAGAGAAAAGTGAGGACTTAGCTCATTCTCTTGCCTCACTTCAAGACCAACTGAGAGAGTGAGAGAGAGCTCTGCATTTTTCTTAGGCAGCAACAACCGAGAGAGAAAACAGGGCATCAACCCATTTCTTCCTTTCAAACACCAAAACTGAGAGCTAAAGTGAAGGATAGGAAGAGAAACTTTGCTAGTTTCATCACTTATTAGCTTCAATCGAGAGAAAGAGTGAAAGCTGCAGCAATGTTGAGGAACTGAAGCTAAAAGAAACTGGAGCAGTCAACAATTGCTGAATTCTAAAGGAAAAGAGGTAAAATATTCTGTAATAATCCTTTACTTATTAAGTATAAGTGAATATATAAGCTGCATGTTGAGGAAAACTCTGATTTGAGACTGCATAGCTGCTGGACTGAAACCTGTAGGAACCGAGAGCTTACATGCTGAGTTGCAACTTGTTATCGGTGTAGAATGGAAACTACTGATAGGAAATGCAGGTAATACGTTTACCTTATGTATTATAGGAAGTTTAGCTGAAGAAACTTGTGAAAAGCTGGAAATTTGGATTGAAAATACTTATAAGAGGTTGCTGGAAATTTCTCAACTTCATCCGAGAGCAAGAAATAATGAAGTACCAGTTTCCTTTTTGCGAATCTTGGTTCTAAAATTCTGAACTAAGCTGTAGAATATTGTATAACACCTTGATTTCTTCATGCATGAAAGATTTGATTATAAACTGAAGGGATTGTTGGAGAAAGTTCTTGCTTAAAAGCTGATTGCTGCCCAAAAACTTTTCCAGCTTGGCTGAGAGAAAGAGTTAAACCTCTGATCAGTTTTTCTTTCAAACTCTAACTGTAAACTTCAATGTGTGCTGGTTAAGAATACTCTGTAGCTAAAGAATCATCATTTGCATGATGAGTTAGAGTTAAAACTGAAGAAATTATGGAGGAAATGTCGTATACTAAACTGCTACATTACTGAATGTTTTAGCTAGCTGATGACAGATTGGTGTGTGTAGTTTCTTGGTCGAATAACTTGCTGGAACTATATGATATCTACTTTGGTTTAAACTGGACAGAATGTATACTCAATGTTTAGTGTTTTAAGCAAGTAAAAGATGGAACTTTGTGGAAATTTTTGAAGTGGTATTGCTGGAAAATTTGCCTTGCTGATCGAGAGAGTGAGGAATTGAACTCTTATGAGATTTTCAAAAAAGATTTAGGATGATTAGGTATGGTTTTGTATAAGACATCTTATAATACCTTGACTTTGTTTTCATGAACATTTTAGTGAACCTAAAACTTGAAAATTTAGTGAATTGGATCAAAATTTAAACTACAAGCAACCTAGAATCTGGTCTAGCTTAAAGGGAAGGAATGAAACGTTCACTTGCCTTAATCCTTGAATATTGGGTTGAAAATGAGTTAATCTTAGCTCAAGTGTTTTATAAGATCTTAAAATTTGGTATATATATACATTAACCTTATTTTAGAGCTACCAAACTTAATGATCTTGAAGAAAAATGTAAGGAAGATTGCTGGATTTTGGTGACTTGTTTTATAAGCTTAGGAACTTGGGTTTTAGTTACTTAAACCTTAAATTGGTATAAGATGAGTGGCTGTATATAAATTGAATATTCACTTTAGAATTATTAACTTGTCCAGGAAGTAGCTGTGAACTAGGAAACCAACTCGAGACTCGAGATTAGTTCATTTGGATATTAGGTGAGTGTTGTCGAATGTATATGCTTAACTGGTTATGTTTCTTTAAATGAATTTATGTGAGAAATGTGCTTGTTTTGAATATTGCTAGTGATTTATTGTGATGTGTATATCAATGGTCCCTCGCCTTCTAAGTCGGGAATGTACTTTATCACACTCGACTTAGTTGAGCTCGAAGGTTGATTATTGATTGAATGATACTGTAAATGTGCATGAATATAAGCCTTTGACTGAACTGGGCCCCAAAACTCTCTATTCAATGGACCATTCGAGCCAGCAAGGAGCTTGGTCTGATAGGACGGTAGTTTTGGATAAATGTTTTGGTATATTCGAGTACTACCTGGAAGTTGGGAGATTACTGAATTGATTGTTGAATGTAGGGGATTGTTTATTGTTTCGGAGGACATAAGGGGGTGAATTGGCGGAGTGAATGCAATGATATTGAAATGATTGTCTCGTGACTCTGAAATGACTCTCAGGTGGAGTGCGTATCCTTTTGAATGTGATTGTCCAGTGAAATGTGCACCGTTTGTTTAATTGCAATGATTTAAGTGTTTATTAACTGTTACTTGCTCGACAAACCTCACTGAGTTTTAGCTCAACTTTTTAGCTTTGTTTTCCTTACAGGAGTTGGTGGTCAAGAATCGCACGAAGGATCTTAGGAAGTTAGCTTGGAGAATTTTGAGTTGTGAATCTTTTAGTGTCGTATTAAGGTTGGAACTTTTGTATTGTACTAGGTATTGTAAAAGAGTGGTATGGTTGGTTTGGTTATCTAAATGTTATCTCTGAAGTTAATGTAAGGTTGATGGAAGTATTTATCTGTTATCTCTGAAGTTACTGTGTTATTAGGGAGTCCTAACGAGAGTCAGGCAGACGATTCGCTAACTTCTAGGGTACGCCCTAAATGGAGGTGGGACCGTCACATGCAGTCGAATTCTTATTGGTTAATTTTCTATTTACTCCTCTAGTACTCAAATGCAGAGATTCATTAATGAGTCAATTATATCAATTAAATATAAATTATCATAGTGCAATAAAGAACCAGAACCAACCAATTTTGAATCATGAAACAATTAAAATTTTTCATTTCTAAATAAACAAAAATAACCAAATTTGTCCAAAACAGAAATAGAAATTGAATTCCGTCGAAAGACGATACAATAAATGTTTCATTTAGATCCAAATAAAATTCAATCTTTAACAATAATCTAAAAAATCTTGTTGCCTCAACTTAAACTGTTTTGCCATTGTCTACGTAGATATATCTTTCATTATCAATAGACTTTTAGCAATTCATACAACCCTGCATAGACACACTAATGCAAGTTGTTGCACCAGAAACTAATCACCATGTGTGTCTAGGTACCGAAGTTAATTTACTTCAAAACAAATCAAATTAAAAAACATACCTTTTGTTAGCATGCCAAGCATGATAGTTGATGCAATACTTCTGTTTATGCCCTTCAACTCCACAAAAAAAACAACCGTTCTTTCGCAGATCAACTGATTTCTTTTGTTGTTTCTTTATCCTTCTGTCTCTTATGTCCCTTACTTTTATTATTAGTGGTTGAAATTAGATGAGTACGATCTGTCTAATCTTGTCTCAACCTTTCGTCTTCCTCTATGTAGTGTGAGAGAAGTTCATTTAAAAATCAAATCTCTTTTTGACAGTTGTAACTCACCTTAAATTGACTAAACTGTGTAGGAAGAGATACCAAAATCAAATGTACTAATAACTCTTTAGAGAGTACTAATTTAAGTGTATTTAATTTAGAAGTAAGATGAAACATCTTCATAATGTACTCTCAGACATTATTTTTACCATTACATTTCATTGAAATTAAGCGTGTCAAAAGCGTACTTATTTCAACATTGTCGTTCTTGACAAACTATTTTTCAATGTCTTGAAGGAATGCCTTAATCGTAGTTGTTGTTTCTGACATTGTTCCTCTGAATATTTCTGGAACAGCCTTTTTAATGATCATCAAATACAAGATATTTGATCTTTCCCACCTTTTCTTATCCTTCTTTTCATCAGAGGTATTTTGATTTGTAAGAGGTGAAGAAGAATTAGTCCTTAACACAAAATCGAGATCCATTATTTTAAAAACTATGAAGAGGTTTTCTTTCGAAAAATTGAAAATTGTGCCATTCAGCATAGAAATATTATTGATATTGGTAGTAATATTTGTAAGATCATTACAACTGAATAGAAAATATGAAATAATTAAAACAAACTCACATAGACCAAGATAATAATAAATTCAAATAAAGGTAACTCCATCTCAAGATACCGATATTCCATTAATATTTTATCTTTCATTAATATTTTTTCTTTGGACAAAAATATTAACTTCAAAGTGATATATTGGCACAATAATAAACAGTAATAATAATAACATGTCAAAAATAAATTTTCCTTTGAATCAATTTCTAATTCACATGTAAAAAATTTGAATAATTATCATATATTTATTACCACGAGTGCACATGCACTTTTGTTAAATATTAACCTTCCTTTGAATCGATCAATGTTTACAAAATTATAAATACCCAACTAGTTATATTTTAGAATAAATTAATTTTCATAAAAAAGGTCACTTCGGTGGCATATTGTTTTAATTAATTTATTCTAATATATATATAATCATATCAATATTTGAATTTAAAATAACACAAATTATACAAAAAATTTTATCAAAATCAAATTTGGTCAACTATGGTCAAAACCTAGTCAAAATAGTCAAATCTGATCAAACCAATCAATTATGATCAAACTAGTCAAATCTGGTCAGACCAGTCAAATGGATCAAGACTCTTTGGATTAAAAGTCCATATTCATAACTTAATCCAAATTTATCATTCAAACCCAAAATTTCTTGAAATTCATAAATGCCTTATAAAACTATATATTTAGTAGGCCAACCTTATGAATTTTGTAAGGATAAATGTCTTGTTTAACTTTATTAAGGTCATTCAAAGTAGAGAAACTCTAATTTCCTTAACATAAATATAGGCATATTAGCTCTCTTACACAAGAAAACAAATCAAAGAAAATCCAAGTATTAACCAATTCGACCTAGAAAGATTCACATTAAAGTCCAGCCTCTTCAGGTAAAGTTTTGTCCCAAACTTAGTTACATATAGAAAGTCGGCCAATCAAAGTATTATAATAAAACCATAATTAGTGAGCTGCCAGCATCTAGTTGATTGCGAATAGAACCACAATTCATGCTACCAGTAACGATGCATACAAAATCAAAGTTGATTGTAGTTCTTTATTAAAAAAAACTCCAAAACTATGAATACTAGTGGCCATGCAAATAAAATCAAAATTAAGCATAGTTCTTTATTAAAAAAAACTCAAAAACTACGAATTACTAAATCCTAACTATTTCCTAATAATCAACCATAATCTACTCTGATACCACTTGTTGTTGGTTGTCTATATTGACTTTTGATGAAAACTGTCGCGCCCCATTTTTGAAAAATAAAAGAGAAAAGGAGGTTTAAAAAAGAATTTTTGTTTTTAGAAAATAAAGGAAAAAATGACCTAAAATGAGACTTCGAAAGTGCTACGGTTTGGATCCAAAATAATAGTCTAAAGGGGTTTTTAAGAAAATATGATTCGACACTTGGTATCGAATTTAGATGTACCAAATCACTCAAAATATATTTTGAGTAAAAAATAAATAAAACTCTTTTAGACTGTCGTACCCCATTTTTCACGATGAAAATCATATTGTGATTTTTATTTAAAAATCAGTGAAAAATGGGTCTAAAATGTGACTTTAAAGAATGTGACAATTTGGATCCAAAATTTAGTCCAAAAGGGTTTTTTAAGAAAAATAGGAATCGCCACTTGGTATTGAGTTTAGGTGTACCAAGTTACCAAAATATATTTTTTAACAAAATAAAATAAAATAAAACCCTTTTCGACAACTCCAGGTCTTTGAAAACAAAAGAAAATGAGTTAGGGAGTCATGTTTGAAAAAAGAGAAGGTAAAGGTTTGATCAATTCAAACCTAAGGTACCCTTTCAATCTAGTCTAAACTAGTTGCGAGATTTATTCAAAAACTTTCCGAATCTAACCCTTAAATTTATTACGTTTGGATGTTTCCTAAATGGAAGCAAATCCAAATTTATAGAAAATATCGAAAGGGACAAAATGTCCATTCAAGAGTTTAATTAATATTAATCGCATTAATTGCAAAGGCCAAAATAATCCATTAAAAGGGTCACGAGTATGCAATAATGAAATTCAAAAGAAAAGAAAATTAGTTTATATATAGATACAAATTATCAAGGAAGAAGGGATACAATATAATGGGTATGAGAGACAAAACTCGTGACAGAATTTTCTTATACAGGGACTAATGAGATATTTAAACTAAAGAGTGATAATCATCCATTTTCTATATTCAAAGAATAATTCTCCTAATCTAGACAAGCAAATGAACTAACTTATTTTGCAATTTCTTAAATGAGATGCAATCCTAAATGATATGATTAACACATATAGAGGGTAGGGGATAGAGGATAATATAATAGAAAATATCATGCAAATGAGAAAAAGATCCTAAAATAAAAATTATACAAAAAAATGCAATAAATGTCATACAAAAAAATGAATCTAATGCATGAATGATCTAAGATCTAGCGTTGGACTAACCTATTTCTAAAGAACCTTACTAGTGTTGGACTAGCAAGTAAGCGGAGGGAGAAACCACAACTAACATTGGATTAGTGTGGTGACGTCATGTATTCATAATACATAGTAAAACAAATAGGGTATAAATTAAAACAAATAAACACATAAAAGCACGTAGCACGTAACACGTAAGCATAATATCTAAATGCAAAAATCCTAAGAAAAGCGGATAAAACATATAACACATAAGCCATATAAACACACAAACCTACCTATTATAACGGGGAATCTAACTACAATCTAAAATAGAAAAATATAAGGAAATAAACCTATCTATTCTATCTATTACAATAGGGGACCTAATTACAATCTAAAGAGGAGAAAATATGATAAAATAAACCTACTTATCATATCTATTACATTGGTCTATCTAATTACAATTTTTTACAAAAATATTACCTATCTATTACAGCTTGAGATATTTAAATACCTCTCAAATAATTATAAAATTAACTAAATAAACATAAGAAAATTTGAATCAAATAAATAATAAAGCATATAAAAATATATAAACATGTAGGAGAACGTAGGAGCACATAAGAGTCTGTAATCAACATTTAAATAATAATAGGGGTACGTCTCTTTTGAAGTGGTGATTGTCTGGCGGATCACTTATGTTTCATAGATACGAATGAACAGACACCTTCCTCAATCAATTAGTTCAGATACATGCAAAAAAATTCGCATTAATGAAAGTTTTCTTTCAGATTTAATGTGAGGAATGAAATAAAAGTTAGGCCCTCTTCTTTTCCAATCAAACATTCTATCCCTAGTTACCCCTTTTGAATTTTCGGAATGATTATTTCGTTTGGCAACCCCGGAGAATCGCAAACCCCCACACTGGGGCAAATTTTGAAAAGTTCAAAGGAATGACAGAAGGCCAAAAGAAAGGAAATGAAAGAAAAGAGAACCTTGGTTAAGCATAAATTGGGGCAAATTTGAAAAAATTTCAAAGGAATGGCAGAAGGCCGAAAAAGAAGAAGAAATTGAAAAAAGAGAACCTCAGTTGAAAAATAAACTGGGGCAAGTTTTGGGTTTAACCCTAATATAGGGTTGATGCAACAATGCGATTTCAGATCATTTAAACCACTTTTGAAATCCGCTTTCAAGCCTTAACTTTTCTAAGCACCCCACCTGACCCCATTACAAAAGCCGAAAGTCCTGACTTCTGTTCTTTGCAATATCTCTGTCAATAAATTTTCTAAATGTATTTCTGAATTAATTAGGTATGGGGTTGACGCTACTCATTATGTGAAAACCCGCAAGGACGCCTTGATAAAAAAAAAGAGGCAAGAAAAATAAATGCAGAGAAAATGCAAAAAAATTCAATGCTGAAAGTCCCTGTTGAGTGATGATAAAAGTCAACAAAATCCCTGATCTTGGAGACCAAAATTGGGGCAACTTTTTGAGAAGAAATGCGATCTTCAGTGCAATGTCCTTGAAAATCTTATTTCTTTAACTATCGTTTTCAAGCCACATTACAAGCTCATAAAGTCTATCGCTGATTTATCCTTCATGACAGCTCGAAAAAAGGATTATACTCCTAAGGGATCTACCAATCACTCATGATCATAAGGCCACAACCAGTTTTCACATGTTTAGCTATCGTTTCTATCCATTTTGTTACAAGCTTATGAAACTTATATGTTGACTAAGTTTTCTTAAGAAATAAGGGTGACAAACTATTTGTTTTCACTAAAATGTGGTATTGAATGAGTTACATACAATTTGGGTACAAGAATAAAACAGATCCTGACATCTCATTTTCCTGAGCCACCTCCAAATCAGAAATAATACCCACTTGATTAGTCCTGAAAGATGAGCTAACAAGAAGTGGTGACCCATTACCCTAAGTATCGATGCTAAAGTGAGGAAGAAATCTCTTATAATTTGATATTATTTTGAGAGATTCATCATGAAATTTTCTGTATGAGTATAAGCACAATGATTGAATTTCTTTACGTTTGTATGTTAGTATGTGCTTATTTCCTAAATTTTAGGAAACACGATTTTTTACTTTGTTCAAATAAATGGAGAGTCATTCGAATAAAATTTTTGCAACCAAATGGGCTCACACTGGGGCAAAATTTTGTAATACATTTGAGGATTTCATCCAAGAAATCAAGTAATATACTTTCAAATCAGTCACGCTGCTCTTTTCATGAGTAGTAGTTGCATCAATTTTTAAATAAAATAAGAAATTCAAGTGTATTTTGTACTTTGGTAAGCCCCCTTGTGCAGGTATTCATGGCTGAAATCAATGAAGAACCGTAAGTCAGAAGCTAGTGAGTTGGAAGGTCGATAGCAAAAAAAAAAAAGAAAGAAAGAAAAAAAAAACCGCCCACTGCGGCAAGTTTTGAGATCACGATTTCAAAAGTTATCTTAAGACCGTTTATATCATCGTTGGAACCGGGTTTTATCCCCCCAACTTCGGCAGGACTGGGTTTTATCCCGCTGACCATTTTCCATCACCGTTAGCATCGAGTATTGACTCACTAACGTGTGTTTTGTCTTCTATCACCGTTAGCATCGAGTTTATCTCACTAACGTGTGTTTTGTTTTTCTATCACCGTTAGCATCCAGTTTATCTCACTAACGTGTGTTTTATTTTTCCATCACCGTTAGCATTGAGTATTGACTCACTAACGTGTGTTTTGTCTTCTATCACCGTTAGCATCGAGTTTATCTCACTAACATGTGTTTTGTTTTTCTATCACCGTTAGCATCGAGTTTATCTCACTAATGTGTGTTTTGTTTTTCTATCACCGTTAGCATCGAGTGTTGACTCACTAACGTGTGTTTTATTTTTCTATCACCGTTAGCATCGAGTTTATCTCACTAACGTGTGTTTTGTTTCTTTTATCACCGTTAGCATCGAATTTATCTCACTAACGTGTGTTTTGTCTTTTCTATCCGTTAGCATCAGGTCTAACTCACTAACGTGTCGACCAACATCATTTACATCTCGTTGGCCTTGGATTTTGTGCCACCAGCATCATTTACATCTCGTTGGGCTTGGATTTTGTGCCATCAACATCACAAACATCTCGTTGGGCTTGGATTTTGTGCCACCAACATCATTTACATCTCGTTGGATTTGGATTTTGTGCCACCAACATCATTTACACCACGTTGGGCATGGATTTTATGCCACCAACATCATTTACATCTCGTTGGGCTTGGATTTTGTGCCACCAACATCATTTACATCACGTTGGGGTTGGATTTTGTGCCACCAACATCACTTACATCTCGTTGGGCTTGGATTTTATGCCACCAACATCACCAACATCTCATTGGGCTTGGATTTTGTGCCACCAACATCATTAACATCTCGTTGGGTTTGAATTTTATGCCACCAACATCATTTACACCACGTTAGGCTTGGATTTTGTGCCACTAACATCATTTACATCTCGTTGGGTTTGGATTTTGTGCCACCAACATCATTTACACCACGTTGGGCTTGCATTTTATGCCACCAATATCATTTACATCTCGTTGGACTTGGATTTTGTGCCACCAACTTCATTTACATCACGTTGAGCTTGGATTTTGTACCACCAACATCACTTTTATATCACGTTGGGACAGGGTCTTATCCCGCCAACCTCGGCAGGATCGGGTTTTATCCCGCTAACCATTTTCTATCACCGTTAGTATCGAGTATTGACTCACTAATGTGTGTTATATTTTTCATATCCGTTAGCATTGGATCAAACCCACTAACGTGTCTTTTATCGCCGTTAGTATCGAGTATTGACTTACTAACGTGTGTTTTATTTTTCATGTCCGTTAGCTTTGGGTCCAACCTACTAACATGTTTTTTTTATATATCACATTGGAATCGGGTTTTATCCCACCAACTTTGGCAGGATCGGGTGTTATCCCGCTGACCTTTTCATTGGGTCCACACTTGGCTAAAATTATTGGATAAAAAAATGCAATGATGTTGTAAAAGACATGACCGAACTCGTATAGAGTTGCCTACGTATCCCGCCATGGGAATCAAATCAAATGTAATTCGAATACAGGTGAATCACAATGAAACAAGTGCATTGACCATCTGTGATCTTTGCATTGTCGAAAAAGTCTAAACTCTTATAATTTCTAAACATAAAGCATGAAATGAATGAGAAAGCACAATTGTTAGTCAAAGCAGTCAAGAAAAGTAATTGTCGTAATTAGAAAAAGATGCATGGAGAGATGTGGTTATGCACCAAGAAGGGGGATAGAACGGTACGCAGTGGACGTTGAAACTCGCCAACAGGAAATTAAATTTGATTTGTCAATAATCTAGACTGTTCAGTGGAACTGAATCCAAACCCAAATGCCTAACAAGAAAAATAAAAATATGCTTGAAATCTAGATAATTGGTGGGATAAAATAACAGATTGGTGGGATAAAATTCAAACCCAATTAAATAATAAATTGGTGGGATAAAATTCGAACCCAATTAAATGACGAATTGGTGGGATAAGACCCGAACTCAATTAAATGTAAGATTGGTGGATAAAACTCAATCCCAATTAAATATAAATTGGTGGGATATGACCCGAGTCCAATTAAATACAGATTGGTGGATAAAACTCGATCCCAATTAAATATAGATTGGTGGAATAAGATGCGAATCCAATTAAATGCAGATTGGTGAAATAGTGAGATAAGATCTGAAACCAATTAAATGACGGATTAGTGGGGTAAGACTCGAGCCCAATTAAATGCAAATTGGTGGATAAAACTCGGCCCAATTAAATATATATTGATGGGATAAGACTCGAATCCAATTAAATGACAGATTAGTGGGATAAGACTCGAATCCAATTAAATAACAGATTAGTGGGATAAGACCCGAACCCAATTAAATGCAGATTGGTGGATAAAACTCGAGCTCAATTAAATATAGATTGGTGAGATAAGACCCGAGTCCAATAAAATGACAGATTGTGGGATAAGAATCAAGCCCAATTAAATAATAGATTGGTGGAATAAAATACGAATCTAATTAAATGACAGATTGGTGGGATAAGATCTAAACCCAATTAAATGCAGATTGATGGATAAAACTTGAGCCCAATTAAATATACATTTGTGGGATAAGACCCGAATCTAATAAAATGATAGATTGGTGGAATAAAAATCGAGCCAATTAAATAACAAATTGATGGAATAAAATCCGAATCCAAATAAATAACAGATTGGTGGGATAAGATCCGAACCCAATTAAATGAAAGATTAGTAGGATAAGACTTGAACCTAATTAAATATAGATTGGTGGAATAAGATCTGAACCCAAATAACTAGCAGAAGAAAATAAAAATGCAAGTTCTATACTATCAAACTGAAAGATTAAAAAGCATGTTGTTCAAAAGTTAATAAACCAAGACAAACTTACTTGGTGGACTTACAACTTTCTTGATTTTTCGAACTTTAAAAGAAAGGGAGTGATGATTTTTCTTTCTTTCTTCGGAAATGTACAGTCAACTTTGGAGCTCAATCTTTCTACAGTTTGCTCTAGTGTGAATCATGCTTAACTAAATCAGTATTGTATCACATGTAGACACCAAATTTTAATTTAATTTATTTTATTTTATTTGATAATTATTACCTATTTTTATTTATTTATTAATCTCATGATTTTTTAGACATTTTTTTTAGCATTTTAGATGTCAAATTTTTTATTTAACTTTATTTATTAAGTGATTATTATTCATTTTTGCTCATTAGTCTCTTAATTCTTATTTTAAGACATTTTCAGCATTAAAATTTCAGAAAAAGAAAATTTTCACAAAAAAAGTTGTTTTAATCATTTTGGATTCAATTTGAAATATATATAATTGACATTTAAAAGTTTTCAATTTGTTTTAATTTATTTTTTAACATTGTTTGATTTTTGAAAAAAAAAAGAGCAAGCAAAAACAAAATTGACAAAAATAATAAGGAAAATGTGTGAATAGGTGGAAGTTTGCATGTGGGACAAATGTCCCTTTATTTATTTGACAATACAACACCTAGAAGGTGAGGTGTCTAGACACTTGGAGGCCTAAGATTTGAAGGAGTAAAGAAAGAAAAAACGGGGAGGGGAAAAGGAAAAGGGGCGGCGGACAAAAGGACGAAGAAAGAGATCGACGAAAAAGGAGAGATTGAGAGAGGAGGAAAAAGCTTCGGCTGGAGAGAAAAAGGAGAAACAAGAAATTGGGAGGAAAAACAGAGGGAAAGAAAAAGACTAGGGAGGAAGAAACCAAAAAATAGAGGTCTTTGGCTGAGAAAAATTTGGAAACTATTCGGGAGGCAAAGCGAGAAAGAAAAAACTAAGAGTAGGCGAGCTAAGGAAAAAACAGAGGGGGCAAAGGGGCTGAAAAAAAAATAGAGAACTTGGTCTGAGAGTAAAAGGAAGAAGAAAAAGAACAGAGCAAAAAAAAAGGAGAAAGGCTTTTCGTCTGTGGGAAAGAGATAGCTTCGATCGGCTGAGCAAGGAACAAAAGAAAACGGTAGAAAAAGAGAGAGCTTCGAGCAGAATAGGCAAAGAGAGGGCAGCGGAAGAAAAGACAAAAAACAGAAGAAGAAAGAGGGGAGCGGGGCGAGGGCTGAACCGAGAGAAAAGAAAAGAACAAGAAAAAATAGAGGAAGGAGAGAGCAAGAACAAAGGGGGAAATCTGAAAAATTGGGGAGTCCTCGGGCAATCAAAATGAAAACGAGAGAGCCGGAGAGTAAAAAACAAAACCAGAGGGAAGAAGCTTCGACAAAGTGAAGGAAAAACTGAAAGAAAATAGAGCAAGCCTGGGAAATTTGAAAAGGAACTTCAAGGCCGAGAAAATAGAAACCGGAGGAAAAGAAGAAAAGCTTGGGCAGAAGAATTAAAGCTCGCTGCCAGTTCTGGAATTTTTCCACGGCCGCCTGCGAATCTTCACCGTGAGAGGCCCCTGTAAGTTAAGCTTCTCCTTTACATTTCAGCTTTCATTCAATCACAAGCTCTTGAAGTTCTAAGAGCATCCCTGCCGTGATTTTGTTTTACCGCAAGTTTCCTGTTGGTTGAATATGTATGCTTTATGTGTCGATTGGGTTGAGTCCCTGTTGTTTCTGATGGTTTTGAGGCCAGCCACAACCTTATTTGAGTAGGAAATTGTTGGAATTTTAATGCCCATTTGCTGTTCGATGAAATGCCTCATTGAGAGTTTCTGCTTGAAGGACGAATTGATTCCTGTTTTCGCATACATTCGGCCAGTTCAAACGAGAATTCTGAAAATTTTGATGTGTTTTCTTTTTGCGTTTTTTTACCCTTTCTCTGGCATTGATCTGAGTTACATCTTGACATTGTGTGGAAGGAAGCTTGTGCGAGTTTTATCTTTCTTTTGTGAATGGCGAAGAGTTGAATTGCTCGATGTTTTGTCGGTGAAGAAAGCTGAAATGGCAGTACTGATGCTTAAAATCGTTTGGAGAAGATGATCATTTAACTAGATTTATAATTTCAGTCCCAAAGTTTGCCCTTTCTCTGTGATTTGTACCCCAAAGTTTTCAGACTTAATAATTTGACCCCAAAGCCTTCATAATTCAGTCAATTAGGTCCGATTTTTGTTGCATTTGAATCCCTTAAATTTCCCCTATTCTGATATGGCCCGAAAAGTTGGGAAAGGCAAACTTATTTCTCCCTTTTAGATTTTAATCCTCTTTTAATATTTTTAAGTAGTCTTTTAGGTAAATTAATTCTTGATTTTAGGTCATAATTGTGGCTTAAATAATTTTCGTTGATTTTATCATTTGGGTTAAAAGGTTATTTGGGTGAATTTGTAAAAGTGGATTTAGTTTATTGTTTTTTTTGGCTTCTTGGTTTGGGTTAGAGGGTTAAGGCCCGTCACTTTTCTTGGTTAATTCTGGGTCAAAATAATACATTGGTCCACTCCACTTGCCTTGGACTTTCGGTTGGGCTTTGGAAGTTTGGCCCAAGAACAAGTTACAAAATGGCCCGTTAGCCTCTGGCCCGCTGGAAACTAGGAATCGGATTTGCACTTTAGCCCCTGATTTTGGATTGATTTCACTGTGGCCCAGAACTTTTAAATTTCTTTCAATTAAGTCCTTAATTTAATTGCAAATAGGTCCTTAAACCTTATTTTTCTTTAATTTTAACCCCATATTTTTGTAATAATATAATTTAACCCCCAAAACTTTGTTAATTTTTGCAATTAAGTCCTTGATTGTTTTAATTTCTTAAATGTAGGTCGTTTACATGATTCAATTGACTCAATTTCATGCTTATTTCTATTTTTTATGATTATTTGTTCATTAAAGTGATGCCTTGACCCTTTTCTTTATTTTTGGAGGATAAATAAGTAATTTTCCACTTCCTTAGGTCATCAAGTCAAGGGAGGTATACTCTATTCTTTATTTTATTTTATTTTATCTGATTTGATCCTATGTGCTCCTATGTGATTCTATGTGTGCAATTATATGATTTTCGAATGTTTTATTTTTATTTCATTTAGTCACCTTATTTGTTTCCATTTTGTATATTTATTTTAATTTAATTTGTAATAATTTGGAAAGGCATTTAAATGCCAAAATTGTAATAATTAGGTATTTATTTATTTATTTTATCTCCCCTTAGATTGTAGTTAGGTCCCCCAAATGTAATAGTTAGGACTTTATTTGCTTTATTTATTTTGTGTGATTTGCATGCTTACGTGCTTTGTGTTACCGCTTTCTTAGGGTCTTACATCTAAATATCATGCTTATGTGTTATGTGTTTTATGTGATTTATGTGTTTATTTGCTTTATTATGTCTTACATGATTTATTTGATTATAATAAATGTGAAACGTCACCATACTAGTCCAACGTTAGTTGTGGCCCCGCTTTCTCGATTCCACACTAGTCCAATGCTAGTTGTGGCCTTATTTCCCGCTTTTTCACTAGTCCAATGCTAGTGAGAATTTGTAGACATGGGCTAGTCCAATGCTAGACCTTTAGGAGCCTTTCGAGCGTTAGATCATGATTGTGTGATAAAATCACTTCATATCACGCATGTTTTTTACTTTTAGGGTTTTTTCCATTTTGTATGACACTTTCTCTATATATGTACATCTATTATCCCATGTTCCCCCGTTTATATCCCTTATCCCATACTTTTCCTTATAAGTATATTCCTTACCCCTTTGTATGAAAACTTGACATTAGACTTGCATTTCATTTAGGTAAATAGAAATTAGGTTAGATCATTTGTTTGATTTGATAGGAAATACCCCTTGGATATGGGATATGGACGAGTTTGGCTTTCTAGCCTTAGCACGCTCGTATTCCCTCTATTGAAGGGAAAATTGAGTCACAAACTTTAATCTCCCGTACCCGATATGATGCATCCCCTTAGATCATGTATTAATATATAATTATTTTATTCTTATTTTTATTTTATTATTTTTTTCTTTTCACTTCTCTTTGAGTCTCATATTTTTGCACAATTCGTGACTTCTTCGAAAGTTTACTTTTGGGCGTCGCAATTAATGCGATTTCCATCAAATAGCTTCGAAGAAATATCTTGACCCCTCGATATCCCCCTTAGATCTAGGGTTTGCATTCATACAGTGACTTTCAAATGTGATAAATTTTTAGGTTAAATTAAGAAAATTCTTGACTAAATCACGCAACTAACCTTGGATAGGTTGAGAGGGTGTCTTGGATTTATCTTTGTCTTCCCTCTCTTCAAACGTGACTCCCGAATCTTTTTCTCTGATTTTCGTGGACTTGGAGTCGTTTAAAAAGGGTTTTTTTTTTACTTTTTCTTTAAAAAATTTATTTTAGGTGATTTGGTACACCTCAACTCAATACCAAATGGCGACTCCGATTTTTATTCAAAAATCCTTTTTAAACTTTATTTTGGGTCAAACCGTCGCATTTTCAAAGTCCCATTTAGACCCATTTCATTTTCCTTATTTATTTTCTAACAAATCAAAAACACATTTTTTCAAATCAATATCAACCAAAAATTTATTTTCTTAAAACCCATTATTTGATTTTTTTCCTTCTTTTTCTTTTCTTCTCTTTTTTTTCATTTTTCATTTTATTTTCTTTTTTTTAAAAGATGCCCTTTCAAGTTTTCACCTTGAGATATAGACAAGACAATTTTAACCCCAACTATATCAATCTAGTCATATTTTGACAATTAATGGCATCAGTGAGATAATCTTCTTTTACATGTTTCAAAAAAATTGTATTTACATCATTTGTCAATTGATTAAGAAAAAATTTCCTCTAAAAACTGCAAAAGATGAAAGTCGGCAACTTTTGGCTTTTGTAATTAGGATCAGATGGAATAGTAAAGGAAAGGTTAAAACTTGAAAGTGGATCATATAATGGGTTTACAATCATTTGAGATAGCATTCTTTCAAAAAACTTGCTCTGATCTAGGGTTTGAAAGAAATAAAATTTTGCCCCAATTTAATTCTAACCAAACTTCCATATTTTTCTTTTCTTTTTCTTTTCTTTTCTTTATTTTTTCTTTTGCTCTTTTTCTATTCTCTTCTTTCTTTTTTTTCCTTTTTTTTCACAAAGAAATAAAATTGCCCCAATATGGGTTTAGTGATCTTAAGGGACTGTCAAGCGAAAAAGGAAGGTTGTTCTAAAAAGTCAAAAGAAAAAAATTAGGGATAGGATATCGAAATGGAAAAAGGAGAGAAATTCTGCCTTAAATCCACCTCTTGCAGTAATTTTAAAGAAAAAATTTATAATCAAATGAAAAAAAAATTTTGCACATACCTGCATTGATTGATTGAGAAAAAATTTGTCTGTCCATTTCCATAAGAATAAGCGTCCCCCTCCCCCTAAGGTAGCACCTTTTTAACAATGAATAGTCCTGACCAATTGGGAGCGAACTTTCCTTTAGCTTCCTCTTGCATTGGAAGAATTCATTTTAAAGCCTAATTTCCGACTTCAAACAAACGAGGTTTAACTTTTAGTTATAAGCACGAGCCATTTTTCACTGATAACATTGTTTATGACAGACAGCATTCAATCTCTTTTCATCAATTAAAGATAACTGCTCATAGTGTTTCCTAACCCATTCAGCTTCTTCTATTTGAGCTTCCATCAGAATGTGTAAGGAAGGAATTTCAACTTCTGCAGACAATACTACTTCTATTCTATACAAAAGAGAGTAAGGAGTTGCTCCGGTGAAAGTCCTGATCGCCGTTCTATACGCTATCAATGTATAAGACAGTTTTTCATGCCAATCCCGGTATGCTTCTATCATCTTTCGAATGATCTTTTTCAAATTCTTATTTGCGACTTCCACAGTTCCATTCATCTGAGTCCTGTAAATAGCAAAATTTTGATGTCTAATTTTAAACTGTTCACATAATCCATCCACCATAACATTATTGAGGTTGTTGGCATTATTAATGATCAATGCTTCCGGTACGCCAAAACGACAGATGATGTTATTTCTCAAAAAATCTGACACCACTTCCTTAGTCACATGCTTATAAGATGGGGCCATTGAATTCCAAAATGGTGACATTTCAAAGGGTCAAGGATTTTATTTGTAGCCATCTGAAAATATAATAGAACATACATAATAAATAAATAGAAAATAATTTTAAAATGCAGGAGAAGTTCTCCATTCCATTGAGTTCAAAATTCACCGAAACTTCACAAAATGACAAATATACAGATATGATGGCTATTTAAAGATATCTAATCCAAACCTTTATTTCCTTTTCAATAATTTCCTTGAATGAGTGAAACTATATTAATTGAAACGAAGATAAAGGTCCAAAAACAAAAGCAATTTCTTTTCAACAAAAGACCCATACTACAACCCTATCTGGATATGAATTTATACCAAAAGACAATCCCCTTAAATTTAGCAAAATTTCATTCAAGATGGAAGATAACCAGCAGTCCAATTTTGAAAGATTCCTTCGAAAATCGACAGAAATTCTGAAACTTCCGATGACCCTTCTTTACAAGTAACCCCAACGAACAATTGTGATAAATCTATTTCAATCTCCTCAACAAAATCCTCCTTCTCTGACATGATTACCTCTTTTTCAAGCACAAGAGATTTCGACTTGTCCTAAAAAATATCATGCATATTTTCAGTCATGAATTCTTCAGCAGACAACAGTTTTCTCATTCTCATATGATCAACTTCCATTATGCCAAATAGCTCGGTTTCATCTATAATGAATTGTGTGGGATCGACAAAATCTTTATTGGCAATGATAGCCCCTATAGTACTCCAATGATTAGGGAAAGGATTCTTACTGACATTCGATCCATGTTCTCCCTTTCTTCTGAGAAGGATGTCTCCAGAATCAATCATGTCCTGAATCTTATATTTTAGAACCCAAACAATTGATAGTGGTATGACCTGGACTTCCAAAATGATAAGCACAGATTGCTTGTGGATCATAACCGGCAGGAAGACCTCTGGAATAGAGTTTGGGAGGAATGGTGCTAATTTTTTCAGCTGCTTTTAATTGCTTATACAATTGATCAATGGGTCGACCCAAATCTATGAAAGTTTGGAATGGCTTTTGGGTTTGATTAGCATTGGCTTGGAATGGATTTTGAATAGGATTATTGTTTTGCAGGGTTGGTTTGGAATGATAAATAGGCCGAGAGTGATTTTGAAAGGTAAGTTGTGAGGTTGGAGGTAACGGTGGGATGTTCAAATGACCTGGTCGGGAATGATGAAATTGGGAAGTAGTGCGATAAATCGGTTGAAAGTTAGGGTAACGTAGGTAAGGGACAACATGAGTAGGATGGTTTTCAACTCTAGGTTTGAAGGACAGACATTGATTCCATATAAAAGCAGTTTCTCATTCTTTCTTGTTGAATGGGGGGCTTTTTCCCATTGTTGCTTTGATTTTATAGAGCATCCAATTGCAACTTCAATGCCGATACATTAACAATCTTCCCTACCTTGACAAATTCATCGTACTCCTCCAAATTGTTAATAGTAGCAGTAAACGAACTTCCAATCATGCGAAAGATTTCTTCAAAATATGGTGAGTCATAAGTTTTGATGAAAGTACCAACAATGTCCTCCTCAGTCATAGGAGGCTCTAATTTGGCAGCTAACTTTCTCTACTGCTTTGCATAGGTCTTGTGGTCTTCCGATGGGTTTCTTTTTGTACCCTTAAATGTTGTTCGTGTCAGTGCCAACTCACAGTTAAATTCATATTATTTTACAAAAACTGCTGACAGATCCAATCAGGTATTGACTTCTCCAGACTTCAATTTTGAATACTAATCTAGGGCATCTCCATCCAAACTTTTTAGAAATACACGCATAGGTAAATTTTAATCATCCACAAATTTACCTAACTTGTTGGCAAACAATTTGAGATGCGTCTTAGGATGCGCATCGTATTCCTCCAAATTGTTAATAATAGCAGTAAACGAACTTCCAATCATGCAAAAGATTTTTTTAAAATAGGGTGGGTCATGAGTTTTGATGAAAGTACCAACAACCTCCTCCTCAGTCATAGGAGGCTCCACTTTGACAGCTAACTTTCTCTACTGCTTTGCATAGGTCTTGTGGTCTTCCGATGGCTTTCTTTTTGTACCCTCAAGTGTTGTTCGTGTCGGTGCCAACTCACAGCTAAATTCATATTGCTTTACAAAAGCTACTGACAGATCCAACCAGGTCTTGACCTCTCTAGACTTCAATTTTGAATACTAATCTAGGGTATCTCCGTCCAAAC
Organism: Coffea humblotiana; assembly: GCA_023065735.1. Lineage (NCBI taxonomy): Eukaryota > Viridiplantae > Streptophyta > Magnoliopsida > Gentianales > Rubiaceae > Coffea > Coffea humblotiana. The sequence continues at coordinate 13,787,154 of CM041212.1, read as the reverse complement.
TTTTCAGAAATAGGCGCATAGGTAATCTTTAATCATCCACGGATTTACCTAACTTGTTGGCAAACATTTTGAGATGCATCTTAGAATTTTCAGTTCTATCATACTTACTAAATTTGGGGATTTTGAATCCCAACGGCAGCTGAATATCTAGAAAAAGACAAAATTCATCATAGTCCAACCCACCATGCCTGCTCAATCCTGGACTCATTTTCATAAATTCATCGAATCGATCCAACATTCGCAAAAAGGTCCTTGTTAATAGGTGCAGGTTGTTCCTCCATCGCTGCCTTTCCTTGAGATGTAGTATCCCACACAAAAAGGTTCTGTAATGTGGTGATAGTGTTCCTGAGGGTTGGGAGAATGTTCAGATTGGCTTATGGAATGGTTTGAGGGATTTCACTAGTGGTTGGATTCATCAACGTGTAATTCAAATGCACATAGAAAATGTCTAGATTCAATCGGGTGAAGGTATTTTCAAGAGGATTAGTGAAAGGTGGTAGGAAAGTTGTTTGAATATTAGATGTGTGAAGCGGTTGATGGTCTTGTATAGGTGGGTGATTATCAATAGGTTCTTAGTCATTCGGGACACCACTGCCACTATTGCCTACAACCAACTGATCAATTACCCGTTTTTGTGCAGCTATTTCAGCACTCAGTTCATTAAATTTGCTAAGTACCTCACTTAACTGAGCTCCCAAAACAGTCAAATCTGATGACACAACTAGGGCAGATCTCTCCGAAGTTTCTGGCACTAAACTCATGTTTACAAGTTGTCTCAAGGCTCTACTTCAGGAGGTAACGATGGGGTTCCTTTATGAATCTATGTTCAAGAATACCTGAGATAGTGGAGGAGAAACTGGATCAGAAATTTATTCTCGACTAGACCTGCCGAGCTTTTATTTCAAAAGAAGAAAAGGAAAGAGAAAAAAGAAAAGAGCTAGGAAGTATTTAAAGAATTCGGATGTATGTCCTATGGGGAACCCTTTTCTGCCAAGGGTTGGCTTAATATGAAAATTGCAATTATCTAGGACAGGCACCACACAATACCTGATGGATCTGATCAATTTACTGGCATTCGATTGAAAAGCAATTTAAAATTTTGGCTAATTGAAATGGCAGGAAACATTTGACTTAACAGAATGAGGACAAACTCCGAATGGATTAATTGTTTTGGTTGGCACAAGAAAAGATGTCAAAAGTCAATTTAGTATAAAAGAACCTACTCTTGAAAAGATTGCAATATCTCAACTAGTTTCTTTAATGAAGCATGGATCGAAACCCTAAAAGAGAATAAACTAATCAAATGAATTGAATAGAATTGATGGTTCATTCAAAAATCGAATGGATTGCCAACTCATTTGTAGTCTCAAATTTCATAGTTCTCATTGTAATGCATTAATCTATGAGTCTTCTAAAATCAAAATTTGGCCTCAATATATTTATTATCCCAACAACAAGGAATCATTTGTGAATTTCTTGAATTTAGTGTCCTTATGCAAGGGATTTTACCAACCTTGATCAAACGACCAAAAAGTGAATATTAGAAACTCATATTCTAAAGTGCAAAAGCTACTCCATTATCTTTAATGCCATCATCACAGACAGGATCGGATCTTACCTTACCTTGTGCACTACCTCTTTAGATGGTACAAAAATATAAATGTGTAAGTTTCATTGGATTATATATCCGAGAAAAAATTATAGTTTATTCCTAATACGAGATTCCCTAAGTGGCATTTCCTCTACGGTTAATGCATGATGACGGTTTATTAAAGCGAATAAATGTGCAATACGGTAATTGAAACATGATCTAAAGATACCTCATTTAGATGTCAGGGTAAGTCTAAAGATGACATGCATACATATACATAGTATTAATGCACTAAACTGAAATTTAAACGTGCTATTTATAAAAGGCGTTTTGTCCTAAATGAATACCATACCAGAACTCTTATTTCTAAGACTTATGAATGCAATATAAGAGAATAAAATAATGGTTAGTTTATTTGATAAACAACAAATAAAATATTGGAGCAACAAAATAATACATAAATATAAGATAAAGAGAAAGAAAGAGGGGTAGAATCGCTCCCCTCGTGCCTAGTGTTCTTAATAGAGCAGATGAAGGCTCTATCCTAGGTGATTTCTAAATGGATGCATTAGATTGGGCTTACTAATGCATCTATACTCGATAAGATTTTAGATCCCCAAACCTTCAGACAAAAGGGCAAAGGGTCATCAATTCCAAAACCCATAGTCGGTGATTCAAGTGATCACCGAGACATTGCTACGTGCACGTCGTGCCACGGCCACATGTCCAAGTGGATCAATCATGAACCTAATAGGGAGGAGTAGTGTGACAACCACTAAAAGAAAAAATAAGATAAAGGGTTAAAAAGAAATAACGTATGCACGTATGAAGTGCTCCTTTGAGGGGAGGGAATAATACCATTAAACATGCTTTGAAGGATCTAGGGTAATATCGCTCCCCACCCCCCAAAATACAAAGTGCAATAGAGTAACTATAAATAAATAAAAGTAAATAGACAAATCATTCATCGTATACACGAAAAAATGAGGAACGAATATGAGTATGAAATGCAAAACATCATAAAAAAATGCAATCTAAGACATCCAAATATGATAAGTGAAGGGGTTAAAAAGAGAAAAAATAACTAAACCAAGTGCTTGGACTCTCTAGCTTCCCCAATAGAGTCGCCAAGCTGTCGCGCCCCATTTTTTGTGATGAAAATCATATTTACAAAAGATGTGATTTTTATTTAAAAATAAGTGAAAAATGACCTAAAATAGAACTTTAAAGAATGCGACAATTTGGGCCCAAAATTTAGTCTAAAAGCGTTTTTAAGATAAATAGGAGTCGCCACTTGGTATTGAATTTGGATGTACCAAGTTACCCAAAAAATTTTTAACAAAATAAAATAAAATAAAACCCTTCTCGACAACTCCAGGTCTTTGAAAATGAGTTCGTGAGTCACGATTGAAGAAAGGGAAAGCAAATGTTCGATCGACTCAAATCTAAAGCACCATTTCAATTTAGTCTAAACTAGTTGCGAGGTTTATTTAAAAATTTTTCTAATCTAACCCCTAAATTTATCACGTTTAGATGTTTCTTACATGGATGCAAATCTAAATTTATAGAAAATATCAAAAGGAACAAAATGTCCATTCAAGAGTTTAATTGATATCAATCGCATTAATTGCGAAAGCCAAAATAATCCCTTAAAAGAGTCACGAATATACAAAAGTGAAATTCAAAAGTAAAAAAAAAATAGATTATATATAGATACAAGTTATCAAGAAAGAAGGGATGCAATATAATGGGTACGAGAGACAAAACTCGTGACAGAATTTTCTTATACAGGGACTAATGGAATATTTAAACTAAAGAGTGATAATCGCCCATTTGCCATGTTCAAAAAATAATTCTCCTAATCTAGACAAGCAAATGAACTAACGTATTTTGTAATTTCTTAAATGAGATGTAATCCTAAATGATATGATTAATACATATAGAGGATAGGAGATAAAGAATAATATAATAAGAAATATCATGCAAATGAGAAAAGCTCCTAAAATAAAAATTATGCAAAAAAATGCAATGAATGTCATACAAAAAAAAATGAATCTAATGCATGAATGATGTAAGAGTCTAGCGTTGGACTAACCCATTTCCAAAGAACCTTACTAGCGTTGGACTAGCAAATAAGCGGAGGGAGAAACCACAACTAGCATTGAACTAGTGTGATGACGTCATGCATTCATAATACATAGTAAAACAAATAAGGCATAAACTAAAACAAATAAACATATAAAAGCACGTAGCATGTAGCACGTAAATATAATATCTAGATGCAAAAATTTTAAGAAAAGCGGATAAAACATATAACACATAAACACATAAAACCTACCTATTACAATAGGGAATCTAACTACAATCTAAAATGGAAAAATATAAGGAAATATACTTATCTATTCTATCTATTACAATAGGGGATCTAATTACAATATAAAGAGAGGAAAATATGATAAAATAAACATACTTATCCTATCTATTACATTGGTCTATCTAATTACAATTTTTTGCAAAAATATTACCAATCTATTACATCTTGAGGCATTTAAACACCTTTCAAATAATTATAAAATTAACTAAATAAACATAAGAAAATTTGAATCAAATAAATAACAAAACATATAAAAATATATAAACACGTAGGAGCACATAAGACCACGTAATTAACATTTAAATAATAATAGGGGTACCTCCCTTTTGAAATGGTGACTAAATGGAGTCAAGTTGCCCTATTTATACTCAAAATGAACCAAAGAATCATGACACCAATTTAATTGAAAATAATAATAATAATAATAATAATAATAAAAGTACTAAATTCACATTAATATATCAAACATAAAGAAACTTGAAACATTTAAAAATTACAAGTTGACTACATTCAAAAGTAACATAATTAACTATTAATGAAAAAAAAATTACAATAGAGAGAGTCAAAAAGTCACAAGGGACCAAATTGCAAAAATCAAAAAAAATTTGGAGCAAAAATATAATTTTTCAAAAGTTCAAGGGTCAAAAAGAAATTAAATTAAGGGCCTTAATGAAGAAATTTAAAATTTTCTGGGCCACAATAAAATCACTCCAAAGATCAGGGGCTAAAGTGCAAAATTTATTTTTCTGATTTTTGTAAGAAAAGGGTTTTGGGCCATTTATTTTTATTTGCTTGCTCCGGCCGAAAAAGAAAAATGTGGACTGTCTTCATGAAAAATAAACACAAGCCCAAATGAAAAAAATCCCAAATGAAAAAAATCCCCCAAAAGGAAGACTCTAACCCAACCGAAATTAAAGTGAGAATCTCATCAGAAAATAAAAATTAGCCCAATCATTTTTTCTTCTTCTTCCTTCTTTTTTTTCATTCTTTCTTCTTTTTCTTTTCTTCTTCCCCCTTTTTTTCTTCTTTCTCTCCGGTGAAGCTGAAACTTCCTCAGTCGATGGCCATGGTGGCGCCGCGCGGCAAATTTTCCGGTCACAAAATTTCACCAAAATACACCCACCTACTCGATTTTTCGCGTAGAATCCGTTTTTGAGCTTAATTTTTACAAAAAAAAAATGAACCAAAAGTGACGAAATAGCCAAAAAATAGTCCAGTTTTTATTTTTTTCAAAGTCACTATAATCACCACTAAAATCATAAAACTTATACCAATACACCCTTTATGATCTTTACAACATAACTATGAGTTGAAATCAATGAAAAGCAACAACAATGTAACAAAATTAAAGCAAAAACAGTCCAAAAAATAAAAAAAATCCTTCAATGCTTTTAAGGCTCAAAAAACTCCAAAAACTTTGGATAATCAAACATTTTCGGGCCTATACTAGCTAATGATCATCTATTTTGACAAAAAAAACATATGCAATATCGAGCTTTTTAAATCATTTTTTCATTTGAGCATTTTTTAAACACTTGGAATGCATACACTAAATTTATTTCCATTTGCCTAATCTTGCTTGTAACTTGCCTATTATCCCAGCAACACAGTAACAACGAAAGAAATAGCAAAAGCAGGAGAAAAATAAGCAACAAAATTTAATGTGAAAAACAAAACTGAAAAAGGAAAAAAAATACCTCAAGAATATTGTATTCACTTGGTCGGCAAGGTTTGTGATGCAATTCCGAAGCCTCAATGGTCTGACCACTTGTTCCCCTTTTTTTGCTTGATTTGTGGATGGGTGTGTGAACTTAGAAGAGAAAAGGCAAAGAGGGACCGAGAGTTGGAGTTTTGGGTTTGAATTGCTTTTTTTTTTTTGTGTTGTGGAATTGAGAGGGAGACGGGAGAAAGGCCGAGAGATGTTTTCCTTGTTGTGTCCTCTGTGATGGTGTGTATTGTTGTTAAGGTTTCAGATGGAGAATTGAGAGAGCCGCGAGAGTGGTTGGGAGTTGGGGTGGTTTTTGTCTTGTGAGAAGTCAAAGAAAGTGAGTGGAGTAGTTTTTTGTCAAATGATGAATATTTGTCCCAAAATGAAACGAAAGGTGAATAGAGGTTAAGTGTAAAATGGATTAATAGTGGTTTTGGTAGGGAAAATGATTAAAATGTGTAAATTTGGTCATGACTTTTTTCTTCTTTTTTTTCATATTTTCCTTTTCTTAAAAATAAAACAAATATGAGAAAAAGAAAAAATAAAATTAAGATACAGGAAAACAGATAGCTCATTAAATAGACGAAAATCCAAGAAAACGTTAAAAATTGACAAAAATTTGGTGTTTATATAGACGATTCCAGATCTTTGAAAATAAGAGAACAAAATTCGAGAGTCACAGTTAAAAAAAGGGAAGACAAAGATTTTGATCTAAGACACCCTTTCAACCTAACCAATGGGCAGTCGCGAGATTTAGTCGAAAATTTTTCTAATCTAACCTATAAAACTTATCACATTTTGGATGCTTCTATATGGATGCAAACCTAGATCTAGGGGATATCCAGAAAGTTGAAATATCTTTTCAAAATTTAATTGGTACCAATCACATTAATTGCGATACCTAAGAGTAATTCTTTGAAGAGATCACGAAAAATACAAAAAATGATATTCAAAAAAGGAAATTATAATATATGGATAAATGTACATGACCTAGAAGGGGGAATACAATATAATGAATATGGAAGACTAAAATTCGTGACAATTTTCCTTCTTATAGAGGGGTAATAGCGTGCTAATGTTAAAAAGTCATACTCGTTCATTTTTCATATTCGAAGGGTGACTCTTCTAACCTAAACAAGCAAATGGACTACCATATTTCTAATTTCCTAAAATTAAATGCAATTCTAAATGATATGGTCCAAATATATAAAGGGTAAGAGAATGATAATAGGAAAAATATTATGCAAATGATAAAAAATCCTAAAAATAGGAAAAAATAAATGAGCTACAATAAATATCACACTAAAGTATGAATCTAGCGTATCGATGGCGTAAAGGGTCTAGCATTAGGCTAACTCATTTCTACAAGTCCTCACTAGCGTTGGACTAATGAGAAATCGGGGAGAAAAACCACAACTAGCATTGGACTAGTGTGGTGACGTCATGCACTCGTTATAAATAAATAAAGGATATAAAACATAATTAAATCGAATAAACACATAAAACATATAGAGTATGTAGAGCACATAGCACATAAGTATAATATCTATATACAAAAATCCTAAACAAGCAAAAAACACAGAAGCATATAAACACACAAGTATGCAAGCAAATAATACCTAATTATTATATTGGGAGTCCTAACTACAATCTAAAAGGGGGATTTTAAAAAATAATAAACCTATCTATTACATTTATCTAACTAATTACATTTTTGGCAAAAAATAAAATCTATATATTATATGGCCTAACTAAATACATTTCTTAGGCTCCTATTTATTACAATTTGGCCTTTAAATACCTCCCAAATAATCATAAAAATTAAATAAAATAAATGAAAACTTGAAATGAATGAAAGCTAAAAAAATGAATAAAATGAAAGAAAAGACACTTAAAACATGCAATCACACATATAGAAAATATATAGAAGCACATAAAAAGAAATTTAAAAATAATAGAGCATACGTCTCTTGAAATAGTGACTAAATGAGGTAGAGTTTACCCTATTTATACTACAAAATCAACAAAATAGTCAATGCACCATTTTAATTAACAATTTAAAAGAAAATATAAACATATAGCAAATTCACTTTATTATTATAAAAAATATGAATAAACATAAAATTCCTAAAATTTACTAATTAAATGCATTTAAATTAAGCATGATTAACAATTAGAGATGAACAATTGTAGTTAAGAAATAATAAAGATCAGGGACCTAATTACAAAAAATTTTAAAGCTTTTGAGATCAAATTATAATATTTCAAGAGATCAGAGGTCAAAATCAAAAGAAAAATAAAGTTTAGGGACCAAAATATAATTAAATTAAGGACCTAAATGAAAGAAATCAAAACATTTAGAGCCATAATAAAAATACACAAAAAATTAGGGACTAAATTGCAAAATTTGGTTTCTGATTACATAAATATATATATTGGACCGTTTCAATGCATTTGGGTTGCCATGTTGCAGTACTTCGACCTGACCACTCTAACCTAGAAGAAAACACAGGCTAAATCCATTAAAAAAAACAAGCAAACCCAATGAAAATACAAAGCTTAAATATGGTAACAAATTGGGCTTAACATGAAAGCCTGATCACAAGCCCAACTGAAAAAAAAATTCTAGCCCATTCATTTGCTTTTCTTTCTTCTCTCTTTTTTTTTTCTTCTTTCTTTTCTTTTTCTCTTTTTCTTCTTCCCTTCTCTTTTTCTCTGGTCAGATCAAGCTTCTTGCTGGTGACCATGGCGGACGCTGGTGAATTCTCCGGTCACAAAAATTCGTCAAAAGACATCTCCCCACTCGATTTTTCGCGTAGAATCCATTTCCGAGGTTATTTTTACAAAAAATGAAAGAAAAGTGGCCAAATTGCCAAATTACGCTACTTGTGATTTCTACAATCCAACCATGACCTTAAGTTAGTAAAAACAACCCAATTTAATTCAGCTTTTCATTTTGGCTTTTTTTCAAACATGTTATCGGCATAATTTTGGCTCACATGCTTTATGAAATTGAAGTGGATTCATGCCCAACTTTTTTAACCAACAATCATCAAAACAACTAGAAAAAACTCACGTAAAATCCTCCACTTAAAACCACATACCAGCCAATGGAATGAACAAAGAAAGAAAATGAAAGAAAATTCCAACACCAATGCTCAAATCAAATCTGGACACAGCAATAGAAACGAAATGGGGAAACTTCACCTTGTTTTGCAGGGGTTAATTCCACTTTGTCCCCCCAAACTTTGGATGATTACCCACTTCAGTCCCTAAACTTCAAAATGGGACACTTAAGTCCCTAAACTTATAAATACCTCCTACTTAAGTCCCTAAACTTATAAAATGGGACACCTAAATCCCTAAACCCTTATAAAATGGGACACTTCGACCACCAACGGCATTCAGGATTCTGTTAACAATTTTCCTTAAGTGGGAGGTATTTATAAGTTTAGGAACTTAAGTGTCCCATTTTGAAGTTTAGGAACTGAAGTGGGTAATCGTCCAAAGTTTGGGGGGACAAAGTGGAATTAACCCTTTTGGAAGGGAAAAACTAAACAATGATGACCATGATGATGATTTCCATAGGCGGATAACAATTTTCTTGCTTCTTTCTCCCTCTTTTGTGCGTGATTTGTGAGAAAAGGAAAGAGAGAGAGATCAAAATTGGGTTGTGAGTCAATGTGTTATTAGTTGTGAAATTTTTTTTTGACCATAGAAAGAGAGATAGGGAAGTCGAGAGAGGAGAGTTTTTTCGGGTGGCAAGGGAGGGTGGAGGAATGTTTCTTTTTTTTTCAAGTGAATTTTCTGAGAAAATGTTTTTGAGAGTGGGAGAGAGAGATGGCCAAGAGTGATGTGTGGGGTTCTGTGGGAAAATTGAAGTGTTGGGAATATTTTGGGAGAGAGGAGGGTCTAGAAATGTTTGTTGTGTGGAGGGAATTTTCTTTTTTTTTTTGGGAGTAGGAGTTGTCTTGTTGTGAATTGAGAAAATTGAGAGAGGTCCCGAGAGGTTTGAGGGATTGAGAGTTTAAGGAGCTAAAAAATTCTAAAAACATAGAATTGATGGTTAGGATAAAATAGGATTATTTGTTCCATTCCTCCCCCTTTATTCCATTTTGGTAGGTGTTGAAGGATAGAATTTGCATGATGAGTTGTCCTTGTACTATCCAAAACTTGGAGAGAAAGAAAAAGAGGAAAAATCCATTCAAAAAATCTGCACAAAATTTATTATTGCTAGTTCGTTGCATGAAGAAGGAGAAATTGCGTACATGCACTGCAGGTGCGTGTGAAACCACAATTTTTTTTTTACTCAAAATATATTTGGAGTGAGTTAATACACCTAAACTTGATACCAAGTGGTGATTTCTATTTTCTTAAAAATCCTTTTAAACTATTATTTTGGCCCCAAACTGTTGCACTTTCTAATTCCCATTTTAGGCCCTTTTTCCTTTATTTTCTAAAAACAAAAATTCATTTTTAAATCTCCTTTTCTTTTTATTTTTCAAAAATGGGGCGCGACAAAAATCATCACCTATTAAATTCAAAATTTTTATGGTGATTATTGAAAAATAAATTAACAACAAATTTACGAAAATGTATTTGAATTCATGATAGGGTGCATTTTAGTGGGATATTTTGGGTAATATTGCACTATTGTTTGATTAAATATTGCATTAATTGGGTGGATTCTACTTATAATTGGTTTTGGTACTAATGGCAGGATTTAATGATGCAAAGTGCTTAAAATCAAAATTCAGAGGGCTCGTCGCACGTGGGGCACTTCAAGCAGTGGGATCCGCTTAAGAAACTGGAGAAATTAAATTGTAATAGGCTTTCTTTTATTTTAGAGAGTTTTAATATTTTGAATATGAATTGCTGGAAAGGAGTAAAAAAAAACGAGAATTGGGAACCGTTTGTTTCCCTCTTTGGTGGGGCCGACGGAGTATAAGGAAACCAATTCCTTTAATTTCGTGGGTACCAACGTGGGAAGGGGAATTAGACTCCTAGGAGGTTTGTTTGTATTTTTTTATTTTGTTCGTAGGGGCTTGGCTATAAAAAGGACCATCAGGAGACAAAAGAGGGGGTTGTTGACTTTTGGGGGGAGACCACTTTTGATTCTGGTATTTGGACCGAATTGAAGGAACAAAATTTGGGGATTTCCCTCGTATGGCCTGGGGGTGGCAACTAGGAAGACCAAAAGAAAGGCCAGCCGCCATTGTTGACCCATTGGTTTTTGCTTTTTACTTTTCTTGGATACAATTGGAGGGAACAATCAGACTCTCTTGTACGTTTGGCTTTTGGAGACAATTGAAAGCAATCGAATTCTTTGTTCTTTTCTTCTATTGTTGACCGAAGTTGAGAGATTCGATTCGGCAATTTTCTCCAATTCCCCACGCGCGGGTTGTCCTCCATTAATGGAGAGCTAAATCCCTAATTCTAGTCAAGGGGGCAACTGATGAATTGGTTCAGCAATTACTGCGAGATCTAAACCGCTTTTAATTATTTCTTGCATTTATTGGTATTTATATGTTCCCTGCTTTCAGTTGTTATAACTCTTGTGTATGATTGATTAGTGCGCGATAGTTAATGATTCATATAGGCTATTTTGCTAATTAGGGTTAATTGAATCCGTAATTGTTCATTTATCCCTATCTCAGTAGCAACTGACGTAATTGGATTTATGCCAGGGAAACATATGATCTAGTTTAAACAAACCCTTGTAACGTGTTTGTTAGTTAGGATTGGGCCTTTCTAGTTACTAATGCAATTCAGAAATTAAATCATACGGTCGTACCTAGGGTTGTTTCCGGGTTAGAGAAATAGTTAACGGTCGTACCTTAACTATCGAGAAATTAAGGAAAAGTTGGTTGTTTATCGCGTGCATGACAACTATAACCAATCTACTAATAAATGCTGGAATTATCTGAGAATCGATGATCAGTGCATGAACCATTTCTGAAGTGTCGCCTTGGCTAGAGTTTTCTCCATTATTTCTTTTAATTAATTATTTTCTATATTTGATTTTCTTTGATTCATTAGCATTTAATCTCAACCCCCATTTATCTTGACTCGAAAGAAAATAAATTTCTCCCCAATCCCTGAGGAGAGGACCCTGCTTACCACTATCTACTAGTTAGAGAATTTTAGTCAAATAATTAATTCGGGTATATCGGATTCAGCAAACTTTTCGGGAATAGGGTGAATCAAGTAACCCATTGCACACCTAGAGTCCCTGCTCCAATACCTAGAATTGATTATTGACTACTTCTGGTGGTAGTTAGGTTTTATTTATTATTATTGCACAGGTTCGACACCTGTCAATTTTTGGTGCCGTTGCCGGGGACTGGCGTTTGAAATATTTATTTCTTTTTGAGTTCAGTTTTTTTTTTCTGTCTGGTATTTTTGCTAGTTTATGCCCCATTCTTCTCGCACAGGTAAATTATTATACGACCCTGAGGTTGAAAAGGCGGCGCGTAAGCGAAGGCAAGAGACCAGGAGATGAAAAGAAAGGCAATCATCTACTGCAATCGAGTCAGTAGAGGACGAGTGTAGCATGGCAAATAATCAAACACTAAGGGAGTTGGCTGCCCCGGAGTTGACTCACCAGCTCCTATGCATAATATTCCCCACTTTGGCTGAGAATACCGCCTTTGAGTTGAAGTCGGGGTTGATTCACCTCCTACCCTCGTTCCATGGGTTCTCTGGTGAAGAAACCCACAAACACGTCAAGGAATTCGAAGTGGTGTACTCGAGTATGAAACCTCCTGGGGTCACTGAGGAGCAAATCAGATTAAGAGCTTTACCTTTCTCTCTTAAGGATGCAGCTAAAGACTGGCTATACTACCTACCCGCAGGTAGTATTACCACATGGACACAGTTGAAAAAGAAGTTTCTAGAAAAATTCTTCCCTGCATCCCGGGCTGCGAGTTTGAGGAAGGAGATATGCAGTATTAAACAATACCCCGGGGAGTCCTTGTATGACTATTGGGAAAGGTTTAATAAATTGTGCACTAGATGCCTGCAACATCAAATTAGTGAACAATTGTTGATCCAGCACTTCTATGAAGGGCTCCAGTCAACTGATAGAAGTATTATTGACGCTGCAAGTGGAGGAGCACTGGCGAACAAGACACCAAAGGAAGCGTGGGAGCTTATAGAAGCCATGACAGAAAACTCTCAACAATTCGGCTTCCGTGAGAGCAACCACACCCGTAGGGTCAACGAGGTGGAGACGTCATCCATTCAGCAGCAATTGTTGGAGTTGACGTCTGCTGTCAGGCAATTAGCCATGGGGAATACGCAGCGAGCAAAAGTATGTGAAATTTGTACAAGCATGGACCACTGTACAGACACATGTCCCCTATTGCAAGAGGATGGGGCGGAGCAGGTAAACATGGTTGGAGGCGTACTCGCGCCCCGAAAGTAGTATGACCCGTACTCCAACACTTACAACCCCGGTTAGAGAGACCACCCCAATTTCAGCTATGGAAACAGGCCGCAGCATTCATTTCCCAACCGTCCACCAGGGTTTCAGCAACCATGGCAACCAAAGTCTCAACCCTCATCCTCTAACTCAGGAAGCTCTTTGGAGGAAATTGTCAAAAGCCTGGCCACGACTACCACTCAGATCCAACAAGAGACTAGACAACTCTAGCAAGAGACTAAAACCTTGGTCACGAGCACTGTGCAATTCCAGCAGGATACTAAAGTGGGCATGAAAGATATAGAGACTCGAATGAGCCAGATGGCAACTACCATTAATCGTTTGGAGTCCCACGTCTATGGAAAATTGCCATCGCAACCCGAGACAAATCCCAAGAATATAAGTGCCATGACACTGACGAGTGGCAAGCAGGTGGAGGGACCTAAAAAGGGAGACCCGAAGAGCAAGAGTGAGCAGGAGATCGAAAAAGAGATCGAAAAGGAAGGGCGCATTCGCGAGGATCCTAAGATAACATTCACTCCCTCGCCCTCTATTTAATCTAACTTACCTCCTTTTCCTTGCAGGTTGGAAAAGACAAAGAAAGTGGAGAAGGAAAAGGAGCTGTTGGATGTGTTTCGAAAAGTGGAGATTAACATCCCTTTGTTGGATGCAATCAAGCAAATACCGAAATATGCCAAATTTTTTAAGGACCCGTGCACCCACAAGAGGAAGTTGAGGGGTGACGAAAGAGTGGCGGTGGGAGAGAATGTGTCGGCTATACTTCAGAGGAAACTCCCTCCCAAGTGTGGGGATTCAGGTATGTTCACAATTCCTTGTAAAATAGGAGGTACCCCAATTAGGAAAGCGATGTTGGTTTAGGGGTGTCGATAAATGTAATGCCTAAAACCATTTATGCATCTCTTAATTTTGGCCCATTAAAAGGCACATGCATTATAATCCAACTGGCAGACCGTGCAAATGATTATCCAGAGGGATTAGTTGAAGATGTTTTGGTGCAGAACTAATTTTTCCTGCAGATTTTTATGTTCTAGACATGGGGGATGAAAGGTCGTTAAATCCGTCACCTATTTTGTTAGGTAGACCGTTTTTAAGTACTGTTAGAACAAAAATAGACGTGAATGAGGGTACTTTGTCAATGGAGTTGATGGTGAAAATTGTAAATTTTAATATTTTTTATGCGATGAAGTACCCAAATGAGACTAATTCTGCTTTTGCTTTAAGTGTTATTGAGCCCCTGGTATAGGAGACATTTGAATTGGATGGGGAGGATGCACTGGCAGTGGTTTGGGCTAAACATCTTGAGTTGGGAGCAACTCTTGATGTAGAAATAAGTGATGAATTATACCGTGCGGTTGAAACTCTGCATTTGCTCCCGCAAATTTCTTCGAGGTATGAGATTAATTCCCTCTTTGCACCAGAAATTCAGACGAAATTGTTGCCTTCTATTGTGCAAGGCACCCGAACTGGAGCTTAAACCTCTCCCAAAATACTTGAAGTATGCATTTCTCGGGACAAGGAGACACTACCGGTCATCATTTCTGCACACCTGTCACCAAGGCAAGAAGATAACCTGATTCGTCTTCTTCGGGACCATAAGGAGCCAATTGGGTGGAGCATAGCGACATCAAAGGAATCAGTCCGTCCTTATGCATGCACTGGATACGGCTTGAGGATGATGCAAAGCCGGTAAGACAGACGCAATGAAGGTTAAACCCACTGATGATGGAAGTAGTAAAGAAGGAGATACTCAAACTCTTGGAGGTGAGAATCATCTTCGCCATCTCGGACAGCCCGTGGATAAGTCCTGTTCAAGTAGTCCCGAAAAAGGCCGGAGTGACTGTAGAAGATAATCAGGAGGGCGAGATGGTTCCAGTGAGGAAACCCACAGGGTGGCGCCAGTGCATCGACTACCGGCGATTGAATGCCGTGACGAAAAAGGACCACTTCCCTCTCCCGTTCATTGATCAGATGATAGAGAGATTGGCAGGTCGTGTTTACTATTATTTTCTTGATGGTTTTTCAGGGTACTTCCAAATCGCGATAGCACCGGAGGACCAGGAGAAAACTACATTCACCTGCCCATTTGGCACGTTTGCCTATCGTAGGATGCCTTTTGACCTCTGCAATGCTCCAAGCAACTTTCCAAAGGTGTATGGTAAGTATATTTTCGAATATGTAGAAAAGATTATTGAGGTGTTTATGGATGATTTTAGTGTATATGGAGATAGTTTTGAGGAACGCCTTGATAATTTAGCTTTAGTTTTGAAAAGGTGCATAGAGTCAAATTTAGTTCTTAATTGGGAGAAATGCCACTTTATGGTGGAGTATGGTATTGTTTTAGGACATGTAGTGTCGGCTAGGGGCATAGAAGTAGACAAGGCGAAAGTTGATCTTATTTCTGCTTTACCTTACCCCGTAAGTATACGGGAAGTGCGTTCCATTTTGGATCATGCAGGGTTTTACAGAAGATTCATAAAAAATTTTTCAAAAATTGGAGCGCCCTTGTTCAAGCTGTTGCAGAAGGATGCAGCATTTGACTTCACCGAGAAGTGCAAGATGGCATTTGATAAATTGAAGGCATCATTAACCTCTTCGCCCGTCATTCAACTCCCTTACTGGAGTATTCCGTTCGAAATAATGTGTGACGCAAGTGACTATGCAGTGGGAGCGGTGTTAGGGCAAAGAATTGGCAGGAGGCGCATGCAATCTACTATGCATTAAAGGCGTTAAACGGAGCTCAGCTTAACTACGCTACAACGGAGAAAGAATTACTAACTGTTGTTTTTGCATTAAAGAAGTTTAGGTCTTATTTATTGGGTGCAAAAGTAACAGTTTACTCTGATCATGCAGCTTTAAGGTACTTGATGACAAAAAAGGATGCCAAACCAAGGCTTATCAGATGGATCCTGCTCCTGCAAGAGTTCAATTTGGAGATTAAAGATAAAAGTGGGGCAGAGAACTTAGTTGCTGATCACTTGAGCCGCTTACTTGCACATAAGAAGGAGCAGCCGTTGAGAGAGACATTCCCAGAGGAGCAACTACTTGTCGTTGACTCATCGACACCTTGGTATGCGGATATTGTAATTTCTTGGTAACTAATCAGTTGCCTGCAGGTTGGCCAAAGGTTAGGAGAGACAAGTTGAAAAGTGATGTCAAATACTACATTTGGGATGACCCCTACCTTTGGAGGCAGTGTTCGGATCAAGTACTGAGAAGATGTGTAGATGCAGGTGAATTTCACTCCATTTTAAATTTCTGTCATTCGTTTGCATGTGGAGAGCATTTTGGGCCTAAACGAACAGCTCGTAAGGTATTAGAGAGTGGCTTTACTGGCCCACCCTTTTTTAAAGATGCGTACTTGTTTTGTAAATCATATGATAAGTGTCAAAAGGGTGGGAAATATTTTTCGTAGGGATCAAATGCTTCAAACCCCCATGTTGTTTGTTGAAATATTTGATGTTTGGAGGATGGATTTCATGGGTCCTTTTCCCTCATCTTTTTGTTGCCTATATATCCTACTTGCTGTTGACTATGTCTCTAAGTGGGTGGAAGCAAAAGTCACCCGTACTAATGATTCTAGAGTGGTTGTAGAGTTTCTAAAATCTAACATATTTGTTCCCTTTGGGATGCCGAGAGCTGTAGTAAGTGATAGGGGCACGCACTTCTGTAATAAGACTATTGCTGCCCTGTTCCGAAAATATGGCGTACTTCACAAGGTATCCACACCGTATCACCCGCAGACAAATGGTCAAGTCGAAGTGTCAAACAGGGAGATCAAATCAATCTTGGAGAAGATAGTGTGCCCAGATAGGAAGGATTGGAGCGTGAAGTTAGAAGATGCACTGTGGGCGTACCGCACCGCGTATAAGACGCCGATTGGGATATCCCCGTACAAACTTGTTTTCGGTAAGGCTTGTCACCTTCCTGTGGAGTTCGAACACAAGACGTTCGAGGTAGTGAAGCAATGCAACATGAACCTGGAAGAGGCGGAGATTCAAAGGAAATTGCAGCTACAAGAACTGAAGGAAATTAGGAACGAGGCATACGAGAATGTTGCGATTTATAAGGAGAAGAGCAAAATCTTCCATGATCAGCAAGTTTCAAGGAAATCGTTTGTAGTAGGGCAGAAAGTCCTCTTGTATCACTCAAGGCTTAAACTCTTTCTTGGTAAGTTGCGTTCTCGTTGGATTGGTCCCTTTGTCGTTTCTAATGTGTTTCATTATGGTGCAATGGAGATCCAGAATTTAAAAATGGAGAAGAGGTTCGTGGTGAATGGCCATCGTCTCAAACCCTATTATGAAGGATTCTCGGTTGAAGAAGTAGAAGTTGTACACCTCCAGCATCCAAATTATCTTGCTTGAAGGATTCCAGCCATGTCTAGCCAAAGACGTTAAAGAAAGGCGCTACTTGGGAGGTAACCCAAGACTATTTGTTCTAGTTTTCGTATATTTTTGGAGTTTTTGCTAAGTATTGGTATCATTTAGTAGTTTGATTTTTGTGGCAGGAAGGTGGCAGTTAGACGTGCCAACGTTAAGTGGTCACGTTTAAGGGAAAGAGTTGGGAAGCGACGGTCAGAAAACTCTATAGCAGTTAAGCATGCCCACGCCAAGTGGTCACGCTTAAGCGAAGGAAATTCTAGTCCGCGGTCAGAAGACTCTACAGTAGTTAGGCGTGCCCACGCTAAGTGGTCACGCCTAAGGAACTCCACTTCCGAAAATTGGTCAGAAAACTTTATAGCAATTAGGCGTGCCTACGCAAGTGGTCACTCTTCAAGATCAAAAATTTCGACGGATGGTCAGAAGACTAGTAGGCAGTTAGGTGTGCTTACGCCTAATACAGGGGTCCTTTGTAAAAAAAAAAAAAAAAAAGGTGTGAAATGACGAAATTGCCCTTACATAAAAAGAAAATTTTCAAAAAAAAAAATTTTCAAGGGACCCGTAGCCCTACTTTTTCTTTCTTCTTCTTTCTTCTTTCTTTTCTTTCTTTTCTTTTCTTCTTCTTCCTCTTCCTGCCTTGTCCGCCGCCGAACCTGCCCACCCTCACCAGGTGCCGTCGCCTCTGTCCGCCACCGCAGCTCGCGGCAAGCGCGCGCCGCCACTCATTGGCTGATTTACCGCCGCATATCGCGGCCAACGGCATCGCCGCCGTCTCCTCCTCACCGCCCGCCATCGCAGCGCACCAGGACGCGCGTCGCCCTCCTTCACCAACCAGCGCGGCTTAGCTCGCAGCGCGCACGCACCAGTGCGCCTTTCTCCGGCCCAGCGAGCAAGCTGTTCACGCCTCTTCCTTGCGTCCTCACCAGTAGTAGTAGAGCGCGCAACACCGCGTGCGGTCAGTACGAGCCCAGCAGCTTGCCGCCAGGCC
Source organism: Coffea humblotiana (assembly GCA_023065735.1). NCBI lineage: Eukaryota > Viridiplantae > Streptophyta > Magnoliopsida > Gentianales > Rubiaceae > Coffea > Coffea humblotiana. The sequence goes on along the minus strand of CM041212.1, from coordinate 13,768,673 downwards.
AGGCGCGATCCAGCAGCACGCCAGCCGCGCGCTCTCCCTTGCCCAATAGCAGCAATCGCGCGCCTGTGCTCAAACTCCTGCGCGACCTCCGAGCTCAACTTCAGCCCGCGAGCTCAACCAACAAGCACCTGCCCACGCAAGGCCCCTCGCACGCCGTTCTGCGCCCTCCTCCACCACCGTGCCGCCTCTGCTTCCTTTCACCGCACCATGGCCTGCTCCAAACCCCAGGTGTTCTCTTTATCATTTTCTGTCTCTTTAGCTGAGGCCAGATTGCTAGTTTTGATTAGCTAAGGACAGATTTTTATTTTCATAGCTGAGGCCAGATTTTTGAATTGCTAACTGATGACAGATATTTTGTGTTTGATTTGGATGCTGTAATCTTGACTGGGTGCTATTGTTGACGAATTGCTCAATTTTGCGCTCAACCAAGTGGTATTTGGGGGAAATTTTGCCTCTGATTGCTTGTTTAATTAGTCTTGGGGGAGTTTTGCTGTGTTTATATATTTAATTAATTTTGGGGGGTGTTATTACCTATTTCTCTTTACTTGGTTGGCTACTTATTGGACTAAGTTCAGCCCTATTGTCTGATATCCCTTGGTTGGCTACTTATTGGACTAAATTCAGCCCTATTGTCTGATATCCAATGACTAAGCCCAAAAATAAGGGCAAAAATAGACCTTCCACTTCCACCCCACAGCCTACTGTGCCCTTGAGTGGGCCTGCCCCGGCGACTGCTCGGGGGGACCTAGGACTCGCCTTGGGCGGAATAAGGAGGTTCACATCTCCTCTTCGGTCCATTTCGGCGGCCATTTGACATTTATTAAGGTCGTCGATAAAGAAAGGTACGTCTCTGCTTGTACAAGGAAAATAATTCCTTGTAAATATATCCACGGTCCTACACTTGACCTCCTGAACCTTAAGGATGAGGTCACTAAACAGTTAGATGCCATAGGTTGGACCCGTTATGCTTCCATTATTGTGCCTGCCTTTATTGAGTTAATTTGGGAATTCTATGCCACTTTTGAATTTAATGTCCCTGATGAATTCTTTGTTAATACTCTGGGGGTAGTGCGGTTTAGATTAATGGGTACGGAGTTCTCACAGTCTATCACAGAGTTTAATTTGGCCCTTGGTTTCATCGACATCCCCTACTCCCAGAGTGAGGAATATATGGCGAGTCCGTGCGAATACACGGAGCCATTTTTCTCTCATTGCATTGGCTATTGGAGAGAATTGTCGGTTGACCGACAAAACTATGATCCGAGCCTGTCTAAGGCTTCTTATCTCAAGAAGCCCCGCCTACCGCTACTTGCATAGATTTATGGCTTATAGTTTCTCTGATAGAAAGGATAGTTCGATATTTTGACCAAACCCGAGTTCTTTTTATTTGGAACATGCTTGCTAGGGTTAAGGTCAATATGGGTTGTTGGTTTGCATCTCACCTCCGGACTATCTTAGGTAAGAAAAATAAGCCATTAATCTTGGGTTCATATATCACTCAATTGGCTGTAAATCTTGGGATTTTGGACTTGAATAATCATAATTTGCATCGGGCTTGTATTATGGAACCACTTGATTTAATTTGTTTGGAAAAGATGGGTTTAGTGCAACAGGTAAATGGCGTTTTCCAATTTGCTCCCCCGGGGCCGATCCAGGTTCCTTCGAAGCACAGAGCTTCCAAATCTATTACCTCGGAGGCTGGTGGCCCTTCTACGGATGCTCCCGGGATTTCTTCTTCGGCACCTCCACCATCTTCCTCCGCCGATAGCCAGTCTTCAGCCCTTCGCTTCCAGCTGCACCACATGGATACTCGATTGGAGCGAATGGAGCGTCAAATGGCTGGAATGGCACAGAACTTAGCTCAGTACTTCCACCACGTGGGTTTTCGCCCACCTTTTTCCACCGGAGCCTTAGTTCATTTCTGTCCTCCTCCAAATTTAGGGAAGTGTCGTTGCCCCTTTACCTCTGTTTTGCTTTTTAATTGCTTACATTGGGGGCAATGTAAGGTTTAGGTGTGGGGGAAGGTTAACTATGCTTTTAGTGGTGTTTTTAGTTGTTTGATTTTATTTTTTTTTCTTTGCCTTAGTAGTCTTTGCCTTAAATAGTGATGAGTGCTCTTGAGATATGAGTATAAGTAGTAAGTTCATGCCATGGAGTGTTCTGTTTTTTCTCAATAATGACTTGATTGATGAATATGCTGAACTGGAGATGAATTTGACCACTTGTGCTATTTTTTAGCCTAATTTTTCGTTTGTTGAGTGGTTAGTGCACATGGTTTGTCGTTCTAGAACTTGGTCGGTTATGCATGTCAAGCTACATTTAAATGAGTTTAATGCATTAAAATGATAGGGCACCTAGGATTGAACCATTTTTGGGACTTTCTTAAACACCAACCTTTGGTTTATTTACCATTAGAGAGCCAAGTTGAGCCTTAACCCCTACTCTTCGCTTGATACCCTAGTTCTTTTAACCGTAAAACCTCTTTTTAAACTTTCTTTGTGAACCCCGTGTAAAGAAGTGTTTGGATCTCGTTGCATAGAAATGGAGTATTATTTGGGAGGCATTACATATAAAAAACATATATGAAAAAAAAAGAGAGAATGCAATCAATCAATTAGTGAAGTTGATCTTTATGGTGTTGGTATTTATTCGAAAGACAAAAAAAAAAGGAAAAAAAAGGAAAAAAAAAAGAGAGGAGAAATAGATGGAAAAAAAGAGAGAAAGAAACGAAGCCGAAGATGCGACGAGTGCGAACTTCTACTTCACTTGTTGGACTGTTAAGGTGCCTTGAAGTTTCAAATGTGCAAGAATCTGTGTAATGAATCTCTGAGCATTTTTCTTTACATTTTTACACCCTTTAAATCCTTTTTATCCTACCCTTTCACTCGAGCCCCATTACAACCTTGTAAAGTCCCTTTGATTGATGCATTTAAATTCGTAAGTAAGTGGTGGCGATATGATATATGAGCAACCTTATGGTAATGTCATTCTATTGTGTTGTTTGAGAGGCATCTTATATCCATATTCTATACACTTTGGGGTGAATGAGTGCATTTTAAAATGTGAGAATTGTCGATTTGGTATATTCTGATTTCGATGAGGTTATTGGGGAGTTTGGAATGCCGTTTTTGGTATGAACTGCTGTGAAAGGCTCGGTATCTTGATTGCACTTCTGAGTTACTTATGCTTGAGGGCAAGCATAGTTTATGTGTGAGAGAAATTGATAGGGTGCATTTTAGTGGGATATTTTGGGTAATATTGCACTATTGTTTGACTAAATATTGTATTAATTGGGTGGATTCTACTTATATTGATTTTGGTGCTAATGGCAGGAATTAATGATGCAAAGTGCTTAAAATCAAAATTCAGAGGGCTCATCACACGTGGGGCACTTCAAGCAGTGGGGTCCGCTTAAGAAGCTGGAGAAATTAAATTGTAATAGACTTTCTTTTATTTTAGGGAGTTTTAATATTTTGAATATGAATTGCTGGAAAGGAGTAAAAAAAGAAACGAGAATTGGGAACCGTTTGTTTCCCTCTTTGGTGGGGCCGACGGAGTATAAGGAAACCAATTCCTTTAATTTCGTGGCTACCAACGTGGGAAGGGGAATTAGACTCCTAGGAGGTTTGTTTGTATTTTTTTATTTTGTTCGTGGGGGCTTGGCTATAAAAAGGACCATCAGAAGACAAAAGAGGGGGTTGTTGACTTTTGGGGGGAGACCACTTTTGATTCTGGTATTTGGACCGAATTGAAAGAACAAAATTTGGGGATTTCCCTCGTATGGCCTGGGGTGGCAACTAGGAAGACAAAAAGAAAGGCCAGCCGCCATTGTTGACCAATTGGTTTTTGCTTTTTACTTTTCTTGGATACAATTGGAGGGAACAATCAGACTCTCTTGTACGTTTGGCTTTTGGAGACAATTGAAAGCAATCGAATTCTTTGTTCTTTTCTTCTATTGTTGACCGAAGTTGAGAGATTCGATTCGGCAATTTTCTCCAATTCCCCACGCGCGGGTTGTCCTCCATTAATGGAGAGCTAAATCCCTAATTCTAGTCAAGGGGGCAACTGATAAATTGGTTCAGCAATTACTGTGAGATCTAAACCGCTTTTAATTATTTCTTGCATTTATTGGTATTTATATGTTCCCTGCTTTCAGTTGTTATAGCTCTTGTGTATGATTGATTAGTACGCGATAGTTAATGATTCATATAGGCTATTTTGCTAATTAGGGTTAATTGAATCCGTAATTGTTCATTTATCCCTATCTCAGTAGCAACTGACGTAATTGGATTTATGCCAGGGGAACATATGATCTAGTTTAAACAAACCCTCGTAGCGTGTTTGTTAGTTAGGATTGGGCCTTTCTAGTTACTAATGCAATTCAGAAATTAAATCATACGGTCGTACCTAGGGTTGTTTCCGGGTTAGAGAAATAGTTAACGGTCGTACCTTAACTATCGAGAAATTAAGAAAAAGTTGGTTGTTTATCGCGTGCATGACAACTATAACCAATCTACTAATAAATGTTGGAATTATCTGAAAATCGATGATCAGTGCATGAACCATTTCTGAAGTGTACCCTTGGCTAGAGTTTTCTCCATTATTTCTTTTAATTAATTATTTTCTATATTTGATTTTCTTTGATTCATTAGCATTTAATCTCAACCCCCATTTATCTTGATTCGAAAGGAAATAAATTTCTCCCCAGTCCCTGAGGAGACGACCCTGCTTACCATTATCTACTAGTTAGAGAATTTTAGTCGAATAATTAATTCAGGTATATCGAATTTAGCAAACTCTTCGGGAACATGGTGAATCAAGTAACCCATTGCACACCTAGAGTCCCTGCTCCAGTACCTAGAATTGATTATTGACTACTTCTGGTGGTAGTTAGGTTTTATTTATTATTATTGCACAGGTTCGGCACCTGTCAATTCATGTTGACTAATTGGTACTTAAATTTTTGGAGATTTTGGGGTGACCTTCCAAATCAATACGTATTTGCTGATCCTTTGAGAAAGCCCTTTAGTTCCTTTTTGGTATCCTTTCTGGTGATGGGATATTAGAAAAGAGTTATTAGATGGTACCAAAAATACAAGAGTAAGAATACGTATGACTCGCGAATCATAACCCTATTTATAGATAACTTTTCCATTATCTTTTGGATTCCTATTTCAACCCATCATAAAAATAGAAGTTATTCTTAAATCTCTACCTATTAAAGGTCCACATCTTATGCGATACATTAAAGCCCAAACTATAATTGATCGTTTTAACTGAATTTAATTTTAATTGACAGTTTACAACGTATAATTATTTACATATAAGTCCAACGTTAAATTAAAAATCAACCTCTGGCACTAAATAAAAATACTTGCATGTGGATCAAAAGATGGTTAAAGGGTCACAAGCAAAAACATTCAGCATTCAAGAGAATTAAAGACTCCCAATTGTATCGCAAATTGCACGCGCAAGACTCAAATCTTGAAGAGTAAGGACTCACATAAGGGGTGGGACTGGTGCGGGGAGAGGTGGGAGGGTCAAAAGAAAATGGGCCTCCGTTGGATCAAATGGACTTGGAAACGCCAACTTTCAAGGGTGTTCATGCAAGTGTTTCCATAATAAATGCAGATATTTGTAAACTGCATGGAAAGTTATTACCAAATTTTAATTCGCTTAACAAGTTGCCCAAAAATTCTCTAAATTGTGTTATCTCGTTTCCTGATGCAGGTTTACCATAGTGGTCTTGTAGATTATGAAATGACATTGTTACACCGTCAATCACACATCTGAGCATGAACTAAGTATCTAAATATTTAGTCAAAGATATAGGAGGAGACCTGGAGGTAGAAATCAAGCAATTGGCATGAACAGCAGCATATGGTGGTGCGTTATTTTTCTTCTTGTAGTAAAGTCAAATAGATATTTAGTGATTTTGCTTTAATTTGATTACGATACAAGTATTTTCCATGTACAAAATTTTCGCCCTTTGATTTTATTTTGGTGTACAATTTGGTTTTAATTTTTAGATCCACCCACAAATGTATTTGTAGTTTCAACGTAGTTTTTGATGGTTTTACACCCAATTACGTCATTTTTTTTCTTTGTAATTCATATCATAGAACAAAGGATAAGAAAAGTTACTACCCTTTAAATTTCGTCAAAAAAGGATCATTTTTTTGATTTATTGTCAATTTAAAACACTTCAAACACTATTCAACTGCATAGGAAGAACAGCATATTCTGATAAAATTATCTTACCACGTAATCATTGTTGTGAATTAATTTGGGATGGTTTCTATCAGTCTGGTATGACTAGTCAGTGGGTAGAAATGATATGATTAATGACTAGCTTGAGAGTATCAAAACATCCACATAAAGTTTTCCTAATCTTCTAATCAATAAAATGGGTTAATAAATGGGTTATAAATGGGTAATTTAGTTATCCAATTCATTTTTTTTGACTTACCCATTTATACCCATCTAATTAAATTGGTAGAAATAGGTTGACCTACTTATACCCATTACCCATTATAACCAACACAAACCATCCAAATCACTCATTTTGACACCTCTACATCCAACTTTGAAATTTAGTAACCAAAATGAGAATTTAGATATGGGTGCAAAATGGAACCAATCCAAATAATTCCTTGGACTTAAAGGATCTTTAATAACTAAGGGTTTATCACACTTCTTCCTATGGTTTGTGAAATATAGTTTGAAAGATCGAAAGCTTTCTGCAAACGCTGGTACATTTTTCATATATACAAGTTCCATCACGGATTAGGTAGTTTCCCTAATCTTTGACGTACAACTTGAATATAGATAGTCCTATTTTTTTTTTTTTTTTGCCATTTGTACCATGTTCACTTTAGATCATTAATAAAATTATTATTTCCCATTTTGGACAATATTTTTTTTATTTAGGTAGCCTAGACTTTAAGTTACCAATTAATTATAAATCATCGTAACAACTAACATAGTTAATCACTAAAAGAAATCTGAACATGGACCATGCTACTCTTCCTCTTTAGGGAAGCAAAGTCACATTGATTTTTTTGGATACTCGGGGAAATCATGATTCGTTCCATTTATATTAATATTATGAAGAATTGTGCTGATTTAAATTTTCTTAAGGTAACTTCAAAAACATAATTGCCCTTGACAGAAGTTTGAATTATGAATTGAGTGTTCTCTATATAATATTGAGTGTTGTCACTGGTACACTCAAATTCTTTATTAAAAGAAGTTCTTAATACCTTTAAGTTAGTCCTTTGGGAAGTATATTATTGTGGTCGTTTTTTTAACCGCGATTGGGGTCATTATCCTTGATTTCGATGTGGATATTCCAAGGACCGAAACAAGAATGAAATAGACAATTGACCATCCTATCATGATCTATGACCATCTAGTCGAGGTTGGCGATGAAGAAAGCTAAGGGCAAAATCAAAGAAATGATGAACATTGTCGGTAGATGATTACACGATAAGTTGCAAATTTGAGATAGATTGATCCTAGAGAAATGTTAAAAACTACAAGACAACGCTCTTACGATTTTAAATGGGTAATTAGATGAATATTTCTTGACTTTAATTTTGTTTATAACTGAAATTTTTTTAATAAGAAATTGGACTAATTTTATATAAACCGATATATTATCAGGTTTGAATGCATGTTATATGTACGAAACTTGAATTTTAAATTTAAATTAAAATTAAATCTAAAGCATTTTATGTACATTTCTTTTTACATCTCTATATATCTGCCCAATCCGAAATTGTTAAAATTTAGTAAAGTAAAGTATCCTAATGTCACTAATTCATGGACCACATTAATAATTAGGGTGGCCCAAAATCCATGTCTAATGAGAATGATGGATGCAGAATAGATTTTGGGATTTTCCTGTGGCTTGATTAGACCCTTTTATTCTTGCTGGGGAACTTCCTGAATTGGGGAATTTTATGTTGTATTTAAAGATGATGAATGTATTTTTTAACAAAACTAAGCTTAGCTTAGCAGGAAATTTTGTGAAAACAGCTGGATGAAATTATCAAGAGGTGAGAATCTGTCGAGATATGAATTAAATAAGTAACTGCCAAATCTAATGAAAGCAATTGGGTGGAGTGCAAGGTTGGAGACTCGAGAAGAAACAAATAAAAGTAGCAATTAGTTCAAAGGTTGACATAGAAAGCTCACCTTACTTTTTTTTATTTTTTTTCATTATCACTTTTATCTGTATTACTCCCACTCTAATATAATTTATGAGGAGGCTCAATTGAACCTACAGAAATCGATAGATACTGAACCACTATCGGATCAGATGAATGTACTATACACTCGTATGAATTTTTTGAAAAAATTACATATTGTGATAAGTAATGAGAGATAAGATTCGAATTCTTAACCTCTCACCTCACCAAATTCTAAAGTTTTAATGGTGACCAAGATCGCAAAGGCTCACCTTACATGAAGAATCTTTTTCTCTAGAAAGGAGAAAGTCTTGCAGTTATACATAAAAATAAAAAGTAAATCACACACACACACATATGATAGTCTTTTTTTTTTTTTTTTTTGAAAAAACACACATGATAGTTACCTCAAGAGGGAGCCGATTAAAATATAGTTTTTTCCTATGTAGCAGGATACTTTTATTAATGTCTAATGATTGTAGATATACAGGTGAATATGTATATGTATCTTATACGAGTATTACTGTGTTGTATATTCATGTGTATACATTTGTGTGTAGGTGTGTGTCTCTATAATTTATTTAATATTATAAGGTAAATTAAACTTTACTCCTTTGCACTAAAGTATTGGTTTCAATTTTGCGCAATTATGTCATTAACACGTTCAACCCTTCTCACATGTTAAGGGACAAAACTGCCCCTCTTTTTATTGTCCCCCCCCCCCCCCCCCTTTTTTTTCTCTCTTTTTCGTTTTGTTAGCCCCTTTTTTTTCTTCCCTACTAAAACACATAAAATTCCAATAAATATTTGAAATTAATTCCATCAAAAAGATCACTCCATATTCTACTGATGTGCAACAACAGACGATGACAATTTCCTTTTGCTATACAGAAATTTAATTGATGGATAAACAGAATTTTCTATAGCATATAATGCTTATTGATGCAAATGTGTATGTAAGTGAGTCATTAGTAAAGCGTCTCATTGTGTGTAAATATGTAAGCCCTCATGATCAATTTCTAGTAAGAGTAGCTAAAGATGCTAAAAAGCACCAAATTTGAGAAAAGCGAGCTAATACAAATACATTACAAGAATGTAAAGGGAATTTAGATACATGTGAGAAAATAGTGACGCTAAAGAATGAAGAAGAGCTACCTAGGGCTGTGGTAGTTTTCATTGGAACTGTATTGGTCTAACTGATAATAGAATTCCCAACAATGAATATAAAGGTTCTTAAACTTCTTATTAGAAAACATATACTGACATCACTTGAATCTAAGAGTTGGAAAGCAATTTTTCAAAAAAAATTGCTATGTTTTCGTAAACACATTTGTCAATCATCTTTTTACCTCACATATATTAAATCGCTATAGTAATTTTTCTTAAAAAAATCCAGAAAAATACAATCCAAAACATGACCATACTATTCTATGCAATATGATGAGAGTACAAACAACATGTGGTGGATCTGAGAAGGATTGAAATGTCAAAGTTCATGCATTGACAAGTACACTGACTGGAATCTGCAATGTACTATATGTAACAAATTTAATTTGTTTTTAAAATTTGCATTTCATTTGTCCTAAATAAGATAAGTTAGTCTAAGTAGGTAAAAATACTATGAGAAATAACATACAATGATCTAAACATGATATGTCCTAAATAAGATATGTACTATATGTAACAAATTAATTTTTTTCAATTTGCATTTCATTTGTCCTAAATAAGATATGTTAGTCTAAGTAGGTAAAAATAATATGAGACAGATAATGGATGACATGTAATTCCGTCTCATAAGTTCACTTCATTAATTCATGGAAAAAGTCGTATGAGAAAAAAAATTAAGGAAAACTTAAGGAAACATGTGCGGCAATATACAATGCACATAACTCTTTAAAAACATAGATTGAATATGGAGCATACTTGTATCCTAAGTGAAAATTATTATCAGAGGGACAACAATTATCCGACTAAAGTGTAAATACATAAGACAAAAAAAAATGATCTTACTTCTTATTCTCTTAATTTTTCTCTATTCCTTTTATTTGATAAATCCCACTCGTTTAGTTTACTTTAAAGAAATCTCAACAATCTTCACTCACCTTATTTAGCAAAACTGATCTCAAGTGTACATAGAGATGGCAAAATGGCTAGGGTTTGCTTGGATTTTAAATAGGACTAAGTAATATGGGTTTAGGTCTAACTTTATCCATATGTGTTTTAGAACTAATTTGAGTGGAATCATTTTAGAATGCGTTTAGATTGATCTCGTCCAATTCTGAAGTCTATTTCCTATATTCTTTTCTCCTTTAATTCTTTTTTATTTTTATATAAATTTAATAAATTTTATTTATTAAATTGATTTTTGTCTTATTATGAATTTATATTTTCATGAATCTTTTTTCCTCATATTTTTTTTATTTATTTTCTACGTATATATATATATATATATTTTTTAATCTTTGATTCCCAACGTTGCTAAATTTAAGTTGAGGAAAAAACAAGTACCATAAAACTTACAAGGACTTGTATTTATAAGTATAAAGAAATGGCATTTGGAACTGTAAACCATCATAAAACTACCAAGATTCCTCAAAGTATTTTCTAATAAGATTACATATTAATGACTTCCATATTACCCCCAGTATTCATTTTGATCAGTATTATATTAGAAAAGGGGTTCAAAACTATTTAAAGGCCTAAAAGAGTCCTCACCAACCCCGTTTAGACCCTCTTCGCTTGATTGCACAACCCTTGAGTTCTCGTCTGAAAACAAGAATTTTTTTGACATTTTTCAAAAAATACTCTAAATTGAGAATGGCAACAGAATGTTTATGAAAAAAGAAAAAAATTATAAAAAAATTTGATTTCTAATGGACAAAAGGGCTCAGGAAACTAGATGGGAGTTTTAAGCATAATTACAAAGAAAAAAACTAAATGACCTAATTGGAAGAATAACAACGGTTCACTTGAGTCATTGAAACATATACAATAATTGATAGGTAAATTTTTTGTAAGAACCTGGATCCCAATGGATACCTAAGTATTTCTCAAAAATTCCTATCAATTGACGGGTATATATAAGATTAGTCCCATTTCAAATCCAATTTCAAAATTAGAATACTTATCTGGTCCAAAATCCCTTTGGGCATGTGTAGCCCGTTAGAATTTTGGACAAATTGTCATCTCCAAGTGTGCAGAATAAATGTTATAATTGAATCTTTAAGAAGGATTGCAGCGTACGCGTATGATATAACTACAAGGAATCGCACGTCACTTTTTAATACTACTTGATGAAATCAACAAAGTGGACCATGCAGACATCATCTAGGAAGAGATGTTGGGTAATAGTAATAAATTAGAGTCTCTATAATTGTAGATGAACACTGTAAAGTATCACAAGCCTAACATACATTGGATCAATTGATAAAGACCGCAACTTCCTTGTAAAAGTGTTTGAATATCACTACTGATGCAAGGTCTTTATTGGTGGGTATACTATTGTAAATAATTTATGATTCCAAAAGAATGTTTTGAACTGTGATGACAACTGGAGTGGATACTATTCAAACTTTTTCTATCAAAAAAATCGCAAGCACTGTCACATTAATTATATGTACTAAGTCAATAATAACATGCGTAAGGGTACGGGATAATTTGAGAAACCTCCCTTGAGGTTTGTGGCAATATCACTTGATATTCCTAAATTTTGAGAAATCTCACCTACCACCTTATATATTTTCAACTTTTTGTAACATTATTAACCCAATTCAAAAAATATTATTAAGAAACTCTCATTTGGAGAGAGGAAATGTTTTCATGCCACAATTGTCCTTGTGTTATCCGACTATTTTTTCCAAAAGTGAACATGTATTGCAAAAGGCTGAAAATAATGACAAGTAGTGTGAAACATAGTTCTAAAAGAATAAATTATATTAGCAAATATTTTTAAGTACAAAAGACTACTATTTAAGAGTATTTTTAAGGAGCTTCAAGCCAAAAAATTATTTCGTTCAATATAAGGTGTTTCGTTAATTTGAGAAGTTCTATGAATTTAAGAATTTTAAACTTTCTAAACATTTTTCTATAGACTAATGATTTGAATATAAAAAATAGACACAATGTCTAAACTTATGTTTACAAACTCACTTGAGGTGTTTTCAAAAACATAAAAGAACTTTCTTTATTACAAAGTATTTTTGGATGAATTTAGAATTTTATAAATTGTTTAGAATATTTTTAATGTTCTAACATTTTATGTAAATTGATGGGTTCAAAATAAGAGAAATATAAATTATTAACAATATATTTAGCAACTTATTTAAGGTATTTTCAAGGCGCAAAATGTTATTTTTTCTAATTATAACAATTTTATCTTTTGTATTTCTTTAACCAATGACTTCAAAAATTGCAAAAGGTATTTCAACCTCATTAGTATGCTGTATCCTCAAGGATTTAATTTGGTTTGTTATGAGAACTAAAGATCCATAAGAAAAGGGTAATTTTAGAATAGAAATATTTTCTCTCCCAATATAAGTTTTTAAATTATATCTTTTGAAATGTGCTGAAAAAGTTATAAAAATTTGAAAATAATGGTGGTATGTGAGATTCCTCAAAATTCAGAAGTACCAATTGATATCGTCACAAATTTTAGAGGAGGTTTCTGAAATTACCCCTAAGAGTAATATAATGCAATAGACTTTAACAATTTAACAGATTTTTACGTTAATAACCAAATCCTGCCACAATAATCAAAGACACAAATAATTAACCCAAATCATGAATGGCACGATACAACTCCTACTCTCCCGCGTATTGTCATGCAATAATTCACTAATGATTTTTTTTTCATTTAGAGGCATTCCAACCATTTGGGCAGACTAATCCCGTAAGTCTATGTAGGATTTTATTTCAAAAATACACAGTGATATAATATACGAAGTTCATCACATGACCTGCTGATAACTATTAGACTACGAACTAGTCAGTCGAACTATCCGCGGAATCCACTAAGTGAATATAAAGTGTAGACGGTATATACCCAGTGCCAGTAAAATGTGGTGTACATACACAATGCCCATATTTTATAATTTATACAACAAGAAGCACACATCAGATGTGTCTGTTTGTATTTACATATACAAGAAATACTACTTTTTATGTAGAAAGATTTCTTCAAATTTCAGTTTGTACCTACTCTAGCTTTTTCACTTCACCAGCTGCCACCCAAGACCAAAATTTTCTGTCTCTGGTCCTTTTATATACTTTGTCCCTAGCACTTCCACCTCCAGAGCCTCCTCCATCATCCCAACTTCAGCTTTTGTGTCTGACTTGCTCTGGGCCAGGAGAGGTATTTACATCATATAGCCCTCTTCTCATTGCTGTTCCTTTGCACAATTTTCCAGTGCAGCTGCTGCATTTGTTCATTGTTCTTTAATTTTCTTTATGACTCTTTTTTGTTTTTCCATGAGTAGATATAGATCTGCATTCCAGTTGAAATTAATGCATTGCTTACGATTTTTAGCTGCAATACTAGTTTGGTTCAGTAGATAAGTGATGAATATGAAGTGGCATTCAATCGTTTAGAAACATTTAGGCTAGACTCATGATATTTTTTCTGCTGAATTTCCGGCTCTGTTCTGAGCTTGCTTGAGATCCACCTTGTGGGTTTCTTCAGGCAAGTAATGAGATGTAATTATCGAGATATTATACAACTGATTGACGTATTCCACTGACTACATTCTCTGTTCTTCAAATTTCCATGTGGCTTAGATAGTGGCATGCTTTAAGCTAGTTCATGAAGATCTATGCTCCAATTTGGTGGAGGATTAATTGTTCGGCTTTAAAAAAGGGCTCAATTGCAATTGTGTTATGAAATCTACTTAAAAGCTTGGATTTGCAACTTGGGTTTAGTTTCCAGATTGCATGGATCTTTTATTTGAGTCAATTTCAGTTACTGAGATCAGATCTAGTTAGTAGTCTTGCAGAAACAGAGCTTCTTGAACATCAACTGAATACGACATTTTTTCCATTTTTTTTTTTGTGTGAAGGGGAAAATGGAAGGTAAATTGTTTTTCATGATTATTTCGATGTTGGTGGTTTGGTGCTCTACATCAGTCAATTCACAATCTGTTGGATCTCCTCCAATCTCAAGTCCAGCACCAGCTCCAGCCCCAGACCATGTGAACCTCACACACTTACTTTCTTATGCTGGTCCATTCCACACCTTCCTTAACTACCTTGAGAAGACCAAAGTCTTAGAAACTTTCCAAAACCAAGCCAACAATACTGAAGAAGGCATTACAATTTTTGCCCCAACAGATGATGCCTTCTCCAAGCTCAAGAAGCCATCTCTGTCTAAGCTCACCGATGACCAGATTAAATCAGTCCTCCTTTTCCATGCCTTATCGCATTACTACTCCCTATCAGACTTCAAGAACCTTAGCGAAATGAGCCCGGTGATGACCTATGCCGGTGGACAATACACCTTGAATTTCACAGATGTGTCTGGAGATGTATCTATTGATTCAGGATGGACTAAAACAAAAGTCAGTAGCAGTGTTGTTGCAACTGACCCTATCGCTGTTTATGAGATAAAAATGTTCTTCTTCCAGAAGCGATTTTTGGCACTAACATTCCACCAACTGCAGCACCCGCACCTGCTCCTCATATTGCCCCTTCTGCAGATACCCCCGTTGCTGATGTTGGTGGGAGCAATTTGTCTCCAAAATCATCTCCGTCTTCCTCTTGCAAGATTAGCAACATGGGTCTCTAACTCAATTGATTTTGGCAATTGCAAGTGGAGTAGTTTTAATGTTCTCCTAAGGGGGGATTTGATCAGCTTTTAATTTATATTGAAAGAAAGAGTTGATTGATGCCTTCATTCCATTGAATTGATATAATGTATAAGAGTTGTAGGTACTAATTATCACCATTATATCAAAGCCGAAATTTTCTTGTTTTCTCATTGTTAATTTTGTTTTTGTTGTGACTTTTGTGAAAGATGTAAAGGGTTTGTTGTCTCTTGGTATAAAGACTCAATTATACTCTTAGGTAGATTGTATTCAGCCCTCTCAAGTCCTGAGCTTTGGCTGATTAAAGATGCCTGAAAGCATCCAAACAGATTTTACTAAGTGCCAAATGCGAAGTTTCAAAATATTTTTGGCCATTTTGTAAAAGGAAATTTAAGAATTAAAGATAGCAAAAAAAGCAGTTGTAATTTTTTGTAGTTGCATCTTGATACTCAATTGCAGCTACCTTTTTCTTCATTGGTTTCAATCTGAATACCGTATGATTTTACTCAAGGCAGCTACTATATCCAAGTATTTGTAAACTTCTCTTGAATTTTTCAAAAGAAAGAGAGAGTTCATTTACTTTGTAGCCAACTTCTATAACTCAATGATTATAGCCATTAACATATCCTAACCTACCATGCCATAAAGAGCAGGAAGAATCAACCATATAAGTAGAAATAGAAACTTTATTAATACTTGAACATTCCATCATATGAATAATCTTGTTCTACAAACACATCACTTTTGAAAAAAAAATTATTTTGTTAGACTCAAATACAACTTTAAAACCACTTTTGTTAAGTCTATCAGCTAGCACAAGATTCTTCCTCTTGTCCAAAATATGTAGTACATTAGTGAGCACTAATTTCTTGTTGGAAGTAAATTAAAAATCCACAACCCCTTTTCCATGCACCTTGGTGATGTCATGATTGTCCCTAACAACTAGATGTCCTTCAGGGGCATCTTCATAGGTCTTAAATATGGACTTATCATCGCATGCATGCATAGTTGCACTAGAGTCATACCATCAATCACTTCAATTGACCGAAGATGAAGCTATGTTCAATTCGGAGATCATAGATATTCTCCACTCGATCACCATTGCAATAATCTCTGCAATGTCTTTGTTTTCAACAAGACTTGCTTGGCTATTATTCATTTTTTTTGTCACACTCCTTGTAATGCCCTTTTTTGTCACAATTGTAACATTTCCAATTGTTTTTCTTATCCTTTGCGCTTATAGCATTTTGTCTAGAAGATTTTCTCTTCTTAGACCCTTGACCATTGTTGTGATTCTTCCTCTTGTCCACATAGTTCACCTTAGGACTAGATGCTAATTCTTTCTATTGGAAAATCGTCGCATCTTTCTCCATATGGAGGTGCTTCAATATTTGGTCCATCACGAATGATTCAGTTACGTGTAGAGGTTTCTTTTGATAATCATTCCAACTAGGAGGCATCTTTGAAATAATTGCCCTCACTTGCAATGATTCAAAATTCTCAACACCTAGATCTTTATGTTTTGAAATCAAAACTTGTAGATCATGCACTTGATCGAGAACAGAAGGACGTTTAATAATGATAAAGTCAAAATACTTTTTTAATAAGAATTTTATCCGCACCTTGCTTTTGAGGAGTATACTTGTTCTCCAAAGTGGTCCAAATCTCTCTTGGCACTTGATAGATGTATACATGTTGTAGAGCATATTTGAGAGAGTATACATGATATGACCTCTACACAATATTTTGTCATCTTTATGCTTATGTTTTTATGTCTCTAACTCTGAAACATCACCGTCTTTTGGCTCCGAAATTGGTTGAAGGTTTAGGTCAAACACATAGGCCATTTTGAGGGCGGTGAGAAAGGACAACATTTAACAAGGTTTTACTCGACGGATATCCTTAATTGTTGTATATTCTCATATATAGCAAACATAACATCATTCTTTATTAAAATTTGACCAAGGCACTCAAGTTTTAGAATTAACATGTCTAGACTTGCCATTACACTTTATTCAAGGCTTTAGACATAGTAGTTACACATTGCATGATAAAAGGACTGGAGGCATAGGGTGTGGCTACAAACCCTAAACCACTTTCCCTTTTTACATATGCAGTAGTCAAAATTTTGATTTCAACAATTAGCATCTTATGATCACAACATACTCTTGACTGAATTTAAAACAAATGCAATTACCAGCATTTGTAGCACCTAAATTCACTTGAGAGTAATACAAATATATATTTTTCATGCTATTGTTTAGGCGATTGCCTTAGATACGCATGCGTTCGTTCGGTCGTTCGATCGATTTCTTTGTCCATTTTTTAGTTCGTTCGATACTAACTTCATTGTTTCATTGTAGATTCCAAAGCTGTCCATTCATATTTAGTTTCATCCATACAAGATATGCAAAGTTGTAAAGATGTGCCACATAAACATCAACTAGTGATGGATTATACTACCTTGCATAACCAAATTAGGAGTTTTTCTAATCTACTTGAGCATTACTATGAAGATCCCTATCTAGTAGATGCAAATGGTAGGTTTTCAAGTGATTTCATACCTACAAGTATTTTACTATTTAATTTCTTTTGTAGGTGCTGAATTTACAATCCGTGACAAAGATTTCATGCTAGTGGTTATAGAGATTGTTCGTGAACATCTTAGAGTAAAGTGGCACTACAATCAGTTTCGGATACATTGGTACATCCCTTGGTTGAAAACTTTGCTTGTGATTTCCTTACACTTACATAAGCGCCATGCAATGTGGTATGCTCGCATGAAGGTGTTGCTCGAAGTGCTACATTTTCTCTAATCTGTCGATTTGAGGGCAAATCGCTTTCAAGAGGAGGGGAATGATACGAACATATGATCAATGGCATCAAATTCTAAAGATGATTCAAGATAAAGAACGGCTGATCCATTGAAGTTCAACAAATCCGGATCCCTTCCTTGGTTTGGAGTAGTTTTCCATAGTTTGTCATTATTTTATCTTATAACCATTATGTGTCATTTGTTTGGAAAATTTCAGCCATGTGTGTTTGACTATTTCCAACAAATAATATGAGGTTAATTAGATAATGTAGAGTCGTTAGTTTCATACAATAAAGGCTAAGGTCATGTTGACCATAGTTAAGCCAATTTGAGTTAGTTAGTTTCCTATTCTAGTCGAGTTAGAGTTTTAGGAAAGTAGTTAATTATTTTCAAGTTGTTTTAGGTCTTTGAGTCTTATAAAAAGTTATAAATAAGCCTCAAGTGTCAACATTTTTGGGAGTCAAGTCAAATGATGAATAAAATTTGAAAGTTTTCTCTTTCTTGTTCCTTGGGAACGTTCCATGACACAATTTGGCTTATCAATTCAAGACTACGTTGAATTGTGGCGCTGTTCTACCAACAAGTCTTGGTTCGCTAATTTGTTAGGTATTGGGTGAGAAAAAATTCAAGGTTCACACCTCAGGGGTTAGAAGGGTTGAGATTTTTCCATCAACTTCATTTCATAACCTGATCAAGATAGATTATTCCGTTGCGTGTGCAATTCGTTTCTTTAAGATGGGAGTTTGGGGATTGGAGTTTGCATCATAAAATATCAAATTTAATCATTTTATCTTATATTATGAATCAAACAAAGAGATAAACACTTTTAAAAATTTTTCAAATTATATATTATCCAATACAACAAGTACTTATTGAAGTATATCTCCAAAGAATATATTTAAAAGCACTTAAATAGTTAATAAATACTTTTATTAAAGACTCTAATGGGGAAGTGCTTTTCAATAAGCCTGTCACAATCCCAAACAGGCCCTTAATCAAATCAGTAGAATTGACACACTTATTAATAACCATGTTAAACATATCATGTAACCTTGTTTGACAAGTACACCATTGTTGGACAATTTCAATTACTCTTTGTCTTTTGAACTAGTATTTTTGTCCAGAATTCTTCTCCCTATTGTTCAACATAGGATGAGCATCCACTATGAATGCGTTGTTAATATAAAGACATTTCCTTTGATAGTCATTTCAACTTAGAGTAATTTTCCAATAATTATGCCATTCATGAAATGACACAAAAATTCCACTTCATGATCTTCTAAATTATGTAAAGATCATTATTAGGCCAATGAGAGAAAAAATATGTTGAATACAAAATTCAAATAAATTTAACTAGAAATTTATCTGCACCTGATGCGAGTTTTCTTGTACTCTAACACAATCCAAATTTCTCTAAGG
The DNA here is from genome assembly GCA_023065735.1 of Coffea humblotiana. NCBI lineage: Eukaryota > Viridiplantae > Streptophyta > Magnoliopsida > Gentianales > Rubiaceae > Coffea > Coffea humblotiana. The sequence continues at coordinate 13,749,453 of CM041212.1, read as the reverse complement.
GTTTAATCATGAAGTAAAGTTGTAAAAATAATTCATGAGACTCTCTACATAGCACTTCATCCATTTTACATTTCTTTCATTTCCCTACTATCATCATCCTATGAAGGAGAGATCGGTTGCAATACAGAATCATATTTGAGTAAATTTCTAATAGTAGTCCCTTGCACCAAAACTACTTTCAAAATGGCACCTTAACATTGTTAGTGTAATTGATACACAAGCACGCAAAAGTGCAGAAATTTGTGTAATTTCACTAAGAAAATGGGATGAAAATGATGATCTTGAGGCATGTTTGACACCAACAATATTAAAGTGTTATTTTGAGATTAGTTTGGTACAAGGGAGTCTAATATTGGAAATGCATTCACATATGATCCAATATTGCAACCGATTTCTCCTTCATAAGATGATGATAGTAAAGCAGATGAAAGAAATGTAAAGTGAATGAAGTACTATGTAAAGAGCCTCATAGATTGTTTCTATAACTTCTACTTCATTATCAAACCCTGGAGAAATTTGGACTACATTGGAGCACGAAAAAATACGAGTAAGGTGCAGATAAATTTCTAGTTAAATTTATTTGAATTTTGTATTCAACATGGTTTTTCTCTTCTTGGCCTAATAATGATCTTCAAATAATTTAAAAGATCATGGAGTGGAGATTTCTGTGTTATTTCATAGTAAGCATAATTATTAGACAATTACTAGAAGTTGGAATGACTATGAAAGGAAGTGTCTTCATGCTAACAAGGCATTCATAGTGAATAGTCATCCTATGATGAATAATGGGGAGAAGAATTCTGGACAAAAATACTAGTTTGAAGGACAAGGAGTAATTGAAATTGTCCGAGAATAGCGTATTTATCAAGCAAGATTACATGATATGTTTAACATGGTTATTAGTAAGTGTGTCAATTTTACTTATTTGATTAAATCTTCTTGTTTTTTGTGTCTTGGTAGTTGGTGACATGCGAATATAGGAAATAATATTTTATTTCAAAACATAGCCTAAGAAAAGAAGTGTAACATGTATTCAAATGTGATAATAAATATTTTATTATCTTGATTGAAGATTATTCAATATTTGTGCATGTATATATAAGGCAATCGCCTAAACAATAACATGAGAAATATGTATTTGTATTACTTTCAAGTAAATTTAAGTACTACAAATGCTAGTAGTTGCATTTGTTTTAAATTCAGTCAATGGTATGTTGTGATCATAATATGCTAATTGTTGAAATCAAAATTTTGGCTACTGCATATGTAAAACGACAAAGTGCTTTAGTGTTTCTAACCATACCCTATGCCTCCAGTCTTTTTATTATGCAATGTGTAACTACCATGTCTAGAACTTTGAATAAGGTGTAATGATAAATCTAGACATGTTAAGTCTATAACTAGAGTGCCTTAGACAAATTTTAATAAAGAATGATATTATATTTGTTATATATAAGAATATACAACATTTAATGATATCCATCAACAAAATCATTATCAAGGGATTTGGTAAAATAACGTCATTAGATATGGGGTTAAAAAATTTAATCTAAAATCACTTGCATTGGGAACCCTCTGTGACGACCCCACCACCCCTAGGGTGTACCCCAGGGTTTAGCGGACCGCCTGCCGAGCTCTCGTCAGGACTCACTCACCTACTTCTAATAAAATAGTTTACAACCTCAAGAGTAAATGAAATAACAGTTCCCAAGCTTGGAAAGCACATGTACATTTATTTCTATTCCAAATATTCATACAATCCCAAATATAATAAAAGATTTGAATTCCTGATACATTCAACCCTAACCGAGCACTAGTGCGAGTACAATCGCAAAAGTTCAAAACTAGACTATGCTAACCTGTACTAGTCTCACGCTCTCGCTCGTATTCTCTGTAAGGAAAATAAATTTAACGGAATAGAGTGAGTTAAAGTTTAGTGAGGTTCCAAATAACAAGTTGACCAGTATTTAAAAGTGCAAGTATCAAAGTAGCAAAGTAGCGAGCATAACAAGTCAAGAATTGGACCCAAGTAGCAAGTTGGCCATATGTAAAACTTGAACTCTTAAAATGAGCGAGTGTAAAAGTTTTTAAAAAGAAACAATAACACGACAAGTAATAATCATTTCAAAGTATAAGGATACGGATGGCTCTCAAGAGCCAAATTCCCGTTGCTTCACCAGAGCTTGATCAAGCAGTAGTTGACATTCCGTCAACTTTCAAGTAAAGTAACCAGTCTAGTAGAGCACCACTTAATTACAATCTCCGTCCACCATTCAAACCCCCTACCGGGCCCAAAATCCTCAATAAACACGGGTGATAATACTCGAGCATACCGATTAGTCGAGGAGGTATCACTCCACTCGACAAAACAAGAGGCCCAGTTCATTACCCAATCGACCAAGCCCTTGCCGGCTCGACTCGAGTAACTAGCCATAGGGTTTCTGAAATTCCAGGGAGTGCGCGCATCATACACAAGTATCTCAAGTCAATTGCAACAAATAAACAAGTATATATCACATTAGGGCAAGTGCGATAAAGTACACCTTTGCCCGACCAAACCAATCAAATATCAAGTATTTAAATCAAGTGTCAAGTTCAATCATTTATTTGGAAGCACTCACCAAAGACTTAGTGCTTGACAAAAGCACGCTCAGGTACAACTCCTTGGTTAGAGTCCAAATCTGCGATAAAATATCATTTACGAGTTTAAAATCCACTAGGGTTTGAAACATAGGAGTTTCGCTTCAAGAAAATCAAGTAAATGAAGCTTGTTTAAGTAGTAGTCATATGGCTTATCAAACTCGAGAAAATTCATGCTCGCTCTTTTAGTTTCGATAAAGAAGTGATTCATACTTTTGAAGTCACACTTGGTATAAAAGATCGAGAAAATCGTATTTTCAAGGGTCACTACTTTCATTTTTTTCAAGGGCACGAGTTCCGGCAAAATTTCAGCTTATATACCTCTACTAAAGAAAACTTGAATACCATAAACAATCGACGTTCGTTCAACTTCGAGTCGTTCGCTCAAGTCTCAAGTTCACTCGCCTAACCCTTGAACGAAAACTTGGGCAGCATGCCCTTTGTATTTATCTATTTTTCCATCTAAGTACAACTTGGATTCACAAGCCAACAAACCTCCAATCTAACCACAAGTGATAACCAACAACATTCATCTATTCAAAGCCTCAAAACCAACCAAACAAACCAAATAATAACTTATCACCATGGACCAAAGCTGGAAACCAGTTTAGAGAAGAACTTATAGATGGCAGATTTGTCATCCTTCGGTGTTTTGGTCATAACTGTAGCTAGGTATATCGGATCGAGGTAAATTATATGGTATTTCGAAGCTAAGACATAGACCTACATTTCCTATGAAGATATCGACACCCAATTCTCGCATTTTCAGGGGTAAAAAATGGACGGTCAGAAGCACATTAAAAAACAGGTCAGGAAAATTAGAGGTTTTGTGCAGTCAGGAGTGCTCTAGCCAAATCATAAGATAAAATGATCCAATTGATCTGATATTTTTGTAGATAGAAAGTAACTCAAATCCCTATAACTTTCATGTTTTGTACAAAAGCTGATTCAGTCTAAAACATGGAGAAATTCGCAACCCAAATTGACTTCAAAAATAGGGCAGAACTGAAATTCACCACCAAATGCTGGAATTTTGTATGTCAACCCTAAAACTACTCATCAAAGCTGGAAATTGCTTGACAAAGCTGAAATTTCATCTTTTAAGGCTAAATATCACAATCAAACCACTAATCATCACATAAATTCCATTCCCAAGCTCAATACTAACATATTAGAGATAAACATCATAAATCAAAGCTGAAAATCACAAACCCAAGCTGAAATTCGCTAATCTTCACCAAAACTAGAGTATCATCCAACATAATTCAAGATTCAAGGCATCTATCCCATATTTTGCTAAAACAAGAAAGAAAAAGGAAGTTTTAGACTTATACCTTCCAAAACACTTGAAGAAAGTGAAGAACAAAAGTTTTCCTCTCCAAACAACTCCACAACAAGTTTCCTTAGCTCCTTGGTGCTAGTTTAATCGGTTTAGTTTTGTGGTTTCAACTCAAATAAGGCTAGATTCAGGTTGGAGTTGGAGGTTTTCTATTCTCTTTTCCTCTCCAAAATTTCAGCCAAGCCAAGCTTGAAATGAAGAAAATTGAGCCAACAAGAAAGATAAGAAGAAAGAAAATGATCTTGGTCAACAACTCTTGGATGGCCGACACTTGTCGCTCAAGATTTACTTTCTTGTTTTTTTTCTTTCCTTTTCCTTTGTCAACAAAGATGGCTAGACTAAGGGGTAATTTAGGGAGGATTAGGTGAAATAAAAACAAGAAGATTAGGGTAAAAAAGTAGTGGTCAAGTGGTGTACTCAATCAGTAGTAAACGATGCACGTCGGTTCAAGCCTATTTTCCTTAAATCTCTTGTACTTGTGTTTTAACTTATGATTCACTAACTTATTATTAGCACTTCTAATCACACACTTCCTCTTATATAAAACTCACTCTTAACCACCAAATTTTGTACACATACCTCCACAATTAATCACACTATCAAAATACGCAAAAACCCTATTTTACCCTAACTATAAGACTAAGGGCAAAACTCTTAATTCTATTACTCATTACAACTATTGAGCGAGTAAATGAGTAGTAAAGATATTATAAAATAATTAATCAAAATAAGAAGGAATTTAATCAAAATAAGAGGGAATTTTTAAGAAAATATGAGCGAATTTTCCAGTCGTCACACCCTCCCTTGATTCTAGCACTACCACTAGATGAAAAGATTTAAACGGTAACAACAAATTGCTAGGTGATTGTAAACACTTGGTATTGTTGCTAGTTGAGTATATGTTAAAATTATACTCTTACTGAAGTGTCAAATCTTTCTTAATGCTTGGTCCAATAAATTTGAACGTGTCTTCACCTATATAATCATAGGAGGGGTGCCGCTTCTTGCAAAAGTTGGATTTACTTTTGTTTATGATCATGAGTCCAGGATGAAGCACATGGCCAGTAATAGTACTAAAGATTTTTGTGAATTGATCAAATATTTGAATGTCAAGTGTGTGATATTTATTGGCTAATTTACAAATCTTGGTTTAATGTATATAAATAACCATGATTTGATTAGTTTAAAGTGATATACTAATACTAAAAGAAAAGTTTAAATCTAATGATACTTATCTTTATGCATGGTATTTTTTGTGTGTTAGTTTGTTTATTTAATTCACAAACTAAGTGGGGTATTGTTAGAATAGTTCGTGAATCGAATTGGAAATAGTTTGATGACCATTATAGTGAGGAAACAGTTTTGGCATTTTTTGTTAATTGCAACCTTTTGATGATCATTATAGTGAGGAAATGATTTTGGTATTTTTGCCCATTAAAGAAAAATAAAGCAGTCTCTTGATGACCATTGAAGTGAGGGAATTGTAACTCTTTAGTTTTGGTGTCTTTTGGATTTCCTTCCTATATAAATTACAAGCTTTTTTTGATCTTTTTTAAGTAAAAGACCTTTTGATTTTGCTATCAAAAGTTCTTCATTCTTGTTGTATCCTAGAAGTATATTGTCTTAACTCAGAAGCAAACTACTAAGTGTAGCGTGGGCAATGAATACCTTAAGGATAGTGTTTGTATATGTCTCAAGAATTATCAACAAAACCCTTATCTTTTGTGAAATTTGTTAGTGAAGTTTTTACACTCTTATATTGCCTTGTTTTATTTTTCAATAATTTTAAGGTGTTATTTTCAGAGTAATTTGGTGAAAGAGAATTTATTAATAGAAATGTACTCAAATATGATCCGGTATTTAAACCGATCTATTCTCCACATGATGATGACAGCAAAGCAAATGAAAGAAAAGTAAAGTTGATGAAGTGCTGTGTAGAGGGTCTCATGGATTGTTTCTGCAACTTCTACTTCATGATCAAACCCCTTGAAAAATTTGGACTGCATTGGAGTACAAGAAAACTCAAAAGATCATGGAATGGAGATTTCTATATTATTTCATAGTAGGCGTAATCATTAGAAAATTACTCCAACTTGGAATGACTATTAAAGGAAATGTCTTCATGCTAACAAGACATTCATGGTGGATACTCATCCTATGATGAACAATAGGGAGGAGAATTTTAGACAAAATTATTAGTTCAAAGGATAAGAAGTAATTGAAATTGTCCAAGAATATGTATTTGTCAAACAAGGTTACATGGCACGTTTAACATGGTTATTAATAAGTGCATCAATTCTACTTACTTGATTAAATTTTCTTATTTTTATGGCATGGTAGTTTGTAACATGTGAATATAGGAAATAATATTTTATGTCAAAATATAGCCTAAGAAAAGATGTGTGTAATATCCATTCAAATATGGTAATAAGTATTTTATTACCTTGATTGATGATTATTCAATATTCGTGTATATGTATCTAATGCAATCACCTAAATAATAGCATGAGAAATATGTATTTGTATTACTCTCAAGTGAATTTTAGTACTACAAATGCTAGTAATTGCATTTGTTCTAAATTCAGTCTCAAAGTCAGTCATTGCGTGCACCCTTACATTGATTTTGGCCTTATTTTAGTGGGCTTGGTAGACTTATCACCTTCTTTTTTCGAATTTGGACAATTCTTCAATCGGTGACACATCTATTCACACCCAAAATAGGCATCCGTTTTTATATGACATTCCCTCAAATGCATCCTATGACAAGTTGAGCATTCCTTCTTAGTATGAACTTTTCCTAAAGGTTGAGATATAGCCATTTGTGGAAGGGTATTCAACTTTCTCCTTACCAGCCCAAAAACCCCACTTGGCATCGTTGGATCGACCATACTACCTTCACCCTCAAGTTGAGGCCTATTGCCTCTTTCTTTAGCTTGAAGTCTTTTGATATATGCCTCAATTTTTACACTTGCATTGAATAGTGTATCATAGTCAGAAATCATAGTGTTTGACAATTTCGATTGTATTTCACTTGACAATCCTAGTGAACTTTAACACTTTTAACTGATCATTTGCCATAATAGAAGGAACAAACCTTTATATTTTGATCATAAGATGCTAATTGTTGAAATTAAAATTTTGGCTATTGTATGTGGAAAAAGGCAACTGGTTTAGGGTTTGTGGCATGCTGCTGGTCATTTTATTATGCAATGTAAAATTACTATGTCTAGAGTCTTGAATACTTGAATAAGATGTAATGGTAAATCTAGACATGTTAAGTCTAAAACATGAGTGCCTTAGGTAAATTTTAATAAAAAATGACGTTATGTTTGTTATATATGAGAATGTATAACAATTAAGAATATCCATCGACTAAACCCTTGTCAAGGGATTTGGTGAATTTAACATCGTTAGATATGGGGTTGAAAATCTTAATCTAAAATCACTTACAATTTGAATGCCACCTTGATCCTAGCAGTACCACTAAATGAAAAGATTTAAGGGGTAACAAAAAGTTGCTAAGTGATTGCGAGCACTAGATGCTGTTGTGTACATTCCCATCCAACTAGTGCATAATGTTATAAGAGGTTGAGTATATGTTGAAATTATACAAATGTAAATTCTTTCTTAGTGCTTGGTCCTATAAAGGTTAAAAGTGTCTTCACCTATATGATTATAGGAGTAGTGCCACTTCTAGCAAAAGTTGGGTTTGCTTTTGCTTTTGATCATGAATCTAGGATGGAACATATAGCCGGTAATAGCACTAAAGTTCTTTGTGAATTGATTAATTTTTATAATATCATGTGTATAGTATATCTAGTCTAATTTTAAAATCATTGTTTAATGCTACATGCAACCTTGATTTCATTCGATTTGGTTGTGTGCTCACAATACAAGAAATGTTTAAATCTAACAATACTTATCTATATGCATGATGTTTTATGTGTATGTGTTAATTTCATTCACAAACTAAGTGAAGTATTGTTGGAATAATTTGTGAATCAAATAGAAATGAGGCTTGTTAGAACAAAGAATCTAGTAACTTAAGAATCTGTTGGAAGCCAAAAGTTTCTGAAACATTTTTCAGCATTTCTATCCATTGAAGGTGCTTAATGGTGCCTATCAATGTCCATAAATGTCCATAAACATGTGAAATAGTAGTTGAATAGCTTGTGGCTGTTGGGTTATCTTTGCACCGTAAAAATGACAAGTCTCTAACACATAAACTAAATAAAACTTTGATCCTTTCTTTGTGGAAGCAGACTTGACGTTTGCTATCAAGTTACACTAAAAATTTTGTTGTATCTTAGAGCTAATTTACCAGAACCCTATAGTAAATACTATGTATAGTGGGGGCAAATAACACCTCAAGGATAGTGTCAAACATGCCTCAAGAAGACTATTAACATATGTAAAGTCTCAACTTGTAGGGATATATATAATAAGAAGACTAAAGCAAATTTTGTTTGTGTTAGACACTAGCATGGAAAAAAGATGTTATATGTATAATGGAATACTGCTAGGCATGTCAAACATATAAATGCTCTTATACTATTCTTAATATTTTCTTCACTTTATGAATGGATTAAAAATTTAATTAGCTTCTATATTACTGGAATAATATTAAATTGAATGAAATTAGTCTCTTTTTCAAGTTAGATAAATTTTATTGGTTTCAAGGTTTGCCATTAAAAACTAATGGGCTGATTCTTAAGTTGACATGCTTCTTGAGTATCTAAGAGACGTATTCCCACGTGCCAAGATTCTCACTTCATCTATGAAGCCTGAAAATTATTGAAAACTTGAATTTTACTAATGAAACAATTGATGCATGCCCGGATAATTGCATAATATTCAAAGGTGTTGATAAAAATTGTGATACATGTGAGAGATATGCAATGCTCCTAAGTATAAAGGTCAAGAAAAGAAAATAGCTAAAAAGAAAATGAGATGTTTTCCATTGAAATCAAGGTTGCAAAATTGTTCATATCATCTAATCAAGTTCAATTATTAAATGGCATGCTGAGGGGCAACTTGATGATCATGTATATAGACATCCTACCGACTAATTTGCTTGGAAAGAATTTCACAAGAGATGGCTAGTAGTTATCAAGCACCTATATATTAGTTTAGATGTCTCACATCATAATAGGTGAGATCTACTATTTCTTATATAGATAATACATATAATATAATATATGCAATGCTAACCATATTAATGATGCAATATCTTGTTAATATTTTGACTAGACATCTTTAAAAATAATCGAATAGCCCTCACAATTATAAGTCCTATGATGTCATGGATTAAGTTTACTTTAAGGTATTATCACATAAGCAATCAATATGATGCAAATCTCTTGTTATTTATAATGTAAATGAAATCCAAGTATATAGGAAACCCTAAAAGTTTTTTGACTTTTGGGTATATACATTTTCAACTCTCTTGCTTAGAAAAATAAATACAAATAAATATATATATGAATGATCATCTTTTAATTAGTTATTCTTATCTAATTATCTAATAATAATTGAGATTCTTATTTAGTGTGATTCCATATGCATAACTTCTGTGAGGACCCGAAAATTCCTTTAGAATTTCCTCCCATTTTTGAAAAATTAATTTATATTTCCTTCTATATTTCTTTACTTTGACTATTTAATTATTTACTAATCCTAAATTTCATGGTGATTTCATTAGTTGAATCAAGAGTTTTACTTTTACTTTTAAAGTTAGAGTAAGTTAGGGTTTTGGTGCATTTTGATAGTATGATCGATTAGTGAGGTGTGTGCACTAAATTTGGTGGATAAGAGTGAGTATTAGGCAAGAGGAAGTGTGTGATTAGAAGTGCTAATAATAAGTTAGTGAATCATAAGTTAAAACAAAAGTACAAGGGAGTTAAGGGAAATAGGTTTGAACCGACATGCGCCGTTTGTTACCGGTTGAGTACACCGTTTGACCAATACTTTCTTACCTTAATCTCCTTGCTTTTATTTCATTTAATTTTCCCTAAATTAACCCTTAAGTCAGCCACCATTATTGACTAAGGAAAAGGAAAAGAAAGATAAAATAGCTAGGTGACACTTGTCAACCATCAAACCAAATGTTGACCAAGATTAGTCTTTGTATTTATCTTGGAAAAATTGAAGAAAAACCATCACTTTCTTGCTCCATGAAGGCCAAACCTTAGAGAGGAAAGGAAGAGAGAAAAACTTCCAAATTCCATCTTAATTTCCTTGCTTGATTTGTGAAAAATCCAAACACTAAGCCTAATCCATACCGATTAATCTTGAGTTAAGTTTGGAGGGAAGCTTTTGGTGGAGTTACTTGGGAAAGAAAGCTCTTGAGTTGCTTGTTATCTTGGGGTTTTGAGGTAAAATTTCTAGAAAACATCTCTTTTTACTTGTTTCTTGAGATTTATGCAAGATATGTTATGATTGAAGTTGAAAGAAGCATGCTTATAGTAATTTCATGGTTTTGCTAGGGTTTGGTGAAGTTGTTGCTAGGGTTTGGTTAATTTTCAGCTTAGGTATATGTTGGTTATAGCTAGTTTTGTGGCTAAAATAAGTACTCTATGTATCCTATATCTTGTGAACTTGATTGGGGCAGTCTTGTGGTAAAAGTGTAGCCTTGAAGTGGCTGGAAAAATTGATAAACACAAAGGAAGTGCTGCTGAAATTTTTCCCGCAGGAGACTTTGAGCAGTCTTGGGAAATCTGTCATATCTTAATGTAGAAAAATTGAAATTGAGTTTTGCTTGTTTCTTTTGAAACTAAATTCAGAGTACTTTCTACTGTGAAAATTTCAGAAATTTTCTCAATTCTTATGAATATCTGTGATTTTCCAAAATTGACGGAATTTTCATTCCTGTTCTGTCTTTCTACTGGATAAAGCAGCCACTTGAGATTGGATTTTGACTGACTTGTGGACAGAATCTTGCAAGGTTCTTCTGAGAAATTGTAACTCTTTGAATCTATTTTCCAACGGTAATAAAGTTTATAAATTTTGGACTTAAGAAGTTTGAGATATGATTTTTCAAATAGCATCGCGTAAAACTGGAAAAATTTTATTTTCCTAAAACTGTCTTTATTTTCATTTCCAACTTTAAGTTGGAGTTGTTAAACCATTTTGAGCTTGGTTTATGATTGGAATGAGGAATTCTTGGTTACTCATGTCCCTTGGGTCTAAATATTCTCTTTTCACTCCAAACCATATTTGCACCTTTGTACTAGTAGTTACTCGGATTTTCTTTGGTTCACCAAAACTTTGGATGGTTGAACCATAATATTTTCTCTTGGTTATTCTTAGGGTTTGTCGATGATCAAGGGCATAATCTGGAAGGAAACTTTTGACGTTATTTTGCTCAAATTGGTGAGTGTTCTTTGCATGTTGTGCTTCCAATGACTATGTGAATTGTTGTGAATGTTTGCTTAAATGTTAAATGTTTTTCAATGATTGTTAAATGAATTTTCGATAATCGAGTGTGTACTTTATTGCACTCGACCTAAGTGAACGTGAAATTTTCAATGATTAAATGATTGAATGCTACTTGTGCATGGATGTAAGTCTTTTGGCTGAATTGGGCCCTTGCCCTTCGTTGCCAGTCGACTCGAGCCAGAAGCGGACTTGGTCGAGCGGCTGGTGACCCTGGGACAATGTTTGGTAAACTCGAGTATTACCACGAAGTCTGGTGGAGAATTGGCCAGTGAATTCAATGCAATGATATCAATGAATGAATGACAAGATCACTGAAGGAGTTTTCACTTGCAAATGTTTTCTAATGTCGGAGAGATAAGAAGAATGGTTGGCGAATGAATGAATGAATGACTTAAATGAATGACTCCAAGTGAGCACGTATCCTTGCATTGATTGAGTGTTTATTTCTTGAATGACTGGATATTACTGTGCAAAGTATGCAAATTGTTAAATGTAATGTTTCCATGGTTTCCCTACCTAATTGCTTGTTTAGGAATCTCATTGGGATTTTAGCTCATTCCTTTAGTTTTTGTTTTCCTTACAGGAATGGAGGTCCGAACCAATTGAATGTGAACTAGAGTGTGTAACCCTCTTGTACTTATACTTTTTGGTTGATAGGATATATTTTGACATTTGATGTTTGTATCATACGTTTGGCTTTTGGGTTGTAAATAAATTTACATTTTGGTTGAATTGTAGAACTTAAATGTTATTTTGGAGGCTTGAATGAGTAATCTTGAGAGTTGATCGAGTGAGTAAGTGAGTCCTGGTGAGAGTTGGGCAGGCGGTCCGCTAAACCCTTGGGTACGCCTTAGGGGGGAGGTGGGGTCGTCACAACTTCTATGTGCCAAGACTTAAAATACAGTAATTTCATATGATTTCGTGTGCACCTATGTTAAGTGAAGAATAAAATCACCATAATTTTCCCACGAAATATATACTACTAGTACTAATTGAAATCCCAATGGCTATTATTTCATCTTTCCAAGTTAAATGTAGTATGGATAAAAATGTGTTATATATACCAATTTATTTTCTAATTCAAAGTGCTCAATTTACATTTGTATTAAGGTTAGATTGGTATACTATGGTGTTAAACATGAATTAGTGAAAATCATAAGTCATATTCTAAATGATGGAGAAATGGAGTAAGATAGTCATGCCATCAAAAACAATATGCATGTCACCATATTTTACTAAAATGACTAATATTAAACAAAAATGATAAATAATGGCATCTTAAATAATTAGGAAATATATAGGTTCTTGTTGCACGTAATATAAGCACGAAATTACTTTTACACTTTGAAAATAAATTTGTTAAAAAGTTTCATGAAAAATAAAAATGTCTGGAAGGGTAGTTGTTTTATACCTACCCATTGTTATCTATTTTTACTAACATAATTTAAAAATTTTAATAAAACTAACAAAAGATAATTTCACATATACATTTACATTTATGGCATGCTCACATGTTTCAAGAAGCAAGTAATATCCAGATAGATCATGTATCAATGTACAGTAAAGAACACATTCATGTCAAATGATATAGTTTGCTCTTAGAAGCAAGTTCCACAGCAGCTTATCTAGGATCTGTTGACACTCCCGTCAACCAATTATAATGTCCATAGATCACGACTTGTCTCCAGTTCGGTTTCTATGATCATCCCTCTGTATCGGGCTTGCACGTCAAACAAGTATCCATGGTTCATCAATCTCTTCGACCAAACCCTTGCCGGCTTGATTGGATCAATTAGCCATGGGGTTGGGCTTAATGCCCCAAGTGTTCAAGTATTCATGATTTGAGTTTGAAGCCTCAAGTATTCAAGTATTCACGAGTGGAGTCATTGGCTATCACCCAACGCTTAAGCATGTCACGATTGGAGATGTTAGCTATCACCTAACATTTCAGTATTCAAGCATGTCACGAGTTCAAGTCACTAGTAAATAGGTTAGGAAATTCTTCCTTTACCCAAGACTGTCCAGTTTACCCCGACCGCTCTAAGGCTGGTCTCAAGTAAGAGTTCCAACTAAGGGCCTAGTTCAGCCATTGTTCGATCTACATTCACACATACGCATGAGTAACCCAAGGCTTTCCAGCTTACCGGACATCTCGAATAAGGTTGCCAGTGAAGAGCCCAATTCAGCTGCTGCAAAAAGATATACAGCCGACCAACATTCATGCACATGTACATTCAAGTCTGTATGCAAGATCATGTAATTCAAGTTCACGGAGGTCAAGTGCAAATAAGTATACACTCACCTAGCTAAGATCAAGTCAAATAAGTTTAGCATGTCAAGTATGTCAAACATTTCAAGTATTTCAAGGTCAAGTGTTTCAAGTCAAGCCACAAGTCACATGTATATCAAGTTACTTGTACATGCATATCCATTCACATATAAACAAGCTATAAGAGCTCAATCAAGTTAGGTTGAGTGCTGTAGACACCAAATTTATTTTTATTTTTATTTTATTATTAATTATTATCTATTTATATTTATTAATCTCATGATTTTTAGACATTTTTTAAGCATTTTTATTTCATTTTATTTGACTTTGTTTAAATTTTTCGTTTTTGGGTTTTATTTTCATTTTTGTTTAGAAAATCATCTTTTAATTAATTCATTCATGGAAAAGAAAAGAAAAGGAAGAAAACAAGGAATTAAAATCAGTTACTAAGAAAAAAAAGTGTTGTTCACGCACGCGTGCTTAGCACGCGCGTTGCCCACTTCACAATTTGCAGCTGAGAAAACCAGAAGCGGAGAAGCGGAGCTGGAACTCATGCGATTTTACTCTTCATTCGTTCTGCCCCAAGGGTTTCTAGTACAAGGACAGCTCACCTGGATCAAACGGCTCCAAAAAGAAGGAACACTCCAACTCAAATCTTAGCCTTAGTTCTAAGGGTTTTGGGATCCATGTGGCTCCATATAAAAAGAAGTAGAATAGAGGGTGGCGGCTGCGAGAAAGCTTGAGGGGTTGAGGGAGACTGAGAGTGGCGGCTGGAAGGAAAAACCAGAGAGGCTACGGGCTAGGTAGAACAGAAAAAGAAAGAGGAAACTGAGAAAGAGAGGGGCTGCGGAAGGAAAAGAAAGAAAGGAAGCAAAAGAAAAAGCAACAGAGAGGGAAACAGAACGAAACAGAAAGGAAAAGAGAGCTTGAGGTAGAGAAAATCTGGAATCAAGAGAGTTTCGGGTTGGCAGGGAAGAAAGCTTCGATCTTGGGGGCACTGGAAAAGGGCGACTGAAAAACTAAAAAAGAGAGAAGGAAAAGGGAAAGTAGCTACGGTAGAAAGGGAAGGCAGTGACGGCTGGATTGGAAAAGGGGAGTCTGAGGCTGAGAAAAGGGGAAACTGGGGAGAAGATGATGAAGAACCCAGTTGCAGACGAGGATGACAACGATCTTTTCGAGGATGCTCACAGTGATTGACGACGCAAAGCAGCGAAGGAAGGTTAGAAATGACTCTAACTTGGTTTGTTTCTTCTTGATCAGTTTCCCCTTTTTTCATCTTTTGTTCACGGATTTTGTTGCTGTAGCTTCCTCGTTCTTTTTCATCTTTCTGTCGTTGCTTCTTTTCATGTTTTTTTTGAGTTATGTTATTTTCCATTTGAGATTCTTTAGTGTTAGGATATAAAATAACAGTGCATGAGCATAGGATCTTGTCCTGTTTGGAATGTTTTTGTGTAGTTTCTGGGTGTTAAGCCTTCGGAATTTGCAGAAACATTGTAGGCGTCGAAAATTGCAGAAAGCAAGCTGCCTTCGTTCTTATGTTTTTGCTGCTTTCTTCCCGCCATAGCCCACCAAATGGGTTTCATCTTGTGTTGGAAATAGGAAATTGGTAGATTAGTTTTGAGTTTGCATGTTTGGGTCCAAAAACACTTGAGTCAGGTTTGAATGCTTGCCGAAAACTAATTTCTGGTTTGCCGAGGGAAGTTGCAGCAAAGGCTACAACTGAAGCTGTGTATTTTTATTTTATTCTCTGTCATTGTCATGGCTATTGCTATCTAGTTTAGGAAATGTCCAGTCGAGGTTTTCTAGAAAAATGGAGTCTTGTTTCAATCTGTTCTTCGAATTTGTGGGTATCTCATGCTGATTCTTATTTGCTGTTTTGCTTTTGCTGGTTTCTTCGAATTCATGGGTACCTTCTGCTTCATGTTTTTCTTTGACTTACCTGTGGGATGTTGAGATTCTCTTGAGGGATATGAATCATGTCCAGAATGCATGCCACAGAAGTTTAACTGGTTTGCATGACTTATCTGTTTGGCAAGGAAACCCAAGAAACTGGAAGAAGCTTCATGCTTTCTTATGCTTTTGCTGTTTTCTTTCTGCAACAGCCCACTAAGTGGGTTTTTGTCACCTAATTTGCTAGTTAACATTGTGCTTGAAAGGAAAAATTAAATGATTGATGGTGAGCTCGTGTGTTTTGATCTAAAGCTGCAGATGTTTTGGTTATGAATTTCGTGGTGAGTTGGAGCTGCAATATTGCAGCAGAAATTGCAGAAGTAAAGAAGGCTTCAGCCTTCGTTGCATGCATGAAAGTTTTTTTTAGAATTGCATATTCTCATCCTAAGTTTTAGCTGGTTTGAATGAGTTTGGTGTTTTGTTGTTTAAGGCCGAAATCTTGATGTTTGGTTGAGATTGAGTGCAAAAGGAAAACTGGTATCGTAAGCTCATGAGATCGCAGAAGGAAGAAATAAGTGAAAAAGAAGGAGCTCTTCGATGCTTTTGCATGAAATAATTTCAAAATGTTGCACTTCTGCCCCTCAAGTCTCCCCTTATTCTCACTATGGACCATAGAATTGAGAAATTTAACCAACCTGGGTCCTTTTTAAATGCTATTTTTCTTTAATATGTCTTAACATCATTCTTGGATAGATTTGTAATGAGTTTTAGGATGAATTTGAAGGTTTAGTAACCTTTTCTAGATTTATAGTTTCAACTTGATTCTTTTAGAATTTTGGTATTTTTGTGATTCAATCATAGCAAATTGGTTTTCATTTATTTTTGTGAATTTTATCATTTGATTTGGTAGGTCCTCCCTTTAGGTCCTTGAGTTTAATTGATTTCCTTTTAGACCCTTAGCATTTGTTACAATAATGTTTTAAGCCCTTATATTTCTTTAATTCTTTCAATGGGGTCCTTGGTTTTTTTTACTTTGTCAAAGATGGTTTGTTTACCTTTATTTGAATACCTTGATTGATTTCATTTTGTGTTTATTCCCATTCTTTTTGCGAATTATTTGTTAATTAAAGTGATGCCTTGACTCTTTTTATTATTTTGGAGGGTAAAATAAGTAAATTCGTGTCATTAGGGCCCTAACTCAAGGGAGGTTACACTCTAACCCTTATTTTTACTTTATTTGACCCTATGTGCACTTATGTGACTTTATGTGTTTAATTGCATGCCCTTTGGAATGTTTTCATTTCATTATTCGCTTATTTGTTCCAATATTTGTATATTTATTTTAATTAATTTGTAGTTATTGGGAAGGCAATTAAATGCCACAATTGTAATAGTTAGGTTATTATATCATTTTTATTTAATTCTTTCCCCCTTTAGATTGTAGTAGGGCTCCCCGAATGTAATAGTTAGGGATTTATTTGCTTTATTTGTTTTGTGTGCCTTGCATGCCTATGTGTTACGTGTTTACCGCTTTCTTAGGGCCTTGCATCTAGATATCATGCTTATGTGTTAGTGTTTATGTGATTTATGTGTTTATTGGCTCTATTATGCTTTACATGATTGATTTGGTTATAAATGAATGCATGATGTCACCACACTAGTCTAACGCTAGTTGTGGCCTTGGTTTCGATTTTCCACTAGTCCAACGCTTAGTAAGGATTCAATAGACATGGGCTAGTCCAATGCTAGACCTTTAGGGGCCCGTTGAGCATTAGATCATGATTGCGTGATGAAATCACTTCATATCATGCATGTCTTTTACTTTTAGGGTTTTTGCCATTTTGTATGACACTTTCCCTATATATGTACATCTATTATCCCATGTTTCCCCATATCTATCCCTTGTCCCATATTTTCCCTTATAAGTATATTTCCTTACCCCTTTGTATGAAAACATGACATTAGACTTGCATTTCATTTAGGAAAATAGGAAATTATGTTAGATCATTTGCTTGACTAGATTAGGAAATACCCCTTGAATATGGGATATGGACGAGTTTGGCTCTCTAGCCTTAGCACGCTCGTATTCCCTCTATAAAAAGGGAAAATTGAGCCACGAATATTAGTCCCCGTACCTGACATGATGCATTCCTTTAGGACATGTATATTTGTACAATTATGATTATTTTTTATTATTATTTTTCCTTTTCTTTTGTTTTGTTTGAGCCTCATATTTTTGCATAATCTGTGACTTCTTCGAAAGTTCACTTTTGGGCGTCGCAATTAATGGCGATTTGCATTCAAATAATTTCGAAGAAATATTTTACCCCCCGATATCCCCTTAGGTCTAGGGTTTGCAATTCATATAGTGACTTTCAAATGTGATAAATTTTTAGGTTAAAATAAGAAAATTTTTGACTAAGTTGCGCAACTAGCCTTGGCTAGGTTGAGAGGGTGCCTTGGGATTTTTATCTTCGCCTTCCCTCTCTTCAAATGTGACTCCCGAACCTTTTTCTTTGATTTACGTAGACTTGGAGTCGTTTAAAAAGGGTTTTCCATAATTTTCTTTAAAAAATTCATTTTAGGTGACTTGGTACACCTTAACTCAATACCAAGTGGCGACTCCTGTTTTTATTAAAAACCCTTTTTAAACTATTATTTTGGGTCAAATCGTCGCATTTTAAAAGTCCCATTTAGACCCATTTCATTTTTCTTATTTTCTAAACGAAATTTACATTTTTCAAATAAAAAATCAAACAAAAATCCATTTTTCTATAAACTTCATTTATTTTTCTTATTTTTTAAAAAATGGGGCGCGACAAGTGCGGTAAAATACATATTCGCCTATGCAATAACGATTCAGGATCCTTAGCAATTTCTAGCAACAAGTCATATTTGATCAGCAAGTAACATGGAACATGCAATTGGAACACTCACCAATTGACCACAATCTTTCCATTTCAAATGCTAGCTCCTTCTCTTGGTCATTCCTGAGTCTTGTAGTCATATCATACATCAAGAGTCTAGCCACTTCATGCCAGTATAAATGCAAAACTATGAGCATCGAAAACTTCACTTAGCAAACAAAGTAATTTGTAGGTTTAATTCCCATATAGCTTGCCAAAAGTGCAAAGTTTTTTGTTCAAGTCTAGGAAAAAAAACCTCATGCATGATAGCGCAATGTCTCAAGAGACATATAGAGCACAAGGACATCACTTATAGTCAAAATTTTAACGAAAATGGGACAAGACCCTTGAGGTGCAAAGCTAGCAAATTCAAGCAAGAAACATGTTGGAGAAAACTCATTTCCTCCTCTTGTCCCCTTTGTTTTGGCTCAAACCAACATACATATGAAGATCAAAGTCTTGGGAAGTATCTTGAGCAAACGTATGTCAAAATTAGCATACAAATTCTAGCAAGAAAGCTGCAATTTCTCCCTTGCCCTCTCGGCTAACCCAAGTAAAATTTCCAACAAGGTTATCCCAACTTTGTCTATTAAAGCTTCCCACTTTCAACCTTATTCTCATGGCAAAACACAGTAAATCATGGCTAGCATAGCATGTGTCACATAGGACATATCCTTAGCAAAAACAATCCATCATACTTACACATATATAAAGCTTTCACTAAACTATTCACTTCTTATACCAAACTAACAAGTTCATGAGACCAAAGCTAACAAGTTCATGACAATTACTCTATAACTTGAGCCAAACCTTATTTCCATGGCAAATGTACATGTTTTAGGCAAGGAAATATAGCAAAATTTTGCATATATAAAGCTCTCTACTAAGCTATCTAGATCTTGCATCAAAAGTTGGAAATTTCAATAACACTTAACAAAATCATGAAATCTTCCATAAACATGATTCATTGAGCTTCTATTACCTCATACATCAACTAACTTCAAATAAAGGAAGAAAACTAGAAGTTCTAGCAAAGTTCACCTCTTTACCTCCAAACCCTAGGGTGGCAAGCAAATTAAGGGAAGATGCAAGACTTTCTTTCCCCCAAAAAACTCCACCAAGGACTTCCCTCCAAGCTTCACTCAAGATCTATCGGGGTCGATTAGGGTTTATCATTGGATTTCTCATGGATCAAGCAAGAAATTAAGGCTAAAAATGAAGTATTTTCTCTCCCCTCTCCTTTCTTATATTTCGTCCAAGCTATGCAAGAAAGAAGGAAAATTGGATAAGAAGAAAGCTTGGTCTTGGTCAAGGGTCTTTGGATGCTTGACAAGTGGCAAAGCAAAAATTAATGTCTATCCATTTGTCTCTCATTCATTATACTAACTCTTCTCCAATTAACTCTTAACACCTCTTATCACATAATTCTTTTTGTACAAAATTCCTTCTAATCCTCCAAATTTATTGCACACATCTCACTAGTTAGTTACACTAGTATCATGCACTATGAAACTTAACATGCACCAAATTAAATATGTACCAAGTTAATAAGGTAATAGAGTTAAAAACACACCTTAACCATTAAATCAGCCATAAATTCAAGGCAAGTAAGTTAAAGTCACAAAACATAGGAAACGAATTTTTGGGTCTTCACATTAATAAACTAGATTTCAGTAATAGGATTCGTTATTCATTTTGTATGTGTGATATAGCAATTGCAGATAAAGTTAGTTTTTGTTAGTTAGCCAATAGGGAGAATCTTGTGACGTCAGCTGAAATCATCATTTAGTTAGTTAGTTAACTGACTTAAGCCATTGACTTAGCTAGCTTATAAAAAATGAAGCTGGGAACCAGATGAGGAGAGTTTGGATTCATTTGTAAAATCTACAATTTCATCATTTCCATGTAATCTCTCTCTCATTCAATAATAATTCATGATCATCTTCTTCTTTGATCCTTGAATTACTTCTCTGCAAATTCTGTAATTCCTAGATCAAATATTGCGGACCTCCACTGACCTCTGCATTAGTGGTATCAGAGCTAGGTTAAGTCAGCTCAGTTCATCAATGGCAGAGGGCACTAGGTCTCAGGATGTCAGGAAAATGGAGGAACATGTCCAAACTATGCTGAAGGAACATAGGAGCAATTTGAAAGGGAAATGACAGCATTACGGAATCTGGTGATCGAATTGCACACACAAAAGGTTTAGGTGGGGGGGAAATGGCTCTTTTCATAATTCAGATACTCCAACCAGTGGTAGAAGAGGTTATCAAGTTCTCTCTCATCTGTCATGGATTGATTTCCCGAAATTCAATGGGGAAGGCTTTAGGGGATGGCTATACAAGAGTGAGCAATTTTTTGAAGTAGATGAGACTCCAAGTTCTGTGAAGCTGCAATGAATTTGGAAGGTAAAGCTCTTCAGTGGCACCAAATTTTCATGAAATCTAGACTTATGAGTGAGGTTCCAGCTTGGGAAGAGTATGAAAGGGAATTATCTTCAAGATTTGGAGATTCATTATATGATGATCCAATGGGAGAGCTTAAGAGTTTGAAGCAATCGGTATAGGAGTATCATGACCTGTTTGAGGAACTCCTCAATAGAGTGGATCTTCTTATAGATTACGCTACAAGCTGTTTTTTTGAGTGGATTGAAGCCAGAAATCCAATTGACTATAAGGATGTTTATGCCTAAGAATGTACAACATGCCGTAATCTTGTCCAAGATTGAAGAAGCCAAGATGTTAATGCAGCAGAAGGGGAAGGTGTTATCAAAATCCTTCATGAATTATACGGATCATACTAGTACCTCACAATTCCACGTTAATCCATCTGGTCACAAATGGAAGGTACTCTAAGCCACTACTGCCTTTACCAACTTTTCCAGCACTGCCTAGCAATGAGAGACAGAGGGAGTTAGTTGTTAAAAAGCCCTTTACGAGGTTGAGCAGGGCAGAGATGGATGAAAAAAGAACAAAAGGACTTTGTTTTTGGTGTGAGGAGAGATTTACAGCTAGGCATAGGTGGGAAGCAAGCAGTTTCATAGGCTGGAAGTTTGGGATGATACGTTAGATAAGGAGGGAAATGAGTCAGAAGAAGAAGAGGACACAGTTGATAAGGGCAACTAGCACATATCTCTCTCAATGCCATGACTAACATGACTATTCCTAATTTCAGAACAATGAGGGTCACTGGGCATGTAGGGAAACAGCATGTGAATATCTTCATAGACTGTAGCAGTTCACATAACTTCATTCACCCTAAGTAGTACAAAAGTTGGGGTTAGCCACACAGAGTGTTGAACCATTAATTGTAGAGGTAGTAGATGGGAATAAATTGACTACCCAAGACCTTTGTCTAGGGTATACCTGGAAAATGTAGGGCCAAGAATTCAAAACTGATCTGTTGGTATTACCAGCAGGAGGATGTGAGTTAGTTCTTGGTATGCAATGGTTGACCACCATTGCTGATGTGAAGTGGAATTTTGGTGAATTCAGGATGGAATTCATGTAGAATGGCCATAAAATGGTCTTGAGAGGAATGAAATAGCAAGGGTTGCAGTTGGTAAGACAGTAGAAAATGCAGAAAATACTTCAGAAATCTGAGCAGATTGTAAAAGCACAAATCTGTCTGATTAGAGCAGTGCAGGACCCTAAATCAGGACCATTATCTCTTTGTACCATTTCTACTGACATGGGTGGAGGACAGGTCAGTAATTCACTAGAAAAACAATTGCTGGGTGAATATGATTTGTTTCAAGAATATACTAGTTTACCCCCAGAAAGATTGCATTACCACAAAAATTGTTCTAAAGGAAGGGACTGAACTTATTAATGTAAGACCCTATAGGTATCCTTTTTTTCAGAAAGGTGAGATTGAAAAATTGGTAGCCAAAATGCTTGTATGTGGTATCATCAAGGCTAGTTCTAGTCATTTTTCTTCTCAAGTAGTTTCAGTGAAAAAGAAAGATGGGGTCTTGAAGGATGCATGTTGACTACAGACAACTGAATAATGCCACTGTAAAGAATAAGATCTCTATTTTCTTGATAGAAGAACTATTGGATGAATTATTTAGAGCAAGGTTCTTTACCAAGTTGGACTTGAGGTCTGGATATCACTCGATCAGAATGAAGGGAGAAGATGTGGAGAAAACAGCTTTCAGAACTCATGATGGCCACTATGAGTTTCTAGTTATGCCCTTTGGGCTAACTAATGCCCTTTCGACCTTTTAGAGTCTGATGAATGACATCTTTAGACCATTTTTAAGGAAATTCATTTTGGTTTTCTTTGATGATATTTTGATTACAATTGTGGTTGGAAGGAGCATTTGCAACACATTAAGATTGTGTTTGAACTGTTGAGGTAGCATACATTGAAGGCAAAGAAAAGTAAGTATGCATTTGCTTAGTAGCGAATTGATTATTTGGGGCATGTTATTAATGTTGAAGGAGTTTAGGCAGATCCTCAGAAGATTTCTGCAATAGTTACTTATTTTTATCTTATTTTACTGGCTTATTTAAATATTTATCCACTCGTTTTCTTCGAATAATTTATTTCGGCCCTTTTAGAACCATTTATATGGAACTACGACTTGCATACATTTTTAAAATGTCCCGTGAATAAATTTAAATTTTGGAAGCGCGTTTAGTGAGATTTAATGAATACGCGTTTGGAGGCAATATTTGATTTGAGAGTACAGTAACCTGGGAGATTTGAGAACTCATGCGTTAATCTTAAAATATGTATTTTTATGATTAAATACCCTAGTGTTAGTTAGTGATACTATCGTTATAAGAATTTCTTAGAAATTTCGCTTTATCACGCACAAGTTGGAAGTTCGCGTTTTCGCGCGCGCAACTAATTGGAGTATTCTAGAAATTATTGTTAGACTACTAAGAGTGAATAATATTAGTGTTAAAGTAAGTGCATTAGAGGTATAGTGCACAAGTGAAACAAACCCGAGAGGAATCGAGCACGAAACGCGCGCGTACGCGCACTATTGGAGAGTTGACTTTTGCTACCTACCAAGCTTCTTCAAGAAGCCTCACCACCAGCCATTTCTCTCTCTTCCTTCATCCAAGACAGCCGAAACCTTCAAGCCAAGGAGGAGGAAAAATTTCTTCTTCATCTCACTCAATCCAACCATCCATTTCACTCCAAACTTACAACTTGAACTCAAAACTACTTGAAGATTCACTTAGGCAAGGAGAAGAGCTTCATTTCTATGGTTTCTTGGAGCTTTCTTGTGGCCAAAAAATCTGACATTTAGCATCTAAGAAGGTATCAAATGATCCAACCCTTGAAACTTGTTATTTAAGAGTTTAAATTGAGCTTAGAAGCTTGTAGCTTCTTGTGGGTAGTTTTGTTTGGTTGTAAATCTTGTGAGTGGGCTCTATGAAATCCCACATTGGACTTGATGGGCTGTTATGATGATTTTATATGTTATTTGTGTTGTTTTAGTGCTAAACTAGTGGATTTAAGTTGAGAAAGTGGAAAGAAATCAAAGGAAAGTTTGAAAGTGAAAAGGGATGAATCTGCCCCTGGCTGTACCGAGCCTTTAGTTCGAAATTTTTGTGGTTAAGTTGCCTTGATTTTGATGTATATATGTTGTATAGGTTGTGTAGAAAGTTTCTACTAAAAATCACTTGATTTGGATGGGTAAAAGTTGCATTTTCAAAATGTGTTCAAATCTGGAAAACGTTTCCAGTGGTGCTCTGGCAGCGAATTATAATTGACCATAACTCTTTGCTCCGACGTCAAAATCGAGTACCATTTGTGGCATTTGAAACTAGACACTTTCAGTTTTCCAACGGTATAAAATGTACCCCCTGATTCGACCTGAGTGAACCGTACCAATTGTTCAAAGTGGCCTGTCCTGTTTCGTTGCTCTGCTAGAGAGCCAATGAGATGCTGGAACTTGTGGCTGAAATTTGAGTTAGCTATGGACAGAATCTTGAAACGATTTCTTCTGAGAAAATGTAGCCCTATGAGTGTAGTTTCCAACGCCACCAACCATACGTAATTCCAAGTTGAATTGAGTGAGTTATGGCCTAATTTCAGACCTGCATTAGTGATAGAAAACCCTAGTTTTGGACTGGTCAATAGCTTATTTAGAATTGGGACTTGTTATTTCGAAACTCTTGGTGTTAATCACCTACCAAATGTATCTTAAATGTTTCTTGAACCTTTGCTTCATAAATGAACCATATTTGAGATGATTTCATTGGCCAAAGGTTTGAAAAGAGGAAAATGAAAGTCTAAGGCAGATTTGCCTTGGAAATTCTTGAAACTTTAGTGGACTTGTTAACTGACTTCCCGTACGAATTTTTGCTTGAAATTTGACAGAGGAATAACCCTTATATGGTAGTGTAATCATACCAAATTTGGTGCTATTCCAAGTCTATTTCGATGCCCAACTAGAATCCTAAAGTTTGTGACTCAAATCTGGAATTTTGCCCAGTGGACTTCATTTTTGTGTCAACTTTGAGCTGCTATATCTTGGCGCTCAAAACTCCGATTCTTGTTCCATTTGTAGTGTTTTAAACTTTTATTGTAACTCTAATTGAGTTCCAAATTTGAGAGGCTAGTTCGCATTTTGTGAATTTTGCTGAATTTCCAAAGTTCGCCAAAAACCAACCTTGAAACTGTCTTAGGAGTCCAACAAGCCACTTGAAGCCTAAATTTGAGTGAATTCCATTTTGAATCATGGAAAAGTGCCTTCTAGGAACTTTTAGTACTTTGGAAGTAGTTTCCAACGGTACCAAGTTTTTCAATTTTGGACTTACCGAGAGTGAGTTATGATTTTTCCAATAATGTACCTCGAATCGGGAATTTTCAAATTTGACGGGAATTGAGGTTTTGAGACTCTTCCCTATCCTTCAATACTAATAGATCATTTTGGACCTGTTTTCAAGAAGGAAATTAGTTTTTCCTTGTGCTTTTAAACACCACCTTCGAATCTTGAATTTTGAGCAAGTTACGGCTCATTTTCATGAGATTTCTTTAGATTGTACAAGTGTGCAATCTTCCTTGATAATTGGGAATTATAAATGATAGTGTGTAATAGATACCTATTGTTTGCTCAGGCATTCAAGGGGACCTTCGAGAGGACCTCACAACGGACGCCTAAGTGCTTGAATCGTGCTTCTTACTCTCCTTTTTGACTAGGTGAGTGTCAAGTGCATGAATTGTTGATAAATGCTTTATTTGTTAATTGAGTACTATGGAATTGTTGAGACGAGTGTGTACTTTACCTCACTCGTTCTCCCTTAAGTGATACTACAATTAAATTGTGCTATGTGAATTGATATTCGAATTGTGTGAAGTGAATTGTTATATGAATTAAGTGAAGTGTTGCTATTGTAAACCATATTTGTGTTGAGATGTCGAGTGGAGTGAACCTCCTCGACTTATGTGTATACTCGTGGGGACGCCCTCGTCCTCTCTTTCTTTTAATTATGCGATACTTGTTACATGAATACACATGATCAGTAATTGTTCATAAACATGTTTAACTTGTAAGCTCTGAGCAGATAGCATGTACCACACCAATTTGGGTGGGAGGTACCTCTCATACCGTCTCAGTACTATAATCGATTCCCTGAGTGATAGTATGTACCACACCGATTCGGGTGGGAGGTACCTCTTATATCGACTCAGAACCATAAATAATGATTGGTAATTGTACATGAATAGGTTTAACTCGTGAGCTCTGAACGGATAGCATGTACCACACCAATTTGGGTGGGAGGTCCCTCTCATACCGTTTCAGTGCTGTAATTGGTTCTCGGAGCGATAGCATGTACTACACCGATTCGGGTGGGAGGTACCTCTCATGTCGACTCAAAACTATAAACAAAGTATAAGTCGATTGGAGCGATACCTCATCGACCACTGAGCGATAGTATGTATCACACCGATTCGGGTGGGAGGTACATTTCATGTCAACTCAGAACCATAAACGTATAATCGATTCCCTGAGCGCGATAGCATGTACCACACCGATTCGGGTGGGAGGTACCTCTCATGTCGACTCAAAACCATAATTAGAAAAGTGAAATTCTATGGACTTGATTATCTACCCGGGTGACGGAATGTCATCATGAGAAAGCATTGGATTGAACTTTGGCAAAGCACGTAGGAATTAGCTCTTGAGAGCTCCTGTATTCTTAGTGAATGTGTTCAATTGCAAATTGTGAATTTCTTGAATGTTACAGCTTTGTTTCTCGCTTAAATGATATTGTTATTTAAATTACGTGTTTTGCATGTTTTCTTGGCCTCACGAGCATTCGCTCACCCCGTTAGATTTGTTTTTCCTTAACAGGAGCCGAAATGGAAGGAATTCCGGAGAGGTCTACTTGATGGCCCTTTTATTTAGAATATTAATGTTATTGATTAGACGACTTTTGGGAGACTGTATTTTGGGAAAAGTGATGTACTTTTGAGAACTTGAGTTGTAACACTTGAAAGTTTGTTTAAGGAAGTGACTTTTCTTACTTCGACTGTCATTCCTTAGTTGTTTATCTTAAGTTTGAATTGAAATTGTATCGAGTCCTGGCGAGAGTTGGGCAGGCATTCCGCGGATACCCTTGGATTCGCCCTTGGGAGAAGTGGGGGCGTCACACCCAATACCTCAGACAGTCAAGGAGCTAAAAGGATTCTTGGGACTCACAGGGTACTATAGGAGATTCATACAAGACTATGGAAAAATTGCAAAACCTTTGACAGATTTGCTTAAGAAAATTCAATTCTAGTGGCATGATGTGGCTACCAAGGCTTTTAGGAGGTTACAGGAATCCATGAGCAGTACACAGCAAACTTAGCAGTAGGATGCACAAATTTAGGAATTGATTCAAAAGTTAACTAGCAGTAGTCAACATTCCAACAATTATTCGTGGTAGCAAGGATTGTTAAAAAGAAAGGGTAAATAGGTGGTTGGCAATAATCAGACTTTAAGGGACAAATTGATTGCTTTGTGGCATTCTGGCTTATAGGGAGGACATTCTAGTGTGGAGGTGACTTACAGAACACTTAAACAGGTTTTGTATTGGCAGTTTATGTTCAAGGATGTGGCTCAGTATGTAGCATCATGCGACACCTGTCAAAGACATAAGTCAAATAATGTAGCTTACCTTGGATTGTTGCAACCATTACCTATACCTCACAAAATTTGGGCTGGCATTTCTATGGATTTTATTGAAGGATTACCACTCTCACATGGCAAGAAGGTGATCCTAATAGTGGTCGATAGGCTCAGCAAATATGCTCACTTTATAGCTGCAACTCATCCTTACACAGCAATCTCAGTTGCCCAAGTATTCATGGACCAGATTTACAGACTACATGGTCTACCTTAGACCATTGTGAATGATAAGGACCCTACTTTTTTGAGCTCGTTCCGGTAGGAGCTCTTCAGATTACAACATGTCCAGTTGAACATGTCCACTTCTTACTGTCCCCAAAGTGATGGCCGGACAGAAGTAATTAACAGATGTTTGGAGAACTACTTGAGGTGTATGACTAGTGATCATCCTAAAGACTAGAGTTTATGGCTGCCATTAGCAGAGTATTGGTATAACACAAATTACCATTCATCTGCTAAGTCCACTCCTTATGAGATAGCCTATGGACCATCTACTCCTCTACATATTCCTTACTTGCCAGAGGCCACATCAGTTGAATCTGTTGACAGAAGCTTCCATGCAAGGGCACGAATCATTCATTCTCTGAGGCATTATTTGACCAAAGCTCAGCACAAAATGAAACAATTAGCTGATAAACATAGTACTCAAAAAGTAGGTAGGTGCAAGATCCATTCAAGCTCATATTCCTGCTGGGGTCACACACCAGGATCAGTTAATGTTGGAACCAATTGTTGTACTAGATAGGCATTTGGTCAAGCATGGAAGGGTTGCTGCTACTCAAGTCTTAGTCCAATGGAGTAATAGTTTTCCAAAGGATGCTACTTGGGAATACTTGCAAGATTTACAGCTACAATTTCCCAATTTCAGTCCTTGAGGACAAGGACCATTTGAGGGGAGGGTATTGATGCACATGTCAATAAACCAGATTTCATTAATAGGATTGGTTATTCATTTTGTATGCATGATATAGCAATTGCAGCTGAAGTTAGTTGTTGTTAGTTAGCCAATTGGTACTTGAGAATCTTGTGATGTCAACTGAAATCATCATTTAGTTAGTTAGTTAACCGACTTCAGCCACCGACTTAGCTAGCTTATAAAACATGAAGCTGGGAACCAAATGAGAAGACTTCGGATTCATTTGTAAAATCTACAATTTCATCATTTCCATGTAATCTCTCTCTCATTCAATAATAATTCATGATCATCTTCTTCTTTGATTCTCGAATTACTTCTTTGCAAATTCTGTAATTCCTATATCAAAGATTGCGGACCTCCACTGACCTTTGCATCACAATTTCTCATAAATAGGAAACGGGAGATTTTTTTTTTGTTTATACCCTAAAAGTATCTGAAAATCATGGTGAAATCCTCGGTTCATCGATATCTGATGTGTCAATAAGGGTTGACTCAGTAGACTCGGTCGCTCTTTTGAGTCCTGGAGTCAAGTCAGCCTAAATCTTTTGAGTCTTAATGAGTTTCCACCAGATCTACCATCTCCGTGATATTGCGAGACAGAAGCTGAAGTTCCGATAATGACTTGAACTCGGCCAGAGTCTTTGAACCATGGTCTACTATAGTATCAAGTTACTAGGTTCAGAAATTTGGGAAAATTTAATCCTTTTCCACTTTCATATGTATCTAATTTGGTTTACTTCAAGTTTTGAGTGACTGGCAGTTTGATTTAGCTATAGCAGGAATACATAATCAGGCTATTCAATAGTCAATACTAGACTGGAGCTTTGTTCAATCTTATGCTCATGAAAATTTAATCCAGGCTTTAACATGCTGTGTAGACTGATTAGGCTTGTGGACACCCTAGAGTTATATCACATGAATTTTGCTTGTGAGTTTCAAATGGCAAAGCTCTTTTTTTGTGTGTGTGTGTTTAACCACTTGGGGAACAAATTCTTTCTTGCTTTGTCTGCTTGGCTAGCAGATTATTGTTCATTGCTAGCTTTAATGAGATAATTTATGTTGTCTGTTTTGTTTAACCTCTTAGGGAACAAATTCTTTCTTGCTTTTACTGTTTGGCTAGCAGATTATTATTGAGTGCTAGCTTTTATCCAGATAATTTATGTTAGTGACCTGCCTAGATATGGTCGCACTTAGTTACTGATTAATCTGGATACTGGACAGCTTTGCTCAACCAGGAAGAAATGATTATTGTTGAGTGCTAGCTTTAATGAGACAATTTATGTTAGTGACCTGCCAAGTTATGGCCCCATTTAGTTACTCTGATTAATCTGGATACTGGACAGCTTGCTCAAGCAGGAAGAAATGAGTGCTTACAAGGCTTTTAAAGCATGTGTACCAATTGAAGCTCTATAGGCGGACATTAGAGGCGCTGCACGTCTGCAAATGCAACCACACAGTTGTGCGGAAAAATACTCCTACAGTTCGTGGAATGCTTCAGCAGATTCTCAAATTAGCTTTTGCTTCAAACACATGTTTTTTTTTAGATGGGCGAATTCCTCTTGTCGTTTGGCAATTGACAGCTGTTGAATAAGATTGAAAAATAGAATTACATGGTATTTTTGTCTTAACAGGTGAAAAGATTGGTTGCTATTGAGACAAAGGAAATGTATGAGCTCGGAAACAAAGAGAGGTTAATTAGAGAGCTCTGCACCCACCATTGGTTATTAGCATGGTTCGCCATCTCGGACTCAGCCGAAACATAACCGGAACAATGAAATTGGTACGATACTGACCCCAAATCGAAGATTTAACTATATCTGAGATGACTCGCAATAACTCGGTTGATATCAAATGAGTTGTAACGGTTCTGATGTGTATCGTTGAGAAATTGGCAAGTCGGATTCAGTTGCATCGGAAATGGAACCAAAAATTTTTTTGGCTGTAGAGGGACAAAAACTGCAGCTAACAGAGAGATGAAGAAATGAGAGAAGAGTAGTTCTATTGTGTGAGTTAATGTGGGTTCATCCGTTCATGTGAAAGAGAGAGAGAGTAAAAAAAGAATAAAAGGGAAGATACCACCAGCCTTTGTGGTGGTTGGCGGTGGTTATGGAGGAAACAAATACAAGCAACAGCAATGGTAGTAGTATGAGGAGTGACGTTGAGGAAGAAGAAAAGAAAAGAAAAAAAAAGTTATACGTTGCTCCTTAATCTTTTTAAAATTATGAATCTGCCCCAAAAGTTCCTTCAACTATATTACAACGTAGATATATTTTTTATGATCACTTTTTCCTACTTTCAATTTCATCCTTATTAACTAGATTCATCTTAAGCTCTACATTTGGTACTTTATTTAATACTAATTTGTTAATGATAATTGGGTACAAAGTGCTTTTGCTACTATAATTATTACTTTTAATGCTACAAGGCCATGGCTACAGTAGCATCACTTTATCTCAATATTAGTTTGTATATATGTATATGATAATATGGATATTCATCAAATCTAATTTGATAATTGTGCTTGTTATGTTATTTTCTATTTTTAGTAATTTTGTCAGATTTTTTGAAAACTTTTATATGCTATAATGTGCGTATCACCCGATATATGACTGATATGCCGTGACGGATGTGGAACAACTGTGACCGCGATGCGACCGCAGCCCGCGATGGTGAACCATGGTTATTAGTCATCATCCTGCTCCAAAGACTGATTCCTCTCAGTAATCTTAAGTGATTCTTCAAGGCTTGCTTGTTTTCATTTTTTCTGCTTTAATATCTCTCTCTCTCTCTCTCTGTCTCTGAGACACAGAAGCACGCATTTGAAGGTTATGTTCTCTGTTCTGTAGGTGCCTAGCATAGTTATTGTCTGAAATTTCCGAAGGCACTGATTGTGATTCAGATCTTTTGGCAAACAGAAGTTTCGTTTGTAGCTGAGCTTGTGTTAAAGCTGTAATCTCCTGGAAGATGAATAGAATTTGAGTTGTTGCAGATTTGGATTCAGGGAGAGTAGATTGCAGAGACTTAGGTAGTTAATGCTTTTTCATCAGAGGTTTTTCCTTTTGGAATGAGATCATTAGTTAGTGGATTAACGGATTTTTGCACTCCTGTTTGTAGAAATACGTTCATGTTATATTTTAGTTCATTGCCTGATGTATTGATGATGTATCTTGCTTTGATGCATCAATATATAAAGAAATTCTGCCATGAACGTTGACAGTTGTCTGGTTGCTAATGATCCAGTAATCTTTGATAGGTTTCTGGTTACTTGGCCTTTCCATAAGCTGTTCTAATGCATGCAATTTAGCAGAAACTCCAAACAAGAGGTGCAGTATTTTAAGTGCAGGCTTCTGTCTGCTTATAATTTTCCCTTCCATCTCTAAATTGGTCCTTAATATCTGGCACACCTACTAATGCTCCCAGCAGAACATTAGGATTCGATTCCTGGCGTCCACACCAGCTATTGCAGCCTTGGATGCATCCAATAAATCCCTTACTATTCCTGTAAGACTCCATAGATGCTCCTCTGTGATGCACCCTGTGAGGGCATCTTGAACCGTCGCCAACCAGGGAGCTGGTGGCCATTGAACTAGAGCCCAAGACAGAATCAACCTGTGATCTTGCAGACCCACTAATACTCCATGGCAGTTGAACTTTTCATTGGCAGCTCAAAGATGATCAGTATAGGACATAAGCAACAATGTTGCAGACGAGACGTATGTTCTACATGCTTCACTTTCATTCCAAACTGATTAAAAGAAACGTGTTGATAAATTGTAGGGAAACCATTTTAATCAGGGAAAAGTATTTTCACTTTTGTCGAAGTCTTCTTACTTAGCTGTTGAATTTAGTGCTTCATAATTCATATCATAGTCACCATTAAGTGTCATTTATAACAAGAAGGGGGAAATTTTCTTATTTTCCCCAGAGATCATTGATTCAAAATTCCTTTTTTCGTTATCGCTTCTTGAATCTCACCCTTCCCTATTGGAATTTTTTTTTTAAAATGTCTAAATTTCCCATCTTAAATGTTACCCTCCTCTATTGAAAATTAATTTTTTTTAAAAATGTCTAAATTCCCCTTTCCCGTATCGTTTCTTAGATCTCACCCTCTCCTGTTAAAACTATTTTTTTAAAATGCCTATTTGACACCTTAATACTATAGAAGCTTATTTTAAATTTTTATTTCAAGAAATGAAGTGGTTCTTTTAGGTACCAAAGTAAGGTACGGGTACTGACTTTCAGAGAATTCGATTGGTAGGAAACCAAAAAAAACTCTTCTTGTTTTACTATGGACTAGTAGTTCCATTTCAGAATTGCTAATAGGAATTATCTATGGAGGTCTTTCAAAATAAAAAGTTCTACATAATCTAACAGGTAAAAACTCTTGTACATATTAAATTGTTTAGATGATGCTACCAGTCCCTTTAGAATCCATTTACAACATATTAGCGCTCTTAACCCTTCTCAAATCTGCAAAGCAATCCTTGTTAAATGATAATTGTATATGTATCATGTGATTTATCCCCACAGTATTGCAAGAAAGTGACAACAATTGTACTCAAGTCAATTGTTTTGTTGTGGTCGAGATGTGAATTTGGATTTGAAATGATTGTTTTCTGCATTTTTTCAGAGATGATTACTGATTTCTACACATAAATGACAGAAAATAATGCCATTAGCCAACTAAAACCATGCTTTCATTGATACATATTCATACGCTAATTGTCAGCTCACTGCTGAATTAGATGTAATATGATAAATAAACCTATGCTACAGACAAAAAAGATATTATCCTTGTACGCATTGTTGTCAATAACATTCTAATCCTTCCAGCAAAATTTCTCTAATCAAACCCTAGATTGCAAGAACCCTCAAATTTCCAACGACTTAAAAGGACCATCAAAACCGAGAGAGGCAAAACATGAAAATGAACAAAGACAAATGACCTGCGAAAAGTCGTCATAACCTGCTTAGATTTGAAATCATAAATATAATCCTAAAACTAATTGGTCATAGATCACATCAACTTCTTGATATTATGAGTGGAGGATCAGAAAAATTAAATAGAAAGAATACTCAAATGAAGAGAAACTTGAAATTCTAAACAGAAAATTTTCTTTTCTCCAAAACTTTCGTAAACAACTTAGATCATCTTCATTCTACTTGTATCAACACCCAAGATCGTATCAATCAGATAAAAATGCTCTTGCAACCTTCTCAACCTTTGCACAGTGAAAATCGAAATTGGCCCTCATATCTCTGGGTTAACAAATGCAAGTAGGGTGCAAAATTCTCTCTCAGCCCACTATAGTCAAATCTAATAACGTAATATCCCCACTGCTCCTCACTGCTCATTCCTCCTCTGTGCTCTTTTCCACCAGAAACCTGAAATATACAAAGTGATCTTGCAACACGTGCGCCACCACTTCTAACAAGAAATCCATTTTGAGTAAAAAAATCTAAATTAATTTACATTTAGTGATGCTTTAATATTAAAAATTGAAGAATTAAATAAAATTTTCGAGCTCTTAAATTGAGCTCAAATCCGTCGAATATTGAATCGAATTGAGCTAGAGTTTGAACCCAAAATTTCAATTCAAGCTTGAACTATGGAAGGTTCAATCACAATTCTCTTGACAAGAGAATGCGAAAGAAAATTCACATCTTGGGTAAGTGCACATTGAGGAAAGAAAAGAAGGCTGTTTTGCAACTCTCGTGCCAAAATTTCAAGTGCTTAGTAGTCCCTCGATTTGATTAGTAGAAATGAGAAAAACAAATGTGTATGAAATAATTTCTCACAACTTAAGCGGTCAATCCATTCACTAAATTTATGGCTGTCTTTATGTTTTTTGCCAATTCAGCTGCTGCTCCAACATAAGTTTGGGGTGTTAAATTCAAGAGCATCATCTTTGCATCTCCTGGTATATCCAAGTTCTTAATAAATTCTCTCATGCTGTCTTGGGTCACCACTCTTCCTCTTGTTACCTCCTTTAATTTTTCGTAAGGCTCTGGGACACCATATCTTCGCATGACCTAAAGACCAAACCAAAAGGATTATCATGTGAGTCGATTCTACAAAAGCTATAAAGTTAACTGAAGATAGTGAAATGAAAAACATCCACAATCTAAAGAAGCAGTAAACAGTCAGCCATTCAAAAGTGCAGTGAGTTCAAACGGTACCAAATTAATTGTGAATTAGTCACTTGCATGCTAGAAAAGTTCCCACTGCCACCTTAGACCATTTCTTGTTAGGGGAAAATATCTGGATCACTTCCAAACGATAAGGACTTGTCTCTAGTACTTAATCCAACCCTCTACAGATTATCTGCTTGCCTCCACATCACTGTATCAACCTGTTCAACCACCTAGCTAGGCCTTTTCTCTCGAGATCAACCTACATTCACCCCTTGCCCCTATAAACCTCCCCAATCTTCTTCCTTTATCGAATCTTTACCGGTCATCACTTCTTCGGTATTCTAGCGCTATTCATCTTTACCCAAATGAACACCCAAACAATGACTTCCAAACCCAGCACTTCTCACGTAAAAATCAAAAACTAAAAACCAGATTAAACTTAGTGTTTACTCATCTGTGTTAAGCATATCTTGAACAAGTAAAAGAAGAATTTAAAAAATGAAAGACACTTCCACAAATCCTTGAGGTCTCTATATGTTAGTGAAGAGGGAATTCCCTGCTTTTCTATTACATGTCCGTGTTCTAGAGAGTGCATAATATTTTGGGCTCGTGTGTCATGAAAGTAAAATTGAACAACTAAGTGCAAGTTCATCATTGACAGCTTTTAGGAGTGCGCTTTATTGTCTATGTAGAGAGTTCAGAAATCCTCTTACTAGATAAACTATTGGACTCATTCTGCTTACAGAAATTACTCAAATTTAGTAGAAAATCCTGTTGCTGTAGAAAGACAAGTTCTTCCATCCTCAGAGAGATGGAAGGCAGCTGTCAATGTGTTTTTAGTGTGTTCCACGTAGTTCAGTCTTTTATGTTTTTTTATATAAAGAACTAAATTTTCCTTTTCCAAATCTGTCTTCCTTAAGTTGTCTTCTTCATTTTTTACCTTTGGCTTGCACTTTTCCTAGTTTGAAAAACTGCGAGTCAATCAATTATATGTAATAGCTCAAAGCATTTAAAAGAGTTCCTATAAATATTTTTCCTTTCAAGTAGACAATAACCATAGCCATGGAGACAGTACAGGAGTCCCTATTAGTTGACCTAAGGGGAAATGATCTAATTATATATTTCTTTTTCAAATTCGAAGGTGTTAACAGTTTAATAGAACTCGCTAAAGATGTCTAAATGTAATAAGAAATTAAACTCGCACTAGAATCTTTCCCCTTGACTCTTTTGCCCATTTAACTTGGGATCTTTCCATCACAGACATTATAAGACTCTGTCAAGTTATTTACCAACATCTTGCTAGGAGGAGAAATTATGGGACTAAAACTATACACAGTTTTTCTGCCCAGCATGTCTTATCAATATGCCAAGTTACTGAGTACCAACTCCTCAAAGATGCAACAAAAAGAGTAGACACCAAGTAACTGAAAACACAGATTCAATATCAATTTTTTAGAAGATATCAAATGAAGATATTCACGCACAGTTTGTATTGGTTCTGCAAGCACCTCCCATGTGTGGTTCAAGTCTTCACTCAGGGAAGCTTCATTGATCTACAATAAAACAAAACCAGCCAAATTAGAAGCAACAAAATGATGCCCAATTGCCAGTTTTGCAAAGTTCTTAATATTTAAATAAAGATAAACTGCTTTGATTCTTTCATCTGAGAAAAGAAAAAATAGAAAAAGAAAATATATGCAAAAGAGTACATGGCTTCCTTCTAGAATGGATTCGTCAGGGGAAAAGACAAAGTGAATTTGCCACAAGAAGCTATTATTCTAGTATTGTCAGAAATGCATTTCTTGTACACATGAGATGCATTAGAGGCCACCAATTGCCAGCTGAGGTAGCCGACAAAAATCAACAAACTGCAACTTTTTAGATAATAAAAATAAAAAACTTTTTAGCAGGGTTTGATTGGGAAGGAAGAATGGAAGAAAACAGGGAATAGGGACACTGAGAATCAAAGCATCAGACCAAGATGACACATATCCATGGCCTATATCCGATTCTCAAACAACTTTTGCCTTCTGATAAGCCCTAGCTAAAATACTAAAGCAACCCAACATTTCTCAATAAACTATGTTCTACAATTGGCCTGCGAAAGCCACCATAAAGACTACTCTAACTGATGACCCTAAGAATCTTACTATGCTATTCTCTCTGAACTATTAATCATGAAAAATCAATTACCGAGAAAACTGGTTGAGCAATTTCACAAAGTACCGAGCTTACTAACAGCTATTCCCTCTGAATAGATCCCAAGACATCATCTCTTCGATTAGTTATTCCCCCTTCATTTCCTAATCAGCCATACCACACCAATGAAGCAAGATGAGCATGAGACTACTAATTCCACACAAGCATCTTTCTTTATACAATACTCAACATTCAATACCCCTCTGGCACTCATATTTCTTGACCATCAATGAGAGAACTATTGTGGAATACCTGAAGCTTTCCAATGCCCATTAATGTATTCCTGTAGGCTAGAAGAGAATGTGCTAAACCTACACCCATGTTTCTCAGAACGGTAGAATCAGTCAAGTCCCTCTGCAAATGACAAGCACAGAAATCAATAAGTAACTTCAAACAGATAAAAGTGCAACTACAAAAATAAAGCACAAGCCAAAGTAATGACACATACATATCAAGCACAACCTTGGGATCTACCTAAAACAGTGTCTAATCAACTTTTTTTAAATTGAGTAACAACATCCCTAGCCAGGGTAGAAACTTCCGAGTACAATGATGAAATGGCTATTTGCATAGAGCTGAAGATGACACAATTGAGAAGGAAAAATAATTGCACATTTACCTGCCAGCGTGAAATAGGTAACTTCATGCTTAAATGGGACAAACCTCCATTAGCCACTCCAAGATTTCCTTCGCTATTTTCAAAATCAATTGGGTTAACCTTGTGAGGCATTGTAGAAGATCCAATCTCACCAGCTT
Organism: Coffea humblotiana; assembly: GCA_023065735.1. Taxonomy (NCBI): domain Eukaryota; kingdom Viridiplantae; phylum Streptophyta; class Magnoliopsida; order Gentianales; family Rubiaceae; genus Coffea; species Coffea humblotiana. Next base: position 13,711,827 of record CM041212.1, on the reverse strand, counting down.
TAGTTATCTGCTCAAAAGCATGTACAAACACCAATCTTTCATCAAGAGACAACATGTAAACATGAAACACGTGTACATAGATATACATGAGGAAAGTGTTCATATAAGAACATAGAAAAAAATTTGAAACAACAAAAACAGCACTAACCTGCTTGAAGTAACCTAAAGGGATATATCCCCAGATGTCTCTATCAAAATCAACTAGAATGTTGTTGAACTGGATTATAGAATGAAAAAGTTTGGCCATGTAGTCATGAGGTTCAATCTACATTGCAGAATAATTAAATCAAAACCATGAAGTATCGAATAGTGTCATTGTGTCAAAGACATAAACCATGATACTTATTTTCATGAAATTGCCATCAAATCAGAAGATCATTCATTGGGAACTAGTATTAAAACTTTCAATTAAGGCAAGACCAAGCAAATATTACTATAAGGATAGCATCACAATCTGAAAAACTCCAAATGGTAATTCTAATAGTCGAGTGTAACTGAAAGCATTGGGTGGCCTAATGCATGACTCAAATACCTCTGAAGAATAAGCTTCTAAATCTGCCAAAACCAAACCTTTAGGATCAAACATGACAAGGATCCCATAATATATTTTAATAAACTAGTCAAGGACAATAAATAAGGGATAAGAAATGAGAAAATTTGAGCCAGAACATGATTAGTTTAGGAAAAGTACTTGAGGCACATAGGGATTGAAATCAATTCCAAGAGATGTCACAAATTCCTCCGCAACTTGCGGCCAATTGATATCAGGGTACGCCACAAGATGTGCATTATAGTTTCCAACAGCACCAGCAAACTTCCCAAGTATTTTAACTTTTGAAAATATCTTGCCTTTCCCAACTTAACCTGAAATGCAAAAATTGCCATTTCCTTTCCCAAGGTCGTAGGTGAAGCTGGCTGCAAAGAAATAGCAGATGTGAACAATTCATTCAAGTTTTAAGCTGTTTGAACAGTAAAGAATCAGAAATAGATCCAGCAGTAAGTGTCATAAAATATATTGGAGATTCACTGTGCCTTGAAAGGGTAGAATAATTCAGGTTGTATACCCACGCCCAATCCCCGAACCCCCTCAGGCTCAAAGAAAAAAGAATTAAAATAATAAGAAAGAACAAGTGATTGTTACCTGTCCATGGGTGCGAGAAAGCATAGGAATGTGAGCATTTTCCATAGCCATGTCACTTATGGCTGAAATCACTTCATCCATAGCAGGTATCATCACCATAGAAAGAGCTTCTTTCAGCATAAATGCATGAGCAAGATTGTTAATGTTTTCAGATGTACAGGCAAAGTGGAAAAACTCTACCACCTAGGCAAGCGACAAGAAAAATACTGAACATATGCAAAACATGCACAGATATTATTTTGGGTTCCATAATTCTTTGGAAACATCATGCAGGGAAATCAAAAAGAACTGAGTGTCCGAACGAGGCTATCACGTCATGTCTACAGAATAGAGTAGAAGGATGACATTTCCTTTCAGCTAACATCAAGGTTCCAAACTGATACCTTTCCTATCTTCTGGGTGTGACTGGCCACTTTTGCTTCAAAAAATATTCCACTGCCTTAACATCATGGTTAGTCACCTTCTCAATTTTCTTGACTTCCATGGCATCATGAAAAAAATAAAATCACGAGTTATAAAAATGAATTTTGAATCAATTTTTGATTGAAATGAGTTTTTGATTTGTTAGAGAATATAAAGAAAAAAGTACCTAAAATGAGACTCAAAAAGTGCGACGATTTTGGTCAAAATAATAGTTTAAAAAGAATTTTTAATAAAAAAATAGGAGTCGCCACTTGGTATTGAGTTAAGATGTACCAAGTCACCTAAAATGAATTTTAAATAAAAAAAAAAAAGGTAGAGAAAACCCTTTTTAAACGACTCTAAGTTTTCAAAATAAGATAAAAAGTGTTCGGGAGTCACGTTTAAAGAAAGGAAAGGTAAGGATGAAATCCAAGACACCCTTTCAACCTAGTTAAGACTAATTGCGTGATTTAGTCGAAAATTTTCTTAATTTAAGTTAAAAACTTATCACATTTGGATGTTACTACATGGATGCAAACCTAGACCTAATGGATATTGGGAGGGTCGAAATATCTCTTCAAAGTTTGATTGATGCAAATCACATTCATTGTGATGCCCAAGAGTGACTATTTGAAGAGGTCACGAATATGCAAAATATGATATTTGAAAAAAAGAAAAGAAAATAATAATATAAAAATATACATGACCTAAAGGAATGCATCATAACGGGTACGGGAACTAAGATTCGTGACTAGATTTTCCTTTTTATAGAGGAAATACGAGCATGCTAAGGGCTATGAAACCATACGCGCCCATATCCCATATTTAAAGGGTAACTTCCTAATCTAATCAAGCAAATGCACTAACTTATTTCTAATTTTTTTACATGGAATGCAAGTCTAAATATCATGTCTCATATGTAGGGATAAGAGATATACATATAGAGAAAATATCATGCAAAAATGGTAAAGATCCTAAAAATAGAAAAATATGCATGAAATATAGTGATTTGTCACACAACATGATCTAGCGCGTGAACTGTCTCTAAGGGTCCAGCGATGGACTAACCCATATTTATAAGTTATCACTAGCGTTGGACTAGTGTGGTGACATCACATATTTATTATAACTAATTAAATGTATCATATAAAACATAATAAAAGCAAGTAAACACCTAAATCACATATAGCACATAGCACGTAAGCATGATATCTAGATGCAAAGATCCTAAGAAACCGAGTAAACACGTAACACACAAGCATGCAAGCATACAAGCAAACAAAAGCAAATAGAGACCTAACTATTATATTCGCAGCCCTAACTACAATCTAGGGGGGGAAGAATAAAATAATAAAATAATGCTCTAACTATTACATTTATCTAACTAAATACATTTTTGGCAAAATTAAAAACATATCTATTACATAATCTATCTAAATACATCTCTTGAACCCCCTAACTATTACAAGTTGGTATTTAAATGCCTCCCAAATAATTATTAAATTAAATATATGAAACTTAAAAACAAATAAAACGAATAACTAAAGAAAAAAATCACTCAAAAAAACATGCAATTACACACATAAAAACACATAAGGGCATGTAATGGGATTTAAAATAACACAAGAACATACCTCCCTTTGAAGTAGTAAGCTAATTGGGGTGTGGATTTGCCCAATTTAACTCCAAAATTAACAAAAATCATCAAGGTACCAATTTAATTAAAAACACAATAACATGTAAAGAAATGGAAATAATCATGAATTTTATCAATTAGAGCATTTAAATGAAGCATAATTACTAATTAGAGAAGATAATCAACATATATTTAAGAAATTAAAACAAGCAAAGACCTCATTGAAAAAATTATAAAAGTTTTGGGGGTCAAATTATTATTACGAAATTCTAGGGGTCGAAATTAAAGGAAAATGAAATTAAGGGCTCTAAATAAAGCCTACCAAACCTAATGCTAAATTCAGAAAGATAAATCAAAATCCACTTGCTAAAACCCAAACAAAAATATTACCCAAATCTTTAACTCTTTTACGAAATCCAATAAACAAAGAAAAATCAACCAGCAATATTTAACTCTAATTATCCTAAATTCCAGAATTAATCTACCCAATGAACCACTAAAACATGAAAAAGATGAATGAAGTCAAAAAAAAGGCAAAACTGGTTCAATTGGAAAAGGTTTTGGACCGTAATATAATTACACAAAAAAATGGGCCAAAATGCAATTTTCAAAAGTTCCCATGCAAGTAATCGCAGCTTCTTGTTCGAAAGCTTCCTTTTTCCCTGCAACTTTTCTGGGTTCATCCAAAACAAATTCCAAACCAACAAGATTATGCAACTTATGCTTTTTATTTGTAAAACTTCAATGCTCAAGATTCACAAACACAAAGGAGAGTAAAATCAAGAGAATCAAAAAAATCAAAACATGGCAAAGCAATGGAACAAAAATCATCAAACCCTATCAAAGGTTCGGCAATTCGCACACAAGATGGGCTCTAATTTTTACCAAAAAAAAAATGTTATACCGGCACAAATAAGAGCCATGAATAATTGGAAATGTTTGTGTGATCTGACAATGCAAAATGCTGCTTAGAATACTGATTGCTTCGTGAGATGAAGTCAAGCAAATTTCGTCACGGTGCGGTGCAGCAAGAATGAACCCGTGACTTGGAGCTTCGATTTGGCTGTCCTGGAGGGGTTTTGCTAAGGCGATTTCTTCACAAAAGTTGCTCGCAGGCATCCATAGATGGTGCAAAAAAAGATATCTCACTTCAAGGGATAGAGATTAGGTTGGAATTTGATCGGAAATGGGGCTGATCCGCCAACTTGGTACCAGATTTTTCTGCATTTTTTTCTTCTTTCTCTCTCAATTTTCTCCCTTTTTCCTCTGTGTGTTTTGTTCACCACTGCTCCCCTTTGTTCCCTCCTTATTCCTCTCAGTTTTTTTCTCTTTTTTCCTCTCTTTCTCTTCTCCCTTTCTTCTCTTTTTCTTTCTTTTTTTTTCTTCTCTGCTCGAAGCTCCTTCCTTTCCTTCTCCCTTTCTTTTTTCTTTCTTTCGTTCCTCCCTTTTCCTTGCTCCCCACAGATCCTCTCCCTTCCTCCTCTTTTCCTTTCTTCCTTTTCTTCCTTAGCCACGAAGCTCTCTTCTTTTTTTACCTTCGCAGCCTCCACCCTCTCTCCATCTCCTCTCCTCTCTCGGTTCTTTTTCTCTTTTCCTTTCTTCCCCTCTTGCCCGAAGCTCCTCTCTCAATTTTCTTTCTTGTTTCCAGATTTTTCCTCAAACTCCACCTGTCCTAGCTACCTAGTTTCTTGCATGTTGTGATGTGCAAAAAGCCAAAACTACATGGCTCATTTGCATGCATTCCACCTAGCTATCTTACATTCATTCCACCTATTTTTCTTGTTTTTGTTGTTATTATGTTTTTGAAAACAAATTTAGGGTAACCAAAATGTTAAATTCCTAATTGAGATTGCCTTGCAAAAATTTCATTTTATTTGGAAATAATTGAATTAAAATAAATTTTTGTGAAAATTATTTTTAAAAAGATGGTGAACCTAATTCAATAAAAATAACTAAATATCATTTTGTGAACTTTGATGACATAAAAATAAAAAATTAAATTAAATTAAATTAAAATTAAAATAGAATTAAATAGAATTGAAATTTTGGTGTCTATCGCTTACCCCTCTTTGTCTGAATTTCGAAGAAACTCGAGACAAACACATAGACACCAAATATTTACCTGTAGTTATTCTTCTGCGAATCGAAACAAGCAAATGTATAAAGGTCAGTGGGATAAAACCCAAGTCTGCCGTAAAATTGGTCAGTGGGATAAAACCCGAGCCGGCCATGAAAATTGGTCAGTAGGATAACACTCGAATCTGTCATGAAAATTGGTTAGTGGAATAAAACCCGAGCCCCGCCGAAAATTGTTACAAGAATGCCTTTTTGTAGAATTTCAAAATTTTGATGGAGACAGATGACTTCTTCTAAAAAGATTTGCCCCAGTGTGATGTTATTGGATCCTTGGACCTGCAAAAGAGGAATAATCATAATGACAAGATAATTTCACCACCATCCGATCAACCCCTCCTTCAAGAAATATGTAAACATAAGTAATTGAATGTTCTTCTCTGATGTAGCAAAAACTCAACTTTGCTCTGTGAAGCTGTATCAAATTTTCATAACTTCTAATAACTGATGAAGTATGACATTCTGTACCCAGACACTTTCAATAAATTACAGGGATTGCCATTTGATAAATCCAACGAGATAAATGAGACCATGAAATACATGGAAAAATATTTTATTTACACAAAAATGATGAAAATTCAAGTAACATGAAAGCAACTATTTACCTTTATTGAAAGAAAATTGATTTTAGAGAAATAAACCTGTAAACTACACAATTTATGCTTGATGAACCAAAGCACTTCGATCTCAAACAAAATGCCACATTTGACTCTTTGGATATCTTTCTACACTGTTCAATGTTGGCAACAGAACTACAATGTGAAGAGAAATTCAAATGAATTAAGTCACCAACCATTCAATTCCATGCTCACTTTTCCTTAAAAAATCCTACCTTAGCGCCCCTTTCGGATTTTCACTAAGGTTACCCCTACCTTTTATTTTCTTTTTTCTTTTTTTACTTTTTTTTTTCTCTTCTCTTTTTTTCTTTTCCTTTTTTTTCTTTCTTTTCTTTCTTTTTTTTTTCAAGATGCCCTTTAGGTTTTCGCCTAATGAATCAATCTTACTGACAGCCTTTATCAACTCTGAAATGTATTTTAAGAAATGATGGTATCAGTGCGACAATCCTTCCCTTGCAAAATTGGTGAAGGTGTATTGACATTATTTGCCATGTGATTAGAAAATTTCCTGAAAGAGGTGATGCAAAGAAAGGAAGTCAGTACTTTCAGTTTTTCGTAATGTGGTCAGGTGAGATGTTAAGAAAAGGTTAAGACTTGAAGGCAGATTTTATAAGTATTTAAATCATCTGAGATCGCATCTTCATATTAACCCTACCTTAGGATTTTTTTTAATAAGATTTTATTCATAGCAACATAATGTTACACACCCTAGTAGATAGGGAGTGCCACCGTCATACATCAACACTCCTTCCTGATACGAATAGATGGCACCCCTAGCCTATTCATCCTGGCTTCCCCCTCTAGCCATAGTGGGAAGAGCATCTAGCGTGTTATAAGTGCGAATAGATTCCAGATGGTGGGCCACCCCCACATTAGCTAATACATCCGCTACTTTATTCGATTCGCGATAGCAATGGAAGAACCGAGAGCCCTCTGCCACCAAATGCCATATGCGCTCCACCGTTCTCCGAATATTCCAAGGACATCGAAACCGTTGCTGTAGAATGCCAATCAAAACAGAGGAATCTGATTGTACTAAGAAGCGATCAAATCCCCTCTCGATGCACATCGCAACACCAAGCAACACTGCCCGAGCTTCCGCACACAGACTAGTTGATACACCCAGAAAGCTGAATACACAAAAGTGAACCCGCCACTAGGATCCCTGAGGACACCACCGCCACCACACACTCTCGGATTCCCTTTAGAACAGCCATCTGTATTTAGTGTTAGCTCCCCGCCCCTGGGCGCTGTCCAGCGCAGAACTTGGAAACTATATATTGATCGTGAGTGAGAGATTTGTTCCCAAAACTGATGAAACGTCTGCCCATCTATTTAGGATTAAACTAAAATTGCCCCAATTTATTCTCAACCGAGGTTCTCTTCTTTAATTTTCTTTCTTTTGTTCCTCTATCACTTTTCACCTCTTGAGGTTTTTTTTTTCCTTTTCTTTCAACTCAAACTTGTTCCAGTGTAGGGTTTGCGATTCTCCGGGGTTGCCAAACGAAATAATTTATTCTGAAAGTTCAAAAGGGATAACTAGGGATAGAATGTTTAATTGGAAAGGAAGAAGGCCTAACTTTCATTCTATTCCTCGCATTAATCCTGAAAGGAAACTTCCATTTATCAGATGAAAATTTTTTTACACATATCCGAATTGATCGGTTAAGGAAAAACTTATCCATCCATTTCTGCGAGAACAAGTGCTTCACCAGGCAAATACCTTCTTGATGATAAAGGGCCCTGCCCAACTTGGGGCAAACTTGCCTTTGGCCTCCTCTTGTACTGGCAAAATTTGTTTCAGTACTTTGTCTCCTTTTCGAATAGTCGCGATTTGACCTTCTTATTGTAAGCACTTTTTCTACTTCTCATTCAAATGAATGCTAATTTTTATCTCATTGACGTCGATCTCAGTGCCAATATTAATGATTTCTGTTTCTTCTAAGTTCGGTTTGGATTTCTCTTCATATTATTCAAGATTCTTTAACAAAAACTTAAATTCTTCCTCGTTATCGCTCTCGTCTTGAATTTCTGATTCTATAATTTCAAATTCGTGAGAGATAACGAGATTGCAGTCATCAATTCTGAAATAGTGATATCCAAAGAGTCAATGTGTTTTATTTTGGCCATTTGAAAAAGAATAAATAAAATAATGTGTAAGTAAAACAATTGGAAAATGAATACTGTGGCATTTCATTGAATTCCAAATAAAGGACAAAATGTCATAATACACTACTTAACAAAAGATACTCTACTTAAATAAGACTTGGTATTGAAAAGACATTTGAGTCAAAACTATTTACAAAACAGAAAGGCAAAAATGAATAATGCGAATGATTTCTTTCATAGTTCTCAACCAAAGGCAATCCCCTAGATTTATCGAAATTCCTTCAGCAGGGAAGAAAATCAATGGTTCAATTTTTCATTGCTTCCACAATATATTTGGCAGGCTTCTCAAACTCCTCGTCAGCGGTAATGGCCCCTACAGTATCTTTATACTCAGGAAGAGGGTTCTTGCTAACATTCGGTCCTGACTCACTCTTTTTCCTTAAAACTATGTCCCCGGCATCGATCATGTCCTGGATCTTATGCTTTAGTGCCCAAAAATTGCCAGTAGAGTGACCAGAATTTTCAGAGTTGATATGCACAAATGGCTTGAAGGATCATAACCAACAGGAATGCCCCTAGGGGTAGGTTTTAAGAGGCACCCCGCCAATTTTACCAGTAGTCTTAAGTTGCTCGTATAATTGGTCGAGGGGTCGGCCCAAATTGGTAAAGGAACGGTATTGGATTTGATTTTGAGTTTCATTGGTTTGAGGATAATTATAGGTTTGGTTGTTTGGCAGAACAAGTCTTGGATTAAAAGAAAATCGAGGTCGAGTTTGCAAACTTGGTTGAGAAATCTGGAAAGGTGGTACGGGTATGTTTGTGTAGTTGGGTTGGGGCGGATGGTTGACAGTAGTGTAATAGATAGAACAGGAGTTCGGATAATAAGGGTAGGGGGATGAGTATGTGGGTCGATTCTAAAATCTGGGTCTAGTCGGGGGGTCCTGATCCCAAACGAAGGCATTCTCTTCTTCCTTCTTATTAAACTAAGGTTTCTTGCCACTACTACTCTGACCTTGCAAAGCTTTCAGTTGCATTTTCAAGATCGACACGTTGACTATCTTTCCTACTTTGACGAATTCGTCAAATTCCTCTAACTTATTTACAATAGCTGCAAATAAGCATCCAATCATTCAAAAAAATTTCTCAAAATAAGGCGGATCATGAGTTTTAATAAACATACGAACAATTTCTTCTTCATTCATAGGAGGTTCCATCTTGACAGCCAACTTTCTCCATCGCTTTGCATTGGTCTTGTGATCCTCGGATGACTTTCTTTTAGTCCCTTCAAGTGTGGTTCTCGTCAGAGCAAACTCGCAATTATACTCATTTTTTCTTATAAATACAGTTGACAAATCCATCCATGTCCTCATCTCATCAGCCTTCAAATTAAAATACCAATCCAGTGCATCGCCTTCGAAGCTTTCGGGAAACAATCGAACTGACAAATTCTCGTCATCTATTGACTTTTCTAATTTGATTGCAAACATTTGGAGATGCATCTTGGAATTGTCCGTTCCGTCATACTTGCTAAATTTTGGGGTTTTAAAACCCACAAGCAGTTACATATTAGGAAATATGCTCAATTCGTTATAGTCCAAACCTCCTTATTTGCTCAAACCTTGGCTCTTCCTCATGAACTCATCAAACCGATCCAACCTCTTTAACAGATTCTTATCAATTGGCATGGAGGATTCCCTTGCTTCAACTTTTTCTGGTGCAGCGGTGTCTAGTGTGAATGGTTATGTAGTGGGATAATAATATGGTCCTTGAAATTCAAGTGGCATATTCAGACTAACAGGTGGATAATTTTGAGAAGCTTGCATGTGAAAGGGATTGATTTGGATATTGGGTGCATAGGTATGTGGTAAACCGTAAGTGGGATAGGTGAAAGTTTTCTCAGGTGAATTTACAACATGTGGAGCAAAAGAGGTTTGAATATAGGGTAGGGGTAATGGTTGCGGTTCAATTTGACTAGCAAGTGGGGGATCATGTTGAACACCACTATTACTACCAGCAACTAACTGATCAATCACGCACCGCTGTGCGGTCATCTCCATGCTTAACTCATTGAATTTGTTTAACACTTTGCTCAGCTAAGCTCCCAGATTTGTCAGTTAGCTGATGGTGTCGTTGCAGGCCTATCAGATGATTCAGAATGTGTACTCATGTTTATACTATTTTTTAAAATTCGGTTACGTGATCGTGTAATGATAGGGTTTCTTTGTGTAGCTATATTTGTAATTACCTGAAAATTTAGGAAAAAATCCTATTTAGATTCCCTCCTTGATTAACTGCTGACAAAAAGAAAAAAGAAAAAGAAAAAGACGTGAGTTAGTAAAAATTAAAATAATTCGGATGCATGTTCTATTGGGGAGCCTTTTTATGCAAGAGTAGGTCTAACATAATGCAACACCTTCAAAGTGGGACCCGTTTATTATCCTGCTTTTGATCACCATTTTGCACAAAAGAAAAGTTATTTCAAATTTTTAAATTTTTCATTTTTAAACATTATTTACATCATTCCTTGGAGACGGTCTCGTACAAAATCATTAAATCTTTTCATCCTATCTATTACAGTGCTTTTGGATTCTCTAGTATAGGGATTGCTCATGTGTTCTACTTGATCGTACAATTTCCCATATTTTTTTTTTCAATTCTTGATGTTTTTCTCGCATCTTTTCACATGCCTCCTGATGTTTCTCTACCATCTCCTTGCTAGTTTTGACGGATTCTTTTAGTTACAAATTTTCTCTGTCTTTGGTTTCAATAATGGTCATCAATCTCTTGACCTCCTCGGATGGTTCGTCTTGCGATTCTTGCGTACCAAAACCCTTAAGCCAATTCTCATATTGCGGCTTACTAAACCTTTTTGTTTGAGTTCCGGAATGTACTTGACGTGCTCGTCGTCTGACAATGTCCCCCAGGCCTCAATGATAGGAATCTTTATTGAAATTTCACTTGGACACATCCCTTTGTCAAAAATAATGGTGAATTCGGTTAAATCAAATGTATACGGCAATTTTTGAACACGGCCCAACTGTCGGAGAAACCTCTTCGGAATATAAGTCATAATACCCTAGGTGCCTAACAATAGAATGAATTCTGAAACTTTGGTGCGAAATACGGGTTTAATACAATTAGTCCAATCTAAAATCCTTCAAACATTCTAATTAGGCAAGTCTTTTAAGAAATCCACATACTCAGATGCATTACTCGGCAAACCATTTCCATTAACCCTCTTGTGATGTATGACTATCTAATTATACCCAGACATTAGCAGACTATCAAAAATAGGTAATCGTCTCATAAAGTACTCCATAACCCATATGTGCAGAACCAAATTGGATCTATGAAAGAATTTTTCACTCCTTTGGCAAGTAGTGCAGGTTATAAAGATGTTGGCTAAGATAGTTGGAATAATAGAGTATTGCCTATCTTTTATCCCTAAAAACAGATCAAACATGACTTTGGTGAGTTTAAAAGCTATCTTCTTGTCTTTTCTCGGGAAAAGGTAAGTTCCGGCCATAACTAATCCATACACCCACACTCTTTTACGTTTCCACATTGCCTAGGATGTCAATGAAAAATCTCCTAAGTGTCTCTCGAACCCATCTCTCAATGCAAATCGATCGAATAGAAATTGCGCATCTATGCCTTGATCAATCCTTGTATTACGGATTCCTTTAACCCAGTGAAATGGCAGAATTCGATTTTGTTAGACACAAACGGAATTATTATAGCGGTACCATGAATTGGTAAATTAAGAAGGCCAGATACCTCCTCAATTGTCACGGTCATTTCCTTCTTGCCTAATCTAAATGCGAAGTAAGTAGGGTCCCACAAATGTATCAAAACTTCTACCAAGTAGTCATCTAATTTGATATCTTTGAAATCCTCAATTGGTCCTAAGTGAGAGGCTACTTGGTTAATTTCACTAGGTGAAAACAATGCGGGCCACCTCTGTACCTCAATCAGTGCTAGTAGCATTTGCTGGATTCGTCAAGGGTGTTCCATCCAGAGATAAGAAGTTGGTGTCAAGTACCTTACCTATAGGTCCTACTTTTCCAGTTAAACTAGAATTTAAACGTGAAAATCCCAAAACAGTGTTAAATATCCTTGGGAATATAGGGTTGGCTTATTCTTAATATGGCATTCCCTTTAAAATTTATGCATGATGTCAATTTATCAAAACAATTAAATATACAATTTGAAATGAAAATATGACCTAAGGGACACTTTGTACGCCAAGGTGGGTCTAGGATGATGTGCAATTATTAACCTACAAATGCAATACATCGGAATTTAAACGTGCAATGACCTATCTAAGAGAGTAGGTTCTAAAAGAGTATCAGGCCAGAACTCTTATTTCTAAGACTTGATGAATGCAATAGAACAAATAAAATTAGTTCAATTGATATATAACACATAACACATTAGAACAAAAATAATATGAAAAATAGAGTGCAATTAAAGAAAGAATGGTGTAATCTCTCCCCTCGTGCCTATAGTGTTCCTATTCGGGTAAGGTTGACTCTATCTTAGGTAATTTCTAATATGGGTGCATGACGTTGGACTCACTAATGCATCTAGATTCGATAAAATTTCAGATCCCAAACCTCCAGACTAAAGGCGAAGGGTCATCAATCCCAAACCCTAAGGGTTGGTGGTTCGAACGATCCCTCGGACATTACTATGTGCACGTTATGCCACAGGCACATGTCCAAGTGGATCAATCCTAATCCTAATAAGGAAAAGTGGTATGACAACCACTAAAAGTAAAAGAAATGAGGGGTTATAAAGTAAAACGTATGCACGTATGAAGTGCTCCTTTTGAAGGGAGGGATTAAATACCATCAAATGCGAATAAAGGTTCCAGGGTGGCTATCCCCCCTCCCAAGATGCAAGCGCGATATATAAATATAAGTAAATGAAAGAAAATAAACACATTATTCACCACATACATGGATATCGAGATGATTACGTATGTTTAAATGCAAAAAACCCTAAAAAGGAAAGAAAAAAAGCAACCTAAAACCTCCAAATGTGATATGTAAAAAGATTAGAAAAAGAAAAGACTCGACTAAATCAAATGCTCGAACTCTCTTAAAAAGTCTCCAGTGGAGTCGTCAGCTGTCGCGCCCATTTTTTAAAAAATAAAATCACGAGTTATACAAATGAATTTTGATCAATTTTTGATTGAAAATGAGTTTTTGATTTGTTAGAGAATAATAAAGAAAAAGGGCTCAAAATGGGACTCAAAAAGTGTGACGATTTTGTCCCCAAATAATAGTTTAAAAAGAGTTTTTAATAAAAAATAGGAGTCGCCCACTTGGTATTGAATTAAGGTATACCAAATCACCTAAAATGAATTTTAAATAAAAAAATAGAGAAAACCCTTTTAAGCTACTCCAAATCTTCAAAAATAAGATAAAAGTGTTCGGGAATCACGGTTGAAGAAAGGGGAAGGTAAGGATGAAATCCAAGGCACCCTTTTAATCTAACCAAGGCTAGTTGGCGTGATTTAGTCGAAAATTTTCTTAATTTAATCTAAAAATTTATTACATTTGGATGTTACTATATGGATGCAAATCTAGACTTAATGGATATCAGGAGGGTCGAAGTATCTTTTCAAAGTTTGATTGATGCAAATCACATTAATTGTGATACCCAAGAGTGACTCTTTGAAGAGGTCACGAATATGCAAAATATGATACGCGAAAAAAAGAAAAGAAAATAATAATATACAAATATATATGATCTAAAAGAATGCATCATAACAGGTGCGGGGAACTTAGATTTGTGACTAGATTTTTCTTTTTATAGAGGAAATACGAGCGTGCTAAGGTTATGAAACCATAGTCGTCCATATCCCATATTTAAAGGGTAACTCCATAACCTAATTAAGCAAACGCACTAACCTATTTCCAATTTTCTTACATGGAATGCAAGTTTAAATGTCATATCTCACATGTAGGGATAAGGGATATACATATAGAGGAAATATCATGCAAAAAATGCTAAAGATCCTAAAAAATAGAAAAAATATGCATGAAATATAGTGATTTGTCACACAAACATGATCTAGCGCGTGGACGGTCCCTAAGGATCTAGCGTTGGACTAATCCATGTCTATAAATTCTCACTAGCGTTGAACTAGTGAGAAATCGGAATAAAGGATCACAACTAACGTTGGACTAGTGTAGTGACATCACGTATTTATTATAACTGAATGAATCATATAAAACATAATAAAAATAAGTAAACACCTAAATCACATATAGCACATAGCACGTAAGCATGATATCTAGATGCAAAAATCCTAAGAAAACGAGTAAACACGTAAACACACAAGCATGTAAGCACACAAGCAAATAAAAGTAAATAAAGACTTAACTATTACATTCGGGGCCCTAACTACAATCTAAGGAGGGGAAAGAATAAAATAATAAAATAATACCATAACTATTACATTTATCTAACTAAATATATTTTTGGCAAAATTAAAACCTATCTGTTACATAATCTATCTAAATACATCTCTTGAACCCCCTAACTATTACAAGTTGGCATTTCAATGCCTCCCAAATAATTATTAAAGTAAATATATGAAACATAAAATGAATAACTAAAGAAAAATCACTCAAAAACATGCAATTACACACATAAAAACACCATATGGGCACGTAATGGGATTTAAAATAATACAAGAAGTTACCTCCCTTTGAAGTAGTAGCTAATTGGGGTGTGGATTTGCCCAATTTAACTCCAAAATTAACAAAAAACATCAAGGTACCAATTTAATTAAAAAAACAATAACATGTAAAGAAATGGAAATAATCATGAATTTTATTAATTAGACCATTTAAATGAAGTATAATTACTAATTAGAGAAGATAATCAACATATATTTAAGAAATTAAAACAAGCAAGGACCTAATTGAAAAAATTATAAAAGTTTTGGGGGTCAAATTATTATTACGAAATTCTAGGGGTCGAAATTAAAGAAAAATGAAATTAAGGGCTCTAAATAAAGCCTACCAAACCTAATGCTAAAATTCACAAAGATAAATCAAAATTCACTTGCTAAACCCAAACAAAAATATTACCCAAATCTTTAACTCTTTTACAAAATCCAACAAACAAAGAAAAATCAACCAGTAATATTTAACTCTAATTATCCTAAATTCCAGAATTAATCTACCCAATGAACCACTAAAACATGAAAAAGAGAAATGAAGTCAAAAAAAGGCAAAATTGGTTCAATTAGAAAAGGTTTTGGACCGTAATATAATTACACAAAAAAATGGGCCAAAATGCAATTTTCAAAAGTTCCCATGCAAGTAATCGCAGCTTTCTTGTTCGAAAGCTTCCTTTTTCCCTGCAACTTTTCTGGGTTCATCCGAAACAAATTCCAAACCAACAAGATTATGCAACTTATGCTTTTTATTTCTAAAACTTCAATGCTCAAGATTCACAAACACGAAGGAGAGTAAAATCAAGAGAATCAAAAAGATCGAACATGGCAAAGTAATGGAACAAAAATCATCAAACCCCAGCAAAGGTTCGGCAATTGGCACACAAGATGGGCTCTAATTTTTACCAAAAAAAAATATTATACCGGCACAAATAAGAGCCACGAATACCTGGAAATGTTTGTGAGATCTGACAATGCAAAATGCTCCTTAGAATACTGACTGGTTCGTGAGATGAAGTCTAGCAAATTTCGTCACGATGGGGTGCAGCAAGAACGAACCCGTGACTTTGAATTTCGATTTGGTTGTCCTGGAGGGGTTTTTGCTGAGCGATTTCTTCACAAAAGTTACTCGCAGGTATCCATAGATGGTGTTAAAAAAAGATATCTCACTTCAAGGGATAGAGATTAGGTTGGAATTTGATCGGAAATGGGGCTGATCCGCCAACCTGGTACCAGATTTTTCTGGCATTTTTTTTCTTCTTTTTCTCTCAATTTTCTCCCTTTTTCCTCTGTGTTTTTTGTTCACCACTGCCTCCCCTTTGTTCCTTCCTTGTTCCTCTCAGTTTTTTTTCTCTTTTTTCCTCTCTTTCTCTTCTCCCTTTCTTCCTCTTTTTCTTTCCTTTTTTTCTTCTCTGCCCGAAGCTCCTTCCTTTCCTTCTCCCTTTCTTTTTTCTTTCTTTCGTTCCTCTATTTTCCTTGCTCCACACAAATCCTCTCCCTTCCTCCTCTTTTCCATTCTTCCTCAGCCCCGAAGCTCTCTTCTTTTTTTTCCTTCGCAGCCTCCACCCTCTCTCCATCTCCTCTCCTCTCTCGGTTCTTTTTCTCTTTTCCTTTCTTACCCCCCGCCAGAAGCTCCTCTCTCAATTTTCTTTCTTGTTTCCAAATTTTTCCTCAAACTCCACTTGTCCTAACCACCTAGTTTCTTGCATGTTGTGATGTGCAAAACGTCAAAACCACATGGCTCATTTGCATGTATTCCACCTATCTATCCTACATGCATTCCACCTATTTTTCTTGTTTTTTGTTTTTATTATGTTATTCAAAACAAATTTAGGGTAACCAAAATGTTAAATTCCTAATTGAGATTGTCTTGCAAAAATTTCATTTTATTTGGAAGAAATTGAATTAAAATAATTTTTTGTGGGAATTTTCTTTTTTTTTTCTTTCAAAAAATTACTTTTAAAAAGATGATGAACCTAATTCAATAAAAATAACTAAATATCATTTTGTGAACTTTGGTGACATAAAAATAAAAATTAAATTAAATTAAATATAATTTAAATTTTGGTATCTACATATAGGACGGTTAGTAGATTGATTGACACAATATGAGATCGTGGAGGGAAGCGTGGAGCAATTTGTCAGAGTGTAATAGTTGTGCATTAATGAGAAGAGAGAGGCACGTCTTTTTTAAATTTAAAGCTGACGCCCCTCCGCCTTCTCTTGCACCCTATAAATAGGGGGTCTTTTTCACCGTCCCACTATTCATCATTCATCTAGTAGTAAAGGTTAGAGCAGATACCAGAGTAATCATCCGAGATCTTCCTTGTTCCAGCCGACGTTAATCCTTTTTCAGAAAAGAGTAAGTTGTCTCTCGTTGTTACTATTCATACATGGCTCGATTAGTGCGCACGCACAATGAGACGATGAGGTCGGATTTCCACGAAGCGGAGAGGCCCGACTTGTCTAAAGAGAAAGATGGCACTTCGTCTAGCTCGGGAAAGGAGACAGCTGAGGTGTCTCAAGGAACCAAAGCGTCACAAGAAACGAGTCGAGGAGAATTCGAATTGTTGTATAATGACGCACTGGGAACCGAAGTGCCCTTTGACGAGGGAGTAGTGGAGCCAGCCACTCCACCGATCTAGCCGCCATAGATTTCGGTCAACTTCCCGTATTTAGAAGTGGAATAGGCTTGGCCGAGATGGACGCGGTAATCCAGAAGTACCCGTTCAAATAGGGATATAGCATCTACCCACCCGGGCAGACTCTGTCAGTCAAACTGCCCCCGACAAACAAGGTTGCGATTATATGGACCACTTGGAGGTTGGGTTGAGGATGCCCACTACGAGATTCTTTCGGGATAACCTCAGGTATTGGAGGGTAAGGATCACCCAACTCGTCCCAAATGCTGTCCCAATCCTCATTGGATTCGAGATGCTGTGTCGAGAACAAGGAGTGAAAAGGGTTGGTTTTACTTCGACAACATAAATAAGAGCACTCGAAATTGGTGATAGATGCTCCTTCTTCGATAAAGAACTGGAAGCACAACTTCATTTTCGTCCTGGCCAAGAACTTTTCCCGAGATCACATGACGCTCCAGCCGACCCTTTTCCAGGACAAGTAGAAGAGGAAAGTTTCCAAAAGATTATGGGGTCGGATCTCAGGATCAACAGTTGGTTCTATCCTGAAACAGAATTAGTCGACGGAGGAATCAACTGAACTTTAATCGACCCCGACAGAGCTCCCTACTTTTCTTCTAGATTTAAGAAGCATTGTAATTTTTCCTTCATAACTTTTACATGTAATTTCGATTATTCTAAATAGTAATGTATCTTTCCTGTGCAGTGGTGAAGGTTTCGACTTGATCACAACGGGATCAGCAACCGTAGCTAAAAGGCCGAAGCGAAAGGTAATAGGAGAGACCTCTGGGATGCCCAAGAAGAAAAGTACCCCGGGCTCTATAATCATTACTTCGGTAGCGGTCGGTATTTTGGCTACTTCAGCGATTGAGAAGGCTTCGGGAAGCTCAACTATTCCAGAAAGGATTGCGACCCGAGGTATGACTATTTTCTCGCTTCCTCATGGCCGAGGCAAACCACATCAATCTTCACAAATTTCGATTTTAGAATTATTCTTGTGGAACCGGTACTTTGTTCCTTCCCGATCTACTGGGGACGAGAAAGACACTCCGTCGAGCATTGGTGCTCGGACTGGGATATCAGTGTTAACGACAGATGCTTGGATTCTCGTGTGACTCATGATCTTCTGATGCATTCCACTCTACCAAGAGATTTAGAATACACCAAGAAGTTGACTCCTTTCGAGTTGTTACAGAGTTTGATGGTATCATCGACCTCCACCTTGACTTTTACGGCCAAACTGTCACGACGATATGCCTACTTACTCGAGAGCCAACCATCTGCCGAATTGCAAAGCATGGTCTCCCTATTGGAGAAGAAGTTGGTATTAGCCGAGCACGAACAGACTTGGTTTCGCAAGGAATGCAACTAGGCTGTGGCCGAAAAAGATCAGACCGAGACTACTATCAATTCTCTTAAGTCGGCCTTGGAAAAAGAATAGAAGAGGCGCCTTGATGATGAACAATCACATCAGGAAGCACTTGAGAAGGCGGGCATCTCGGCGGTAGAGGTTTTCAGAAAGTCCGAGACCTTCACCCAAGACCTGGGTGAACTGATTTTGCCCAACTTCATGTTCAGATATACCTCAGTAGTGAACTAGATAGGGCCACTTCTGTCCCAAGAGGATATGGATTCCTTTAAGAATAATGACAGTTACATCAAAAATGCCAAAAAACTTTGTGACTGGATTGTTGAGAGCATCCAAACTGAGCAAAATCTAGCCCGAGGTGCGGGAGGAGTTCAACCAGTGGCTCTCCGAATTCGAGTTAGATCCGGAATGCGGGCCAGGCACAACCGGAGCAGAGGAAGCCACGGGGGAAGGAGAGAGTGCTGGGCGCACCGAGACGGGGAATGCTTAGGAATATTCATGACCTCAGGCCTTTGTACTTTTAGTTCTTTTTTTTAATTCTCTTGTAATACTTAACCATCAATGACAATTATCCTTTTAGACCTTGTTCTTTTCCCTACTTTTATTCCCTTATTTTTTAATAGCACGTAGAGGTGGCAATTTGTCCCAAATGCCAATGGGCTACCCATGTCCAAAGGGACTTTAGGCGGAATGGGTATTGTAATTTGATATTGGATTTAAAATAAGACATATCCCAATTGTACCCATTAATTGATGAAAAATATTGGGAAATACTTGGGTACCCATTGGACCCAAATATCTTCCCAAAAAATTTTTAAATCCAAAAATTTTAAGCAAACTTCAATAGTTAGCACCCTATGAGTTCGCCCTTTGATGTAGTGGTCTCTAAACCCTTTCAACTTTTTCTTTTTCTTTCGTCATTTGGGCTACAAAAAGTAGAAAAGATTAAAATATTCATTCTAAACCCTCTAAAATTTTCTTTTGGTTTTGCCTAGAGAGAAGATATATTCATTCTTATCAAAATGTTACGTCTTTTTTAAATAATTGTTGATCGTTCTACAGTGTAAATCATTCTAGAGTCTAAAATGAATTCATGAAAATATAAATTCACAATAAGACTAAAAGAAATTTAATAAATCAAAAATATTAAAGTTATTTAAAAAATAAAAAATGAATTAAAGAAAAAATATGTAGAAAATAGATTTGAGTATTGGACGGAAAATCATTCTATAGTGTAAAATGCATTCATGAAAATATAAATTCATAATAAGACTAAAAAATTTAATAAATAAAAAATATTAAAGTTATTTAAAAAATAAAAAATGAATTAAAGCAAAAAATATGTAGAAAATAGATTTGGGTATTGGACGGATCAATCTAAATCCATCCTAAAGTGATCTCACTCAAATTAGTCCCAAAACATATATGGATAAGGTTGAATCCAAACCCATATGATTCGGTTCCATTTCAAACCCTAGCAAATTCTGCCTATCCCGCTCATTTTGTCACCTCTAATAGCACGTAATAATGGTTTTTTAAAAAATAATCAAATGAAATCAAGGTTAACAAATCATTGGCATTCTCATGAATAATACAATTTGAGATTCTCAATATGCCAAGTTATGGGCATAAGAGTGCCATCTCTGTAAGCCAACTTACAATAATCATTTCGACTAGATTCAACAATTCGGTAAGGCCCCTCCCACTTCGGAGCTAACTTATCTTGAGGTTCAGCTCGACTAACCAAGTTTTTTCTCAAAACTAATTCTCCTGAGTTGAATCGAAAATGTTTAATACTGGCATTATAGTAGTTAGTTAAGATATTTTTGTATAAAACTACCCGAGCTGCGACAGCGTCTCTCTTTTCTTTAATCAGGTCGAGGTCCACCCTCCTTTCTTCTTCATTTGCTCGTATGCTACCATTCGAGAGTTTGAAATAAGGATCTCGGTAGGAATTACCGCCTCGAACCCATAAATTAAGGAGAACGGGATTTCTTGCGTGGTCGATCTTGGCATAGTTCGGTAAGACTAAAGGACAGTGGGGAGCTTGTCTACCCAAGATGATCCAAGTTGGTGTAACCGGATCTTGAGACTATATAAGAGTGTTCGATTGAAATTCTCAGTTTGTCCATTGGCTTGGGGGTGACCTATCGAGGTAAAGTGTTGATTAATTTCTAAACTCTCATACCACCCTTTGAACGGATTTTCAATAAACTATTTCCCGTTATCCGAAATAAATACCCGTCATATTTTGAAGCGATAAACTATACATTTTCAGAAGAACTTTTGAATAGTAAAGCCGGTTATGCTTTTTATTGGCTCAGTTTCGACCCACTTTGTGAAGTAATCAACAGTTACTATTAAGAAAGCGTAATTACCCACGGTCTTAGGGAAAGGATCGATGATATCTATCCCCTATTGTTCGAAAAGCCAAGACGAGATGATGAAAACCAAGAGATTAGTAGGCTGATGCTATTCAGGGACCTGGTGTTGATACGAGAGGTAGCTGAGAACTAGGATCTGAATATCCTGCCGGATGGTAGGCTAGAAATACTCGAAAAGTAGAGTTTTTTTAGCCAACATCCGATGATCGACATGGGCTCCGCACAATCTCTCGTGTATTTCACGGAGGACGCGTTCTCCCTCTTCCACTGTGATGCACCGTAGCCCATGGTCCGAGATAAAACCGCTTGTATAGTTCGTCGTCTCGAAATGCATACCGAGTGGCTTTGCGTTGAACCCTCCTTGCATCGGTTGGATTTTCGAGAAGAATTTTCTAACTCAATAACCTGATGAGGGGATTTATCTATGTGTTCCCCCGAGTGTACAAGATAGACTTTTTCCTCTAAATACCCCGACTCGATAAGAATCTCCACAAGAACTGTTTTATTAAGTGTCGAAAAGAAGGTGGAGACCAATCTAAACAGAGCATCAGTTCGCCTGTTTTGCGATCGAGGTATCTTTTGGATTTCGAATGACTCAAAGTAAACAGCAAGTTGGTGAACTTTAGAGAGGTATCGTTGCATTGTTTCCTCTCTGACTTCATATTCAACAAATACTTGACATACTACGAGTTGAGAGTCTCTGTTAACTTGAATGTGTCGAGTACCGAGCTTGTGGGTTAATTACAGTCTCGCAATCAATGCCTCATACTCAACTTCATTATTAGACGAAGGAAAGTAAAATCGGAGGGCGTACAAGCAAACCTCTCCGTGAGGATTTTCGAGAAATAACTCTGCTCCACTACCATCACTGTTAGAAGATCTGTCAACATATAATGTCCATCGCGACAGTTTGGATGTATCTAAGGTGGCGTCTTGGCTCACCGAGAACGTGAGTTTGGCCAAAAAATCAGCCAAAACTTGAGTTTTGATGGTTGTCTGAAACTCAGAAGAAAGGTCGTATTCTCATAGTTCGACAATCCACTTGATAAGACATCCTGAAATCTCGGGACATAACAGAATCTGTCGAATTGTTTAATCTATCCTTACAAATATGGGATGAGTCAAGAAGTAAGGTTTTAGCCGCCGAATTGCATGTATTAGGCCTAACACGAGATTTTCCACCTGATTGTACCAGGTTTCTGGTCCACGCAGAACCCTATTGACATAGTAGACGAGTATCTGAATATTTTTGTCTCGGATTAACACGGTACTGATCGGTTCATCTGCTGCGAAAATGTAAAGGTACAGCTTCTCTCCGTCCCATGGTGAAGCGAGGGTAGGAAGATGATGCAAGTATTCTTGCATTTGGTCAAAAGTTTGTTGACATTCTTCAGTTTAGGAGAATTGGTTTGCTTTCTTTAACATCTTAAAAAAGGTAACGCCCTCCTGGCGAAATGAGACAAGAATCAGTTCAGGGCTGCCAGGCGACCAGTTAATCTCTGAACCTCTCGGGAGTTCCGAGGAGATGACATGTCTTGGATGGTTTTTACCTTATTGGGGTTTGCCTCGATTCCTTGATGGGATACGAGGTATTTGAGAAGTTTTCCCGAAATGATCTCGAAAACGCATTTTTTTGAGTTTAACATCATTCTTGCCCCTCGAATGGTGCTAAAGAACTCTCTCGTATCCGAAAGGAAAATTGAAGTAGTTTCACTTTTGAGAAAGATATCATCAACATAAGTTTCAATATTTTGACCTATCTGGTTGTTAAAAATTCGATTTACCAGTCGTTGGTATGTTGCCCCGATATTCTTCAATCTGAAAGGCATGGTAGTGCAGTAATAAAGTCCTCGTTCGGTGTAGAATACCATTTTTTCCTGATTCTTCTCACTCATTCCTATTTGGTGATACCCTTTGAAGGTATCAAAGAAGTAGAGGATCTCATGTCCCATTGTCGAGTCAACTAGAGCGTCGATCCTTGGCAATGGATAACAGTCTTAGGGGCAAGTCTTGCTAAGATCGGTGAAATTCACACATATTCTCCACCCGCCTGCATCTTTCTTAACCATGACAGGATTGGACAGCCAAGTCGAGTATTAGATTTTTTTGATCATCTTAGCCGACAAAATGCTTATCAACTTCTTAAGAGATGGCTTTACTATGATTTGGATCGAAATGCCTCTTTTTTTGCTTTATTGGACGAGCACGCGGATCCACATTAAACCTATGCAACAGGAGTTCAGGAGTACTCCAACAACCTCGTCAACTGTCTATGCGAAGACATTTCGGTGTTCTTTGAGAAGGTCAATCATATCCTCTTTGGGACACATAGGTAAACTTGTCCCAATTCGGACAACTTGGGCTGGTCTCAGAGCATTCACTATGACTTCTTCAATCTCATCTTTGGTCTCTAGCCTCCTGGGCTTCCCGGTCTGGTGAGGGCCTATACAATCTATAAAGAGAATGTTTGACCTCTTTACCTCAATCTTTGGCTCGGCACCTGGGGTGACCGCAACCTACATAGTGCAAGGTAAATTGTTGTGCTGCACACACATCACTGCTCATCTCAACTATGCTCGCGGGAGTTGAAATTTGAAACTTAGGTGATAGGTGGAATACACGGCCCTTAGGGCGTTGACTGTGGGCAGACCTATCAACAAATTGTATGGGGAGTCAGTTTTGACAACAGTAAAATTGATAGAGATAGTTCGGCAGTGAGGGTAGCGGCCGACAGTCACCATCAAAGTGATCATCCCCTCCGGGTGGACCACGTATCTCCCAAATCCTATGAGAGGAGTTACGGGGGTAAGCTGTTCTCTGCTGAGTTTCAAGTTCTCAAAGGTTTGGTAATACAAGACATCTACCGAATTCCCTGGGTTTATATACACTTTTTTGATAATGTAATTGTTAGTCAGAACTTCAATCACAAGAGTCTTGTAATTACTGAAGGCAGCTGGAATGGGGTCGTTGGGTCCATAGGTGATGACCTCTGACAACCTAGAACTTGACTCAACTAGATCCAAGTTATTTTGTTTGTAGGTCCTCTTCCGGGAGTTCTGACTGTTTCCTCCCGTAGGATCACCTTCAATGGTATTGATAACCCTAACTATATTCGGCTCGTAGTCAGGGGATCCATCTCGGGGAGGTCTTCCAGACTCCCTATGGTCCCCGAGAGCTTGACTATTGCTCTTCTACTTCTGCCGATCTTTCCGACATTGATCTCGTCGGTTATCACGTCAGGAGTCACTCCGATTAAAATTTCCGTCCCTGCGGACAAACTTCTCAGATGTTCATGTTTGATCAAAATATTTGTTTCTTTTTTTAAATCATTACAATCCTCTGTCTCGTACTCAATATCCCGATGATAGGCACAATAGAGGTTAGAGTTCCTCTTCTCTTTCTTTCCGGTCATTTTCGAAGGTGTACGGTCGAGGTGATTTTGTTTCATCACAGATAGGATGTGCGATCGACTGGTGTTGAGAGGAGTGAGCTCAAAATCAGGGACAGACTATTTCCCTTTTACGATTCTGTCGAAAACACTGCTACGATCTCGTGAGAGCTTCTGAAGTACATTGCTAGGACCTTACTCACCTCGGCATGATTCCTTCTTCTTTCGAGAATCCTGGCCTACACGTGTGGCTTGTGCTTCTCTTTTCATGCAGTTTACATCCTCACTTTGGATCCCCTTATCCACTTTGTGCTAAAGTTCTCGAAGTGTTTTGAGACACTCCCGATGTATCTCAATGCTAAACACTGCAGCTAGCAACCCATTTGCTAAAACAGATATGGTTACCTATTCATTAGGGTCGAGTATTTGCATATTTTTCTCTTGAAATCTTTGCACATACGAGTGTAGAAATTCTTTCGAAACTTGCTGTATGTTCAACAAATAGGTTCGAAGTTTTCATCATCGGCCTAGATGACATAAAGTGATGGATAAACTTACCCACAAGTTCACCCAAGAAGGATATGCTCCTAAGTTCTAAGTTCCAGAACTATTTTCGAGTAGTTCCTTGCAAGAAGACGGAAAAGGCTGGACAAATGATGGAATCGGGAACACAGTATAACTGGAAGCAAAGATAAAGGCATGAAGGTGGTCCTCAGGATCACCTCGTCCCATCGTAAGGCTGCAACACTGGAAGATTGAAATTGGGGGGAATCATTTTCCCATTTATATCATCAGTGAAGGGTGGAACCCTCATGTAATCTACTTCCAACCCCCCTGGACGTCGAGGGGCCTTCTTGGCTCATCTTTTCAGTAGGCCTCGGGAAAGTGCCTTTGAAATGGAAGCAATCTTAGACGTGGCCTTGGATGAGGAACGTTTGGGAGGTGCTACGGACAGGGGTACCGGTCGTCCGATTTCTCTTCAAAAGGAATTTCGGGTGATTTTGCTAATCTCTTCTTGGAGGATTCAGCCTTTTCCTTGCCCTGTCTTTTGAAGTATCTTCCCAGTTCATTGAAGATATCAGGATTTTTAGCTACAAATTCAGCCATTCGGGCGATGGCTTCTTCGTTTGCAGGTTGAGTCCTTTGAGACCCTTGATTTTCTGAAGTGTTTTTGGGCTGAGGCGGCTGTGTTTGTAATTAAGATTCATTTTGCGCCAAGTGTTTTTAGAATTAGAATTCATTTTACAAATAATAGACTTGTATTGCACAGATCTTTACTGGTGCAGAATGATGACCTCTTTGATGACAATGAAAACTATTTTACCATCCGCAACAACAATTATGATAAAACAGTAGAAGTAACCCGTAATTACCGGCTCTATCATTAGTTTTCCCATTTATGAAACATCTAAGCTAATCAAACAGAAACCTAAAACAACAAAATGAAATAATTGAATTCTTTTAATCCAATAAATTTGACACAAACTGAACTAACTTCAGCCCTTCTCTTATAGACAAACATACAATTCAAATGGATTTTCAGAAGACCTCAACTTGTAGTTCGAAGTAATATATGATATATTAAAAAAAGGAGAAAAATTACTGGTTGGTATAATTTGGTTGAATCTTAAACTTGAATTCCAAAGTAGCTGATGCCAATGGAGGCTTAAGTTTCGAAAATTACCACAGGAGCGGCTGCTGCAATCTTTGAGGAGCGGTGGTGGTGGTGGAGGAGCTACGGTAGAAAGCAGTGGAGAGCTGGAGACTTGAGTCTTGAAGTTGGTGTACGAAAATTACACTAGAAGAGCAGGGGAAGTTATGGTGGTGAAGTCCAGTGGAGCAGTAGAGGTGCATGAAGAGGTCGTTTCTGGATGGTCAATCCGAAGTGGCCTGGTACAAGCTCTTCCTAAGCGAGGTGATTTTACACTGTGAGTTCCCTGGCTGAAATAAGGGGCGGGGCTTTCTCCCCTGGGATACCTCCGACGATCAAGTCAATTTGGTAGGAGAGAATAATAATAAATCTGAATGTAATAGAGTTCTTACTTGTTTAGGAGGAGGGACATGGTATTTATAGGATGCCTAATGAAGGGGAAATATAGCGAATTCAAATTCCTAGGGCCCGACAATCTGCATAGTCTGTCTTGTGCTGACACGCAGCAGTGGCCTAGTCTTTTGTCAGTCATTATGTCTCTTCTGCCAAGTAGGCATATGGCTTCCCAATAAAGCGTCAGTTATTAATAACATGTCAGTCGAAATAATGAGGGGTGAACTGGCTCTGACAGTATCTGTGCAGTGGCGAGATGAAATGATTAATTATGTACGGGAGGTCGGTATTGCGGTGAGAGCCCGAGTTCACATGACTTCAGGCCGAAATGATGGGAGACACGGAGGCTCAGGTCCTTAGTTGAAAGTAACCGAACCGAAATGACCATTCTCAATAAGTCCTCCAAGCCTTTGAAAATGAGAAGGCTAACCATCCCTACATTCTGAGGCTTTTCACTTGGTAACTGCGAGTCACGTTTAGGCCATCATGATGTGTCAAACATGGGCACGTAAATCGAAGGAACGTGGACTTGATAGGGCGGTTACTAGATTGATTGACACGATATGAGATCGTGGAAGGAAGCGTGGAGCAGTTTTGTCAGAGTTGTAATAGTTTATACATTCATTGAGGAGAGAGGGACACGTCTTTTTGAAATTTAAAGCTGCCGGCCCCTCCATCTTCTCTTGCACCCTATAAAATAGGGGGTCTTTTTATCCGTTCTCACTATTCATCATTCATTTAGTTAGTAAAAGGTTAGAGGCAGATACCAGAACAATCATCCAAGGTCTTCTTTGTTCCAGCCGACGTCAATCTCTTTTCAGAAAAGAGTAAGTTATCTCTCTCGGTGTTACTATTCATACATGGCTCGATTAACGCGCACGCACAAGGAGACGGTGAGACTGGATTTCTTACAAAATGGAGAGACTCGACCTGTCTAAAGAGGAAAAAGGCACTTCGTCTAGTTCGGAAAGAGGAGGCAAACCGAGGTGTTTCAAGGGACCGAAACGTCACAAGAAGCGAGTCAGGGAGAATCCGAAATGCTGTACAACAACGCACTGAGAACCGAAGTGCCCTCTGACGAGGGGAGTAATGGAGCCAGGCACTCCACTAGACCTAGTCGCCATAGATTTCGATCAACTTCTAGCATTCAAAAGTGGAATACGCTTGGCCGAGACGGACGTGGTAATCCGGAAGTACCCGTTCAGACAGGGATATAGCATCTACCCACCCAAACCAATTCTGTCAGTCGAATTGCTCCCGGCAAACAGGGTTGCGATTTATATGGATCACTTGGAGGCCGGGCTACAGATGCCCACTGTAAGGTTCTTTCGGGATATTCTCAAGTATTGGCGGGTAAGGATCACCCAATTAGTCCTAAATGCTGTCCCAATCCTCATTGGATTCGAGATGCTGTGCCGAGAACAAGAAGTGATCCCAAACCGTTAACCTCTTCCGTCGATGTTATGCTATCAAGAATAGCAGAATGAAAAGGGTTGGTTTTACTTCGGCAACAGAAATAAGAGCATCTCGAAATTAGTGGTAGATGCTCCATCTTCAATAAAACACTGGAAGCACAACTTCATTTTCGTCCCGGCCGAGGGGTTTCTCTGAGACTTCTGGTGGAGGTCACATGACGCTTCAACCGACCCTTCCCCAAGACACGTAGAAGAGGAAAGTTTTCAATAGATTATGGGGTCGGATCTCAGGGATCAACAGTTGATTCTATCTCGAAACAGAATTAGTCGACGGAGGAATCAGCCGAGCTCTAATCGACCCTGATAGAGCTCCCTACTTTTCTTCTAGACTTAAGAAGCATTGTAATTTTTTTTCATAATTTTTTACATTTTATTTCGACAATTCTAAAATAGTAATGTATCTTTGCTGTGCAGTGGTAAAGGTTTCCGACTTGATCACCGTGGGAAGAAGGCAACAAGAGAGACCTCTGGAGTGTTCAAGAAAAAGAGTGCCCCGAATCTTATAATCGGTACTTCGACTGCTTCAGCAGCTGGGGAGGCTTCGAGAAGTTCAGCTGCTCCAGAAAGGGTTGCGACTCGAGGTGTGACTATTGCCTTGCTTCCCATGGCCCGAGGTAAACCACCTCAATTTTCACAAGCCCTAATTCTAGGATCATCCTTGTGGAATCGGCACTTTGTTCCTTCTCAATCCGTTGGGGATGAGAAAAGACACTTCGGCGAGCACTGGTGCCCAGACTGGGATCTTAGTGTTAACGACAGATGTTTGGATTCTTGCGTGGCTCATGATCTTCTGATGCATTCCACTCTGTCAAGAGATTTAGAATACACCAAAAACTAACTCCTTTCAAGTTGCTGCAGAATTGGATGGTATCATCGACCTCTACCTCAGCTTTTACGGTCGAGCTGTCATGACGATTATACCTACTTACTCGAGAGCCAACCATCCGCCGAACTGCAAAACAAGGCCTCCCTGTTGTAGAAGAAGTTAGCATTAGCCGAGTACGAATAGACTCTGCTTTGCGAGGAACGCGATTAGGCTGTGGCCGAGAAAGATCAGACCGAAACTACTATCAATTCTCTTAAATCAGCCCTGGAAGAAGAATAGAAGAGATGCCTTGATGATGAACAATCACATCGAGAAGCACTTGAGAAGGCGGGCATTTTGGCGGTAGAAGCTTTCAGGAAGTCTGAGACCTTCACTCAAGACCCTGGGTGGAGCTGACTTTGCCCAACTTCATGTTCGGATATACCTCAACAGTGAACTAGATGGGGCCACTTATGTCCCAGGAGGATATGAATTTCTTTAAGAAACAAGGACATTTACAACGAGAATGCCAAAGAACTTTGTGACCGGATTGTTGAGGGCATCCAAATTGGGCGGAATCTAGCTGAGGTGCGAGAGGAGATCAACCAGTGGCTCTCTGAGTTTGAGTTGGATCTGGAATGTGGGCCAGGCACAACCGGGGCAAAAGAAGCCACGAAAGAGGGAGAGAGTGCTGGGGGTTTCCGAGACGAGGAATGCTTAGGAGCATTCCTGACCTCGGGTCTTTGTACTTTTAGTTCTTCTTTTGAATTTCGTTATAATACTTAACCATCAATGACAATTATCCTTTTCTACCTTCTTCTTTTTCCTACTCCTGTCCCCTTATTTTTTAATAGCACGTAGTAACATTCTTTTAAAAAATAATCAAATGAGATCAAGGTTAACAAATCATTGGCATTCTCATGAATAATACAATTTAAGATGCTCAACATGGCCAAATTCTGGGTACAAGAGTGTCATCTCTGTAAGCCAACTTACAATAACCACTTCGACTAGATTCAACAATTCGGTAAGATCCCTCCACTTCGAAGCTAACTTACCTTGAGGTCAGCTCGGCTAACCAAGTTTTTTTCTCAGAATTAAGTCTCTTGGGTTGAATCGAAGATGTTTAATAAGGGCATTGTAGTAACTAGCTAAGACATTCTTGTATAAAACTATCCGAGCTGCAGCAGCGTCTCTCTTTTCTTAAATTAGATTGAGGTCCACCCTCATTTCTTCTTCATTTGTTTCAGCAGTGTATGCTACTATCCGAGAGCTTGAAGTAAGGATCTAGGTAGGAATTACCGCCTCAGACCCATAAGTTAAAGAGAACGGGGTGTCTTTCATAGTCGACCTCCGCGTAGTTCGATAAGATTAAAGGACACTAGGGAGCTCGTCTACCCAGGATGGTCCAATTTGGTGTAAACCAGATCTTGAAACCATGTAAGAGTGTTCGGTTGAAGTTTTCAACTTGTCCGTTGGCTTGGAATGACCCTACCGAGGTGAAGTGTTGATTAATTCCTAAGCTATCACACCACCCTTTGAACGAATTATCAGTGAATTATTTTTCGTTATCCGAGATGATTATTCATGGCATTTAGAAGCGGCAAACTATGCATTTTCAGAAGAACTTCTGAATAGCAAGGCCGGTTATGCTTCTTAATGGCTCGGTTTCGACTCACTTTGTGAAGTAATCAACAGTTACCACTAAGAAAGTGTAATTACGCACTGCCTTAGGGAAAGGACCAATGATATCTATCTTCCATTGTTCGAAAAACCAAGGCGAGGTTATGGCAATCATGAGATTAGTAGGCTGATGATGTTTAGGGGTATGGTGTTGACACGAGGGGCAGCTGAAAACTAGGATTTGAGCATCCTGCTGGATGGTACGGCAGAAATACCTGAGCAGCAGGGTCTTTTTAGCCAACATCCGATGGCCGACATGGGCTCCGTACAATCCTTGGCGTATTTCACGGAGGACGCGTTCTTCCTCATCCGCTATGATGCACCGTAGCCAGGGTCCGAAATAAGACCGCTTGTATAGTTCGTCATCCCGAAGTGCATACCGAGCGGCTTTACGCTGGACTCTCCTTGACTTGGTTGGATTTTCGGGAAGGATTCTCTAACTCAAGAACCTAATGAGAGAACTCATCCATTTGTCCTCCGAGTGCACAGGATAGATTTTTTCTTCTAAATACCCCGGCTCGGTAAGAACCTCCACAAGAACTATTTTATTAAGTGCCAAAAACGAGGTGGAGGCCAATCGAGACAGAGTGTCTACTCGCCTGAATGACTCAAAGTAAGCAGCAAGTTGGTGAACTTTAGATAGGTATCGTTGCATCGTTTTCTCTTTGGTTTTATATTCATCAAGTACTTGACATACTACGAGTTGTGAGTCATTGTTGACTTGAATGTGTCGAGCATCGAGCTTGCGAGCTAATTGTAGTCCCACAATCAATGCCTCATATTCGGCTTCATAATTAGACGCAGAAAAGTCAAATCGCAGGGTGTACGAGCAAACCTCTCAATGAGGATCTTCGAGGAGCAACCCTGCTCTACTGCCATCACTGTTAGAAGATCCATCAACATATAATGTCTGTCACGACGATTCGGATGAATCTGAGGTGGCGTCTTGGCTCACCGAGAATGTGAGTTCGGCCAAATCTTGAGCTATGATGGCTGTCTGAGACTCATAAGAAAGGTTGTATTCTCCTAGTTCGACAGCCCATTTGGTAAGATGCCCTGAAACCTCGGGACGTAATAGAATTTGCCAAATTGGTTGATCTGTCCTTACAGATATGGGATGAGCCAAAAAATAAGGTTTTAGCCGTTGGGTTGCATGTATCAGGCCTAACACGAGTTTCTCTACCTGAGTATATCGGGTTTCCGATCCACGCAGAACCCTGCTGAAATAGTAGACGGGTATCTGAGTACCTTCGTCTCAGATTAACACGGCACTAATCGCTTCGTTTGATGCAGAAAGGTAAAGGTACAGCTTCTCCCTGACCCGTGGTGAAGCGAGGGTAGGAAGATGATGCACGTATTCTTTCATTTGATCAAAAGTTTGTTGACATTCTTCAGTATAAGAGAATTGGTCTGCTTTCTTTAACACCTTGAAAAATATAACGCCCTTCTGGTGAAGTGAGACAAGAATCGGTTCAAAACTACCAGGCAACTAGTTAATCTCTGAACCTCTCAGGGGTTCTGAGGAGGTGACATATCTTGGATGGCTTTCACCTTATCGGGATTTGTCTCGATTCGTCGATGGGATACCAGGTATCCGAGGAATTTTTCTGAAATGACCTCGAAGATGCACTTTTTTGGGTTTAACATCATCCTTGCACCTCAGAGGACCCTAAAGACATCTCTCATATTCGAAAGAAAACTGAAATAGTTTCACTTTTGAGGAGAATATCATCAACATAAGTTTCAACATTTTGGCCTATCTGGTTATTGAAAATTCGATTTACCAGCCGTTGGTATGTTGCTCCGGCATTCTTCAATCCGAAGGGCATGGTAGTATAGCAATAAACTCCCCGGTTAGTGTAGAATATCATTTTTCTTTGGTCCTCCTCGCTCATCTTTATTTGGTGATACCCTTTGAAAGTATCAAGGAAGCAAAGGCTCTCATGTCACTTTGAAGTAGTCGAAGTACCCATTATAGGGGTCGGGGCACTCTTCTTCTTGGGCACTCCAAAGCTCTCTCCTATTACCTTCCTCTTCTGTCTCTTAATGAGGGATGAACTGGTTCTGACAGCATCTGCATAGTGGCGAGATGAAATGATTAATTCTGTACAAGAGGTCGGTATTACGGTGGGGGCCCGAGCTGACATGACTTCGGACCGAAGTGATGGGAAACACGAAGGCTCGGGTCCTTAGTTGAAAGTAATCGAGTCGAGAATACCATTCTCAGTGCACAAGGCTGTTGGCAGCGGTGGTGGAGGACCTAAGGTTACGCCTATGAAGACCGGCAGAAGAGAAGAAGAGCCGAAAAAAGAAATCGTATGATTGGATTTTTTGCTATCTTTCGAGATTTTTTTTGCCAGTTTTTTGCTTATTTAGTCGGTCAAACGGAAGCCTAAAGAGTCAAACAGTCAAGACTTAATGTTTAAAATAAAAAAAGCAAAATTTCAATCTTAAAAGTGTAATTTTACGTCCCTTATAAATTCACATTGATCAAATTTTATCCCTACTTAAGTTTTCGACTAATTTTTGCCACAATTTATCACATGTCTTGCATATGATTATTTTTTAAGAGTAAAATTATCAAACCAAATTTTACTTAATTCTATTTATAGGCTCTCATATTTCACAAAATAAATTTTTTCATCTTTCACATTTTTCATCATTCATTGACTATATATGTGAATAATTTTATTATTTGATTTCATCTAAACAGTACGAATAGCATATAATATATCATTCAATTAGGTTAGGTGACGTCATCTAGATAGAGCTCCGCACTGTGTATCATCGACTTCCCTTCAACCGAATCATATGCATCTCACCAGAAAACACAAAACCCTTACTTCCCACTCATCTCATCTTTATCAAGAGCAAGCATTCAGTCATAGTTCAATGGAAATTTCAAGGTCTTTTAGCTTCCCGATTCAATTTCCATATATGATACAAGAATTGTGCTTCGAAGGTCTTCATCCTGCTCCATACTATCTGTAATGGAGTATCGAGCACAATCGATACTATATTAGATAGAACCTCCATTTTATCAGATCATGACTTACGAGAGATCCATCATTTCAATTCTAGATCCTTCCGACCTTAAGGTCGAAGCAAATTCTCATCTGACAAATTAAAGGAGTTGTGTGCCGCTGCGCTTGCTAGAGAAGACAAGGGAATAGAATTAGAATTATCAATGTATGGGCCACTTATGCTGAGGCCCAACACATTCTTAATTTCTTGATCAGATGGGCCAATCAGCTATTAACTGGGCCTTGCACCAGGCCGAATTCGTTTTAATCGAAAATGTTATCAGCTTCTTCATCTACTGGGCCATTTAAAATATAATTGGGCCTCGCAATAGGCCCAATAAATAATCTCCGAAATATTTTCAACTTATTGATCCAATAGGCCAATTAAAGGACAACTGGGCCAATTCATTTATAGTAGGTCTCGCATCAGGCCCACTTCATTTTAATAAAAAATGTTATCAACTTCTTGATCCACTGGGCCATTTAAAATGTAATTGGGTCTCACACCAGGCCCAACAAATAATAACACTAGACCCAACCATAATGATCATCAATGAAAAAAATATATAATTTTCAGAAGCGTACTCATAAATGTTCGTTCCAATTTCTACTTAAGTGCACCGAATACCATCAATCTCCTCAATTGGACCAAACAGAATGCGGCATTCTCCTTCCTTGAAGAGCCCCTCTTCACCCCCAGAAATCAAGATCAGACACCACCTATCCAAAAGGAAGAGGTGAACAACAAGAATTAAGTTCGCGTGTGACTGTTGCATCCTGCATAGCAATGAATGCAATAAAGGACACCACGTTCTCAGTATTGATGCAGTAAGAAAACTACTTTTAGGAGTTCACGAAGGATCCCCTTCACTTCACCACGTTCCAGACCAGTCCGACCACCTGGTCAGTGTCAATTCGGGCAAACTACAACCTCCGCAAGAGATTCCATCTTGACAAGATGTGGGCACGGCTCCTGATCAGGACTCCCTGATCCTTGAAAGACGTAGATCCCATTAGGATTAATAATAGGGTTAGGGCTCTTGTAATGAGCCAATTACGTAATTACGGTGTCATAAATCTGATTAATCTAGAATTAGCGTGTATGTCCTTACCACGTGTCTGGATTAATTGAAAGGAAGTAGATTTCGAATTTGTACACATTTTGTTTAAGGATGAAATGAACTAACGTATTCTTATTTCGATTATGCATATTTATTACACGTGGCACTACTGAATTAAATCCTTATCTATGTACGAATACTCAAATACTACGCCGTATCCTACATTGCACTTCTACCTATTTCACTATCTATGTGGGATCCACTTCTTCCATCGAAGGGGTTCACGAGTCCACTTCTTCCATTGAAGGAGTTCAAGGGTTCATTTCTTCCTCACGAGTCCACTTCTTCCATCGAATGGGTTCATGCGTCACCACCGACTTCAATTGCTCTCGGAGGAGCTGGGGTCATCCGCAGCATCCCCTGACTCCGTCAAGGTCTCCTTCATCTCATCCACTGCCCTGAACAGCCGGTCCAATTCACAGATGAATCGAAAGCTCCACAAGCGAAGGGCGAAGTACATCCCGAAAAACACGATGTGCTCCATGCCGTAGTCCCTCACGACTGCAAAGAATCCTACCATGTCACTCATGTTGGCCATTTCTTCTGATGTTCAAAACGCACCGTATCGAGCAATCTCCTAGAAGAGGGCGTGTTGCATAAGGATGGCTGAAATGGGAGACTTTTAGCCATATTTATCGTCCTCTCCTTCTACCACGTGTTGCGTGAAACTGATATATTACATACTATTCATACTGTTTAGGAGATATCAAATAGATATATATATGAATTTAAAAAAATTATTAGTTTCACTCATATTCAGTTCCTTTTACTCGAAAATTGAAAATAAAGAAGACATTTAATTCTAAACATTATCGAGTGTTTATATCAAATTAAATTTGGACAAAAATAAACAAAGGAAAAGTATGATTAAAAGAAATAAGTGATTAGTACTTTCAAATTTTAAAACAATCACAAGACAAATAATTCAACTATTAGTCTTAAAAGTGGCGAATAGAAATTACAGATTTAAACTGCAATTTGTTAGTATAACTATAGAATTCGAGTTAGAACCCATTAATTAGATAATCTTATTATACAACTCAATAAATAAATTATTACCAAAGAGAAAAGTTACATATGTTGAATAGGTTCACATGGTAAAATCATATAGATATATGCATGGGTTTAAAATAAAATTTTTAATTTTAAAACCCTATATATATCTATTGAATAGCATCTGTATAACTATAATTAGTCTTTTCAGGTGAAATCAAATAAAAAATTATTATATGTTATTGCTACTATTCAGGTGAAATTAAATAGATATTTACATGGGTTCAAAGAAAAAAGTTATTCTTACATATGATCATTAAACGATGAAAAATTCATTTTGAAAAATGTGAGAGATGAAAAAAAGTTATTTTGTGAAATATGAGGGACGAAACAATTTATTTTGTAAATATTAGGGATGAAAAATTCATTTTGTGAAATATGAGAAACTATAAATCGGATTATGTAAAAATTTGATTTAATAATTTTGCCCTTAAAAAATAATCACATGCAAGACATGTGATGGATTCCGACAAAAAACTAGTCGGAAATCTGGGTAGAGACCAAATTTGGTCAATATGAATTTGTAAGGGATATAAAATTACACTTTTAAAAGTGAGGGATGAAAAAAGTTATTTTATAAAATATGAGAGATGTTTTGAACAATTTTTCCAAAAAAAAAGTTAGGCAAAAAATAGGGAAGAGAAAAATCAAGTTTAATAAATTATACCAATTCAATGGTCAGACCAGGGTTTTGACTGGGTTTTATCGATTTTATTACTCCGAGTTTTTAATAGTTCCTGGTTTGACCGATCGGTCCGATCCAAGTCTGAAAACACATGATAAAAGCAACAAGAGATAGAGAGGGCACTTGGGCATGTGCGTGTGGGTGTTTTTTTTTTTTTTTGCATTTTCAGCCAAAAATATTTCACTCTATCACGCCACTCTTTTCGGCCTTTGGTTTCGACAAATTTTTATTTCTCTAATTCCAGTATTGTTTTATGAAATTTATACTATTTTCACTTTTTTTAAGTATATAGATTTTACTCATATATTATAATTCATTATTTTCACTCTATCTGCCACTTTTTTCACCTTTGGTTTGAACAAAATTTTGATTTCACTATTTCCTTCCTTAAGCCAATATTTTTTGTGATTTTTTTTACTATTTTTCAATTTTTTTGAAGTACAAGATTTATTGATATATTATAATTCCTTAATTTTAACATAAAAAAGAAAAATCTTAATCGTGTGTGGCAATTTTTTTAAAATTCATACGAGTGAAAAAAATACTTTTATTCAACTTCTATCGTTCATACAAATACTACTATTAGTATCTCGAGATTGCAAAACTGGAGTATTACATTTAATTTGGATAGGAGAAAATTTTCTTAGTTTCACCTAATAGTAGAGTATGTTTTAGTTGTTTTATACTAAAAAAATCATGCATGTTATATGTTAAATTTGCTTGAAGTTATAGTAGTAGTTCTAATTTGTTAGAGAAATGTATATTAGCTTTGACTTTTAGCAAATCAACATTCATTTTGCAAGAAATTATAGTAATTAGTAGTCCTAATTTCATTAATTATCATTTATGACTTGACCAGTACTACTTTCATCAGAATGAGTGATGCAATATGTAATGTAGCAAAAGTACTTGACAGCCAATTAATTTTATTGTTTCAACCATGGATCAATTAGGCCTCGAGGAGAACCTTGATTTAGTGGCCTATGTTGAGATACTAGGATTTTAGACATCTTGAGTTTTATTCCTTCTTTTTCCTTTCTTGTTTTTAGATTCCACCCTTTCTTTGTTAGAAAATTATTTTGGAAAAAAGATCAATTAGAGGGGAAATATTTTTCCAAAAATAATGGGTGCGTTTGGATAGGTTTTTATTAGCTGATTTATCTTACCTCAATATAAATTATCTTAGATATCTGTTTGCGAACGAATAGAATAAAATTTTGTAAGTGGAATACCTATCAAAAAAACTAACGTAATATCCATGGCCCTAGAGCCCCACACACTTTAATTGGGATTCCACAGCGTTGGTCTATCAATGTCCAGATAGCCATTGGCATTTAGTTGGGGAGCAAATGTAAGTTCACATAATTGCATTTTATTTCTCTTACCCAACCTGTGAGGATTTGAAAATTATTTTATATTCTTTTTACAATTTTCCTTATTTTGAATAAGTTAATTTATATTTTCTTTTAAACAAATTTACTTGCCTTAATTACTTAAATACTTTAACGATTGAGTCAAGAGTTTTATCTTTTCTTTTATAATTTGGTGCATGTTCAGTTTCGTAGTGATTTGTGTGATAGGGTGATCAATTGGCGAGGTGTGTAATAAATTTGGTGGATAAGAATGGATGTTATTTAAGAGGGATTATATGAGTAGAGGTATTAAGAATATATTAGAGGA
This sequence comes from Coffea humblotiana, assembly GCA_023065735.1. Lineage (NCBI taxonomy): Eukaryota > Viridiplantae > Streptophyta > Magnoliopsida > Gentianales > Rubiaceae > Coffea > Coffea humblotiana. The sequence goes on along the minus strand of CM041212.1, from coordinate 13,673,746 downwards.
ACATAAACTAGCAATTAAAGACTAAGAGAGACAAAGAGATAGGAATAAAATCATATGCCGCCAAGTGTCGCGTTTCTAGGCAACTTTGACCAAGACTTCTTCTAGTCTTTATCTTGCAATTTCACCAAATATTCTTCCACTTTTCTTCCTTCTTGGCCGAACTAAAGAGAGAGAAAAAGAGAGGAGAAACTCCAATTTTTCATCTCGATCTTTGCTTGATTTGGAGAGAAAATCAACAAGAACTCTTAATCTAATCCAAAGAAAATTGCAACAAGGGAGCAAGTAAGCTTGTACTGGAGTGATTTGGGAAAGAAAGCCTTTGTTTTGAAATTTCTCCTTGGAGTTTGAAGGTATCATGCTAAGAAACTTTCCTTTTCTTTCTTATCTTGCATTTTAATAGATATATGACTTGATTATGGAAGTTTTATGGAAGATTTCATGGGTTTGTGAAGTTGGTTGAATTTTTCAACTTTGATTTATATTTTTCCATCCTAGAGATGAAAATTTATAGTTTTGACATGGATTTGTGAGTTTTGATATGAAGATTTCTAATTTGGATATGCACTTCTAGTTTCGTTATACGATTTTCTACCTTTAATGGTCAATTTTCCAGCTTTGCTATGTTATTTTCAGTTTTGGAATGTCATTTTCAACTTATTTATGCCTTTTTAAGCCTTGACATGGAAATTTCTAGCTTTAATATGAACATTTAGCTTCGCTATAGAATTTCCAGATTTAGCTTGCAATTTCCAGCTTAGGGTTCAAAATTTCCAGCCTCGATATAGTTGTTTATGTGCTACGTATATGTCTAATTTTGGTTAGCTCTTGTGGCTTCGAACATGTACTACTTGTTCCCTATAACATGTGGTCTTGATTGAGATTGATTTGCCATGAAACTAGACTTGGAATTTGGAGAAATTAGGAGAGATGCTATTGGTTTTTCTTTTTATCGCTTAAGTGAGTAAGAGTGAGGGTTGTGGTGTGAATTTAGGACGGTTGGGACTCGCCTTGCTTAAAGTTGTTTGAATCCACCTTGTTTGTGACATGAGCTGGATTTTTGTGCCAAAATCATGCATTTTACAAGGAGAAAAGTAAGTGGGTACTTCAAGCATGTTTTCTAGTAGCTCGTATTTGGTTTTAAACTTGAAAGTTTTAATCACTTTTCTTTCAAAGTGGTTTCAATTCTTACGTTAAACGAGTTTCCATAGTGCATGAAGAAATTGGAGATTCATTTTCTTGGACCGTTCTTCTTTATTAAAACGAGGCTTTCTTTCCTGACAACTTGCTACTCTTGTCTGTTATTGCCTAATCTCTCATAGATGGACGGTTTCAAATTCTTAGATTGTGGACGAAGTCTATCAACTACATAAGTACGTTTTGACTTATTTTCTAATCTATCAAAAACATACATCTTTTGACTTGTGATCTCCATTTCTTCATTCACATAATTACAACTTGCCCTTTTAATCACTATACGAACAGGAGAAGGCGGTTGATAATCAAGACCCATTGATGAACTTCCAATATTATAACCTCTTTCTTTCAACATTTTCTGCGTAAGTGTCAATCCATGAGTCTTCTCACCAGTCACCTCAAGAAGGAGTCTGCCTAATGCATTCTTCTCACTTGGATCATAACCCGCATTAGTAAGGAGCCTATATGCGTTTGGATCAAAACCTTCTTGAGTCCAATTGGTTGGTAATAAGTAATGATCTACTGCAGGTCCTTTTTTCGGACGGACGAATCTTTGTAAGTTCACTTTCTCATTTTTGATAGACTCTATTTTGGTGAGTGGAACATTTAATGTGTTACATTTTATAAAAGAAGACTGACCTTCTTTCCTCTTTGATTTCGGGATGTAACACAAAACAGGTGCTCTGGAATCTTGAATTTCTTCTCCCACTGATTCTTTTCTTTTCACTTCCTTTTGAAAATAAAATTTGGCATCAGCAAAGTATGTTTCGACTTCAGTGAAAGACTTATCATCAGCAGTAACTTTTCACTATACCATCTTGACAATATTTAAAACATTGATGAAGACTAGATGGTATAATTTCATTCTCATGAATCGTGGGTCTTCCTAAGAGCATTTTATATGAGGTTTTGGTATCAATAATGTGAAATAATGCACTTGAAGACAACTCGCCAATAAGTAATTCAAGTCTTATGAGACCAATTGCTTGTTGTTCTCCTTGATTAAATTCTTGGATCATGAGAGGACTTTGAGAGAGTTCATCGCTTGAAATTTCGAGCTCTTTCATAGCACGTATAGACATGATATTGACAGCAGATCCCCCGTCAATGAGTATCCGATTCATTTTATATTTTCGAACGTATGCACTAACAATCAAGGGTCGATTATGAGTTTTGGAGATAACTGTCAAATCATCGTTATCAAAAATGATAGTAGTCGCACAATCTACAGGTGATTTATCATCAATCTTGAGTTCAAATTTAGTGTTAATTTGTGTGAATTAAGGGTCTTCAACCTTGGTAACATTGCAACAAATGAAATCATTGACATCGTCACCTAGATAACCCTTGAGCACAAATTCTCTCAATGTTACAGGTCGTCAAACCTCTCGAAGAAGTGGATGGTTTGAAGAGACTAATGCTATGGCTGCTCGTTTTGGCTTCTCTGTTGCATCTCTTCATCTTCTTGTCGCTCTAAACTTTGTTCGACGAACATTCAAAGAAGTCTTCTTCTTTATCTTCGTCTTGCAAGTTTTTTTCCGAGTGACTAGAGTCCATCTTTCATTATCACCCTCGATGATACTTTCAATTGAAGTTTTTTCGACCTCCTTTCTTGTAGACAGAGTAATGCTTAATACGGATAGAAATCCTATTGGGCAACACAAAGAACCAAATAAGGGTTTGTTTGGATAGTGAAATTATCTCAAATAATATTTCGCTTGCATCATAAACACATTTCCCAACCCACCTTTTATATTTCCAACTACCTTTTTATCTCACATACATCATATCATAAAAAGTGCTATAGTAATTATTCCAAATAATATTTCGAATAATACTCTATCCAAACAAATCCATTGTTGTTTGGTTTGCAGATACTTTATCCTTCTCGAGAAGGATCTTTCCTTGATGGGGCTAATTTCATGATTTTGTCTTTAAAAATAAAGCATTTAGTGAGAGGATGGCCAATCAACCAATGATAGCAACAATAGTTTGGATCATCGACCCGATCAGCTTTCTTGGGGCACTTCATGTCGGGGAGTTCAAGGAGTTTCTCCTTGAGAAGATCATCAAACATTCCCTGTAAATCAGATTCAAGGAAGGGGTATTCCTTTTCTTGCATCTCTTTTAAAGTGGGCCTTCTTACTGACTTATTATGGAAAGAGTCTAACTTCTTAGTGATCTTTCGATTCACCTTGGTAGCAATCTTCATGGGAGCCGTGTTTATTGTCATGGATTCTTTATTACTAAGTCTTGAAGAAAGCTTGCCCTTTTTTATTTTCTTGTCTTTCATAACTTTGATGAGGCGGTTGCACTCGTGGATGCGTTAGCTGTGATGTTCAGTTCCATATCATGAGTACGAGTAGCTAATTTTTCAAATGTGTTTGGATGTTTACCTTGTAGACTGTAGTTTAAACTCCAGTGCATCCCTCGAATGCACATTTCTATAACAGAGGGTTTAGACAGTCTATCTTTGCAGTTAAGACTCAAACTTCTCCATCTATCGATGTAGTTGACCACAGGTTCATCCTTCCATTGGCGAGTGTTAGTCAAGTCCAATATACTAACGGTTCTTCTGGTGCTGTAGAAGCGATTCAAGAACTCTTGTTCAAGCTATTCCCAACTATCGATAGACCCCGATATAAGATCAGTATACCAATCAAACGCGTTGCCCTTAAAAAACCGAACAAACTATTTGACTAGCAAGTCATCATAGGTTCTAGCATTATTACAGATCTCAATGAAATGGGGCCACATGTTGTTATAGATTGCCTTTTCTATCGAATTGTTGAAACTTAGGTGGTTGATATCCAGCAGACATTGTTAGGTTGTCAATTCTAGCAGTGTAAGGTTTGGAATAAGTAAAACTTGACTTTGAACCACCCTCCTTTTTGTCTTTAATCACGTCTTCAACAAGCTTTTTCAGTTGTTCTACGGGAATAGTTCCTCGGCAATCACATATACTTCTTTTACCTTATCTTTGTCTTTAGATAACGGAATTTCGCGATCTGGTGCTCCTTGGAGTTCATATGGCTTCCTTCAGGAGTATGATTTTCTGGGTGAGCAGTTAGATGATAAGAGCATCTTGGTCCTTGATGTGTTTCATCATAGTCTCGATCATCTTGGACATATTCAAGACCTGTTCTTCGAGACTTAAAGTATTTGCCATCATAGCAGACATTGCTGCAAAAGAAGCAGCAAAATCTTCAATAGAAAAATTTGATTGAAGAGTTTCATGAGAAGAGGCTAATCTGATGCTTGATGAATCATCATCATGCTTAGAAAATTTGGATTCGGATCCAAATTCGAGTATGGCAAGAGTCTTCTCAATCGAAACAGGCATATCTTTGATCCCTACTATGGAAGAAGAGCGTATTGACGATTTGAACCAAAGACGGGAGTTGATACAGATGGAATCTCCATGCTACTTTGGATTGAAGTTCTCGTCATACTCCTTGTCACAAGACCAATAACACGAGCATTTGTGGCAATATGTGCAGTTTCTTGAACAGGTTTGGCATCAGTAGTTTTGGAACAAGCAATCAAGGTCTTGTTGCTCTTTGGTGCCATCGATGATGTATGTAGTTGAATATTCGAAAAGAAGAGATGAAGGGCAAAGATTGTCCCACCAGGCGTGCCAAAAATTTGTACACGATAAAATTTCAAATCTACAAAAGACAAGAAAAATACACGACAAATATGTAATACATAAATTTAAGAAAATACGTGAGTACAGTCTCCGGAGTTCTCTCAAACTTGTAGAGAGTTTCCTTTGATTCTTCCCTTCAAACGCTAATCCAAGAGCGTAGCTTGTTCTTGAATCAACCACTAATTCCTTCAAATCTTGATATGGAAGATTTGAAGAATTTAGGAAAATATTTGAAGACTCAAGTTTTAATATATGGAAGACTTGAAAAACTTGAAGATACAAGCCTTTGTAACTTGGAGCTTCTAAAAGCTTGAGTGTATGAGATGTCTCTTGATGTTCCCTTGACTTGGAAGAGAGATTCCTATTTATAGCCGTAGTAGAGGTTGAAAACATGTATGCCGCTCTACTTGTCTTGCAAAACGTGCAGTCATATTAGAACTGTGCCAGTTTAAATATTATCTCTTTATTTTGTATTTATTAATAAAGAGAAAATATCAATGAGTAGTTTCTTGATTAGCCAAACTTGTATGAACACGTGACATGACGCCATTTGATTGGACAAACTATTGCAATATATAAGAAATATATATGGATTAAACAACTCTAAATATTATCTCTTTAATAAGAGATAAATATTTAGATATCTATCCATAATTTTGCCAAATCATAGAGATATATGACATGGTATAATTTGGTTGACATCCTAGCAATTTCAATTTATTAGAATACCTCAACTTGACACGCGGTGAAATATAATTGGTCATTTAATAACCAAATTTTCAAGTGTACGTAACATATGGCAATATCCAATTGGATAAAAATGAGTCATCGAAATAATTTATAGACCAATGGTAATTTTAAGGATTAATTAAAATTCCATTATCTACAATGTGTATACTCTCTACTATGCTCCTTTTAACTCTTTTGCTTTTCTTTATTTATTTATATTTTGCTTTATGTGTCAGCCAACTTTTGTTATTATTGGTTGAAGCCATCATATCAATTCTCTGCAATGAACCCGGATTGCTTATATTTTGTGTAGCAATATGAAAATTATATTATTTTCTTATTCTCCAGTGTAGATTTATTTGAGATTGTTGCATAATGTTACTTCCTCCATTATTTCATATGTATTTGTTTGGTTTGATTCCTCTAGATCCTATTACTCAAGTTGAAATTCACCCATAGGCATCCAACTTCACCTTTATGATGTTTTTGGACAAAACCATTCTTTCTATCTTATTCATTTTCGTTATCTTAGTTATTTGTTAAATTTCACTTTCAATAATACGCCATCAACTCTCTACAAGAACAAAATATATGTAAATTACCCTGCAAAGCATATTAAATCTAGTAAATCCAAAATTTAAGTTCATATGAACTAGTCAGAATTCATATTATCCAATTATTACTAGTAAAAGTAACGGATTAATTGATCATGTAAGAAATAAATGTTAATAAGTCATTAATAATAAAACACAAAAAAAAAAGAAAAACAGTGCTCAATGGTATGTGCGTTATCTATTACTTTTAAAATGATTGATCAACTAAGAGCATCTTCAAGGATAAATGCTTGTTGCATAATTATCGAACTATTCTGATGATACTTTTGACGAGATTCTACCATGCATCAAATTTTAATAAAATCTAAATACTCCATTTTCTACAAGCATACAGATCGTTTATCGAGTACAAAGATATTAGATGTCGATCCCATAGGGAAAATTGTCAATTACCGATGGTTTTCGAATTTCTTTATTATTTAGATTATTACAAATGCAAGAGATTAAACCTATACTACGAACATGAAATAAAAGTAGTAAAAATAACAATAAAAAACTCCTAGGGTTATGGAATCGCTTACTACTCTTAAAATGAAATTATTGGTTAGTTGAATGTTATTATCTTAACTAGTTACAGTATAATTTACTAGTATATGTGAAACATACTCTCATAATGAATCAACTATACTTATAACTAAGTCATACCTATTTCCTGGTTATGAAATTAGTTATAAGTTCATTTCTTCTACAAAATTACATGAAATAAATCATTAAAACTACAAAGGTGCACCTCTACTCTCATAAGTATACCCCCTAAGTTTAGCACACTTGAACTAGTGTTAAATCACTATTTTCATTGCAAAATTAACACCTTAAAATTATTACAATTAATGACAAGTTAATCATGATTAAAGGAGTAAAAGTGCTAAATAACTTACTCAAAATAATAGCATCAACTAACCAAATAATAAACACAAAACAATTATAAAAAGTTCAACCAAAACCCAAAGAATAAACTTTAGAAAGATATAATAAATATAAAATCAAACTTATATATTAACTAAACAATAGAATCAAGTACAAAAGATAAAGAGTTTGGAAAGAAATACGACCCTTGTCGTATGAGTTCATCTCCTTTTTCATATTTGTCTAGCTAATAAACAAGAAGGATAAACTAACTAACTGAACTATTCTACAATATTTAGGCTTAGAAAAATATGAGAACTACATCTTGAAGTGAAGAATTGTCTTCCCCCTTCAAGCTTGCTACAACTTCATCTATTTATAAGCAAACCTTGCTACAAAAGAGAAATCATTTTCACCATGCGAATACAAGCAAAAGTAATGCTTCAAAAGTCAAGAAATAAGGCTACATGAATCTTCCAACTTTGGAATGCTCAAATAGTATTAATGAAGTTTCTTGATAAGTTAATCTAGTCTCATTTTTATCCCATCAATCATAGTTGGTCCAACTAGCACCAATTCATCAAGAAGAATCAAGTTTCACAAGTTGTACAACTTGCAAAAGTTGGAACCGATGAAACTAGACTTTGGACAAGCACCGGTTTCGAGAACTAGTTTTGTCTCAGCAAAAGTTTTCGATCACCCTCTTCAACTATTTTGTCACCAAATGGAGGCTTTTTGACTATTTCTTGTTAATGACCGATTTCTTGTCCCTTCTTCTTGGCTTAATGATCACATACTTGAAGTTTTCCTTGCTTGAATTGGTGACGAAACTTCCATATTTCACCTACAAAAAATAAATCATTCAAACAAGTGAAAGAGAGCAAAAACTTTTAGCATAAGTTCACATGTGCTTAAGCATTCACGTATGAAATATTTTTGTCCTTAATGCAATTGTTTTAAGCAAAACATGATTTAAAATCACATGAAATTGCCACAAAATATAATGCGTAAAATGTCATTATCAGTTTTAATATAATTATACTGACTAATTTAATAAGCAACACCATGATTAGCAGCTAAATCTACAACGATGTAGGAAACTAATAATTGTAAATTTTTTTATTGTCAAAAAGAAAAAAAACTAAAATTTATTTAATTGATATCAAGGAATCTATTCAAATTTTAGGGATGGTAACCTAGGATTTGATGTGACACCTTTTCTGGCGAAAATTACACTACCATTTTTTTATGTTATCACAAGCATTACACAATATCACTGGTTACCAAGGGAAAAAATTATTCGTTAATTTTTCCCATTTTGTTATATAATTAAATGCATGACAAATATGCTAATGTACTTGAAAACGTTCAGTATTCTTTCTATTAATATTTTATATTAGCGCAACAGATATAGTATTAAAATTTGTTCTTCTCAAAAGAACCAAAAAAAGCGACCTTTTTCTAAATGAATATTATAGAATTAAATAAATGATTCAAAACAAGTGTATGTTAATACTTCTAAAAATTTTATTTATTTATTTTTTTGGCAAACCCCGGATGGGGGATATGCCAGCCCCAAATCCTTAATTAAGGTGTATAGGATAACGTATTTGATTGTATTGCAATATTACCACCAAAACCCGTACCCCCATTCGAATTGAGTTGCACTTGCACCTGGAGCAACAATGTCTATCTCCAATCTCGATCTGTAGTTCAAGAACCCATAAGCACACTACGCATAAATCCAATGCAGCATAAGTTTTCGAATCTGAACACTACAAAATATTTTGCAAGAGTTGGTCGAAAAAATTTCAAATCGCACTTAATTGAGCTGGACAGGAAGAATTGTTTACATTGAAATGAATGTCAAATGTTAGATTGCATTTTGTACGTGATTAAATGTTAACGGACTTAAACTGGATACAAGATTAGGCATTAAGCGATATAAAAGGAAAGGAAAGGAGAAAAGCACCAAGGATCTGGCGCAACAAAGTTGACCAGTTCGTTCAAGATAAACCACAACTAAAAGCCAGCTCTTGGATCTCCTGATCCTGCTGCCACAACACCCATACCCCCATTTGTGGTTCCATCTGCTTTCTCCTGGTCGGTTGACTTCGTTATTGCAACTTTATCACCATCAAGATCACGTGCAAGCTCATCAATTTTGCGAAATTGATATGGCCATCTTGCATTATATAAAAATTGGCGAAGATCAAATCTATTGTCCTCTGGTGAATAACTCTGCACAAAACAAATGCAAGGTTGAACTTATGACATTTATACATGAAGAATACCAAGAATGAAAATGTGGAATCCCCTGAGATTTATTCCAACAGTTCAATTACCTCAGCATGATAAGATGGTGTCAGTACAGTCATTTTGTGTCTGTTAATGGAATAGTACTTGAAGAAATGCTTCACTTTCTCAGCCACCTCTACCGGAGTTAGCTTTGCACCCCATTTATAACAGAGATTCTGAAGCAACATCAATTGGAAAAAATGATCAAAATTTAAGCTTTCTGGCAAGAGATTGATACTAAAAACAAGATTTGCATCGAAGCAGCATGCTATTGTGATGACTTTAAAAATTCAAAGCACTCCAATCACTCTGAACCTTTTTTTTTGGGGGGGGTAGGGGGTGGGGGGGGGTAGTTGGTTGGGGAGATAAGCTTCAATTACAGATTTTAAGAAAAAGAACAAGTAACAAACAGATATACTGCCAATAATCTTTGCTTAGCCAATATTTGAACTGCCACATCCTTGTTCTGCACCATCAAACTGGCTATGGCAATGAAACTGGAAATAGAGGTTACCATGTCAGAGATACTTGAGTAGAAACTCATGTCACATTTCAAGTAACCCAAATTGTTGATTTGATCTTTGACATTCTTAACAATCTTCACGGTACTAAGTGTCTTTATTCAGTTTTATGAATTTTCTTATGTCAATTAATGCTCAATACAGGCCTGTATGAAACCTGATCCAAAATCCTTTGATAGGAGCCTGCCCAGGGGACCCACAAAAATACAGAGAGTATCTTTCAATGTTTTTGATATTAACGGCTATACTACTTGCCACTGAAGAGGCTAAAGTTATACCATTAAAAGAACTAGAGAAATTGCAGAACCTTCTGAATTTCATGCCAATATAGTTCATCCAGCTAACAAATTAATATTTTAAGCTAGCTCTATACCACTGGACAAAAAACCGTCAAAACACATTGCAGCATAATGATGTTTTCTGTTCCACAAATACCAAGAATGCCGTACACTAGGATTACATCTGATCTGATTGAATTTCTCTTATTGGTAGGTTTTCTGACTGATTTTCATTTATTGACCTACAAAAAAATTTTGTCTGCCCCAGGCAATAAAATAACTTTCTCAATGAGTAGGAGAGGGAAAGAGGAAAAGGGTGAGGGCATCCAGGACGCTGCATTCAAGACTGTCAGAGACAAGTGAAAATCTTTTAAGTCGTACCTTAAACATGGATACAGGACCACATCGGAAGATCTTACGCAACCTTCCATATACCGACAGTTCCTCATATGTCATTCCCATATCCACTTCATCCAACTGATTCACAAAAAAGAAGCCATCATATTTTAACTCGAGGGTACTCACTTTTCAGAAGGCTAAATTTACAGAATTTGGTAAAAGAAAACAAAAAGAAAAAGGATCATAATATGCAAGTTGAGCTGTTTAAAAGTAAAGGCCTGAGATATTTAGGCATCGCGTTAAAGTCAGAATCAAAATTACACAGGAAAACCATTGCAAACATTAAAAGTACAAGAAGTATGTGGAAAAAATATAACCTGACTGTAATTGGCCCGTATTGGCTCCAATTCAGCAGTAGGGGGAGCAGCCTCAATTTCTGCAAGTGACGAAAAACCAAGATGAATGGCAGCCCATTTCAGAAATGTTCGAAGGTCTGCCTTGCTGATACTCCCAATTGGATTTATATCTGCTGAGCTACAATCGTACTGCAGAAAAAAGTTTGTATCTATTAGAGATGATGCAGCTATGCAGGCCAGTGAACCAAAAGGAAGTATTGTGTTCTAGACTTTGAGTACCTAATCAAAATCTACACTTAGATTAAAACATATGAAAACTCTGAATATAGCCAGATTTAGCAAAAACTTGTAATTCTAGACAACTATTTAACATAGCTATAGAAAAAATTCAAGAATAATACATATGAAACTGAAATTATTGATTTATATCAGCAAAATTCTCGTCACATTCCAAGCAACTAAACCAACTAAGAAACTTAATAATAAACATCCTATACCAAAGCTAGAAAATCAATTAACAATAGTCCAAAAAGAACTACATTACAGCACGAGCAACGTACTCTCCAGCTCTAAGGCTTAGTTTGGGAGTTTAGGATAGAAAAGAAAAGAAGGGAAAGCTTAAGTTATAAGAGACGAGAAGAGAAGAGAAGAGATTGTTATGTTGTTTGGGAATTTTGAGAATTAGTGGAATGATTTTGGACATAGAAGTCATTAAATATTTGTTCAAAACCTTTTTAAGGACAAAATAGATATTTTAAAAAAATTATCAAGCTTTCTCCAAACTTTCTTCCCATTTCCTTCCGATTTGGGAGGAAGCATTTTGATAACTATTCATCCTTCCATTTCCTTTCTTTTCTTTCCTACTTAAAACTAACAAATGAAGCAAACATTAACTTTCTCTTCTTTCCCTTTCTTTTCTGTCCAAATCCTCCACTCCCAAACGAACCCTAAGTAAACCTGAAGAGTAACTTCTTGGTCAGAAGAAAAAGCAAAATATAATCATCATCAAGACTAATAGCAGCCGGAAACGCTAAGTGAGGCCAGTTATTTAAATACTAGTGGCCATTGGCAACCTACTTTGTTTCTGTTAACATACTACAGGAGTTCAGCAGACGAGCTAAAACTTGAAAAATACATCTAGTTAATCATCCAAAGAAAACCCCCAAAATGCTCTCAATGTTGACTGAAATGTTTCAGGCATCTGTTTCTGATTTGATGTCAAGCAATGTAAAAATGCTAAAATACTACTACTTCAAGCGAATATAGATACAAGTAGAGTTTGACTATCACAGTAGTAGCTTTTTGAGCTAGCTATATGCCCACAAATGTTAAAAGAATACAACCATTGAACAGTACCTTCGTCAGATAACCACGCAGTCCTTCATCAACATTGGAGCTTCCCAAAACCAGATAGAAACCCGATTTGCTATGAACCCAAGGCAAAAGTGATGCCAACATGAATGCTAGGACCATTCTAATTCGAGCTTGAATGTTTTGCAGACCTAAGTTTTCAATGTTAGACCCTCCATCTACCTGCATGTAAAGGACCATATTAATGCCTTCTATCACAAAGCACTTCATTGAATAATATAAGGATATAACTCTACTTAACGAAAAATATAAAGAAATGTAGCTAATCCTTTACAACTAACAAGCTGGTTAAATATTTTTGTGACATCTAATGATAATAGACTAATGGGGCACAACATAAAGATGGAAACTTTGGTTTCATAGTCCATCAACCTTGTAACGTGGTCGCTTTCCAGTTAGAGTTTGAAACAAAGAAAGTAGTGCAGAGACCACCCCATCTATAGAAACATCAAGATGCCATGATCCAATTTCATCTGCCAGCACTTTGGCCCGTGCTTTTGTGGCTTCAGAACTGCAGAAGATGAAGCTAATTAAGAAACACACTAAAAATTGAATCTTAAGAAATAAAAGTGGAGGAGAAATTAAAGATGAACGCGCATCACGGGAGCATGGCAAGATAAACACAGCGGGCACCACTTTGGTACTTTTAGGAGTCTGGGTGAAACCAATTGCATCTAGGTTGCAGTAGATTTGCTGGGAAACTAAAAACAGTTTACCCTATTGATTGAACTTAGTGCTACATAATTCAATTCCACTTTGAAACATGGAAGACGTCTCTCTAAAGTTTTCTTGAATTGTCATTACAAAGCCACACTTGTCAACAATTAAGGCAATAAATAGATTTTGCAGGTAAATTCCTCCATAATCCAAAAAATATATATATAGTAACCGAGCACCATATTGTGAAATTAGGACAATTCTGATTGTCAGTTGATATGATGGTTTGTTGAGCACCTGATGGGAATTGATGAAACCTGACATAAGATTTTTATAAAACGTGACATAAGATTTTTATAAAATCCTTTGTTCTATTCAAATGCACATTCATGGATTGCTACAGTACACATGTATTCATGTATCATGTGGCTTCATATTCTTTACTTCTTTTCCCATTAGATCCACCACAATGGAAATGGAATAGAACTAGGTTTTTAATGTGTATGCTAGAGTAAAATAAAATAATAAGGTTTTACTTATTTATGTACCTATTCTCAGATCCCATGAAAACTGTATAGAATATACGTTTAGCAAATTCCTTGCTGTCAGTCGGAAACTGTCCATCAGTGTAATGTCCAATCCGTATCGCATCAGCTTTGACTTGTTCATCATTGTTTTCGATTTCTGATCAAATAAGTGCATTCAATCACCATGTGAAAGAGACATCTTAGAGCAATTCTGTTTTGTTCTACAGAATTTGTTAATCTTTTAGGTTAATGAAAAAGAAAATGCAAATCTTTTAGGTTAATAAACAAGAGAATGCAAAATTCCAGAAAGGACAACTCTTTCAATCCACTTCTACATCTACATTTAATAGAACTGTCAGCCAAACAACTCTATGCCAACAATCCAAAATGACTACACACGTAAATATCAAAAGATTTATATTACTATATCTTCTATGGTCCAGGATTAATTTTACTAAAACATCCAAATGACTGACAGATTGGATTCTAGAATGAACTAACCAATGAATTGAATACTATAGACAATGCTTATCATATAGAAAATTTGCAGTGATAAGCACGTTTGAACCAATCTTGATTCTGACCTATACAAATTGTTACAACTGAGCATATGATCCTTCATATTATGTTATTTCCTACAACTTATTATTGTTAATATTGCATCCAGCTGCAAAAGAGCGTGTGTTCACTCTCCAGTTTGCAACAATCGATTATGATGCAATGGAAAACTTGAAAAAGCTTAAGACTCCTGGAAAACCAAGAAACTATAAGGTATCCAAAAGCTGACCTTGCACTACCAGCTGGCACATGCAACCAACTATAGCAGCAACTGAAGAGCTATCAGCCCCACCAGAAAGTGGAAGCAAAAATCCCGAAGCACCACTTCTCCTCAAATAATCCCACAACCAGCAACTAGGCCCAAAAGCAATTTCCTCTTCAGGAGAGTGATATCTAATCTTTGAGAAATTAACATAGAAATGATATCAAAAGTGACATAAAGCAATGTGAAACAAATGGACTAAATTTCTCAATAACTAAACCAAAGTGTCAGATGCCCATGATGGCAATTAACTTAAAAGCTAAAGTTCAGTCATCACCATTTACATGCTTATGGTTTTAGAATCACTGCTGACTAAAGCTCACCTTAAGTGGACTTGACAATGACATTTGGAGGTTAAAAGATTGGCAAAGTTTGAACGGTACTGGTACTGAGGAAATTTTCTTTTTGCAGCTAGCTTGCTCTTGAAAACTGCTTATAGATCCTCTAAGACTAGCAACCTACCAAAAAGAAGTTGCAAAGAAAATTTCAGTGCATTAGCGCAAACTATACCTAAGTAAAATATTATACAATAGGAAAGTATTAACAGTACAAAAACTGCAAAGGGTACTATGAATATCCACACAAGAAGATGAATAACCAACAAAGCAATCGACGATGATGAGATTTAAAATGATACCAATTCACGGAACAAGAATTATAATCATGTTGACAACTCTTGATATGCCTGTTGCTAGCAGTATCCAAAAGTAATTTGTCACCATGGTACCGAACTGCTGATTAATACAGCATATTCTTTAGTTTTTTCAGTACATTCATTTCCATTAAACAAGACATGATTATAGTTTGAATGTCTCATATTTTTCACAGCATATTTCAATTGAACATTGTCATGATGACCAGTATAAGGAACAAACAAAATAATCACAGAACAAGAGGCATAAAACGAATTCATAAATGAGGGTTAACTTCATAATTTAATAATGTACCCAAACATGTATAACTGCTAGATCTTCTTCCACAACAAACAAGCAATGCAATAATTCAAAAAGAAGATCAACATAAAAACAAATAAGCATCTACAATCAGATAGTATAATTAGCATACCGCATCTAAATCTATTTGAGCAACTACCAATTCCACATCCTTGAGTGAAAATTGTGATCCTTGGGCAACCACATCTCCATTAACAACAACACAAGAACAACCATCTGCAAAAGAAAGAAGAGATAATTATCCAAAAGATCCTGAAAGTCATTTCCATAATGTGCACTGGCTCCCTTTAGAGGGCATGCACTCAAACAAACACTTTAATGCTAGTAACTGTAATATTATCACATACAGACAAGCAAATCTTAAGAGCAGATATTACCACTAAAAGAATATGTGAAACAGTTAAGAACAAACTAATGCCTACCATAACAGAGGCGGCCACCATCACATCCTTGGTGATTACTGTACATGTAAACTCCTCCACGAGTATGTGTAGCACCTATGAATGCACGAAGCCGAAGATCAAGTTTTCGTAATTGATGATGACTTCCACTGGCATTCATAAATACTTCAACTCCATTCAATGTCAACTCAGCATGAGGAGGCATGGGACTAAAAAGTTCCTCACAAACTTCAGCTGCAACAGCTCTAAGGATCAAATAATTTACAGCATTACAAACTCTGTGAACAACTTGTAGGATTCAACAGGTCTGCAAGCTTGTATAACAGATAACTATTCTGAGCTAAACATTTTCTCAAAGTATGAATAGCCTTGGTCATGTATTAGAGACAAAATTCAAAATATGTCACACTGATTACAAATGCCACACGGTCCAACAAGCAGTGCCATAGAATCAAGTTTATGAATAGTATGATAAAAGTTACCCGATAACTAACAATGGCATATGAAATTACGAAGTTAAAGATGATGTTCTTAATGGAAGTTGAACACCAAATGCCCCAAAAAGCCAGTGTTCATGTATTTTTGCTTGGCTAGTCCTTTTACACAATCCTCCTAGGTGCTCTGATCAAGATAAAGTAGTATCTGGAAAACCAAAAAGAATGTGCAGCAACAAAAGTTCTCCATATGAGCGTATGTTTAGTTAGAGCTAGGTTTATATGCATAGTTGTCTTCTAATTCATCCACCTAGATTTGTAAAATGCCAGTAAATAAAGGCAAATATCACATCCATGTTATGCATGAGAAAAAATTCTAGCAATGTGCTTTAACATACGTGTCCAGAAACTGAACATAACCATAGCCAAATGGTACTGTTGTCTGCATCAATACATCAGAGACTTCAGCAGGCAGTAAAAAGTCCTCGAGATAATCTTTCTGCTTCCATGCCGTAAACCATCTGAGTTCCCTATAGTTGCCGTCATTTGCTAGCCACATTTTGGGACGTATCATTACTATTTTTCTGTTCAAACATAGAATTTGACAGTTGTAACGCTCCGAGCCCTTAATAACAGGCATGCCAAAGCAGCATAATATGCCATCTGTCCAATCACCAAGCAAAAGCTCTGCTAAGCACTCCCACCTGCAAATCAAATTTAAAATTTCAAAACCAAATTTTTGTCCCAACAAAAAGATGCAAAATAACAAGAGTTACAAAGCATGAGTCTTTGCCTGTGAGATTCCCAAAAATAACAAGAGATTCCCAAAAAAAATAAAATCTGGGAGGTCCTTACGCATGAGTGACGGTATCCAATTCCAAGAAATGGTCCTCACAGCCATAGCCAGTGATTTCGAGCTCAGGGCCAAGCCTGATTACAGCTCCAACTTCTTTAGCCTTAGAAATAGATTCCTTAATATTCTTCATATTGCAATCAAAATCCATAGCCCATTGATTCAGATTACAAGTCGCCACTTTTATCAACCTCATCTTTTATTATATGCCTCGCTTTCTCTCAATTCACAAGTCTCCTCTTTTTTATCTTATCAACTCAGATTCTCATCTACCCACCAAGAAATACTGCACAGTACTTGTTTCATTGACAACAGAGAATAATTCAATCCACGACTTGTCTGCAGTAAGAACAAAATGGAAAAGTTCAAATAGATGATAAGTCAATAGGTAACAGTGCTGATAAATAACAATATCAGCTATGTATTTATGGACATTACGATGACTGCAAAGAACATTAAAATCTCTAATACTAAAACTTTTTCAAGATCCTATTGTTACTTTGTTTGAATCTGAAGAAATGGTAAAAATCAAAACAACCTTGTTCTAAATTGCTGAAATTTGCAATATGCCAAGTAACCACCAACAAAATTGAATGATACAGTTCCATACAAATATAATTCAGTAAAAAGGTATCTCATCTGATTAACTGCAATCAATATACACATGTTCAATATAACAATTGAATGATAACGGCAAAGCAACCAAAAAACTTACGATATCACTATTAAAAGTCAAAGATAGTTCATGTGAGGAACAGCTAATTAGCAAATTAAATAGATGCTAATTGATTCTCAACAATTCCTTGTGGAATAAAACCATTTTATAAACTTATCCTTTCATGCAATACTTATTGCTTGTTACTGGATTTGTCAAATTGAGTGTTATCTGTCCAACATTTGCAACTTTTTTCCTCCAAATACAAACTTTTCTCTTCAATCATTCAAATATATAGAAATTTTGTGGAGAAGAAAATACAAAAAGGAGGGGGCAAAATCTGAACAAATCAAAAGACATGCCTCATGGGTTGCTGTGATGACTTCATCAGCCTTAACTATTCTGCTGTTTTCTGTTTTCAGAAGTTGTGTAGTAGATGAAGAATTGACAGCAGCCAGAGGCTACTTGACAAGGATGAGGAATAAACAGTCAGTGGGAAGAAAACAAGTACCAAAGCTTGCAATGCACAACAACTGAAGAGAAAGCGAAAATGAAACAACATCCAATGGCTATAATACGCTGTCTTCAACTAAGCATCCTGAAATTATTTAAAACCCATGAAATTGCCAGAAACCAAACTAACAGCAAAGATTCATGTAGTAGTTGAGTAGATGGGTAGGGGAAAAAAAGCATTAAGCCAAAGAGAGACCAAAGTAACAGAAAAATGTTCCTGAGCATTTTGCTCAAAGTGACACTTGCATTAGTTAAAAAGCTTCCCAGTTCTGCTTTTACTATCAAGTCTGAATTCCTGGTACTTAGCTCTTATACTCCTCTAGTGGTATATGTCAGATGAAATTTGTTCCTGAGATTTAACTTATCTCCTACAATGTACAGTGACCATGCAGTTGCTAATAACTACTCTGACATGGTTATTGACTTATTGATTGCATCGGGTTCAGTTTTTCAGAACTGAGTCTGGTATATGTAAGAAATTTTTAAAAGGTTCCTGTACCCTTTGAGAAAACTAAATATGTATGTATCAGAAAGAATTTACACTTCATTTGTCAATTTAAGTGGATGACATTGGACAACACAGTGATTGGATTGCTTATAGTTTTACTCAACAACTGATTTGTTTTTGTGCATATCTGCCATGCCAACTACAGTAGCATCCATCAACCAGGGAGGCATCAAATTTTCAACCAAAAAAGGAAAGAAAAAGGCAATGAAACCGGCAGTACGGCTCCTTGGTAACATAGCCTCTGAAATTCTGCAAATGTTTCCAATTCTTTACCCCAGGAATTCTGCAAATCTTCGCTAAAATTCTCACAAAATATGAAACCAAAATTTGAAACTCACAAAAAAAAAAACGAGAAGTCAAACAATCAGAACACTAACCCCCAGTAACGAAATAGCGAAGAGAGACCCGTCAACTTCTTAATTCTCACCAAGATCGCAATAAAGGGCGACTGCAAAATCCTCTTGAGCCTCTCCCGAAACCGCGGCGTATTATCTTTTCTAGTGAACTTAATTGGAAGGAAGAGGATATGGAGGAGGATTGGCGGTGAAGAAGACGCAGGAGGTATTTGATTTAGCAGCAGATACTGTGGATTTCTGTTGCCAGACGAGTGTGAAGCGAAAAAACAAAAACTGGAAATACATGGTAAAACGTTTTCATAAAATCGATTTATATTTAATTTCAAAAGTTTCATAAAATACTGTGAAAAATTGATATCGAGATTACCGAATTGTCGGATTTTATATGCTCGTAATTAGATACCCTAATGGTTATTATATAATATACTAGTTTACTAATGAATTGTGTTATGAGCTATTATATACTAAAACTTACCACTTATATTTTATAAGGGAAAATCGTTCAAAACGTCTCTCAGATTTTGTAAAATGACTTTTTTCATCCGTCACTTTTAGAAGTGTATTTTTACATTCCTTACAAATTCACGTCGATTAAATTTGGTCCCTATCTATATTTGCGACTAGTTTTTGGTCAGAATCTACCACATGTTTTGCGTGTGATCATTTTTTAAGGGCAAAATTGTCAAATCAAATTTACATAATTCAATCTATAGTATCTCACATTTAACAAAATAAATTGTTTTCTCCCTCATATTTCACAAAATGAATTTTTTCATCTCTCATATTTTACAAAATAAATTTTTTCATCCCTCATTGATCATGTGTACAAATAACTTTTTTTTTAAACTCATGTATATATATCTATTTGATTTCACCTGAACAAAATGAATAACATGTAATATATCTCTATTTGATTTCACCTGAACATATTGTTCAAGTGAAATTAAGTAGATATATACAGGGATTTGAAAAATTGTTAGTTTTTTTACTCATGTTCATTTCCTTTTACTCAAAAATTGAAAACAAAGAAGATATTTAATTCTAAACATTATCAAGTGTTTATATCGAATTAAATTTGGACAAAAAAAATAAAGGAAGGGTATGACAAAAAGAAGTAACTGATTGACACTTTCAAATTTTAAAACAATCACAAGACAAGAAATTCAACTGTTGGTCTTAAAAGTGGCAAGTAAAAACTTCAAATTGAAACTGCAATTTGTTAGTATGACTATAGAATTTGAGTTAGAACCGATTAATTAGATGGTCTTATCACACAACTCAATAAATGAATTATTATCAAAAGAAAAAAGCTACAAAGATTGAATAGATTCACATGATGAAATCAAATATATATATATATATATATATGAGTTTAAAACAAAATTGTTAGATTTAAACCCATGCATATATATATATATATATATATATATATATATTGAATAGCATGTGTACAACTACAATTAGTCTGTTTAAATGAAACCAAATAGATATATGTTACATGCTATTCGTACTGTTTAGGTGAAGTCAAATAAATATATACATGGATTAAAAAAACTATTCTTACACATGGTCAATGAAGGATGAAAAAATTCATTTTGTGAAATGTGAGAGATAAAACAATTTATTTTGTGATATGTGAGGGATGGAATAATTCATTTTGTATAATGTAAGGCCGACCGGATTATATAAATTTTGATTTGACATTTTTGCCCCTAAAATATGATCACTGCAAAGCAAGCGATGAATACCGGTAAAAAACTAATCGGAAACCTAGGTAGGAACCAAATTGGACCAATATGAATTTGTAGGGGACGTAAAATTATACTTTTAAAAGTGAGGGAAGAAAAAAGTCATTTTATAAACTGTGAGGGACGTTTTGAATGATTTTCCCTTTCTATAAACTTATGTTTGAGCTTTAATTTTAATTTGATATGAGAGAATAAATTAATATTTATTTGCACTTTACAATTTTAGATATTATCAAATTAGTGGCTATACACACAATTTTAAATGCCGATATCCAATTTACCAAATTAAAATTTGGAAAGTTATTAGATGTTGGTTTTTTTAAAAAAAATTGCAACTTTTAACTAGATTACCCATTTCCAGCCAATGAACATCCCCAAATTTTGGGAATTAGTTTCTATTATGGAATAAACTAAATGTTTATCTCTTAAAGTTTCAGAAATCCCAATTATGCTAAACAAGATAAGAGAGATTTTAACTAGTGTCATAGATAATTTTAGAGATAATGATTGGCATGAATTGAAGAGAAAAGAATAAAAAAAAGAAGGGAGCATACTAATTTTTCTTTCCTTTGACAGTTTTAAGTGGAAGCAAAAAGAGGAGGAAAGGAGAAATGGAAGGGTGACAATAAAATTCACACTTGTAAGATAAATCTAATGCTAAATGTGTACAAAATTATTTCGTTTGTTTTTCACATTACTGAACAAGTTAAGAATCTTTCCACATTTTTTTTCTCTTCTCTCACAACTTTAACTCTCTTCTCTTCTTGTGAAAAATAAAAATTACAATCCTTAAATTTTGGGGTGTGCAAAATATTTTTAAACAATTCTACTAGCCCCGATTGCAAATGCGTTACTTCTCAGACCAAACTAGCTAGAATAAACAATACTCTACCAAAACTTATTACAAACATGGGTCGAAGGGGATTAGCACTCGGATCCCCTCCCGTTGAGTGAAGACGATGGGTTGGCATGGGTTTCTTTCGCAGAGGCATCTGAGTGGTCATCTTAGATGACATATCATGAGCGTGGTGGGCCCTAATACTGGAGAATTGAACCCAAAATTGGGGTTCATTTGGTTAATTGGATTCGACGAAACAGGAATTATCCTTCCAAGTGGAGTTAGAGTAACAAGATTCTAACTCAAAACTCAATAAAAGTTACAGTTCTCTTTTGAATCTTTACACCCGAGCAAATCCTATAATGCCTTAGATCTAAAGTACCTATATACAACACCATATAGCTCTCGTAACATTGGGACTATTTGGAATGTTAAATAGGATGGTTGTTTAATCTTTTTGATAAAATCATGTTTGGATTGTACCCAATAAATTAATACATATTGGATTCTTGAGCTTAGCAGCCTTTTTCATAAAAGGCTGAATAAATGACAAAAGAGAACACATAGAGAGGTACTGTAGACAGGGTCAGAAAAAAGTAACTGTTGGCTAAAGGTCTATTGTTTTTACTTTTCACAACCACCCAACACTAAAGTGCTCCTTTCTTCACCAAATTTTCACTGATTTACTTCTACATCCCCACCAGCGAAAAGGTCACCTAGCAGATCCGGCAACTATGACAACTGATCGGTGGTCCAATAACTTGCAAAATAGAAGCCTAGTCACGGTTAAGAAGGTGTTGGGTTTAAATCACCATTCAATTGCATTTTCGACCGGCGATTTGAAAAAGCTTCAACACAGCCATTGCAGCAAGCTCTCTGGCGGGTAGCTTTCAATTTGCTTTCTTGTGGGAGCTAGCTTCCTCTCCTAATTATTTCTTATCTTCAATCATGCTAATTTCAGCTTTTTCCTTTCTTGGATTGTCTCCTTGTTTGCTGCGGCTGTTCTCCTTTTTCCTTTCTTATGTCGTTGGGCAATCATCATTCCAGTTTCTTGATGTTAATCATTACTTTTCTTGAAGCTACGGATATCAACAGATTTTGTTTCTCATTTTCCTCTACCTTCTACCATTGGCAATGTATTCTTGCTGATGTTAAGTCATGTCTTGAATGCTACATGAACTTTTGCGCCAGACTTTCATTTTTCTAGTTAAATGAAATCAAGTTGTGGACAGCCCATAAAGCTAAAAAAGCATTAGAGGCTGACAATGTAGTCACTCCTGTATCCAGATTACTGTTCACTTGGGTGGATTTACTTGAATTGCTAGTTTGGACAATCCAACGCCAGTGACCAGTTTTTCCATTATTAATTGATTTAGGATATTCAACAAACAACTTCTAGATTTGGTTGTCCCCATTCCGTCATTACTATAGGGTCCATTCATGGAAAGATTTTCACTAGGAAGTTTGTTCTCTCTGCCTCTTATGAGCACAAATTCAGTTGACCACTGGCTAATCGACATGATGCTTAGCTTATTACCTATAGCTATTACCAGTCAGACTATTCTATTTGTTGTTTAGAACATTTGGGCAAACTCTTTAAATTCTGTCTGATGAATTTGACATGTTATGGATCAAGAGGGTCGCAAGTGAAGTGCATCTTGCTTGTCTAAACTGGCAAATATGCGTCTAAACTATTACTAGTACTACTAAACTAGCTTCTTCTTGTCTTTTCTTGTTTCTATGGCCACCAATCACCTGCCATTGCTGTCAATCAATCCTACCAAAGCAAATTGATCTTAAAATTTTAAGTATCTTATTCTCGACAGCTCAAATTCAACCCACCGTTTGCTTGCACTATTTCTTCCTTGCTTGAATTAGTGGAATTTGCATGGTTTTGGATTACGTTAGGGGGTTGGGTTAGCTGTGACCCATTGACTGTGAAGTTCATGAAATTTCTTTCTATAAATTTCTGTATATAAGAGAATATGAATCGTTCCAGATTATTTACTCTTGAATTATGTAAAAAGCTCAGAAACAAGTTGTGCTCCTACTTCTTTCAGAGGGAAAAAAAATGTATTGTTGCATTTGGATAGGAGATTATTTGGGATAGTTTTTCGTTAGAAAAAAAAATACTATGACACTTTTTTAATGTAGCAAATGTGAAATAAAAAGGGGGGAAACCCCAACAAAAAGTTAAGTGAGTGAGCTTCCTCGCCCTCTAATACAGTTCATCTACTTGCTATTCTATTTTCTTGTCAACTAAGAATTTCTTTCATGCACTTGGTAAGCTTTAGAACTGATGAATAATAACACACATGTCCAGCTCCTACCAATACTTGGTGTTGACGCTGTTAGCTCTTCGGTTATGACCTCTGACAAAAGGAAGAAGCCTTCTTGCGATTGTATGTCCTTCTTCCATATGTATATGCATTTTGTACTCATTTTCACTGCCAATTACATGAGTCTTACTAATTGTTGTTGGGATTTTTGTAGCTTCACCTGTTAGCTGTACTTCCGATTGCTCCTCCCGTTCGTCAAGCTGGCCTCCAACAACTACATCGACTACCTTTCCACCTACGTTGACCAAGTAAATTCGTACTTCATCCAAGACTTCTATTCTCCTATTGTTGTTTATCGATTTCCCTTTTTCCAAAGCACTTTGAACTATTTTCTAATATCCAACCTTCAGTAGATACATGACATGTTGGCTTCTCCACACATTTCAGCAAATGGTTTTTAGGATTCAATGGACCGATGCAATGGACCGAAGTATTTCTCATAGCCTATGTTAACTTTAGGAAAAATAACTGGTGGGACAACAAGAAGCCACTTGAGACGAACTATGACATTTTGGCAGGCCACTTGGTCAGTAATGGCATCATGGACTGTCGACTGGGCAGCAATTGCAGACCAGATTCTATCACATCAAGAAAAAAATGGGGACTTGTTTTGCAATCTGCGTGGGAATTTTCTCAAAATCAGAGACCAGGGTTGGGTTGGGGTTGCTAAGAGCTACTGTTTCATCGCTGATGACGAAATACTAGGAAAATTTGGTGCTGCTATGCACTTATAGCTGCCTTCAATTTTGCGAATTTACTTGCTTAGGATACTCTTCAAAGGAAATACTTGTTCATTTGAGCAAAACCATTGATAAACGGGTAAGGGAATCACCTGCTGACCATTTGGTACTGGTATGCTGACCTTAAATAGTGCTGTCGTGGTTTAACTAGTTCCTTTTTGTATTCAGAAGAATAGAGAAATTGCTATTGTTATTCTTAGCCAACGTAGCTGATTTGCTATTACATTCTCTATATATAGTCCTTTACTGCCCTGTTGAGTTTCCTGGGTGCCAATTTGCAAGCCAAAAATAATCAATCAGACCACTGCGAATTAGTGTCACACTTTGGCAACAAGGAGGAGATTTTATTGTAGGAGATGTGCCATTATGCTAATGTATGCTATGTATCTTGGTGGCTACTGCTGCAACAGATCTGTATACATCCTATCTACAACTAGGAAAACAATCAAACAAGGAGATTTTCCAACTTAGACATTTGCTTTATGTGATGTATGACCAAACAGTAAAAGCTTTACTATTTACCTTTCTTTTATGTGTATTAATGATTGATTCTTATAATGCTTGGTAAATTTTGATTTTTTTAACTTGTCAGTTGATTCTTGCATTATAAATTTGATTTTTAAGCTTTTGATTATTGGTTTCCCATTGACTTGTTGATCTAGAATATAATGCATTGAGGAGCAGTAATAAGTTTTTTATGCAGCATTTTAACAATTTTAAAATGGAACTAGAACAAAATTAGTAGGCAAGTTTTATTGAAGTTTATTCAGTAGCAAATTTAATAGATGGTCTCGGGGTTTAATTGCTTGTTCATTGGATACAAGTTTTAAAAAGCAATTACTACATGGCTATCTTTGGTAGTTCATTGCTGCTACTTTCCAAGGTCATGGAATTGGCTTTCCTTTTGTGTTGGTCCCCTGCTCTATTGTTACTGGTCTTTGTTTCAGTTGTACGCTTATCTAATAAATTCACTATCCAGTTAGTTTGACAAATAATTACATATATGCTCTGGGGAAGATTCTTAGTGCTGACTGCTACTTTTCTTTTCATTAGACCAACTCCGCATATGTTGAATTCAAAACAGAGAATTCATGCTACTGGTATGATCGGCTGACTCCAATACTGCTTGGAAAACACGCCACAGGGAGTCGTGCCCAATCAGTAAGCGAGATAGTTCCACCAGAACCGCCTCGTCGTCAAAGGGCCAACACTTCTGCTAGGAGCTGCAAGGGAAAAGGAAAGCTTCCAGCTCGAGGGCTTCTAATCCTAGGGACACGGGCGAACAAGGGATGAAGATGATGTTTACTATGTTCCTCCAGTCCCAGGGGCTGTGGGAGGAAAATGGCCAGCCTCAAGCCTAGGGACAAGCGGTGAGCCGAAGGGGGACTAGAGGGTCAAAATCAATAAGGTCATCTACTGGTCTTGAGGATGCCATTAGCAAAATTGGAAACTACTCCAAACTTGCACTGGAGGACAGACGGAGTAAGATGGAGTTCGAGTCCCTATATATTGTAATCCAATGTCAGGAAGCGATTACAAGAATGGAGATTCTTGACCTTTGGAGGATACATGCTAACTGCCTTATGCCAACAGTGATAGAGAGGGTAAACGAGTTGTGTTCCTTAGAAGTTCTGACTCAAACCGATTCGGTTACATCTTTAGTTAGTGCAGGAGAAGGGCTTGGCTTGAGTTGTAACCATTGAACGTTTTATCATCATTTATGTGTGTTGGCTATGACATTTATTTTTTTTCCATTGTTGTTGACCTGATTTAGCTCAAGTGCAACCGTGGGACAAATGCCCCCAATTTGAAATATGTAACATAAGGGTATGTGTCCTAATTAGATTGTTAGTGTGTATTTCCCTACCCACTTTTGGTGGAGTGGGCCTTGTTAGGACTACCCTGTAAGATGATTTTTTTTATTTGTAGAACTTTTTATATCTTATTAGTGGGCTTTGTATCAGTTGTAATCGTAGAAGGAGCAGGTGAAATTCTTCTTATAGTATGAACATAACTAGCTGGCCAATCTTTGCCCTCTCTGTTGAATTACGTTTTCTTGTTTAGTTTGCTTTTGACTATGCTGGACCCCTAATATCTGCAGCTGAGGAGCTGAAATGCCATATCTGAGTGCATATCTAGATTCCATTGGAGCAAATTTCCAACATGGGGCAATTATGTTGCAAGTGGGACAACCATTCAACTTACTGATGCCCAGTTATATGGGGCAGGCTTCAATCCTCTTTCACTCAGTGTACAACTTTCACAGTTTGATCAATTTACAGCCCGCACCAGGGAGTTATATAACCAATGTGAGCAACCATGAGTAACTGTTACAATTTGTATTTGCTGCAAAATTTACTGTCTAAAACCGTGGGTGGGGTTAGGGGGGAGAGTGGCATGGTAGAGGATAATGAAGGAAGAAAAGCTTATATGTTCAATCTTTGACTCCTTGTGGCTCATATACTGCTAAACCCCTTTTAGCCAAGACCTCAAGCATTATAAACACTCTGCCTAATCTGGAGGATTTCTCAAGAGCCATTTACACGGTCGACATTGGGCAAAATGACTTGCACTTTGCCTTGACAACAATGAAAGACAAACAAGTGCATGCATTTATTTCCCAATAATCCATCAGTTGATGTTCTCAGCAAATTAGGCATTTATTTCCTAATTAGATTGTTGGTGTGTATTTCCGTACCCCACCTTGGTGGAGTGGGTTTTGTCAGGACTGCCTGTAAGATGAATTTTTTATTTGTGGACTTTTTGTATCTTAGTTAGTGGTGCTTTCCTACGAATCTTTCTTCAGTAGATATATCCCAAGCTTTCTGTAGGGCTTTGTCGGGGCTTTGTCATGCCTGCCCAATACTTCTTCAGGGCTTATCATGTCAGTTCTTATGAAGTCTATTGTCTATACTTGATACAAGTATCTTAAAATGCGGAATAGCATGTGCTCTTCTGGTATGTAGACCTGCTTTTGATATTCTCATATCTGATTACTGAAAGGTCAGCCAGAAGGGATATAAATATAAGGCCCTTGCATATGCACTTCACCTCAATTGAGCTCCAAACAAAGAACGTTGTAGAGAGAATG
Source organism: Coffea humblotiana (assembly GCA_023065735.1). NCBI lineage: Eukaryota > Viridiplantae > Streptophyta > Magnoliopsida > Gentianales > Rubiaceae > Coffea > Coffea humblotiana. The sequence goes on along the minus strand of CM041212.1, from coordinate 13,646,118 downwards.
CATAACGAACAGACATAGCAATCGGAAGAGTACTCGGTGTGCCTTAGGATTGGGTAAGTAGTAGCTTTCCATATAATATGTATTCTATTTGCTGTGTGTAAGTTTTATAGATAGAAACACTTATATATTGAAGTATGTATATGTATAAGTTTATACATATAGATATACACACATGAACACACTTATATAAGTATATATACAGATATATACACAATTGTCATGGCATGGAACAACTGTCGTGGTGCTAAGGGACGCAATTTATATCACAGAACGCAAGATGAGGAGAATGAGACCTTATTGTTTGCGAGTGCCTCGTTAATGCTAATGCATCTGTCTCTTGTACATATAACCAACAATCAAAGAATTTCGCAGCATGATGGCTCATTAAGTAGTCGACAATGGGTGGAGCGATTACTGAATGGTCGTCACAGACGATCGATAGACAATATGCGTATCATAGTTGATAATTTTATGCAACTGTCCGATATCCTTGTGGAGCGCCAGTATGTTCCACAAAACTACCAACAGTGTGTGCCCATAGAGGAGGTGCTAACTATGACATTAATGTTAGTGAGCCACAAGCATACGCACCACGTGTTGGGGTCTATTTTCGATCGATCCATCGAGACGATTAACCGAAATATAAGGAAAGTGGTCCAAGGCCTATGTCTACTTGCAGCTGAAATAATACGACCGAGTGACCAGACTGGAGTTCATCCACGAATTGCAAACTCAACAAATTTTACCCATGATTCAAGGTAATATATAAGGAAAAGTTTTAGTGTTGGATCGACTTGTTTTAGCATTACAAAGTAATAAATATATTCTTTATGAATATTAAGATGCCATAGGAGCGATGGATGGCACCCACATCTCAGCTTGTCCTTCGACAAGAGAGCAAATGGCCTATAAAATCAACACTGCTTTCAATCACAGAATGTTCTGGCAGTGTGTGATCATAACATGCGGTTCATCTATGTGTATGCTTGATGGGAGGGTAGTGCACATGATGCGCGAGTCTTGGAGTCTGCATTAGCGTATCCATCTGATTTTCCTTTGCCGCAACCTGATAATTAATTGTAAGAATTTTTCAAGTCAATAAATGGCACGCTTGTAATGCTTCGCTCCTAGTAGTTAGCGAAGTTAGTAATTAAAAGAACTTCTTCTATTAGGCAACTACTACTTAGTCGATGCGGCATACAGGAATGTTCCTAGACCATATAAGAATGTGGGCCCCGAATCTCCGGCCAAGAGCTTGTTCAATGCTCAGCATTCGCAGCTTCGAAATGTCATCGAACGTACGTTCGGTGTGCTAAAGAAAAGATTCAAATTTTTAAAGGGTCCGGTAGATAATTTCTACATGAGCACTCAAATTACTATAGTCATTGCTTGTTGTGCGCTACACAACTTTTTTAAGGATGCACCAACCAGGAGATGCACTTTTTCAGAGGTTCGAGTCCGAGGATGTGCAGTTACATCAGGAGACAGAAGTAGAAGGGCCAGTACCACAGCCGTTTGCATTGAACATATCTCCTACAAAGCTTGTGGAATGGAAGGCTAAGTGAGACTACATAGCAACTGAAATGTACGCAGCACGGGGACGATGACGTCGTTAGGTGTTTTAGAAATTAAAGGTCCTATTCTGGCAAGGCAAACGTCTGGCTGCACAATTGATGGATGTACTGTACCCTGATGCCATTTTCAAATCACGTAATAAATTCATATGTACCGTTTGTGTATTTAGTGTGAACTGGTTGAGATTTTCTGAGTCAAAGTCAAATTATTTTTGAAGTCAAAGTCAACTGATTAATAAAATGCAGAAGGTTGCTGTCCAAACGCTTATTTACACGATTTATTTGCTGTCCAAACGCCTATTTCATATTTACCCAATCTTAAAAAGTAACCTAAAAATAATCCCAAATAATCTACTATCCAAACGGAACCATTATCAATTTTAGGCAAAAAATAATTGGTTGGTTCCCAAAAGTCCCTCTAGCTAGGAACAAGAAGAAAATCCCAACTGCATCGCAAATTTGAAATTTTGCCTTCAAGAAAACAAAGCAAGGACATGCCCACCCACAATTCAAAGAATAAAAAGGGCAACAAAGTCAAAAGAAACCAACCCCTCCTTTCCTCCCATGAATAAGAATGGGGAGGACTCATGAGACAATATTGAATCAAGGGAGTGATGGGAAGGAGATTGGTAATTGTTGCATTAGATTTCAATATGTGCTTTAAATGGATTTGGTCCTCATATGTGAGAAAAGAGAGAGAAAAGTTTCAAACAAAAGTTATTTAGACAATTTTGCCCTTGAAACCCTACTCGTGCAGATCACGTGGCCTCATTCTTGTCTCCCTTGATGGTGGAATTAAATAAAATGACCCAAAAATTACGATTTTACTAGTTGAGTGAGATTTTTGGCTAAAAAATAGTTTAGTGACAAAAAATGGTACAAGTTAATAGTGTAGTGACATTTGGCACCATTTACTCTATTAATAAACTACAAAAGCATTTGAGGACTCAGATATGGTTTATCATTTGTTTTCTTGGCGCATGATTGCCTTACATTTTCTTATGTATTGAACATTTCAGACAGGGAGCTTTCAATAGTTGTTCATACTAAATTGAAAATCAATATATATGTTTGAATAGTTCTAATTTTGTTACTATCTTCCTTTTCTTTTGGTAAAATTAGTGCAAAGCTTCAAGAATTGGATAACAATTGTAGTGTATTAGAAAAAATAACATAAGATATTGATGCGCAAGCTTGGTGATTTTTTTTGTCAATCCTAAACATATGTGCAGTTGCATACATAGGCATATAAATAGGTTGTTTGGTTGTTAATTGGCTTTTTTTTTTAGTAATTGTTTTGATTTTAGAGGATTGTTAAATGAAAACCTTGGTAGAATGATTATTATCACTTTTAATTGGCATTTTCTTCTTCAAAATTAAAAATCTTGTTAATAGTTATCAACCCGAAGCCATAAAAATGTTCCAAAGTATAAAAAGAGAAAAATTGAATGTTAAGATCTAGACCCAAATCCAAATAGAGTGATAATTTTTTCAGAGATGGAGTTGGCTTTATCAAATTTACAACTTGTCTTTCAAGTATACATATAGTTCACTAATTAGATATTGCATGAAAACAAAGAAAAAAAATTGAGTCAAAAAGAAAGAATCTAAGCTAGTTTATCTGTCAATGGTATCTTGTTTTATGAGATAGAGAGATATAATTTTTAGCAAATTGATTCTCCATCTACCAGGTAGTATTTTCCTACGTGTTAGGAAGTTTATTAAGCTAAATCTCTTCTTACTGCAAGAGTACAAGTTGTATGCTAATAGCAAGAGTATTCATGTATCAATCCTACAAAGAAAGTAATTAATTATCAAGACTTTACAAATCACTCAATTATTAAGGCTACAAGATCAAGCAAGCGTTGATTAAACTACCAAAAAGACACATAAAGTAAAGAGCAAAAATTTTCAAAGAATCAAAAGTTAATGAGATCTAGGGTTTCAATTTCCTTTATTGTCCTAACCACAATATTCTCTCAAAACTAGTAGTCTAAATAACACCCACCTTTTGTTTTCAATCATCTGGTATACTAGCTCACTCTTTTGCTTTTGCTTCAACTTCGACAATTAGGATATTCAATTCGGCAACTCATAAATTAGAATAAGAATTCAATAATATACAAGTATTTTAATTGGTTTTACGTGTGAGAATATATTTATGATGTATTCTTTCTAGATACGAAGTATAATTCTTCTCATTTGTCAATTCCACTATCTTATAAACTTAAATAAAGGACTTAAATCAACATTAGGAAAAAAATGTTCATAAACCATACATTGAAAACTAAAAAGACAAATTGACCTTTGGTGCCGGCATTGAGGAACATAAATATAGCAAAATCGAATCAAATTCAATCCTAAATTTTAAATTGCATCAAAATAGAAATTGAGATCAATTTCAAGTTTGAACAAAAATAGTCAAATTAGATTCCAATCATACTTTTCTAGGATGCACATCAGCAATTAATCCTACCCATTAATCAAAAGAATCCCAAATATTTCTTCCCATAAAAGAGTCAAATATTTAGGTAAAAGACTAAGTGCTTATAATATTATACTACTTGTATTATTACCTATACCTTTTTAAAAAAGTACAAGCATTTAAAATATTTTGGTTTATAAGATCTGATTTATCTAGGTAGATTTCCCTAATAATGACTCTAGTACTAAAACCACTGACGTGGACTACATTGCCACATTTCATAAACTTATCATTTCTATTTGAATAAAAAATTTGATCACAAGTACCTACCTTGGCAAATGCATTCTTAAACTTGCACTTTATGTTTGAATTAGTTTTAGCCCTTTGTATTGCATTTTCTTTTGACCAATGCTAATAAAAAAGTTAAAGACAAAAACTTGGCAAATGCATTCTTAAACTTATAATTTCTATTTGAATCAGTTACAACCCTTTGAATTACGTTTTCTTTTGACCAATGCTAATAAAAAACTAAAGACAAAACTTTAATCCATAGATATCTACTCTCACGCATTGCACAAGCCTTTTCCCTTACTCTACTAATATTTCACTTGACTTTTATGTGTAAGATTGTATGTATGATGCATGGACCACATGAAATCATTCGAACTTGCCAATTGCCAATTTCACTGTTCTATAAACTTAATTTGAGAGTTTAAATTATTTCATAAGTATAGTATAAAATTCAATAAGACAAAACAACCCTTTGACTCAAATTTGAAGCAAATAGATATGGAGCAATATCCAAGCAAATGCAAACATTTAAATTTGGATTGCATTTAGCTAGATTTATAATTCAATTTCAAGTTTGAGTTAAAATAGGTGAGTCCAGCCGAGCCAAAATTGTCTTTTGCATACCCCTAATCAATTCCATACATTTTACAAAATTGGCCCATAATAACCTTTTTCCCATAAATAAGGCAAATATAAATGTAAAAGTCTAAATGCTTAATTTACTATACTATTTAATTATCGTAAAGAATAATTAATTGTTATTAGGCTAGCAAATGTTACCTCCCAAATTTGTTATTTGGTGGTTGTCTGATATCTGAAAAACTTGGTATTTTGAGAATTTGAATGTAACTAATAATTACAAGTGGAAAAAACAATTTAATACATATTAATGAAGTAGATTGTCTTCTACCCTTAATACACATAAATGTTGTCTATTTTTTTACAATTTCACTATTTGGTTGTTTTGGTAGAACATATGTTTGTGGGGAGATGAATATATAGTAGTATGTGTGTGTGTGTGTGTATGGTCTGAGAGAAGATTTATTTCACGTATGAAATTGGAAATACAACTAGTAGAATTGCACCAACCTACATGTACATTTAGGCTGATAATCTTGCTACCTTTTTCTATTTTCAAACACAAAATAAAAAAAATAGTTTTGATAGTACATAAAGAATAGCAAAATTATAAACCTTATTTTCAATAAAACATTAGTTTTGAATACATCCCATTAGTAAAGATAAATTACCTAATGAATAGCAAATATGATCACCTCCATAATTACTTATGCCAAAAGTTTTTTTGGAGCAACTTAAAAGTTATTTTCTAAATTTTCCAATAAGTACTTGATATATATTTTTTTAAAAATTAATTAGAAATGATATCCCTTTAATTCTAATTACTAAAAAAGACAATAACATTGTAGATATTTTTGGTTTTTTGATTCTCAAAATACACATATAATTTTATGTGTTTAAGCCCTTAATTGAGCATTAAAAAAGAACAATAGCACCAAGGAGTTAATAGCACTTAGATAACCATTTGACTAATTGTTGTGGTAAAATAATTAGGTTAATGGTAGAAATTACTTGTGATCTTGAAGAACACACAAGTAATTTCATTAAATTAGGAATTACAAAATAACAAGTGGAGACTAAGGACAAGAGTGGTCTAATGCTCAATTTTGCTAGTTTATTTGAGATTTTTTATAAGATTTGGAGAAAAATGCTTACCGGTATATGTATGTTATTTTCAACAAAACCTTATGTTTCAAATTTCAGTATTAGGATACGACTTGATTAGCTACCTTTCAAGAATGTGTCAAATTAATAGCTCACAAATTAGACAAGAAATTTAAGAATATACTCATATGTTAATTAGTTTTATCTGTAAGAATGTATTTATGATGCATCTTTCTAAATGCGAAACATAAATCCTTCTTATTTATCAACTATGTTATAAACTTAATGGGTGTTGGGATCCAAATGCAGAATAAATAACTATTAAAATATCATGTACACAATAATTTAATGACAAACAAGCCACAACATAAAAATAAATGATACAAGATTTGAGTTGGTTCGACTCTATTGTTAAGCCTTAGTCAACAAAGAGAAAATTTATTCTTTATTATGAGAAAAAAAATCACATACAAGGATACAACTTAACTCAAGGTCAACTCTTGTATATCCTCCCTCACTTCCAGAAATCCTCTCCCATCCCATATATAAGGCTACATAATGCATACCTTTGTAGTATGCCAAACTGCACCTGTTTATTGGTCAAATTAGTCAGATAACACCCAAAATGATAGGAAATAACACAATATGGTAATTCCTAAACACATACAAACAAGAAATTCCTACACTACTACCCCAAGTAAATAGAAATTGTCAAAAGCTATTTACTTCCTACTTAAAACAAAAACTGCCTAAAAAACAATTGAACCAAAATTTTCTAACAATCTCCATCTTGGCAAAATTTTCTTTTGGTATCTATTTGCCTTCAACTATCAAATAATATGATACTGAAGTACACACCCAAATCAATATAATCATGACACCAAATTGATTCAATCGGCAAATAAACATATGTAGTTACTTTCTCTATGATCTACTTCTAGTCATTTAGGTAATCAAGAGGTAAGATCACCATACTTCTTCCTATCTTCAATACTGTCTCACCATGTGTGGTGTTAAGAATCAACCTACAATGAAAAACTCATGACCCTCAGTGTTTTCTAACGCATGAAAATTAGATTCTTTTTTTCATTGAGACAAAAGCCACACCACAAAAAAACATAACCCAAATCTAATAACCATCTCGGATAAAGTATACATCATTAGAGTTGTGAGAACGTCTCTACTAGTTAATGTCCAAATTCAACATTGGATCCAGTTTTTTCTTGAGTCACCTACCTAGATTCACAGTCAAATATCCTTTATGCTTTCTGGCTTTCCATCCTTTTTCTTCAATATTTCTTGCTACACTCACTAAACAAGGATGTCTTCATCCATTAATTATTGAATTGGTAATTGCTACCAATCTATTTGATCTCAATAGTTAACTAGGACCCAACTATTAAGTCTACACTGATTATCACTTCGTTGGGGATTGATGGGTTTTGATATGAGTACAAGTTTAATTCTAAAATATACCTGTTTGACTGGAAGTATACAGGTCAAATAATAGTTTAGGGCATATATCGGGTCGATCCCACGAGAAGCAATTTTTACAAGTACTAAGACCTTGCTTATTCTATTATTTAGACCAACTAGCAATAAAAACAAGAGAAATTGCAATTACTTACTGCTTAAGTTACCTAACTAATTACCTTGCAAGATAACAATGGAGAAATATCACTAAATACTTGAGTCTAGGGATGTAGAGTCCACTTATGGCACAAAAAATACAAGTAAATAGATTTACCTCTTGTTACTACTCTTGTTTAACTAGGGATTCATTTCTAATATTACCAAAACTCACTCTCATGATGAAATGGCCTAGACTAGACTAGTTTTCCCTATTCTCATGAATAATAACTAGATCTACACTTGTTTTCTTCATGAAATGCAAAGTTAATCCATTTAAGTGTATCTCTATTCTTATAAGTCTACTCCTTAAGCTCCATTTATGTTGTTTCATCATTATTACCAATTTTCATTAAGTAATAACAGCTAATAACTTGCTATTGGTGATCAAACAACAATAAGTAATAGCATGCATAAATGCACAAGTTAATACAAGATGTAATAAGTGTAAATCATATTCAACTCATATCAAATGGCCATAAGTTTCATGTACTCCCTAAATCTAGAAATTTAGCTACTCATGTGATAAAAGACAATAAAGAGCATAACTTGATTACATGCAAACATAATGAATCACAAGTAAAGAGAAAGATAGAGAAAGCTTAGCCAAGGTGATAAACAAACTCCCAAATCTTCTATTTTTTCAACAATATGAGTGATACAATGAAATCTCCAATTGTTCTTAAAAGTTTTTTACTAGAAAGAACAAGAAAAGACTAACACTAAGTTTTTTAGCTAAATCTGATAAAAACTCTCCCTAATGACTAACTCCCTCTTGTCTAATAATTCTTCCATATATATATAATTAAAAGAGTCAAAAGTGGTTAATGACATGACATAAAGTTTCCATTCCACTTCTCTAGGGTTTTTTGAGCATGTGCAGCCAAAATTCTGGGCTAGAATTGAGCTGAAAAGTAATGTGAAAATAGAGCAAGTTGAAGAAAAATAGGGCTCAATATGCGACCTTGAAATACGCAATCTCAGCTCGCATATTTGAGGTCATGTTTTTTTCTTTGCTACATTTTCTTGCTTCTTTTCTACTCTAATTCGATGCTAAGGTTTAAAACAAGATGTTCTCAGTTGAATTCATGCATTGCTCCAAGAATAATTGCCTTGAATAACCAATTTCCTTTCCAAAGTAGCGTTGAATCAAGCTCTAATGAAGTTGAAGTGTATTTGACTTGATCCGACATTTTGTGTATTCTCAATTCCTACAAATATAACCATTTTTTGCACATTAGGTTGCTCAAATGAAACTTACAAAATTTAGAAACTTAAGGAGCAAGTTATATCTTAAATCATCTTAATTTGTACCAAAAATCACACACAAAATCTACTAGTATCATATATAATAAATACTTATCAAATTCCCCCACATTTAAATCATTGCTTGTCCTCAAACAATAAGAAAAATAATCCGACAATGATTTAAGAAGTGAAACGAATTAACTGAACTCGAAATTCAATCTCTCTAAGTTTGGCATGCCTTCATTATGTAACCATTCATATCACTCACAATACTCATCATATCATGTAAGAGAGGTAATTATACCCAAAATTCAACATAACAAAGTCAATCTTTCTATCTCACCTAATTCCACAAATAACCAATCGATATAGTCACCTTAGAGATTCATCCTTTGAAATGAACTGTTAACTTTATGAACCTTAAGAGGGAATTATTTACTTTATTTCTCTATTATTTATTCTCAAAAGTGTGAAGGTGTCTTTTGACGCGAAAATCGACATTTTTAGATGAAAATCCCCGGTTACTCGAGACTTCACTTTTTTTTTTGGCAAAGCCCAAATGCGGGTGGGGCTGCCAACCCCCGTTTTATTAGAGAAAATAGAGCTACAAAGTCTGCGAGGAATAAGAGCCTACGGGCCCTGAACAATAGAGGAACTATGACTTAACGACCCAGGACCGGGTAGAAGGGACCTCCCAACGATCCAATTGCAAGGTCGCCTGAACAGTCGGTGGAAGTTGATGGACCGAGGTGAAGACCGTGTCCGCTAGATGCTTTCCCCCTGCTATTACTCCTTAATTCAAATATCTTTTTACGCAAAAGTCGATATTTTTAGATGAAAACTCTCGATTACTCAGTACAAGAATTTATTGGAGGTTTTTTTTAATCTCCTCAATAATGTAGATACAAGGAAGAAAACACTTTAGTAACTATATAAATCAATTATATGTAAAACCAAGTAAGATAAGAGATTTCATTTATCATGCAAAATTATAGATATAATTTTTTCTATTTTACAAGATATATTTTCATACATGCAATAATTCTAATCACATAATAATTGCTTCCAATTTGAGTGAACATTGAATTTTCAAATTACTTACTTCATTTCACTCATATAGGAGAATTTGAAACAAAAAGGAACTTAAACTTCGTGCAATTATGGACTCAAGTGAAGTTAATATAAACATTTCGGGGGGTAAAATTGAAAATTTGGACAAAAGGTTGGAAAAATTTTGACAGAGTTTTCCCTTAAATTGGACAAAAACTCCCTGCCATTGAATCCAAACATCAACAATTCATAATATAGGTAATTTTCTAATAACATGTCTAAACATTCAAATGCAAAAGTAACTTCTATTTAAGACATTTCTCTCCCTCACACTTAACATACACATTGTCCTCAATGTGTAGAAAAAGAAAATAAAGCAAAATAAGAACAAGTTACTCCTTATTTCAATGGTTGCAGTCCAGTTCAATCTTGAGTCATGAACCATCAACGACCAAAATCAAATAAAACTGCCACAAATCCCCAAGTGCAAAATGATAAGTGCAAAAGTAAAATTATATACAGAAAAGATGAAAAGAAAACTATTAAAAAACATGGAAGCAAAAGCAAAAGGCATTTGGCAGCAAGAGGACGGCATCTTCAATCATTTGTGGCCTCATCATCTCGTTGAAGTAGAGGTATGCCCAAATGATGTTCAATCCACTACAGGCAAATGTCCATTGACCCCAATTGATATTTAATTGTATCCAAACGACTAAAAAGCCTTTGCCAATTGGATTGAGGTGGTGGAGAAGGTGGAACAGCAGTGGAGGGTCCAGTTTCGTCGTGCCCATGTCTGTCGTCGCTCTTGAACAAATGGAGGAAGATGTTCCATAGCAATTCCCATGGCACGAAGTGAAGAAACTGATAACTCTGTGCTAGAGCGGACAGCTAACTGAGTTACTCCTTTCAAATTAACTCCTACCTACTCGAATACTAAAGACAGGAGAAGGGGAAAGGCAAGTTTGAAAGAAGTGGTGCCCGTCTTACTGTTGACCTTAAATAGTTGATGATGATGTTCAGTAGCGGGACGTGAGAGTAGGAGGATTTTCGATTGTAAAACATGTAGTCCAAAAAGTAAACATTACTTTTCCGGACCTCCCCGTGACCACTTTTCTTTGAGATCACGTTATGTGCCATCATGTATATAATGAGGCGATGGCGAGTATAGAACAGTCTTGCCACCATTGTCTCATTCCTTGAAGAACGGAATGGTTGGTACTTGAGGTCAAATAGAAACATGAAGCGTAATGAATCCCATCTCTTGTTGGGAGCAACAAACCCCCACTTCAAATCAACAACTGGACCAATATTGTTGCAATCCAATATGCATGCTAGGAGATCACGAGTTAAGTAAATCCGAGTACTGTGCACTCGCGAATCCACCAACTCTCCATTGTGGTTTGTCTTGTTGACAATGTTTGTATAAAATTCACGCACCAAGTCTGGTTGTAGTGAGTTGGTAAAATGAGAATCGGCGCCCAACCAAATTGGTTAAACGCCTCAAAGATATGGTAAACCATCTCTATCTCCGAACTAACATGCTTTTCAAAGATAAACTCCAAGTTAGCATGTGTCTCATGCCACTCTTGATTCCTCCAAGTTGAAAACCTGGCACTACGTAAACAGCGGCCTCAGCGCATCTAGATGTACTCCCCTGTTGACGCCTCCCCACAGGTTGGGGTGAAGGAGATCTCTCTTCTTCACTTTCTTCGAATTCCTCGCTCATCTCCATTTCTTCGCTTTCTTCACTATCCTCAGTGCTAGAGGAGGAAGGTTTGCAAATAACAGGTCGTTTTCCTCTTGTCATGGTATTTAAGAAAAAAGTACAATTAACTTCATATACTAGGTTATAAATTTGTACACATCACACATTATACAAGAAAGACTTCTTATAAAATACCTAAAGAAAATTTTTTTCAATTATAATAATCGTAGGCATTTTATAAAATTTTCTTTCAATGATAACGATCAAAATTGGCTCAATTAACCACACATACACATCTTAATGTCATAAATAATCAATGAAAAACCTAAAAAATGTACAATATTATGGCATATAAGACATGACACTAAAATTGTCAAAAATTGTCTAAATCACCAACTTATTAAAATAGACAACAAATATTCCAATTAATGAATTTGACAGTAATCAAGTTTATAGCAAGCATTAATTATCAACAATAATCCACATTTAGTCATAAACATGATTGAGCAAAAATTATCCCCAGAAATCACAAAATTCATCAAAATTACTCTCTATACATAATTTACATGCTAAACCATCATCAACCAACCATTTTTAGTAATAATCAACAACAAAAAGGGCTCAAATAACAAATTAAGCTACTTTTTCGATTTTACCCAAATATATCAAATTAAAAATGTAAATAGCTAATAATCCATCAATTTTGTTACATTTGAATATGTAAACATGTTTAAACAATCTTAATAAGTATATTAGAGGCCAAAACATCAATAAGCATCATTAAAAATTTGAAATTAGAAGATGTCAGAAAACTCAAGAAATTGAAAAATACCAATTTTTAGAATACAAAATTTGATGAAGAAACTTATCTCAATCACGTAGAATGATGTTTGGAGGAGAAGATCATGTGAAAAACCCTATGAAAAATGCCCCAATTGACCTCCAATTGAAGAATTTAAGAACTGAAAACTCCAGCCTCTAATCTCTTAAAAATCTATTTTTTTGGTTGTTTTTCTTAAATTTCAATAAATTAAAAAGACTAGGAATGTTAAAAAGTGTGGGTTGATATTTGTTTGCAAGGAAATGGAGTAAAAGAGAGAATTTGTGAGTTGTGTGTGTGAAAACATAAGGAGAAGAAAAAGAGAAAAAATGAAGAAGGAACTCACGTTTTCTTCTTTTAAAACTAATTTCAAAAAACGCGACCTGTGCTCACGTTTTCTTTGAGTCACGTTTTCTGCTTTAAAATCTCAGAAAGGAATACGCAACTTCAGGAAAATGCGACCTGAAGTCGCTTATTGATGCCTACATATTTTGCTTTAATATTACAGAATTGAATACGTAATTGAAGAAAATGCGACCTGAAGTCGCGTTTTGAGCCACGTTTTCAAATTTCTGCAATTTTTCTGCAGAAATTTCTGACTTGTCAAAAATTGCAATTATTGCCCAATTGCTTAAAGTGCATTTTAGATCATTCTTTTGTCAAAATAATTAATGCGCCTATGTAAAATGATCAAAACATGTATTTAACCCCTTTCTAAGGAATCAAAAATAACATTTGCTCAAATCGAGGGGTTGAGTTCCTTGATCAAACTTCATCTTCTTCACCCTAAATTGTCATTTTTGCTTCCATTTCAAATCCTACAATACAAAAATAATAAAATAACTTGAATACATGATCTATACACAAAATCACACCAAAGTAACATTTATAACAAAAATATTGGGTTGCCTCCCAATTAGCGATCTTGTTTATAGTCGTTGGTTCGATTAAAAAAATACATTGACTTCTGAGGTGAACCTTGGAGAGCAATTTTCTCCCCAAGGGTCAAAGCTTCCAAGTCATTCCACCGTGTGATAAGCCTTGCTTGGAACTTCATGGTTCAATTTCCTCAAGTGCGAAGGAGGAGAATTAAACAAATCATATGTAGACTTGGTTTCAGTTATGGATGGAAATTGCTTGTCTTTCTCGAGTCGGCTGGATTTTTCACCTATTTCTTCATAGAGCAGTGAACTAATTGAACCAACTTCCTTCCTTGACTTTGCCTCCCTTGTTCCTACACCATGAAAATTAGTACCAAGAAAATTTATAAATTTAACTTCTTCATACCTTTCTTGTTTAACCTTATCATCACATGGTATATAAGAAACAAGGTTAATTGATTCTTTATCTCTATTTCGTTAATCAAATTAAATTCCAATTCTTCATGATTAATCTGAAATATAAGTTTACGTTTTCCATGTCAATTAAAGTTTGTGCTGTGGTTAAGAACGGTCTCCCTAGAATAATTCACATTTTAATATTTTCCTCTATATATAGGACAATAAAATTCATAGGTATAACAGATTGTCTTACCCTTATGAACACATTTTTCAAAATATCTATTGGATGTGTAATTGACTAATCCACCAATTACAAGGTGGTGTTCGTAGCTTTAAACTCTTGAAATCCTAATCTCCGGCCAACTAATAGAGGTATAAGTGATACACTTGCATCTAAATCACATAGAGCATTAGAGAGTGTAGGCACCAAAATTTTAATTTTAATTTATTTTATTTTACTTTATTTTGTTTTGTTTTATTTTATTTTTATTTTATGCAACCAAAGTTCACAAAATGATATTTAGTTATTTTTATTGAATTATCATTTTCTTTTTAAATAATTTCCAAAAAAAAAGAAAATTCTCACAAAAATTTGTTTTTAATCTTTTCAAATGCAATTTCTTCCAAGTAAAATGAAATTTTTGCAAGGCAATTTTAATTAAGAATTAACATTTTATTTACCCTAAATTTGTTTTGAAAAACAAAAAATAAAAAAAGGAAAAACAAGATAGGTGGAAGGCATGCATGGTAGCTAAGTGTATTAGGTGAGCATTAGACATGTGTCTTAGATTTTTGCACACCACAACATGCAAAGGCTAGGTGGCAAGACAAGTGTAGAGTTTAGGAAAAATCTAGAAAAAATAAAAAAAGAAAAGACTAGAGAGCTTCTGCAGGCAACAAGAAAAGAAAGAAAACAAGAGGGTTCGGCTGAGGGAAAAAAGGAGCTAGTCAAGGAGGAAGAGAGAAAGACGAAAGAGGAAAAAGGAAAAAGGAAAAAGCAAGGGAAGAGGACGGAAAAACCAAGGAGGGAGCTTCATGGGAGCTAGGCTGGGAAGAAAGGAAGAGAAAAACCAGACAAAAGGGGTTTCGGGAAGGCAAGAAAGAGAAGGGAAAAAGGGAGGAAACAAGACAAGGGAGGAGGAGAGAACCTGAAAAAGCAAGAAAGACAGAGAGACTGCAGGGAGATAGAGGAAAAACAAGAGGAAAATCTGGGAGAAGAGAGGCTTCGGGAGAGGAAGAAAGTCTGGAGGGAAAAAAAAGAAAAAGAAGGAAGAGGGTTTTGGGCAAGGAAGAGAGAAGGTTGGGGGAGAGCAAGCAAGGGGGAGGAAGAAAAAGGAAAGGAGAAAAGAAAGGAAAGGAGAGGAGGAAAAAGGGAATCTGGGGAACACGAGGGTGGTGGCTGAAGAACAAGGAAGACGAAAAAATAGCAAAAGAGAGGAACATGAGAAAACTGGGGAAGCTTCAGGGAAGAGAAAGAGGAGAAAAAAGGAAAAAAGGAAAAAGAAGAGAAAGAAAGAGAGGAGAGAAGGATCTGGGGAAGATCAGAGAGGAAAACAGAAGGAAAAAACAGCAAAAAGGGAGGGAAAATCGAGAGAGAAAGAAGAGAGAAGAGTGCAGAAATTTTTTCTGCTGAAATTTGAGCCAGGGTTGATGAACCTACCCTGTTCATGACCTTATTTCAAAAAATTCCGACCTCCTTTTGAGGAGATTTTTCTTGTTGCACCATCTACGATCATTAGTGAACAATTGGTATTCAGAAAATATTTGAAGAAAAACACTGTAGCATCTTCGAATCGAGGCCTCAATCTGCTGCCTTCACTAGACTTGAGGAATGGCGAACGAAATTTTCTGCTTCGTGTTCAACACTCCAGGCGCGAGCTCTTCATTTTCCTCACGTTGATTCAATCCCCAACTGCTAGCAGGTAATGCCTACCTTTAAAGCTGGCCAATGTAACATTTTTTATGAGATTTTGTTGGACCATCGCAAGAGTTTTCCTCGGTTATGCATGTATCTATTAGTTCCTACTTTTGTGATCTCTGTTGCTTCAAAGATCTATGTTTTGATGGCTAAAGAGTCGTGTAAAGAGGGTTTAGAGATGGTCAGATATTAGGTTTTGATAGTATGGCTGGATCAATATCAGTTTTTTGACGATTCCATCTTTGATCTATCAGAAGCATGGTTTCATTCCTTCTTTTGCTGCGTTTTTTTTCCTTTCTTTCTGTTTGGATCTCCTTGGTTGGACATTCAATGATCTTTGCATCAGAATTTGGGATTATGTTGGTGATTTGTGTTTGCCGAATCCAGGAGTTTTGTTTAAGTTTGCGGATGATTTTCTTGGCTTGAATAAGAAACCCATGAAGTTGCAGAAACCCAGAAACCAACAAGAAGAAAGCTTCGTGGCTTTGTGTGACGACCCCACATCCCCCTAGGGCTTACCCCAGGGTTTAGCGGATCGCCTGCCCAACTCTCGCCAGGACTCACTCACTCATTTCAAGAAAATAAATTACAACCTCAAGAGTAAATGAAATAACAGTTCCCAAGCTTGGAACATATATATATATATATATTCATTTCTATCTCAAACATTCATACAATCCCAAATATAACAAAAGATGTGAATTCCAGATACATTAAACCCTAAACGAGCACTAGCGCGAGTACAATCGCAAAATTTTAAAAAACTAGACTATACTAGCCTGTACTAGTCTCACGCTCTCGCTCGTATCCCCTATAAGGAAAACAAATTTAATGGAATAGAGTGAGCTAAATCTCAGTGAGGTTCCAAAACCTCATACAAAACCAAATAGCAAGTTGACCATGATTTAAAACACATAAGTATCAAAATAGCGAGCATATGAAGTCAAGAAAATGAGCGATAACGCTTTGTAAAACCAATCACTAGATATTTAACATGTCAAGTAAAAGGATACAACCGCTATTTCAAAATAGTTCCGCCATAGCTTGATCAAGTAGTAGTTGACACTCCGTCAACTTTCAAGTAAAGTAACCAGTCCAGTAGTGCCCCGCTTAACGCCAATTTCTGTCCACCATTCAACCTCCTTACTGGGCCCGAATACCACGAGAAACACGCGTGGTAATACTCGAGTATACCAATTGGTTGAGAAGGTATCACTCCACTCGATAAAACAAGAGATCCAGGGTTCGTTATCAAATCGACCAAGCCCTTTGCCAGCTCGACTCGATTAACTAGCCTCAGGGTTTCTGGAATTCCAGAGTGCTAAGTATATCAAGTCATGTGCACTCAAGGCATAGCAACAAGTCATGTTTAGGACAAGTGTGATAAAGTACACCCTTGTCCCTTCAAACAAGTTAAATATTGTCTAAGCACATTGGTAAAACATGTAAAAGCAAGTAACAAGTCCAAACATGCACTTGGAAGCACTCATCAAAGGTCTAGTGCTTTCAAGGTCACACCCAGGTGCAATTCCTTGGATGGAGTCCAAATTTGCGATAAAATATTATGCAAGAGTTTAAAATCAACTAGGGTTCGAAACACAGGAGTTTCGCTTCAAGAAAATCAAGTACATGAAACTCGTTTAAGTAGTATTCAAGTTACTTATCAAACTCTAGAAAATTCATGCTCGCTCGTTTAGTTTTGATCAAGAAGTGATTTAGACTTTGGAAGTCGCACTTGGTGTCAAAGACCGAGAAAATTGTATTTTGAAAAGGTCACTACTTTCACTTTTCAAGGGTACAAGTTCCGGCAAAATTTCAGCTTATATACCTTGACGAGAGAAAACTCGAATACCATAGACGATCCAAGTCCAATTCGACCTTAAATCTTCGCTCAAGTCGCGAGTACATATGCCTAACCCTCAAGTAAAAATTTGGGCGGCATGCCCTTTGTATTTAGCTATTTTTCAGCCATATATGGCTTCATTATTTTCCTCAACTCAGCCCAAATTCAACACATAAGCAATCTTAACAAAATATCTCTTCAACTAGGCTCAATATCATCCAAATACAACTCAATTCTAGCAATGCAATCATCCAGACCAAAGCTGGAAACTAGTATTAAAGAAGAATGTCTAAGTGGCAGATTTGTCTTCCTTTGGTGTTTTGGTCATAACTGAAGTTAGGTCTATCAGATAGAGGTAAATTGTATGGCGTTTCGAAGCTAATACATAGACCTACATTTCTTATGAAGACATCAACACCCAGTTCTCACATTTGCAGGGTAAAAAATTGACATTTCAGAGAAAACAGAAAGCTGTCGGTTAAACAGGGCATTTGGGCAGTCAGGGGTATTTTAGTCATTTTACAAGCTACAGTCCTCCAATTGAGCTGCATTTTGTAGGTAGATAGTTAACTCAATTCCTTACAACTTTCATGTTTTGAATAAGAACTGATTTGGCCTTTATCGTGGACGAATATGCAGGTCAGGTTGGTTCCAAAAACATGGCAGAATCACTACCAAATGCTGGAATTCAACTTTTACTCTAACAAAGTTACACTCAAGCCCAAAATCACTTCACAAGTTCCATTTCCAACCTCAATATCATCATTCACTAGTTAAACAACACTAATCAACACTGAGAAGATGCAAACCATAGCTAAACTTGCCACTACTCCATCAAAACTAAACAATCAACCATAGCAAAGCAAGATTAAAAGCTTCTATACCAAACTTAGTAAGATTAAGCAAGAGGAAAGGAAATTTTAGCCTTATACCTTCCAACACTTGTTGCTAAGTGAAGAACCAAACTACCACAAGCTTCTCCCTCCAAAAACTCTCCACCAAAGTTCCTCCTCCTATTTAAAAATCAGTTTTTATGGATTGATTTGCAAGGTTGAGCTAAAACTCAAAGATCAAGCAAGGTTGTTGTGGTGGAAATGGAGTTTTCTCTCATCTCTTTTCCCTCACATAGTTTCGGCCAACAAGTGAAGAAAATGAAGATGAGCTAAAAATGAAGGATAAGAAGGAAGGAAATTGGTTGGTCAAACAAATCTTGGATGGTTGCCACTTGTTGCTCCAAGATGCTTCCTTATTTTTTTCTTTACTCCCTCTTATTTTGGTCAAGAATTTCGGCAACTTCAAGGGTTAATTAAGGGCTAATTAGCTGACATAAAGCAAGGAGATTAAGGGAATAAAGTAGTGTTCAAGTGGTGCACTCAATGGTTAGCCAATGGTGCGCGTCGGTTCAAGCATTTTTTTCCTAATTCGCGCATACTAAGGCTTTAACTTATGATTCACTAACTTATTAATAGCACTTCTAATTACACACTTCCTCTTATCTAAAACTCACTTTTAACCACCAAATTTAATACACACACCTCACCAATTAATCCCACTACCAAAATACGCAGAAACCCTATTTTACCCTTGTGACGACCCCACCTCCCCCTAGGGCATACCCCAAGGTTTAGCGGACCGCCTGCCCATTTCTCGTCAGGACTCACTCTCACTTATGTCAAATAAAATAGTTCACAACCTCAAAAGTCAATGAAATAACCGTTCCTAAACTTGGAACGTACATTTACATTCATTTCTATCTCGAGTAGTCTTACAATCCCAAATATAACAAAAGATATGAGTTTCAGATACATCAGTCATAATCGAACGACTAGTGCGAGTACAATCGCAAAATTCCAAAAACTAGACTATGCTAGCCTGTACCAGTCTCACGCCTCGCTCGTACCCCCTGTAAGAAAAACAAATCTAATAGAGTGAGCTAAAATTCAGTGAGGTTCCAAATAGCAAGTTGACCATTAATTAAAAGTCAAAGTATCAAAGTGGCAAAGTAGCGAGCATATCAAGTCAAGAAAATGAGTAATAACGCTTCGTAATGCCAATCACTGGATACTGAACATATCAAGTAAAAGAATACAGCCGCTATTTCAAAATAGCTCTGCCATGACTTGATCAAAGAGTAGTTAACATTCCGTTAACTTTCAAGTAAAGTAATCAGTCCAGTAGTGCTCCACTTAACACCAATCTCCGTCCACCATTCAACCCTCTTATCGGGCCCGAACGTTCAGATAAACACGTGTGGTAATACTTGACTATACCGATTAGTCGAGAAGATATCACTCCACTCGACAACACTAGAGATCCAGGGTTCGTTATCTAATCGACCAGGCCCTTGCCGGCTCGACTCGATTAACTAGCCACAAGGTTTCTGAAATTTTAGACAAGATACGAATTATATGCATGTATATCAAGTCAATTGCGACCAATGAACAAGAATATATGACATTAGGGCAAGTGCAATAAAGTACACTCTTACCTGACCAAACCAATCAAATATCATCCGACCACGTTGGTCAAGCATTTAAACAAGTGTCAAGTTCAATCAGGTATTTGGAAGCACTCACCAAAGATTTAGTGCTTTTTAGGGTCACGTTCAGATATTACTTCTTGTTTGGAGTCCAAATCTGCGATAAAACATCATTTAAGAGTTTGAAATCAACTAGAGTTCGAAACTTAAGCGTTTCGCTTAACGAAAATCAAGTAACTGAAACTCATTTGGGTAACATTCATGTTACTTATCAAACTCCAGAAAATTCATGCTCGCTCTTTTGGTGTTGCTAAAGAAACAATTAAAACTTTGGAATTTGCATTTGAGTCTAAAAGACGAGAAAAACGTATTTCTATTGGTCGCTACTTTCACTTCTAAAAGCGTATGAGTTTTGGCCGAATTCAGCTCATATACATCTACTAACGGTAATTTGACTATCATAGACAATCCAAGTTTACTTTGACTTCAAATCATCGCTCAATTCTCAAGTTCACTCGCCTAACCCTTGAGCGAAAATTTGGGCGGCATGCCCTTTGTACTTTGTTATTTTTCAGCCATTTATGGCTTCATTATTTTTCTCAACTCAGCCCAAATTCAACACATAAGCAATCTTAACACAATAGCTCTTCAAATAGGCTCAATGTCATCCAAATACAAGTCAATTCTAGCAATACAATCATCAAGACCAAAGCTGGAAACTAGTATTAAAGAAGAATGTCTAAGTAGCAGGTTTGTCATCTTTCGGCGTTTTGGTCACAGCTGAATCTACGCTTATCGGATTGGGACAACATGTATTGCGTTTCGAAGCTAAGACAGAGATCTACATTTCCTATGAAGACATCGATACCCATTTATTGCATTTTCAGGGTCAAAATTTGAAATCTCAGAGAAAATAGAAAGTGTCGGTTAAACAGGGCATTTGGGCAGTCAGGGGTATTTTAGTCATTTCATGAACTACAGTGCTCCGATTAAGCTGACATTTTGAAGGTAGATATTTAACTCAATTCCCTACAACTTTTATGTTTTGAACAAGAACTGATTTGGCTTTTATCATGGAAGAATATGCAGGTCAGATTGGTTCCAAAAACAGGGCAGAACCTCTACCAATGCTGGAATTCAACTTTTACTCTAACAAAGTTACACCCAAGCCCAAAATCACTTCACAAGTTCCATTCCCAACCTCAATAACATCATTTACTAGTTAAACAACACTGATCAAATCTGAAAAATGCAAACCCTAGCTAAACTTTCCACTGCACCATCAAAAACTAAATAATTAGCCATAGCAATCCAAGAGTAGAAGCTTCTATACCAAATTAACAAGATTAAGCAAGAGAAAATGAAGTTCAAGGTTTATACCTTCTAAGAGTTTCTTGCAAGTGAAAACCAAACCACTCTCTTCCAAAAATTTCACCACACTAAGCTTTCCAAACACAAAAAGGTAAGTTTAATCGATTTAGTTTTTGAAATTTCACTCAAACAAGATGGATTCAATGTTGAAGTTGCAAGTTTTCTTTCTTGTTTTTTTCTCTCCTAAAGCTCGGCCAACCAAGGGAAAATGAAGAAGAAATGAAGCCAATTTGGTGATAAGAAGAAAGGAAATTAGTTTAGTCAAAGTTGGTTGGATTTCCGCCAAGTGTCGCTACAAGATTGAATCTCAAAATTTTCTTTTCTCTCTCTTCTGTTGGTCAATAATTTCGGCCACTTAAGGGTTAATTAAGGGCTAATTAGCTCAATTAAAAACAAGGAGATTAAGGTAATAAAATAGTGTTCAAGTGGTGTACTCAATCGGTAGCAAACGGTGCACGTCGGTTCAAGCCGTTTTTCTCTAATTTGCGCGTACTAGTGTTTTAATTTATGATTTACTAACTTATTATTAGCACTTCTAAACACACACTTTTCGTTATATAAAACTCACTCTTAACCACCAAATTTAGTACACACTCCGTACCGATTAATCACGCTACGAAAAGATGAAAAAACCCTAGTTCACCCTAACTATGAAAGTAGAGGAAAAACTCTTAATTCTATTCTTTATTCCAACTATTGAGGGAGTAAATTATTAAATAATTGATTCAAAATAAAACGGAATTTTTAAGAAAATATGAGGGATTTTACAAGTCCTCACACTCTCTCCTCTTTAAGAGAATTTCGACCTCGAAATTCATACCTTTAGTTGTAAACAACTCAGAATACTTCTCTTGCATATCTTTCTCCAGCTCCCAGGTTGCTTCCTCCACCTCATGGTGTTTCCATAGAACCTTAACCAGTGGAATCTGCTTATTTCTCAAGTCTTTCACCTTCCTATCTAGTACTCGAATGGGTCGTTCCTTATAGGCTAAAGACTCGTCCAGTTCAATATCTTCTGATGGCAAAATGTGAGTCGAATTCGGGTGATATTTCTTAAGCAAAGAAACATGAAAAACATCATGGATCCGAGATAAACTAGCAGGTAACTCCAGTCGATAAGTCACCTTTCCTATCTGCTGGAGTATGCTAAAAGGTCCCATGTATCTTGGTTGCAATTTCTTCCCCTTTCCTGCTTTAATCTTTCCTTTCAATGGAATAACCCTAAGAAACACTTTATCCCCTACTTCAAACTCAAATCCTTTCTTCGATGGTCGGCATAGCTCTTTTGTCGACTTTGGGCCGTTTGAAGCCTCTCACGTATCACTTTTACCTTTCATAGGTTTTCTCAACCCATGGTATTGTTGTCGGATCTATAATCTTCCTCTCTCCTATTTCATTCCAATGAATAGGTGATCGACACCTTCGTCCATACAATGCTTCATATGGAGCCATTTGAATAGAAGAGTGATAACTATTGTTATACGTGAACTCCACTAGGGTTAGATATTGGCTCCAATTCCCTCCAAAATCTACAATACATGTTCTTAGCATATCCTCAAGAGTTTGAATGGTCCTCTCTGACTGTCCGTCAGTTTGAGGATGATAGGCCGTACTATAGTTAAATTTAGTTCCTAGAGTCTCTTGCAGCTTCTGCCAAAACGGGGATACAAATCTAGGGTCTCTGTCTCATACTATACTTACTGGTACCCCGTGTAATCTCACAACTTTGTCCATATAAAGTTTGGCAAGTTTCTCCAAAGAATATTTCATATTAACTGGTAGGAAATGTGCAGTCTTAGTTAATCGGTCCCATTATCACCCAAATCGCATCATGACCTCTTTGAGTATGTGGCAACACTGATACAAAATCTATTGTTATGTGCTCCCATGTCCATTCCGGTATCTCTAAAGGCTGTAACAGACCCGACGGTTTTTGATGCTCAGCTTTCACTTGTTGACACGTAAGACACCTTTGTACAAATTGGGCAATCTCCACCTTCATATTATCCCACCAATACAGACTTTTGAAATCCTGGTACATCTTGTTACTACCTGGATGCATCGTGTACCTAGAACGGTGAGATTCTTCCAAAATTTCCTTCTTCAGTTCTTCCTTCTTGGGTACAACGACGCGATTGCGAAACCTTAGAATCCCATCAGGACTTAAGTTAAAATAAGGTAATTCTCCTTTCTTCACTCTTTCCACCCACTTTTGTACCATTGGCTCTTTCTTTTGACCCTCTTTAATCCGATCTAATAATGTCGACTTCACCTCAATATTTTCAAAAATAATTTTCTGTGGCTCAAGACGAGGGTTTCATTCACATACATTTTCTAACAGGATCCACTCTTCTACCATTAAACCTGCTAGTTTAGCCTTTCGATTTAAAACATCTGCTACAACATTGGCTTTTCCTGGATGGTAATTAATAGTACAATCGTAATTTTCTAAGAACTCCACCCACCGACGTTGTCTCAGATTTAGCTCTTTCTGAGAGAATAAGTATTTAAGACTCTTATGGTCCGTGTATACCTCAAATGTCACCCCGTACAAATAATGCCGCCACTTCTTCAAAGCAAACATAACTGCCGCAAGTTCTAAGTCATGGGTTGGATAGTTTTGCTCATGATATTTTAACTTCCGAGAAGCATAGACAATTACATTCCTATTTTGCATCAAAACACATGCTAATCTTTCTCTAGAAGCATCAGTATATACCGTATAGCTATCCTTCTCATTTCGCCAAGCTAACACTGGAGTCATGGTTAATTGTTTCTTAAACTCTTGGAAACTCGTCTCACACTTAGCATCCCAAATATATTTTTCTTATTTTTTTGTCAAATTCGTTAGGGGTCCCGCAATTCTAGATAAATTCTTTATAAACCGGCGGTAATACCCTGTTAGCCCCAAATTGTTTCGAATTTCAGTAGGATTCTCCGGCCGTTTCCATTTGACAACAGTTTCCACTTTAGCCGGATCTACAGTAAATCCATTCTTTGAGATTATATGGCCTAGAAATGATACTTTTTCTAGCCAAAATTCACACTTACTAAACTTAGCAAACAACTGGTGTTCTCTCAGGATTTGTAATACTATTCTCAAGTGTTGCTCATGTTCCTCCTTTGTTTTAGAGTACACCAGGATATCATCAATAAATACCATCACGAACCTATCCAAATAAGATTTAAACACCCGATGCATTAAATTCATAAATGCAGTTGGGGCATTGGTTAAGTCAAAAGGCATTGCTGCAAATTCAAAATGTCCATATCGAGTGTTAAAGGCGGTTTTTGGCATGTCCTCCTTCCTAATTCTCAATTGATAATATTCTTGTTGGAGATCTAATTTAGAAAACCCCATAGCCCCTTGCAGCTAGTCAAATAATTCATCAATGTAGGGTAAAGGATATTTATTCTTAATGGTTACTGCATTCAACCCTCGATAATCAATGCATAATCTTAAACTCCCGTCTTTCTTTTTGACAAATAGCACTGGAGCACCCCAAGGTGACTCGTTCTGATGTATAGCAAATCTTGCAATTGCATTTTTAACTCCTTAAGTTCAGTGGGCGTCATCCGATAAGGGATTTTTGAAATGGGAGTAGTTTCAGGTGCTAAATCAATTTTAAACTCAATCTCTCTTTCGGGTGACAGTGACACCAATTCATCCGGGAACACACCTGGATACTCATTTATCACCGGCATCTCTTATAGTTTATCCTGTTCTTCTGGGGTATTAACTAGAAACGCTAGATACCCCCATGCCCCATTACTTAGCAATTTCCTAGCCCTAATTCCCAAAACAAGGGTAGATGAGACTAGAATACCCCTCACGTCTAGTTTTAGAATTGGCTCACTCGGTATGCAAAACCCGACCACCTTCATTCGATAATCTACCCGAGCATGATAATGAGCTAGCCAATCCATTTCTAGAATAACGTCGTACCCCTTAATGGTTAGACTTATAAGGTCAACTACTAATTTCCGTTCACTAACCCAAATATCACAATTTCTATACACCTCATTGGCAAGTAAAGACTGGTTACCCGTAGGTGTTTTCACCTCTATGTCATATGGTAGTCTCTTGGCTTTCACATCAATTCCAAACATAAATGTGGGGTTAACAAATGAATAAGTTGCACTAGGGTCCATCAAAATTTTAGCCAAACGATGGAAAACAGGAATTGTACCTTCCACTACCTCCGATGGTTCAGGTACCGATTGTTGGTCCAAAGAGTACACTCTGGTTGGTACCCTTTGCTTGGTCCCTCCTATATTAGTTGATTTAGGGTTTGATTTGCCAGCCGACTGGGCATCACTAATCAATGGGCAATTGGCGATCTGATACTCAGTACTTCCACACCTTAAACACTTTCGAGCCTTTCTCCAGCAATTATCTTGGGTATGGTTGGATTTCTAACAGTATCCACAAGATACTCGGGGGGTGGATGTCTCCCCTCCCTGCGAGGCACCTCTCGCCTGTCCCTTTCCACCTGGAGTTCCTCTCGGAGTAACTCTCCTATATGTACCCATAAACCTTCCACCTCCAGCTCCTCGACCGACTTTAGGAGGTGACATGTTCCGATCACTATGTGCTTGCCCCTGATTTCCACCAGGCGCATCTCTCCGTTTTGCATGAAAAGTCCTTACTTATGCCTTGGCAATTTTTATACTCTGGCCCTTCTCCAAAACTTCCGTAAAAGTATGAATTTGCGCCGCCGCCAAGGCCTCCTGTATTTTCACATTGAGTTCCTGTACAAACCTCCTTACCCTCCTTTGCTCCGTAACTATCAACTCGGGAGCAAACTTGGATAAGTTAGTAAATTGAGTCTCATACTCAGCTATACTGAGGGTTCCCCGACGAAGTTTAATGAAATCATCTTCCCTCTTCTCCTGAACTATCGGTGGGAGATATTTCTCATTAAACTCACGCACGAAATTTAACCAGGTCTATACGGTTACCTCTCTCTCCCACTTAGCCCTAACTACATTCCACCAGGCTCTGGCTGGTCCCTCAATTGAAAGATAGCAAAATGCACCTGCGTATCCTCCGCATAGTTTAAAACACCGAATATATTGATCATCATTTCTAACCACTTCTCAGCTACCTCAGGGTCCGGCCCTCCAAGGAACTTGGGGGGAGAAAACTTTTGGAATCTCTCTAGGACCCTATCGTGCCCCATTTTAGGATCCCTGGGTTGATTAACAGGGGCTTGACCTTGCTGCTCTACCAGTCGAGTAAGAATATTAGTCATTTGTTGAATTGCCGTTACCACCTGATCCCCCCCTTCCACTCAGGGTCCAGGTTGCGGCTTAAGCGTTACACCTCTTTCCCCTCTTGGTTCTTGCACCGGTTCCTGTGCCTGTCTATCCCCACGGCCATGGCTAGAACCGCGCCCTCGGGTAGTTCCACTGTCCTGATTTTTTCTACCTTCCATGCTTCTTGAATAATAGATTATATACATATAAAATGAGTATAAAGCAGCCATCAAGTTCAAATAAACATTTCACAATAAACACATTTAAAATAAACATTCCCTTTATATACATAGCAAAATAAGTCACATAACAAGTTAGAAAGTACTGTACAGACCAAGGGACATAGAACAAAAGTAAGCACTATATACATCAACCTTAACACGTCAAATTCAAAAATAGAAGGTGAAGTGTCATCCCACTATGTCCCTAACTACCTCACAAAATCTCTCAAACTCTAGATCCCTAATCTAGTCAGTCACTGACCCAACCGACTCTACCTCCTCCGCGGGTGTAGCCGGCTCCTCCTCTGGGTTCTCTTCAAGATCCTCCTCCGGATCACTAGGGACTGCGTTCTCTTGACCCTCCTCGACCAAGTTCTGCACCACATCCTCTACCAAGGCCCCACATTCAGTTAAAATATTGTCCGTCCGGTCTCTCACGTCCCTAACTCTCTGAACAAGGCGACCATTAGCCTCCTGAGCCTGCTCTCGGAAGGCATTGGTTCACTCCTGCTCCTCAAGAACCGAATCCTCAATCTCTCTGATCCTAGCACCCTGTACTCGTAGTAGTGCCTGCAGACGCTCTATCTCCGTCTGGCACCTACGATTGGTGCTACCCAATCATGTCCTCTCATCGGCAATCGCGAGTACAACCCTATCGGGGTAGGAGTAAGTCTTCCAGCAGTCGCAGTGTCTGATCTTACGTGCTGGAGACCACCGACATACGGGCCCACAAAAATGCTCCTGATAAGTAAGTACGCGATATATAGACCCCTCAAGGTGCTCCTGGTAGGCAGGTACAGGCCGAGATGGCTCGGCACTCCCACTCGCACCATTAGCCTCCATAGCCTACATTTCAAATAACATCACAAGTATAAACAATTTAGACAAAGAAAACTAGGCTAAGCACCCTATTCGCTAGGGTTTCACACTTAGGCAATCATAACCAAACTATATCAGGTATAAATTGCTCACTCTACCCAGACCAACTCAAATCTCAGCTCTGATATCACCTGTGACGACCCCACCTCCCCTTAGGGCGTACCCCAGGGTTTAGCGGACCGCCTGCCCAACTCTCGCCAGGACTCACTCTCACTTATGTCAAATAAAATAGTTCACAACCTCAAAAGTCAATGAAATAACCGTTCCCAAACTTGGAACGTACATTTACATTCATTTCTATCTCGAGTAGTCTTACAATCCCAAATATAACAAAAGATATGAGTTTCAGATACATCAGTCCTAATCGAGCGACTAGTGCGAGTACAATCGCAAAATTTTAAAAACTAGACTATGCTACCCTGTACCAGTCTCACGCCTTACTCGTACCCCCTGTAAGGAAAACAAATCTAATAGAGTGAGGTAAAGTTCAGTGAGGTTCCAAATAGCAAGTTGACAATTAATTAAAAGTGGAAGTATCAAAGTGGCAAAGTAGCAAGCATATCAAGTCAAGAAAATGAGTAATAACACTTCGTAATGCCAATCATTGAATACTGAACATATCAAGTAAAAGGATACAATCGCTATTTCAAAATAGCTCCGTCATGGCTTGATCAAAGAGTACTTGACACTCCGTCAACTTTCAAGTAAAGTAATCAGTCCAGTAGTGCTCCACTTAACACCAATCTCCGTCCACCATTCAACCCCCTTACCGGGCCCGAACGTTCAGATAAACACGTGTAATAATAATCGAGTATACCGATTAGTCGAGAAGATATTACTCCACTCGACAACACTAGAGACCCAGGGTTCGTTATCTAATCGACCAGGCTCTTGCCGGCTCGACTTGATTAACTAATCACAGGGTTTCTGGAATTCCAGATAAGATATGAATCATATGCATGTATATCAAGTCAATTGCGACCAATGAACAAGAATATATCACATTAGGGCAAGTGCGATAAAGTACACCCTTACTCGACCAAACCAATCAAATATCATCCGACCACGTTGGTCAAGCATTTAAACAAGTGTCAAGTTCAATCAGATATTTGGAAGCACTCACCAAAGATTTAGTACTTCTTTGGATCACGTTCAGATATTACTCCTTGTTTGGAGTCCAAATCTGCGATAAAACATCATTTAAGAGTTTGAAATCAACTAGAATTCGAAACTTAAGCGTTTCGCTTAACGAAATCTAGTAACTGAAACTCATTTGGGTAATATTCATGTTATTTATCAAACTCCAGAAAATTCATGCTCGCTCTTTTGGTGTTGCTAAAGAAGCAATTAAAACTTTGGAATTCGCATTTGAGTCTAAAAGACGAGGAAAACGTATTTCTATTGGTCGCTACTTTCACTTGTTAAAGGGTACGAGTTTTGGCCGAATTCAGCTCACATACTTTTACTAACGGTAACTGACTATCGTAGACAATCCAAGTTCACTTCGACTTCAAATCGTTGCTCAATTCTCAAGTTCACTCGCCTAACCCTTGAGCGAAAATTTTGGCGGCATGCCCTTTGTACTTTGCAATTTTCCAGTCATTTATGGCTTCATTATTTTTCTCAACTCAGCCCAAATTCAACGCATAAGCAATCTTAACACAATAGCTCTTCAACTAGGCTCAATGTCATCCAAATACAAGTCATTTCTAGCAATGCAATCATCAAGACCAAAGCTGGAAACCAGTATTAAAGAAGAATGTCTAAGTAGCAGGTTTGTCATCTTTCGGCGTTTTGGTCAGAACTGAAGCTACGCTTATCGGATTGGGACAAAATTTATGGCGTTTCGAAACTAAAATAGAGATTTACATTTCCTATGAAGACATAGACACCCATTTATTGCATGTTCAGGGTCAAAATTTGAAATCTCAGAGAAAACAGAAAGCTGTCGGTTAAACAGGGCATTTGGGCAGTCAGGGGTATTTTAGTCATTTCATGAACTACAGTGCTCAGATTAATCTGAAATTTTGTAGGTAGATAGTTAACTCAATTCCCTAAAACTTTCATGTTTTGAGTAAGAACTGATTTGGCCTTTATCATGGACGAATATGTAGGTCCGATTGGTTCCAAAAACAGGGCAGAACCTCTACCAATGCTGGAATTCAACTTTTACTCTAACAAAATTACACCCAAGCCCAAAATTACTTCACAAGTTCCATTCCCAACCTCAATAACATCATTTACTAGTTAAACAACACTGATCAAATCTGAAAAATGCAAACCCTAGCTAAACTTTCCACTACACCATCAAAAATTAAATAATTAGCCATAGCAATCCAAGAGTAGAAGCTTCTATACCAAATTAACAAGATTAAGCAAGAGAAAATGAAGTTCAAGGTTTATACCTTCCAAGAGTTGCTTGCAAGTGAAAACCAAACCACTCTCTTCCAAAAATTTCACCACACTAAGCTTTCCAAACACAAAAAGGTAAGTTTAATCGGTTTAGTTTTTGAGATTTCACTCAAACAAGATGGATTCAAGGTTGAAGTTGCAAGTTTTCTCTCTTGTTTTTTTCTCTCCTAAAGCTCGGCCAACCAAGGGAAAAATGAAGAAGAAATGAAGCCAATTTGGTGATAAGAAGAAAGGAAATTAGTTTAGTCAAAGTTGGTTGGATTTCCGCCAAGTGTCGCTACAAGATTGAATCTCAAAATTTTCTTTTCTCTCTCTTCTGTTGGTCAATAATTTCGGCCACTTAAGGGTTAATTAAGGGCTAATTAGCTCAATTAAAAACAAGGAGATTAAGGTAATAAAATAGTGTTCAAGTGGTGTACTCAATCGGTAACAAACGGTGCACGTCGGTTCAAGCCGTTTTTCTCTAATTTGCGCGTACTAGTATTTTAACTTATGATTTACTAACTTATTATTAGCACTTCTAAACACACACTTTCCGTTATATAAAACTCACTCTTAACCACCAAATTTAGTACACACTCCGTACCGATTAATCACGCTACCAAAAAACGAAAAAACTCTAGTTCACCCTAACTATGAAAGTAAAGGGAAAACGCTTAATTCTATTCTTTATTCCAACTATTGAGGGAGTAAATGAGTAGTAAAACTATTATTAAATAATTGATTCAAAATAAAAGGGAATTTTTAAGAAAATATGAGGGATTTTACAAGTTCTCACAACCCTAACTATAAAACTAAGGGTAAAACTCTTAATTTTATTATTTATCGCAACTATTGAGAGAGTAAATGAGTAGTAAAGATGTTATAAAATAATTTATTCAAAATAAAAGGGAATTGTAAGAAAATATGAACAAATTTTCAAGTCGTCACACTTTGCATGGGATTTTCCAAAAAACAATTGCACTTTGCCCCCTATTTTTTCAAATAATTTCACTATGGCCCGAAATTTGGGAAAATAGAATCAATCTTGTCCCTTTAAATTTTAACTTTCTTGGTATACTTTAATATGATTTTTTTGACAGATTATTTATGAGTTTAGGAGGGAATTTGAGGTTTAATAATTATTGATAGATTTATAGTTTTGATTTGGATTTTAGCAAAAGAATTAAAGATTTAGGTGATTCTTTTTGTGGTTTAGTTTTAGCAAGTGAAGCAAGTGGGTTTTGATTTATTTTTGTGAATTCTAGCAGTGGGTTTGGTAGGCTTTATCTTAGAGCCCTTAATTTCATTTTCCTTTAATTTGACCCCCAAACTTTTATAATTTTTCAATTAGGTCCTTGCTTGTTTAATTTCTTAAATATATGTTGATTATCTTCCTTAATTAGTAATTATACTTCATTTAAATACTCTAATTGATAAGATTCATAATTATTTCCATTTCTTTACATATTATTGCTTTTATTTGTCAAATAAATTAGTGTCTTGACCATTTTGTTATTTTGGAGGGTAAATAAGAGAAATTTCGTTTCATTAGATCACCAATTCAAGGGAGGTACACTCTACTCCTTTATTTTTGATCGTACTTGATCCTGTGTGAATTTATGTGTGTAATTGCATGTTTTTTTGAATGTTTTTTATTGTATTTTGTTTTGTTTATTTACTTTGTTTTGTTTTTTTAATTTTGTATATTTATTTTAATTTAATTTTTGATTATTTGAGAGGCATTTAAATGCCAAATTTGTAATAGTTAGGGGGTTCAAGACATGTATTTAGATAGAATATGTAATAGTTAGGTAGTTATTTCATTATTTTATTCTTTCCCCCCCTTAGATTGTAGTTAGGGCCCCAAATTTAATAGTTAGGTTTCTATTTGTTTTTATTTGTTTGTGTGTCTTGCATGCTTGTGTACTTGTGTGTTTACTTGCTTTCTTAGGGTCTTTACATCTAGATATCATACTTATGTGTTATGTGTTTTATGTGACATTATGTATTTACTTGCTTTTACTATATTTTATATGATTTGTTTAGTTATAATAAATGTATGATGTTATCACACTAGTCCAACGCTAGTTGTGGTCCTTTGTTTCGATTTCTCACTAGTTCAAAACTAATGAGAACTTATAGACATGGGTTAGTCCAATACTAGACCCTTAGGTACCATCCATGGGCTAGATCATGTTTGCATGACAAATCACGACATTCCATGCATATTTTCTACTTTTTAGGATCTTTACCATTTTTGCATGATACTTCCTTTATATGTATATCCCTTATCCCTTATCCCTATGTGTGAAACATGACATGTAGAATTGCATTCCATTTAAGAATGAGAACTAGGTTAGATCATTTGCTTAATTAGATAGGATAGGTACCCTTTAAATATGGGATATGAACGAGTATGGTTTCTTAACCTTAGCACGCTCGTATTCCCTCTATAAAAGGAAAAATTGAGTCACTAATCTTAACCCCCGTACCCGTTATGTTGCGTCCCTCTCTTTTAGGTCACGTATATTTGTATATTATAATTTTTCTATTTTTTCAAGTTTCATTGTTGCATATTCGTGACCTTTTCAAAGAATCACTTTTGGGCGTCACAATTAATGCGATTTACACCAACTAAAATTTGAAGAGACATATTGACCCTTCCGATAACCATTAGATCTAGGTTTGTATTCATATAGTAACATCCAAATGTGATAAATTTTTAGGTTAAACTAAGAAAATTTTTTGACTAAATCACGCAACTAGCCTTGGCTAGGTTAAAAGGGTACTTTGGATTTTATCCTTACCTTCCCTTTCTTCAACCGTGACTCCAGAAACTTTTTCTCTTGATTTTCGAAAACTTGGAGTCGTTTAAAAAAGGGGATTCTCTACTTTTTTTAGTTAAAATTCATTTTAGATGACTTGGTACACTTTAACTCAATACCAAGTGGCGACTCCTATTTTTTATTAAAAACCCTTTTTAGACTATTATTTTGGACCAAAACCATCGCACTTTTAAGTTCCATTTTTAGGCCCTTTTCCTTTAATTATTCTTTAACAATCAAAACTCATTTTTCACTCAAAAATAAACCAAAATTCATTTTATAAACCCGTGGTTTTTATTTTTTTCATTAAAAATGGGATGCGACAGAGAGATGCAAATGACCAATAGTGCAAGGAATCGAAAAACTTCTCGAATCCTTCAATTTCGGAGGGAGTTTGTTCTTAATTCGTGCACTACACTTCTCCGTTAATACTATCATCTCGTTATCTACAATCTTCCTTTTTTTTGACATAATATCCTTCAAGAATCGTGCATAAGAGGGTATCTATGTAATAGCATCAATAAAATGAATGTTAATATGCAATTGTTTGAAAATTTTGAGAAATTTCTCAAATTCTCAATCCTTGTTATCTTTTTTCAACCTATCAGGAAAAGGAATAACATAAGAAATCACATTAGAAGGAGGTAAATCCATATCAACAATAACATGTGTGACAACCCCACCTCCCCCTAAGGCGTACTCCAGGGTTTAGCGGACCGCCTGCCCAACTCTCGCCAGGACTCACTAACTCACTTCAAATAAAATAGGTTACAACCTCAAGAGTAAAGGAAATAACAGTTTCTCAAACTTGGAACTTACATGTACATTCATTTCTATTCCAATCATAACAAAAGATATGAATACCAGATACATTCAACCATAACCGAGCACTAGCGCGAGTACAATCGCAAAACTTTCAAAAACAAAACTATGATAGTCTGTACCAGTCTCACGCCTCGCTCGTACCCCTGTAAGGAAAACAAATCTAATAGAGTGAGTTAAAACTCAGTGAGATTCCAAATAGCAAGTTGACCATTATTTCAAAGTGCAAGTATCAAAGTAGCAAAGTAGCAAGCATAAGAGTTCATAAAAGTGAGCAATAACACTTCAAGTAGCACATATCAAAATTAGCTACTGTAAAGTTCTTTTTTTTAAAAAGAAACAATAACACTACGAATAACAATCAAAGTATAAGGATACAGATGGCTCTCAAGAGCCAAATTCCCGTTGCTTCACCAGAGCTTGATCAAGTAATAGTTGACACTCCGTCAACTTTCAAATAAAGTAACCAGTCCAATAGAGCACCACTTATCTACAATCTCTGTCCACCATTCAAACCCCCAACCGGGCCCAAAATCCTCAATAAACACGGGTGGGTAATACTTGAGTATATCGATTAATCGAGAAGGTATCACTCCACTTGACAAAACAAGAGACCCAGGGTTCGTTACCCAATCAACCAAACCCTTGCTGGCTCGACTCGAGTAACTCGCCACAGGGTTTCTGGAATTTTATGGAGTGCGTACATCATACACAAGTATATCAAGTCAATTGCAACAATAAACAAGTATATATCACATTAGGGCAAGTACGATAAAGTACACCCTTGCCCGACCAAACCAATCAAATACCAAGTATTTAAATCAAGTATCATGTTCAATCATATACTTGGAAGCACTCACCAAAGGTCTAGTGCTTTTCAAAATCACGTTCAGGTCCAACTCCTTGGTTGGAGTCCATATCTGCGATAAAATATCATTTAAGAATATAAAACTCTCTAGAGTTCGAAACATAGGAGTTTCGCTTCAAGAAAATCAAATAAATGAAACTTG
Source organism: Coffea humblotiana (assembly GCA_023065735.1). Lineage (NCBI taxonomy): Eukaryota > Viridiplantae > Streptophyta > Magnoliopsida > Gentianales > Rubiaceae > Coffea > Coffea humblotiana. The sequence goes on along the minus strand of CM041212.1, from coordinate 13,611,392 downwards.
TTTAAGTGGTGATCATATGGCTTATCAAACTCTAGAAACTCATGCTCGCTCTTTTAGTTTCGATAGAGAAGTGATTCATACTTTGGAAGTCACACTTGGTATGAAAAATCGAGAAAAATGTATGTTTAAAGGTCGCTACTTTCACTTTTTAAAGGGTACGAGTTTCGGCCGAATTCAGTTCAAATATTTCTACTAACGGTAACTTGACTACCGTAGATAATCCAAGTTCATTTCGACCTCAAATCTTAGCTCAAGTCGCGAGTACATATGCCTAACCCTCGAGTGAAAAGTTACGTGGCATGCCCTTTGTATTTCGCTATTTTTCCAACTATTTATGGCTTCATTATTTTCCTCAACTCAGCCCAAATTCAACACATAAACAAGCTTAACACAATAGCTCTTCAACTAGGCTCAATATCATCCAAATACAAGTCAATTCTAGCAATGCAATCATCAAGACCAAAGCTGGAACTAGTATTAAAGAAGAATGTCTAAGTAACAGGTTTATCATCTTTCGGCGTTTTGGTCACAACTGAAGCTACGCTTATCGGATTGGGGTAAATTTTATGGCGTTTCGAAACTAAGACAAAGACCTACATTTTCTATGAGACATTGACACCCAGTTCCTGCATTTTCAAGGTCAAAATTTGAAATCTCAGAGAAAATAGAAAGCTCCCTGTGAAATAGGGCATTTGGGCAGTCAGGGGTATTTTAGTCATTTCATAAGTTACAGTACTTTGATTTAGCTGAAAGTTTTCGGGTAGATAGTTAACTCCATTCCCTATAACTTTCATGTTTTGAGCAAGAACGGATTCGGCCTTTATCATGGACGAATATGAAGGTCAGTTTGGTTCTAAAACAGAGCAGAATTACTACTAAGTGCTGGAATTCAACTTTTACTCTAAAATTTCATAGCCAAGCACTTCACCACATTCATATCCTAACTCAATACCATCAATTACTAGATAAACAACCATAATGAAGGCTGAAAATGCAAGCCCTAGCTAAACATTCCACTATATCATCAAAAACTAGGAATTCAATCATCACAATCCAAGAATAAGAACTTCTATGCCAACTTTAGCAAAATTAAACAAAAGAAAAGCAAGTTCAAGCCTTATACCTTCCAAAAACTTCTTGTAAGTGAGAAACAAACCACTATCTTCCCAAAATTTCACCACACAAAACTTTCCAAACACCAAAAGGCAAGTTTAATCGGTTTGGTTTGGTTGATTTCAGCTCAACAAGGAAGAATCAAGGTTGGAGTTGAAGTTGTTTTTCTCTCTTTTTCCCCCTCTTATTTTCGGCCAACATGAAGAAATAAAGAAGGAAGATGAACCAAATTAGAGATAAAAAGGAAAGAAAATTTGCTTGGTCAACCATCCCTAACTTTCCAACACTTGGCACCACAAGAGATTTTCTTATTTTTTCCTTTTCTCCTCTTTGTTTAGTCCACAATTTCGGCTCCTTTGGAGGATATTTTAGGGGTGATATTTCTGAAATAATAACAAGGGGATTAAGGTAATAAAGTAGTGTTCAAGTGGTGCACTCAATCGGTAGCAAATGGTGCACGTCGTTTCAAGTCGTTTTTCTTTAACTCGCGCGTACTAGTGTTTTAACTTATGGTTCACTCACTTATTATTAACACTTCTAATCACACACTCATTCTTATCTAATACTCATTCTTATCCAACAAATTTAGTACACACACCTCATCAAGTGATCACACTACCATAATGCACCACAAACACACCAAAAACCCTAGTATGCACAAAAACCCTAACTTACGCCATTCTTTTAGAAAAATCATAACTTGAGTTATAATAATAAAAATTCATACAACTTGGCCTTTTAAAAACTAGATTTCGAATACTAATAATCTTTAGAAGATACCTCAAAAAGATTCAGTTCATAAGTTAGTCCAAATTGAGCCATAAACTACTATAACATTCCTATGTTTACTTGTGCAGGGCAGAATTTTCAGTCAACTTTGCCAATTTTCTGGAATTTATAGAGATTGAATCAAATTCTAAAATTTTCACTGTAGGAAGCCCTATGAGTCTAGTTTCAAACGCAACAAACGGAACTCAATTCTGACTTTCCTATACGAAGTTATTGCCAATTTCCCAAAGGTGCGCAGAGCCTCCTGCGAAAATTTCTAGATTTTCTAACAACTTGAGATTATGAAACTTTTCTTATCAAAATTCAATCCCTTGGCTCACATTCAACCAAGAATCTAAGGCAAGTAAGTTCAAATAAGAGCTATAAAGACAAGTAAAATTTCGGGGTCTCACACTCTCTCCCCCTTCAAAGAATTTCGTCCTCGAAATTCTAACCTTTGCTCGCACAAAACTTGATGCTATAGAATTTTCCTCCAACTTTCAAGTGACTTTCTCTTATTCATAGTTCTATCACAAACTTACCTAGAGAGAAAATCTTACCACGTAAAGGTTACGCTAATATACTAAGAAAGTTTAACAAAGATATCAAAATGTGCAGGGTAATATAGACTTAAGAATCCGATGAAAAGAGAAAGCGATAACTACAAAACTTGGTTACTACTTCTACCAGATCTTGAAATCAAACACAGTACACTGGCAATATGCTATCTTCTCTAATTGAACTGCCTTCCTTCATTATTAACCACAAATAGAGAATTCATGTTCAAATCCTTTTTCTCAAAATCTCCATACCTAATTGCAAAACTCTCAATCTCGGCACGATAATAATCAAAATCAAGTTCCTATGCGGTATCGTAAAAGGGTAGCAAATAGAAAATAAATAGTCAAGCAAGAGTTAAAACGAGTTCAAAAGAAATACATGTGTAACCATAATCAAATCGTAACAAAATCATAGTAACACGGAACAAGGATACACAGGTATGGGAGAAATGAAACAAGCTACAATACTAGCGCCTTAACATTCACGACGTCTACAAACTAGCCATCATCGATAGAAACCCTAGCCAGACATGCACGAAACCAATCCATGACGATACTGATTGATCCACTTTCCTTGATCCGTTCAATCTCAAGTCCAATACTAGAATTTTTCACGCCTTGACGTTTACCATCCAAATTTATCTCAAGTTCAATCGAGATATAGACCCTTATTCTAGTGCTATCCACTTTTGGTACTCGGGTACAAGAATCCGAAACTAGGAGAATTCACATCTCAGGCCGTACGCTCCCAAGTGCAAATCATCCAAGTTAAAATTCCTACCTGACATACATATCTAGATTTCTCAAGTGTCATGATAAAGGTTTTATGCCTATAATCTTCATGATTCACAACTTACGCTCATGAAGGGCACTAAGTCCTTTATACTTATTCATATAATTGGGACCATATCACCACTTGGCCAAAGCTTACCCCGCGCAGAGACCACGCGAAACAGCTCTGATACCACCTGTGACGACCCAACCTCCCCCTAGGGTGTACCCCAGGGTTTAGCGGACCGCCTGCCCAACTCTCGCCAGGACTCACTCACTCATTTCAAATAAAATAGGTTACAACCTCAAGAGTAAAGGAAATAACAGTTCTCAAATTTGGAACGTACATGTACATTCATTTCTATTCCAAACATTTGTACAATCCCAATTATAATAAAAGATATGAATCATAGATACATTCAACCCTAACCGAGCACTAGCGCGAGTACAATCGCAAAATTTTCAAAAACTAGACTATGATAGTTTGTACCAGTCTCACGCCTCGCTTGTACCCCCTGTAAGGAAAACAAATCTAATAGAGTGAGATAAAACTCAGTGAGGTTCCAAATAGCAAGTTGACCATTATTTCAAAGTGCAAGTATCAAAGTAGCAAAGTAGCGAGTATAACAAGTCAAAGTAGCGAGCATAAAAGTTTATAAAAGTGAGCAATAACACTTCAAGTAGCATATATCAAAATGAGCTAGTGTAAAGTTCTTTTTTTCTAAAAGAAACAATAACACTATGAATAACAATCAAAGTATAAGGATACAGATGACTCTCAAGAGCCAAATTCCCGTTGCTTCACCAGAGCTTGATCAAGTAATAGTTGACACTCCGTCAACTTTCAAATAAAGTAACCAGCCCAGTAGAGCACCACTTATCTACAATCTCCGTCCACCATTCAAACCCCCAATCGGGCCCAAAATCCTCAATAAACACGGGTGGTAATACTCAAGTATACCGATTAGTCGAGGAGGTATCACTCCACTCGACAAAACAAGAGACCTAGGGTTCGTTACCCAATCGACCAAACTCTTGTCGGCTCGACTCGAGTAACTGGCCACAGGGTTTCTGGAATTCCAGGGAGTGCGCACATCATACACAAGTATATCAAGTCAATTGCAACAATAAACAAGTATATATCACATTAGGGCAAGTACGATAAAGTACACCCTTGCCCGACCAAACCAATCAAATACCAAGTATTTAAATCAAGTATCATGTTCAATCATATACTTGGAAGCACTCACCAAAGGTCTAGTGCTTTTCAAAATCACGTTCAGGTCCAACTCCTTGGTTGGAGTCCATATCTGCGATAAAATATCATTTAAGAATATAAAACTCTCTAGAGTTCGAAACATAGGAGTTTCGCTTCAAGAAAATCAAATAAATGAAACTTGTTTAAGTGGTGATCATATGGCTTATCAAACTCTAGAAACTCATGCTCGCTCTTTTAGTTTCGATAGAGAAGTGATTCATACTTTGGAAGTCACACTTGGTATGAAAAATCGAGAAAAATGTATGTTTAAAGGTCGCTACTTTCACTTTTTAAAGGGTACGAGTTTCGGCCGAATTCAGTTCAAATATTTCTACTAACGGTAACTTGACTACCGTAGATAATCCAAGTTCATTTCGACCTCAAATCTTAGCTCAAGTCGCGAGTACATATGGCCTAACCCTCGAGTGAAAAGTTACGTGGCATGCCCTTTGTATTTCGCTATTTTTCCAACTATTTATGGCTTCATTATTTTCCTCAACTCAGCCCAAATTCAACACATAAACAAGCTTAACACAATAAGCTCTTCAACTAGGCTCAATATCATCCAAATACAAGTCAATTCTAGCAATGCAATCATCAAGACCAAAGCTGGAACTAGTATTAAAGAAGAATGTCTAAGTAACAGGTTTGTCATCTTTCGGCGTTTTGGTCACAACTGAAGCTATGCTTATCGGATTGGGGTAAATTTTATGGCGTTTCGAAACTAAGACAAAGACCTACATTTTCTATGAGACATTGACACCCAGTTCCTGCATTTTCAAGGTCAAAATTTGAAATCTCAGAGAAAATAGAAAGCTGCCTGTGAAATAGGGCATTTGGGCCAGTCAGGGGTATTTTAGTCATTTTATAAGTTACAGTACTTTGATTTAGCTGAAAGTTTTCGGGTTAGATAGTTAACTCCATTCCCTATAACTTTTATGTTTTGAGCAAGAACTGATTCGCCTTTATCATGGACGAATATGAAGGTCAGTTTTGGTTCTAAAACAGGGCAGAATTACTACTAAGTGCTGGGAATTCAACTTTTACTCTAAAATTTTCATAGCCAAGCAACTTCACCACATTCATATCCTAACTCAATACCATCAATTACTAGATAAACAACCATAATGAAGGCTGAAAATGCAAACCCTAGCTAAACATTCCACTATATCATCAAAAACTAGGGAATTCAATCATCACAATCCAAGAATAAGAAACTTCTATGCCAACTTTAAGCAAGATTAAACAAAAGAAAAGCAAGTTCAAGCCTTATACCTTCCAAAACTCCTTGTAAGTGAGAAACAAACCACTATCTTCCCAAAATTTCACCACACAAAACTTTCCAAACACCAAAAGGCAAGTTTAATCGGTTTGGTTTGGTTGATTTCAGCTCAACAAGGAAGAATCAAGGTTGGAGTTGAAGTTGTTTTTCTCTCTTTTTCCCCCTCTTATTTTCGGCCAACATGAAGAAATAAAGGAGGAAGATGAACCAAATTAGACATAAGAAGGAAGAAAATTTGCTTGGTCAACCATCCCTAACTTTCCAACACTTGGCACCATAAGAGATTTTCTTATTTTTTCCTTTTCTCCTCTTTGTTTAGTCCACAATTTCGGCTCCTTTGGAGGATATTTTAGGGGTGATATTTCTGAAATAATAACAAGGGGATTATGATAATAAAGTAGTGTTCAAGTGGTGCACTCAATCGGTAGCAAACGGTGCACGTCGGTTCAAGTCCGTTTTTTCTTTAACTCGCGCGTACTAGTGTTTTAACTTTATGGTTCACTCACTTATTATTAACACTTCTAATCACACACTCTTTCTTACCTAATACTCATTCTTATCCAACAAATTTAGTTCACACACCTCATCAAGTGATCACACTACCATAATGCACCAAAAACACACCAAAAACCCTAGTATGTACAAAAACCCTAACTTACGCCATTCTTTTAGAAAAATCATAACTTGAGTTATAATAATAAAAAATTCATACAACTTGGCCTTTTAAAAAACTAGACTTCGAATACTAATAATCTTTAGAAGATACCTCAAAAAGATTCAGTGCATAAGTTAGTCCAAATTGAACCATTAAACTACTACAACATTCCTATGTTTTACTTGTGCAGGGCAGAATTTTCAGTCAACTTTGCCAATTTTTCTGGAATTTATAGAGATTGAATCAAATTCTAAAAATTTTCACTGTAGGAAGCCCTATGAGTCTAGTTTCAAACGCAACAAACGGAACTCAATTCTGACTTTCCTATACGAAGTTATTGCCAATTTCCCAAAGGTGCGCAGAGCCTCCTGCGAAAATTTCTAGATTTTCTAACAACTTGAGATTATGAAACTTTTCTTAACAAAATTCACTCCCTTGGCTCTCATTCAACCAAAGAATCTAAGGCAAGTAAGTTCAAATAAGAGCTATAAAGACAAGTAAAATTTCGGGGTCTCACAACATGATCTTTTGGGCTTGCTTTCATTTCTTCATTTACTTTCTCGTTTTCTTTTTCACTACTAGAATTACCAAAAATTTGGCCTCTCTAACGTTTTACCACTTCTAAGAGTGATGGTATTGACATGTTCTTTAGGGTTAACTTCGATCTTACTAGGTAACTTTTTCATGGTTTTCTATTGTTAATAGAATTGGTAATTTGACCAATTTGGATCTCTATATTTCTATACCATGATAGTTTAGTTGGTCCATTTTTTCCTTAATTCTTTTCAAATCTTTGATAGGTCGCACTAACTTTTCAATTTTATCATTGGACAAATTAGCTAGTCTTTCAATTGGCCATCTCCCAAGCCGGCTTATTCTCTATATTTGGTTGCTTTGTTTGGAATTCTGGTAGATTAATTGGCCGTTGTTGATTTCCTTAATCCTTCCATCCAAATTTTGGATGATTTCTCCACCCCAAATTATATGTGTTGGAGTAGGGATTATTTTGAGCCATTCGATTATAATTGTTGACAAACTATACCTGCTCACTCTTAACACAAGCATTAGCATCATGCTCTCCTTCATATATTACAACAAGCAACACTTACATTAGAGGCAGAACTAGAACCAAATTCCGACTTGTTTATTTAACAATTTAACTACATTATTCATTTGGGTAGTCAACATGTTAACAATGTCCATTTCAATCATACTTGCTTGCCTTCTAGAGTTACCTCTCACTCATTCATCCATTAGTAATTATTTGCGGCCATCTACTCTATAAAACTTTGAGTTTTTTGGGGTGACTTACGCATTAATGCTCTATTTGCAGCTGCATCAATTGTAATTTTAGTAAAGAAAGATAAACCATTATAGAAAATTTATACGATGAGCCAATCGGGAAATCTATGATGTGGACATTTTCGTAGTAAATTCCTAAACCTTTCCCACGCTTTATATAATGATTCACCATCTTGGTTGGCTAAAACTAATAATGTCCATTCTAAACATAGTCGTTTTACCCGATGAAAAATATTTATTCAAAAATGCTCTAGATAATCATCTCACGCGGAGAAAGTATTTGAAACATGCAAAATGCAACCAAACTTTGGCTTTAGCATGCAAAGAAAACGGGAACAACCTTAGCCTTATAACATGTTCAGTAACTCCATTCATTTTAATTATATCACATATCTTCAAAAATATGGTTAAATGTGCATTTAGATCCTTTGCGGCATTGCTTCCAAATTGAGATTGTTGAACCATTTGAATAAGTGATGGTTTAATTTCAAAATTGTTAGCGTTTACCGTTGGCTGTACTATGCTTCTTTGTGATCCTTGTATCCCCGATAGAGTAAAATCTCTAAGAGCTCGCCTATTTGCTTCATTTTTCGCCATTTCTTCTTCAAAAGGCAACTTCTTTCTGGTGGGATAATTGGTCAGGTTCGGGACCTTTGGCATGGGAGTTCCCCGAGCTAGCTACTTCGGCGATGGTTAGAGATTTTTGGGTAACTGATCGATGGTATTTCCACTGTATCAGGCAGTTAGGTCGACAGGAAATATGTGATTCTGCAATAGGTATTTGTTTAGCTGTGGGGGGGAGGAACCGGATACACTGATTTGAAATTTGTCGGCATCGGGAGATTTTTGAGATTCGGTCGGTAATCCCAGTGATTGATGGTTTCCCCCAGAAATCCCGACTTGACGCGGCTATTTGGAGATCGGGTTTGCCTCTGAAGATCTCATTCTTTATGTGGAGATTGCTGAGATACAAGCTCCTAGTAGACGATTGTCTTCAAAGATTTCGGGTTGCGGGCCCTTCTAAATGTGTATGTTGTTTATCGCCAGATCAAGAGTCGATTTACCACCTGTTTGGCAAGAGTGAGATGGCAAACCGGGTTTGGGCTTATTTCGAAAAATCGCTTGGCATCTTTCGCTCAAATTCGGAGGTTCGTAGCAGGCTATTTGCTTGGGGGATATTAAGGGTGTCTAATCCTACGCTACGGTGGCTATTGCAGGTGGCTCCTCAGTGATTTTCTGGTTTATTTGGCGTGCTCGAAATAAGGCATGGTTTGAAGGTGAGGTGATGGATTGCGGCATTTAATTTTTCCAGATAAATGTAGAGTTTGTACTGATGCTGCGGACTAAATCTAATATTCGTCTCCCGATAGGAACCCCGTGGTCCAGCATAGTGGATTTTTTGCAGGGAATTCGTTGTAAGGTTGTTTTTTCTCTAATCTATTGGGTTCCCCGGGGGCAGGTTTCGTTAAATTAAACTGGGACGGATCTACAAAAGGGAGTCCAGGTTTAAGCGGTGGGGGTGGTATTCTTCGGGATTCTAATGGAGACATCCTATTTGTGTTTGCGGAATTCTATGGAGGGAATGTTAGCGCTCCAGGCTGAGTCAAGGGCTTTGTGTATGGGTCTGGAGATCTGTGTGTTCAAGGGGATGTCGAGGATTGTGGTGGAGGTGGATTCAAATATTTTGTGGGCATCTCTGGTGTCCAAGGCGGTTGGTCCCCCATCTATTTGTGCAATGATACGGAAGATTCGCTCCCTCCTCTCTGTGGTCCATTCCATTAATCATTGTTTTAGAGAGGGGAATATGGTGGCAGATTCATTGGCGTCATTGGCTACAGCATCGAGTCCATTTTTGGTGTTCCATTCTGTTGATAGTTTGCCTGCCCGATCCAAGGGTCTGGTGCGATTAGATAAATTAGGGTTGTGTAATTTTCGAGTTCGCAGAGGGTAAGGTGTGGTGCCCCCCATCAACATGTACTTTATTGAGAAATAAAAAACCATTGCTATAAAAAAAACTAGCAATAAAAGCAAAAGAAATTGCAATTACTTATTAATTAAGTTACCTAATTAATTAGCTTGCAAGATAACAATGGAGAGGTTGTGACGACCCCACCTCCCCCTAGGGCGTACCCCAAGCTTTAGCGGACCGCCTGCCCAACTCTCATTAGAACTCGCTCACTCATTTCAAGAAAACAAGTTACAACTTTGAAAGAAAAAAAAAAACAACAGTTCCAACCTTAAAATGTACATTGATGCTTAAGTTAAGCTCCAAGGCTCATACATTCCCAAACATCTCAAAATATTTAACATTCCAGATACATTCAACCCTAATTGAGCACTAACGCGAGTACAATCGCAAAAATTCAAAAACTAGACAATGTTAGCTTGTACCAGCCTCACGCCCTCGCTCGTACCCCCTGTAAGGAAAATAAATTTAACGGAATAGAGTGAGCCAAAATTCAGTGAGGTTCCAAAACTTCATGCAGACCCAAGTGGCAAGTTGGTCATTATGTAAAACTTGAAATATCAAAGTTGCGAGTATAAAAGTTCATGAAATAAACAATAATACTTAAAATAGCAAATTCCAGGTAAAAGGATACAGATGACTCTCAAGAGCCAAATTTCCGTTGCATTACTTGATCTGAACCCGCTGAACCCGTTGACACTCTGTCAACGTTTGAAGAAGCAAAACCATGACCGTAGATCTCCACTTTACATCAATTTCCATCCACCAATTAACCCCCTACCGGGCCCGAAATCCAAGATAAGAGTGGTGGTAATACTCGAGTATACCAAATCCAGTGGACCTAATCCAAAGGATTATACAATAAACAATAAACAGTAGTGCCTATGGTTCGCCAGTCTCCTCGACCAAGCCCTTACTGGCTCGATTTGACTAACTAACCAATAGGGTGTGGATCCAAGAAGTGAGACGGGATGAGAGGCACCTCCCACTCGAATTGAGTGTGGTACATGCTACCGCTCAGCACTTACAAGTCAAGTACAAGATTTCAGGTAGTATTCAAGTTGTAAACATGTATATCAAGTCAATAATAACCAGTAAACAATAATAATTCACTTTAGGACAAGTGCAATAAAGTACACCTTTGCCCGTCCAAACAAGTCAACTATTTCTTTCAAATATCAAGTTCAGTCATGCACTTGGAAACACTCACAAATGAATTATTGCTTTTCAAAATCACGCTCAAGTTCAACTCCCTGACTGGAGTCCAAATCTGCGATAAAATAACGTTTAACAGTTTGCAATCAATTAGGGTTCAAAATATAAGAGTTTAGCTTAAAGAAAATCAAGTAAATAGAACTCATTTAAGTAGTATTCATTTTACTTATTAAACCCTAGAAAATTCATGCTCGCTCGTTTGGTTTCGATAAAGAAGCGATTAATACTTTTGAATTCGCACTTGGTATGAAAGATTGAGAAAATCGTTGTTATAAGGGTCGCTACTTTCACCTTTTAAAGGGTACGAGTTTTGGCAAAATTTTCAACTTATATACCTCTACTAACGGAACCTTGAATACCATAGATAATCCAAGTTCACTTCGACCTCAAATCGTCGCTCAAGTTTCAAGTTCACTCGCTTATCTTCGGGCGAAAATTTGGGCAGCATTTTCCCTATTTCTTACTTTTCCATCCAAGTACAACTTGGATTCACAAGCCAACAAACCTCCAATCCAACCACAAGTGATAACTAACAACATACATCTATTCAAGGCCTCAAAACCAACCAAATAATAAACTTATCACCATGGATATCAAAGCTGGAAACCAGTTTAAAGAAGAAATTATAAGTGGCAGATTTGTCATCCTTCGGTGTTTTGGTCATAACTGTAGCTAGGTATATCGGATCGAGGTAAATTTGATGGCGTTTCGAAGCTAAGACATTGGCCTACAACTTTGATGAAGTCATCAAACCGCATTTTAAACATCATTAGGGTCGAAATTGTCAAAAAGAGAGACATAAAAATTCTGTCGGAGCCAAAACAGGATAACTGAACAGTTTTCGTAAAATGGCTATAACTTGGTGTAGAAAAATAGAATTTAAGCTCCGTCAGTGGAATTTAAAACTAGATTCATAGAGGTTTCCAACGGTATAAAAATCAGGTTCTAGTTCATCTCCTACAACTACCGGCAAGCTCAGGAAATTGACTGAAATTCACCACCAAATGCAGGAATTTACTTGCCAAAGCTGGAAATTCAACTTTCAACTCTAAAAAGTAACAATCATGCCACTAATCACTTCACAAATCCATATCAAAGCTCAATACCAACATATTAGAGATAAACATCATAAATCAAAGCTGAAAAATACAAACCCTAGCTGAAATTCACTAATTTTCATCAAAACTTGAGTATTATCCAACATAATTCAAGATTCAAGGCATCTATCCCATATTTTGCTAAAATAAGAAAGAAAAAGGGAGTTTTAGACTTATACCTTCCAAAACACTTGAAGAAAGTGAAGAACAAAAGCTTTCCTCTCCAAACAACTCCACCACAAGCTTTCTTAGCACCAAGGTGAAGGTTTAATCGGTTTAGTTTTTTGATTCAACTCAAATAAGGCAAGATTCAAGGTAGGAATTGAAGCTCTCTACTCTCTTTTTTTCTCTCCAAACTCATGGCCAACCAAGCAAGAAATGAAGCCAATTTGGTCCAAGGGAAAGATAAAGAGAAAGAAAGTTATCTTAGTCAACCAACCCTTGGATCTTTGACACTTGTCAAAGCCAAGTTTTCTCTCTTTTTTTTCTTTTCTTTCCTTTTCCTTAGTCAATAGTGGTGGCTCACTTAAGGGTTAATTTAGGGGTGATTAGCTGAAATAAAAACAAGGAGATTAATTTAATAAAGTAGTGTTCAAGTGGTGTACTCAATCGGTAGCAAACGGTGCACATCGGTTCAAGCCTATTTTCCTTAACTCTCGCGTACTTGTGTTTTAACTTATGATTCACTAACTTATTAATAGCACTTCTAATCACATACTTCCTCTTATCTAATACTCACTCTTATCCACCAAATTTAGTACACATACCTCACCAAGTGATCACACTACCAAAATACGCAAAAACCCTATTTTACCCTAACTATAAAACTAAGGGTAAAACTCTTAATTCTATGATTTATTACAACTATTGAGGGAGTAAATGAGTAGTAAAGATATTATAAAGTAATTTAATCAAAATAAAAGGGAATTATAAGAAAAATATAGGTAAATTTTCAAGTCGTCATAGAGGTATCACTAAATACTTAAGTTTAGAGATGTAGAATCCACTTATGGCACAAAAGATACAAGTAAATAGATTTACCTCTTGTTTAACTAGGGATTTATTTCCAATATTACCAAAATTTACTCTCATGATGAAATGGCCTAGACTAGACTAGTTTTTCCTATTCTCATGGTGAATAACTAGAGTTACTCTTGTTTGTTTCATGAAATGCAAAGTTAATCCACTTAAGTGCATCTATATTCTCATGAGTTACTCCGTAAGTTCCATTTATGTTGTTCTAATCATTATTACCAATTTTTATTGAGTAATAACAATTAGTAACTTGCTATTGGTGACCAAGCAACAACAAGTGATAAGCATGCATAAAAGAACAAATTAATATAAGATGTAACAAGTGTAATTCATATTCAACTCATATCAAATGGCCATAAGATTCATCTACTCTCTAGATCTAGAAATTTAGCTACTCATGTGATAAAAGACAATAAAGAGAATAATTTCATTGCATGCAAATATAATAAATCACAAGTAAAGAGAAAAATAGAGAAAACCAAAGTGTCATAATAAACTCCCAAATCTTCTATTTCCTCAACAAATGAGTGATACAATGAAGTTTCCAATTGTTCTTATAAGTTTCTTACTAGAAAGAACAAGAAAAAACTAACACTAAGTTCTTTAGCTAAATCTAATAAAAACTCTCCCTAATGGCAACCCTCTCTTGTGAAATGATTCTTACATATATATAATATTAAGAGTCAAAAAGTGGTTAATGACATGATATAAAGCTTCCATTCCACTTCTCTAAGGTTTCTTGAGTATGTGCAGCCGAAATTCTGTGTTGGAATTGAATTGGAAAGTAATGTGAAAACAGAATAAGTTGTAGAACAAATTATAGAAAAATAGGGCTCAATACGTGACCATGCAATACGCTACCTCAGCTCGCGTATCCGAGCTCGCGTTTTCTCCTTTGCTATCTTTTCTTGCTTCTTTTATACTCCAATTCGATTTTAACGTTTAAAACAAGATGTCCTCAGTTGAATTCATGCATTGCTACAAGAATAATTGTTTTGAATAACCAATTTCCTTTCCAAAGTATCGTTGAATCAAGTTGTAATGAAGTTGAAGGGTATCCGACTTGATCCAACGTTTTGTGTCTCTTCAATTCCTGCAAATATAACCACTTTTTTTGCACATTAGGTTGCTCAAATAAAACTTACAAAATTTAGAAGATTAAGGAGCAAGTTATATCTTAAATCATCCTAATTTATATAAAAAACACACAAAAATGCTACTAATATCCATATATAATTAACACTTATCAGGGATCCAGATGTGAGATAAATACCTATTAAGACATCTAGTACATAACAATTTAATGACAAATAAGTCACAGTATGAAAAAATATGATGCCAAAGATTTAACATGGTTCGACTCCATTATTAAGCTTATATCCATAAAGAGAAAACCTATATTTTAATATGAGAGAAAAACATTATATAAGAATACAATTTGAACCCACATCCGACCTTTGTATATCTTCTCTTATTTTCAAGAACCCTCTCTCACCCCATGTATAAGACTACATGGCGCCACTTATGTGTATGTTTGTAGTATGCCAAATTCCACCTATTTATATGTTACATTAGTTGGCCAACATCCAAATAATAATTGGAAATAACAAAATTTTTTTCCTTAACAAATACAAAGAAGAAATTCCGAGGTTACTACCCAAGGAAATAGAAACTACTAGAAACTATTTATTTCCCATCGAAAGTAAAAACTACTTAAAAGAAAATTAAGTCAAATTTCCTAACAAAGTATTCAAATTAAAATTAGGAAAAAATATTCATATATCTTAATTTGAACAATTCAAGAATTGAAGCTGAATTTAAAGAACTAAATATAGCAAAATTTAATCAAATGCAACATTAATGATTGCATCAAACTAGAACTTGAACTTGATTTCAAGTCTGAACAAATATAGTTGTGTCAGAATCAAGTCATGCTTATCTTAGATGCACATTGGATATTACTTCCATCCATAAGTCAAAGGAACCCTTAACATTTTGTCCCATAAATGAGGCAAATACTTAGGTAAAAGGTTAAGTGCGTATAGTATTATGCTGTTTGTATTATTACTTATGCCTTTTTGAAAGGTACAGGCACTTAAAACTTGTTGGTCTATGAGATTTAGTTTATCTAAATATATTTTTCCATAAATGATTTTGGTAAAATCCACCAATGTGGACTACAATGCTCCATTTCGCTCTTACTTACAAAATTGTAAAAAAAAAACTGAGTGCTTAAATTACTATACTATTTAAGTGTCATAAAGAGTAATTATTTGTTATTAGAGTGAAAAATGTTCTATGTTATGTCTCAAATTTGTTATTTGTCTTTGTTTGATGTCTTAAAAACTTGATATTTTGAAACTTTTATTGTAACTAATCATAGCAAGTGGTTAATACAACTTTAATGTCTATTAATGAAGTAAATTATCTTCTATACATTATAAACATAATTGTTGTCTATTTTGAGTACTTCTAACTCCCATTTTTTTCTCTTGAAGCTCCTAGTGGGTAGAGATGAAATATTCTTTTTAGATGAAATATTTTTTTATTATTTATGTGCTTAAATGTGCTTGGAGATTTATATCAGTAGAAATCATGGCTGCCACTAATATTTTCATCTAATAATATTTTTGTCATTGAAATTGTATTTAAACAATCAATTTTTCTTCAAGTAGATGATTATTTGGAAATTTAATTTCCTAGCATACACATAACTTTCATTAGGGGAATTATTGTCCGAACTAATCATTATTACCATGCATTACTCTTGTCTTGTTTAAAATGTTACAAGTGTAGCCTAGCGTTATGTAGTTATCTATGCTCCACAATAGGCTGCTAATTTTTCATCTGCACTATTAAGCAATTACTTGTTGTCATAACTATTTTTGTTCTTTTCCTTCAATATATATTGTTCCAAACCTTATTTTCTCTTGCACTCTCATGTCCCTCTCACAATTTGGTATATATTCTATTTTTAGTTTATCTTAGTTGATTCTATTTTCTCCATTTGTCATCTTTTGTCCTATATTTGACGAGCGCGGGATATGCATATAACAATTAGACTCAATCTACAGTCAAGTTTTTCAGTCTAGGGTATTAAGGATCAAACCCACAGGGAAGAATGTCAATTACCGATGATTTTCAAACTCCTTTATTATTTACATTATCACAAGTGCAAGAAATTAAATCTTCACTATAAACATGAGATATAAGTAATACAAATAACAATAGAAAACTCCTAGAGGTATGGAATTCCTAACTACTCTTGCAAATGAAGTTACCGATTAATTGAATGTGATTATCTTGACTAGTTATGGCTTAATTTCCTAATGCATGTGAAACCTATTCTCATAGTGAATCAACTATACTTGTAACTAGGTCATACCTACTCTCGTGGTTATGATATTAACTACAAGTTCATTTCTTCTATGAAATTACATGACACAAGTCACTAAAGCCACAAAGGTACACCTCTACTCTCGTGAGTATACTCCCTAAATTTAACACTTCCTTGAACTAGTGTTAAATTCCAATGCTCATTACAAACTTAACACCGAAAGATTATCAAAATTAATGGCTAGTTAGTCATGATTAGAAAAGCAAAAGTACTAAATAACTTGCTCAAAATAATATCATCAATTAACCAAATAAACATCACAAAATAAGATATAGGATGTTCATCCATAACTCTAGATATAAACTTTAGTAAAACATGAAAAGAATGAAAACAAGACCTAAACTTGTATTATAACTAAACATGAACTCAAATATAAAAGTGAAAGTGATAAGAGAGAAGCCAATGTTGTCACATAAGCTCTAACTCTCCATCTTTGCTCCTCAAATCTTCATCCAAATCTAGCTACAAGTACAAGATGGAAAAACTATACTAACTATACTATACTAATGAAATAATAAAAACTAGTGAAGATTACATTTTGATAGTGTCTCAAGCCTTCCAAGGTTGTCAAATATGCTCTCCAAAGGCCTCTATTTATAGAGAATTCAAGGTCCAAATGATTGTTTTTAGATGGCAAAATTGGCTCTTGAAACTCTCAAAAGTTGTTTCTACAAGGTTCTATGCTCGCTTGGCTCATATCAAATTGAAATTTATACAGATAATTGGTCAAAAATCTTGTGTGAACAGAGAACAAGTTGCAACCGCAATTGAAGAATACGCGGGCTTGAAAATGCACCATTGGTTGCGTATTGACCCCCCTCCCCGCCCCATTTTGTCTCATTGCAGGTTTGCTCATTTTTGGTTAGTGTTCAACGTGGCTCTGTTTTTGCACCAACTTCAACTGACATTTTCTCTATGATAGAGGCTAACTTTGTACAAAACATGAAAGTTGTAATATTTGAGTTAGCATTCCAATGCATCAAGAATCATCCTATTTAAAGCTCTGTAGACTAAGAAATGACCAAAATACCCTCAACTGGTCAATCTCCTGTTTCAGCTTTCGAGAACATAAATGGCTGACTGTATTTCGACATTTTGGTAAAGAAAACTCATGAATTGAATTTTGATGTCTGAATAAAAAATGTATAGCTATGTGATAATTTCAAAATGGCACAAGAATCACCTCAATCCGATACTTGTAACTTAGGATATAGTTGAAATACCAAAAGGTGTCAAAAACTATCTTAACTTGCATTTCCTCCTTTAAACATTTTACACTTCATGTCTTCTTTAAATCACTTCAAATCATCAACAATCTCCAAATATCTTCTCAATTCACTGCATTTGATGATTGAATTATTAAACCAACAAAAATATAAAATTTTCACCATTAAAATCCATAGAAATGCAATTTTTGACACTTAAACCATAAAATGCATAACTTCACTAGAAACAGAGTTAATTAGTTATAAAAGTAAATAAAACACACCAAAACTAAATAATAAAACACACTTAAAATATGTAAAATATATACTTGTCAAATTTCCCCACACTTGAACTATTGCTTGTCCTCAAGCAATTAAGAAATACAAACCAACAAAAGTCCAAAACCTGAAATTAAACATATGTGCACAATTCAACTTCATTTCCTCAAAACAAGATAAAGAACTATTATGCAATTGTTCAATTAAGTTCAAGTACTCATAATATCAAGTAAAAGAGAGCCAATTATACCGTAATTTTAACTAATTCAATTCAATTTCTCATCCTTTCCTAATTTTACAAGCGAGTAACTTGCATGGTCGATAAAACTGCTTCTTAAACCCATGATCATCTTCTTAATCAAATTTAAAGAAGGATTTATTCATATAACATATCTAACTATTTACTTAAATTGTAATAGTGACTTTTGATGCGAAAATCGACATTTTTAGATGAAAATCACCAGTTACTCGACACTTCACATTCTCAAGTTGCTTTGCATACTCTTAATTCAAGTACCGTTTTGCGCGAGAGTCGACATTTATAGATAAAACTTCCAATTACTAAGCACAAGAACCATTGGAGTAGAACAACTTTTGTTCCCTTTTTTTTTCAAAGTAAAGATAATAGTAATTCCCTCAAAGGATAATCATGAGAAGAGTATTCAATTATTGAACTTATTTATCACTTCACTTAAAAATCAAGTAAAGAGAAGAAATTTCACTAAACATGCAAAAATTAGGCATAATTTTTTTCCACTTTATTAGATATGCTTTCTTAAAAGTGCACCAAATTATAATCACATAATAGTCATTTCCAAGTTAAATGAGAAATAAAGTTTCAAAGTCACGTATATTTATTTCAAAAGTAGAAAGAATTTGAATTACTAATGGTATGGAACTTGTTGCCCATAGATAAAATTGAAAAAATTTGAAACCTTTTGATGCAATTTTGCAAATTTGGACAGGATTTTGAAAAAAATTTGGCAGAGTTTCCCCTATAAATGGACGAAATTTCCTGCCAACAAAACCCAAGATTGATAAAATTCAAGTGCAATTCATATTCCAACCTCAAGTCCAAATAATACAAGAACAAATACCACACATAACGTAAGTTTTCCTCCCCCACACTTAAAATACACATTGTCCTCAATGTATAGGGAAAGAAACACAACAAAAAGTTAGAAGTACTCCCCAGGGTGATGGCTGAGATCTAGATCAATCATAACTCACGAACCTTCACAAAATACCTAAAGATCTACTAATACTGCCAAAAAGAGCAAATGCAAAATATAAAGTCAAAGTCACCCTACATAGGAAATGAAAAGAAACAAGGAACGATCATAGAAGCGATGACAAAAAGAGTGGGTCAAAACGACGACTCGGCACGCTCCTCACTAACACCAGTGGATCCTTAATCATTACCACTAACTCCAAGAGTAGTGCTAGGCCGAGGAGTGATGCCTAAATGATCCTCTATACGATGCATCTGAGCATCATAGGTATCCAGGTGGGCATCGATCCGATCAAGTCGCTCTATGACTTGAGTCTAATGGTAGTCTAGAATGTTGAGGAGGCGTTGCTAGTTGGATTGCGGTGGAGGTGGAGGTGGTGGTGGTAGGGCAGAAGTAGAAGGATCGGCAAAAAGTGGATGGACCTATTTTTCCTTACTCAGTGTGACCGGCTTGTTGTGATATCTCTCTTTGTGGGCAAGGGAAATTATCTGTAGGAATGCCCATGCCGGTAAGAGTAGTGATATTCAACTCCTCCATTCCAAATTTATGCCTTCCCACTCGAAGATTAAGGATAGGAGATATGGAAACCCTAGTCGATAGGAAGTCATACTCCTTCGGGCGGTCGTCCTTATATTACTAATGATGATGTTCAGGAGTGGGATGCGAGTATAAGGAGAATCTCGATTGTGGAACATGTGATCTAAGATATAGATATCACTATGTTGAACTTCTCCTTGTGTGACAGCCCCACCTTCCCCTAGAGCGTACCCTAAGGATTAGCGGAACGCCTGTCCAACTCTCGCCAAGACTGCTAAGCCGAAACACACATAAACCCTACAAAACGTGCAAAAGAACTTCGAGAAAACGAACTGTCAGAAATTAAATTAGCTAAACTAAACGATGTAATAGAACTTCGATTAAACGCTCCAACGAAGAACGAAAAGAACAAATACCACGTCAGAATCCGGCCAAAAGTTGGTCGGATTGGCGGCCGGATTCAAGGCAGCGAGCCCAAAACGAAATTTTCTTCTTCCCCTGTCAATCCGGCCAAGTATCCGGCAAAGATCTGGCCAGATATACGGCCGGATTCCCTGTAGTAGTTCCCGCCAGATTCCTTTTCTTTCCTTGTTCAAGTTTCGCACTCGCCCAATCATTCCAACGAATACAAGAAAAGTTCACTAAAGCCATAGAAACATAACATCTCGAACAAATACACTTACTATACAGGGTTAAACACTATATATATACATTGGAAGGTTCAACAGTTCAACTAGCAATACGAGTCAAAATATCCACAATTTATCAAAGTACAATTAGGGTTTGCCAGTGCAGAGGAGCTTAATCAAAAGAATGTCTATAACTAACTCTACTCTTTTCTCCAAAAATCATGGTTCCAAAATTTGTCCCCTGTAAGGAAAACAAAGGTAACAGGGGTGAGCTTATACGCAATGAGGTACCATAAGTACAAGCAGTCAAGAATCATGGAAACTTCACTTTAGTCAATCATGTAGAAACACCAGATATAAAGATGAACAAACACCTCAGTTAAACATAGTAATTCGACTAGAAAGGATACAAGTGGCTTTCAAGAGCCAAATTCCCGTTGCTTCACCAGAGCTTGATCAAGTAGTAGTTGACACTCCGTCAACTTTCAAGTAAAGTAACCATCCAGTAGAGCAGCACTTTACACCAAATTCCGTCCACCAAACATACCTCTTACAGGGCCCGAACGCCTCAACAGGGACAGATGTGGTAATACTCGAGTATACCTGAAATCCAGAGTCTCCAATATTCAAAGATTCCACAGATACAGTCCCCATGGCTTGTCAATTTTCCTCGACCAAGCCCCTTGCTGGCTCGATTCAATTAACTACCAATGAGGTTGAGCTCAAATTTCACAGGAAGGTCGTTGGATATAAGCCTCCAAATGACATCATATCAGGCACAAGTAACAGATTCAGATATATACAGTAACCAGTCAAACAGACGAGAGAAACGAGTGTGATAAAGTACACCCTCGTTTCGTCCAGAATAAACAGAAGTCACAGTCATTCAAGTCACAGATTGCAAGTACCCGTAAACCAGTTAAGTAACAAGTCATGCGAGTAGTACACTCACAAATCAATGGCAACACTTCACTTTAACCCTGGTTCATTCTCTTGAACTCTCTCGAGTCCTGTTGTCACATATTATATTACAAGGCTAGCAATACAAAGCAAAAATACATGAAGAAATTAAGGTTTCTAAGACTTCATTTCCTTTCACTTAAATCTCCATTCCACTCATAAACCATACTCAAAATGATTTTACCAACTCCAAAACTTAAAGTGAAAAATGAAAGTAAGAACGGTTCTAGGAAAATAGAATTTTCCAGTTTTTGCGCAACACTATTTGGAAAATCATATCTCAAGATTCTTAACTCCAAAATTGATAAACTTTATACCATCGGAAAATATATTCAAAGGGTTATAAGTTCTTAGAAGACACATTTGTAAGATTCAGACCACAAGTTAGTTAAATTCGAGCCTCCAGTTGCTGCTTCATCTAGTAAAAGATAGAACAGGTATGCAATTTCAGTCAACTTTGAAAAATCACAGATATTATGAGAATTGAGAAAAAGGCTGAAATTGTCACGGTTTTTGGTACTCTGACTGTAGTTTCAAACGCAACAAACAGAAACTCATTCTGACTTTTCTACAACAAGATATAGCAGATTTCCTAAGGCTGTCCAAGGTTCCTGCGGACAAAATTTTTCAGCAGCACCTCCTTTGTTTTTATTACTTTTTCCAGCCATTCAAGGCTTTCATTCTTACCACAAAATAGCCTCAACTCAGCACATACATACCAAGCTAATAACTCACTAAATCAAGCATATAACCATCACCTACTCAAGCTAGAAAATGAAACCCTAAGCTGAAATTTATGCACCCAAGCTGGAAATTTCTTTAGGCAAAGCAAACTAGCACATAAACACTAGATATTTCACATGTCAAAGCTAGTCAATCATGGCCAACCTTTAAGCTCATATATGGGCAGAAAATTCACCAATAAAACTGAAAATTTACATATCACCACTTCCAACCATGAAATTTCTCACAAAACTACACATTTAGCAACCCTAAACCACCAAATATGCAATTATTAGAAGTAAAGAGGGATTTCTTGGCAAGTTACCTTAGAACCACAAGAAAGATGGTAGCTTAGTGCTTTTCCCTCCAAAATCACTCCACCAACACCTCTACTCTTCCTTAGTTAGCACTTTTATGAAGTAGTTTGCAATTTGGTTGGTTGAAACTCAAGATTCAAGCAAGGAATGGAGTTTGAAAATGAACTTTGCTCTCTTGTTTCTCCTCTCCATATGGCCGGCCAAGCAAGAGAACAAATGAAGGAAGTTTGGTCAAAATTTGGTTTAGTAAAGGTTAAGACAAGTCCAAGTCAAAGTCAAGGTCCAATGCTTCAAGGACAAGTGGCATCCAAGGGTTTAATCCTCATCTTGTTGTCTTCCAATGGTTAATCTATCTAGCTAACCTCTAATTATCCCTCAGCACCTTATAAAATAACATCCCTTTATGCAAAACTCCATCTAGTTGTCAAAATTTTATCGCACTTACCGCACTAGCGGGTCCCACGTCCATAATGCGCTACGAACGACACATGAATTAACTTATACTGGAAAAAATGATTTAAAAGCTTGACTCACTTATAAAAAAAATATCGCGAAAATTAAAGCAATAATTTAAAGTAAAGAAAATGCATTCAAAAAAATACATAAAATACAACCTAATTTTCTGGGTCCCTCACACCTTGACTACTCTTCTTGGGGATCACATTATGCGCCATGACATAGATGATAAAGCAGCGTCAATAGTGAAACGCCTCTTTCCTAGATGAACAAAATGGTTGGTATTGGAGATCAAACCTCGCCATGACATGTGAAGGGTCCCAATGCTTGTTTGGTGAAATAAATCCCTTCTTTAAATCCACAACTGGTTCTTGATCATTGCACTCCAAAATTCGAACAATTGTACCTTAAGTGATTATTATCTGTGGCCCTCGAACGAACTGTTTCACCACTATGGCCCTTCTTATTGTCAATGTTGGCATAGAATTCTCGGATCAAATCTGGATAAATAAGAAGAGGGAGAGAAAGAATAGACGTCTATCCCAATAGCTCAAAAAATTCTACAATACGATACACGGTGTCAACCTACGGAGCTATGTGCATCTCATATATGAACTAGATGTACTCGTGCTTCCTCGAACCAATCTTGGCTATCCTTGGAAGTGAAGCGCTCGGCATCGTAGTTAGGAGGAGGTGGCCGCCTAGATGTACAACGTCGCGATCTCCTTTGTTGAAGTACAGGAAAATGTGTCCTTTCTACACTCTCCTCACTACTCGGAGAAGATATGCGAATGATAGCCCTTCTTCCATTTGTCATATTATCTAAAAAAGAAAGAAATTATAACCATCTTCACACACCCGGCTAAAATTTGCTCATTTCACACATAATACAAGAATTAATTCTTATAAACACCTAAAAGAAGAACCTTGTCACTTATATTATCTTAGACATTTTATAGAATCACAATTCATGCATATGAAGCATAATTGACCTCAAATAACCTCAAGTACATATCCTTATGTCATAAAAATTCAACTAAATATGCAAAAATCTCCAAAATTATGACATTAAAGACATGATATTAAAAATGCCAAAAATTTGCCAAAATCATCAATTTATTAAAATGAGCAACAAACATGTTGAACTTAGTGACTTTTAGCAATAACCATGTTTATGACAAGCATTAATTAGAAATAATAATCAACATGTAGTCATAAATATGATTAAACAAAATTAGTCAAAATTATCCCCAAAATTCACAAAATTCACCAAAATCACCCTCTATAAGTAATGTATATGTTAAACTATTATCAATCAATCATTTTTAGCCAAAAAACATCAATAAAAGGGTTTAAATAACAATCCAAACTATTTTTCCAATTTCATCCAAATATAGCAAATTGTAAAATTTTAACAACTAATAAAGTATCAAATTGTTACATTTGAACATGTAAACATGCTTAAACAACCTTAATAAGTATATTGGAAGTGATAACATCAATAAACATCATAAAAAATTTGAAATTAGAAGATGTTAGAAAGTTCAGAAAATTGGAAAATACCAACTTCTAAAATGCAAAGATTTGATGAAAAAACTTACCTCAATCACATAGAAAGATGTTTGGTGATCCTAATGATGCAAAAAACCCTATGACACACCCTCTGATTGGCCCCCAATTGCTTAGACAAAAGTTGAGAAACTCTGGCTTTTAATCTTCTTTAAAATCGATTTTTGAGATGTTTTTCTTGAATTTGAATTGGTTCAAATGGCTCTATGAAAGTCAAATGGTATTGGGTTGATGATTTCCTATAAGGAAATGGATTAAAAGAGAGAATTATTGAAGTGTGTGTAGGTGTGTGCATGAATACGCTGTTGAAGAGAGAAGAGGAAGAGAAGAAATGAAGCTGCATTTTCTAGTTTTAAAAGAAAAGGGGAGAAAACGCGGGTATGGTCGCATTTTGGATGGCATTTTCTTTGAGATATTTGCAGAATCCCAAAACATAGGTAGAAATCGTGACCTAAAGCTTGCGTTTTCACTTCATGTTTTCTTTTTCTGTTGCAGGCGAAAAACGCGAGGCTGGCATCATTTTTGCCTGCGTTTTGTAGGAACCACATGATGAATAACTAAAACGCGACTCGAAAATGCTGGGGTTGTGTGAGAGCTCGAAAATTTTGATGTCTTATTTAACTTTTAGTGCATGTTACATTTACTATTATTATTATTGGTTGATCCACATGTTCAATTTTTTCTCGTGATTAACAATAAATAGGTATACGTTATATTCGGTATTGTATGTGAATTTTATGGTGGAAAAATTTGAATTTTATGACTGGAATTTTGATTGGAAGTTGCATGACTGTTATTGTGAGACCCCGAAATTTTACTTATCTTTATAACCCTTATGTGAACTCACTTACCTTAGATTCTTGGTTGTTTTAATGGTTGAATTTTAGCCAAGGAAGTGAATTTTGTTAAGAAAAGTTTCATAATCTCAAGTTGTTAGAAAATCTAGAAATTTTCGCAGGAGGCTCTGCACAGCTTTGGGAAAATGGCTATAACTTCGTATAGGAAAGTCGGAATTGAGTTCCGTTTGTTGCGTTTGAAATAGACTCATATAGCTTCTTACGGTGAAAATTTTAGAGTTTTGATTCAATCTCTATAAATTCCAGAAAAATTGGCAAGTTGACTGAAAATTCGGCCCTGCACAAGTAACAATAGGAACGTTGTAGTAGCTTTATAGCTCAATTTGGACCAACTTATGAACTGAATCTCTTTGAGGTGTCTTCTAAAGATTATTAGTATTTGAAGTTTAGTTTTTAATAGGCCCAAGTTTTATGAATTTTGGATATTTATAACTCAAGTTTATGATTTTTCTAAAGGAAGGGCATAAGTTAGGGTTTTTTTTGTGTATACTAGGGTTTTTGGTGTGTCTTTTGGTGCATTTTGGTAGTGTGATCACTTGGTGAGATGTGTGTACTAAATTTAGTGGATAAGAATGAGTATTAAGTACGAGAAAGTATGTGATTAGAAGTGCTAAATAATAACTTAGTGAATCATAAGTAAAACCACAAGTACGCGCGAGTTAAGGAAAATAAACTTGAACCGACGCGCACCGTTTGCTACCGGTTGAAGATACACTTGAACACTACTTTATTACCTTAATCTCCTTGTTAATAATTGAGCAAAATCAGCCCCCAAAATATCCTCAATCCAGCCGAAATTTGGACCAAGAAAAAGAGAGAAAAGAAAGAAAAATGAGAATTCTCTAGAAGATGGTGACAAGCCTCTTTCTTTGACTTTTGACCAAAACTTTCTTATCATTTAATTCTTCTTTCTTGTCTTAAAACCAAACAAAACAAACTCAAGAGAAGGTGAGAGAGAGAACCGTGAGCTAGGGAGGAAAAAACAAAAGAGGAAAAAACAATCCATCCAAGGTCTTGACCAAGACCCTTTGACCCAGGCTTTTCTTAGTCTTCATCTTGTAAACATTGAACCAAAAACACTTCCTTCTTTGCTAAGCTTGGCCGAGAGAGAGAGGAGAGGAAGAGAGAGAAACTCCTTCAAATTTCATCTTGATTTCTAGCAAGATTTTGTGGGAAAATGAACCTCACACCTTAAACCCATCCATGAGAAGTGATATTTTGGTGATCCTCAAGCTTGTGGTGGAAGGAATTAGAAGGAAAAGCTCTTGTTCTTGCACAATTCTTCTAGGGTTTGAGGTAACTTTTGGTCAAGAAACCCTCTTTCTTTTATCTTGCTATTGGGAGGATTTAAGACATGTTTATGCAACTCACTTGAAGTACTATCTAATTGTTGTGCTTGATTGTGAAAATTTCAGTTTTATAGTGTTAATTTGCAAGACTTGACTTGAGAGTTATGGCCATGATTAACCTTGATATGTGGTGTTTAAGCTGTGGTATGAAGTTGATGATGATTATTGAGGGTTTAGTAGGTGATTTCTTGTTGTTTTGCATGAAGTTGTGTAATGTGACCAAAGCTGGTATGAAACAGGGTAGCTAGAGCAGTGTTGGGAAATCTGTTGTATCTTGGTGTAGGAAGGTCAAAATTGAGTTTTTTCTTGATGCGTTTGAAACTAGATTCCAAGGGCTATAAACCCTGAAAATTTGAGACCCTGTTTCTGTCTGTACGATTTATGGTGATTTTGTAAAGTTTGATAAATTTCGAGACTGTTCTGCCTTAGTTTTGTAGTTGCTGTATTGTATAGTTAAAATCTGACTGGTTTGTGGTCCGAATCTTGCAAAGTGACCTTCTAGACATATGTAGCTCTTCAAATGTACTTTCTTGTGTCAAAATGTGGTGATTTTTGGACTTACAACATACCTGTTTTGATTTTTTCCAAAGTTGGTTGCTGGAGTTGAAAACTTTCTGTTCAAAGAGGTTTTAAGAACCATTTGAGCAGCGAATTTGTCCATCGTTTAGGCCAAACCAGGTCGTGCTCAAAACATGAAAGTCGTAGGAAATGGAGTTAACTATCTATCTACAAAATTTCAGCTCAATCCAAGCACTGTGGATTCTAAAATGACTAAACTACCCTGACTGCCCAAATGCCCTGTTTAACCGACAGCTTTCTGTTTTCTCTGAGATTGCACATTTTGACCTTGAAAATGTATGAACTGGGTGTCAATGTCTTCATAGGAAATGTAACTCTCTGTCTTATCTTCAAAACACCATAAAATTTACCCTCATCCGATAAGCGTAGCATCAGTTGTGACCAAAACACCGGATGACGTCAAACCTGCTGTTTTGTTGTTTGTCCTTAAACTTGATTTCCGGTCGCATTACTAGTATTGTTTTGTAATTGAATGACATTAAGCCTAGTTGAAGGGCTATTGTGGTAACCTTGCTTGTGTGTGACTTTGGGGCTGATTTGAGGAAAACAATGAAACCATAAATGGCTGGAAAATAGTTAAATACAAAGGGCATTCCGCCCAAATTTTCACTCGAGGGTTAGGGAATGTGTACTCGCAACTTGAGCAAAGATTTGAAGACGAATTGAACTCGATTGTCTAGGTTATTCGAGTTTCCTTTTGTGGAGATATATAAGTTGAATTTCGGCCGAAACTTGTACCCTTGGAATTACAACTGATAGAAATACGTTTCTTTCATTTCTTCGACCCAAACGGCATTTTTTCACATATAATGGCTTCAAAATTTCACCGTTTGAAAAGTGATCAAGGGTTTTACGAATAGTCCCTAAATAAGTTTCAATTACTTGATTCTCGTTAAACGAAATGTTTAAGTTTCGAGCCTTAGTTACTTTTCAATGCCCTTAAACAAGATTTTCTCGCAGATTTGAACTCCAAGAGCGGAGTAATACCCAAAACCAACCTGTAAAGGCACTGCATCTGTTGGTGAGTGCTTCCAAATATTTAATTGCACTTGACACATGTATTTGATACTTGAATGAGATGCTTACATGTTATACGAGTGGATTTGATCGGGCAAGGGTGTACTTTATCGCACTTGCCCTAATGTGATATGTATGTGTTTATTGGTGCAATTGACTTGATATACTTATGCTTGATTTGTAAGTGCTGGAGCGGCAGCATGTACCACACTCAATCCGAGTGGGAGGTGCCTCTCATTCCCGTCTCTGTACTTATATCTTGATTCAATCGATTGGAGATGTTATCTTATCGACTACTTGGGAACCCAAACCCCACTGGCTAGTAATCGAGTCGAGCCGGCAAGGGTTTGGTCGATTAGATAACGAACCATGGGTATCTAGTGTTGTCGAGTGGAGTGTTATCTCCTCGACTAATCGGTATACTCGAGTATCACCACAGTGTTTATTGTGGAGTTCGGGCCGGTAAGGGGGTTGGTCGGTGGACGGAGATTGGAGTTAAGTGGTGTTCTACTGAACTAGTTTCCTCATTTGAAAGTTGACGGAGTGTCAACTACCAATCGATCAAGCTATGGTGGAGTCGATACATGAGCAACTGTATTCTTATTGTGAAATGTGAATAGTTATTATTGGCTATATTGAAGTATGATTACTCACTTCTTGGCCTGTCTTGAACACTATTTCACTATTGTGCTACTTATGCGTTATTTGATGATTAAATTGATATTTGGAACCTCACTGGGCTTTTAGCTCATTCCACGCCATTTGTTTTCCTTACAGGGGGTACGAGTGAAGCAAGAGTTCCAACGACTAGTGTAGTCTAGTAATTTCGAGTTTTGAAGTTGTACTCGCGTTAACACCCGATTAGGGTTGTTTGTACTCGACTTGTAGCACTTTATAGTATTATGGTATGTAGAGGCCTTGTATCTGGGTTTGAACATTAATGTGTACGTTCTCGTTTTGGTATTTATCCCTATGGATGTATGTTATTTTCTCAAGCTAGTGAGTGAGTCCTGGCGAGAGTTGGGCAGGCGGCTCGCTAAACCCTAGGGTACGCCCTAGGGGGAGGTGGGTCGTCACAAGTTATACCATATTCCAGCATAGGCAATGGAAATTTTCTTGGAGTTTGAATGGATATTTTGGTATAAAATTGGCTGGGAAATGCTTTATTGGCACTTGTTTGTGTATTATAAGTTTGCTGGTGTGTGATTTGTGGCTGGAAATAAAGTTTAAAATGGTTAAAAATTGAAGGGAAAGGCTGTTGTACCAACTATAGGAACCGAGGGAACCTTGTAGCTTATTTGAGTGAATCTTCAACCATTATCAAGTTCAATTGGTTTTATATGAATTGCATACACACCTTAACATAAAATCTAGTCATGCATGTGGTTTTTGACCAATAAGAAAATGGAGAGAGTGTGACAAGAAAGTACATTAAAATTAGCTACTTTTGAACTTGAATGATTAGAAAAGGGGAATGGGAGTTAAATTGATCCCTCGCATCTAAATAGAACCAATTCAAGAAAATTAAATGTTAAGATTTTAGGTATCTAAAACTAGAGATGTATGAATTAGTTAGACCCTTTTGAGCCGATTGGAATGATTGAGGATTTCAAACTAATTTCTAAACTTTCTCTGGAAATTTTAACCAAACTTTGAACTAAGAACAGCCTATTAGATATAATGGTAAAATGCAGGTTGGATTTTAGGAGATTTGAACAAAGGAAATAGTGAACTTTGGACCAAAAACATGAAGTATGTCTTGTTAAATCTGTTTTCAACGGTCCTAACTTAGATTCTAGTTTTTAACTTTGAAATTTTAAGGTGGAAACGAATCAAAACTGATCAAAACTTCTCTAAGTTACCTTATCAAAGTTTTACCTATAAAACTCATCCAAAAGCTAGGGTAAAATCAAGGAACTTTATAAGATACCTAAACTATCAAATCCTAGAAAACTTACTTTATTTACACCTCGATTCTAAATGATCCTTAGAACCTAAATCCCAACATTTATTGACATATAATCACCTTAAAACTCTTTCTAAATATATATACATTTAAGCATCTTGGATTATATATACATATATATATAGTTTAGTCAAAATAATCATGTGAGCCCTAACTTCAACATTTGGAAAAATTAATAAGTTTATAAATATCTCAAGAGTCAAGGGAGATTCGGCGGAGGGTCTAAAAATCAAGGTGTGAACTCAAAATACTTTAGATGAGTGCTTCCAAATTTGTGTCTAAACTGCTTATGTTTTACTTAAGTGAAGTTATGTGATAAATGTGCTTATTATGGAATATTGCTAGCGATTCATTGTAAAGTGTATCTCAATTGTCCCTCGCTTTCTAAGTCCGGGGTGTACTTTATCGCACTTGACTTAGTTGAGTTTGAAGGTTGATAATTGATTAAATGTTGCTGTAAGTGTGCATGAATATAAGCCGTATGTGTACTTTACCACACCGGCTGAACTAGGCCCCAAAATCCTCTGTTCAACGGACTATTCGAGCCAGCAAAGGGTTTGGTCATATAGGACGGTAGCTTTGGGTAAGCGTTTCGGTATACTCGAGTATTACCCTGAAGTTTGGAGATTATTGACCTGATTAATGAATGTAGGGGATTGTTTATTGTTTTGGAGGATATAAGGAGGTTATTGTGGCGGAGTGTGCAGTGATGTTGAAATGACTCCCAGAAGGAGCTTGTATCCTTTTATATTGATTGAGTTATTATATTGTGAAGTGTACAGTGTTGTATAAGTGGCTCCTAATGAGCACCGTATCCTATTGAAAGTGACTATACAGTGAAGTGTTCTTTACTTTATTCAATGTTCTTTTCTTACTTAATTTTGATTACATATTAAGTGTTTATTGATTGTTGCTTACTTGGGAAACCTCACTAGGTTTTAGCTCAACCCATTAGTTTGTTTTCCTTACAGGAATAAAGTACGGGTGTGGAGATTAGCCAAAAATTAAGCCCGAAACTTGAATTACACTTGGTTAAATCCCTTTGTATATAATATTATGGATTTGCCAATTTTGTTATCTATAAGGGTTGTACATATTAAATATGGTAGGCTAAGACAACTTTTCTTTTGTTTTAGTATGTATCTAAGTATGATGGACTGCTAATGGCTTTGGTTAGTGAAATGTTATCTCTGAAGTTAATATGAATGAGTAAGTCTTGGCGAGAGCCAGGCAGGCAGTCCGCTAAACCTTAGGTATGCCCTAGGAGAAGGTGGGGTTGTTTTAGGTGGTATTAGAGTAATCTCGTATGGTCTCTGCGCGGGAGAAGCTTGGGCCAAGTGGTGTTATGGTCCGAATTACATGAATGAGTGTAAGGAACTAAGCGCCCTTATGAAGTGTAAGCTAGGAAAGGATTATTGAACCATGAGTGTTAGTATATTAAGCGTAAAAACTTTATCATGATACTCGGGGAAATTAGAATTGCATGTCAGGTAGGAATTCCAAATGTGGTTGATTTACTCTTGAAACTGGCCGACTCGAGTTGTGAATTATCCTATTTTCGGATTCTTGTACCCGAGTACCGAAGATTTCATTCAATGGTGTATTTGGGAAGGACCTAGTTTATTGCATTATGACGTGATTAGAAATCACAATTGAAATCGGGGAAGTAGAACTGAAGAGACCAAGGCTACGTTTTGAGAGCTAAAAGTGAAGAGGTTGTGGTGAGATCTTGAAGATTAGTGCGAATTCTCCATTTTAAGATGAATAATTTTACTAGTCCTTCAATGGTAAATGGATTATATGCCATCTCTTGCCTGAAAATGTAGTTCTTAGACCTGGAATTTGAGTAAAATAGTGGTTTAAGTAAGAACTATGTAGCCGTGAATAGCTTCAAACTGTGAGGAGAGTTTTCAACTTGAGGCAAGATAAGTTTGACAAATCAGCCATGTGATTAGTATGCTACCATTTGCAAGTAATTTTAATGTGAGTTCTCGATGAAATTGTGGCTCCTTAAACTTTATTAGAGGATTATTTGGGGCTAATGTCCAATAGGACAAAGATACCTAGTTGTTCAGTTATTAGAAAACCCAATGTATGAAATGTTCAAGTTCATTTAGAATACTTAAGAGCCATTGATGTATTTAGGTGATGATCATACTATTTGATTTAGTATTGGACGTAGTGAATCTACAATTTACTAAGGAATTTTGATTAGTCTTACTGATAGGGTAATTGGATTAATAAATGCGCTTGAAGGGATTGACATCTTAGCTATGTTAAGATGATCATGCATGGTAGTTAAGAAATAGACTTCTATCAATGGATGAGATTTATTGTGTAAATATTTTGATGTATGTAATATTAATTATATAGAGAGCACACGATGGTTAATGGTATTGAATATTTCTTGAAGTTTTTGGAGTAACTTGATGTAAGATTGGTGACTAACTTTGTCTTTATTATGCATGAAGTATATTGGTAGATGTTGGTTTGGTGCTAAACCTAGGTTTGATTATAATTGTGTATATATATAGACAATTACAGTTTAAGAATTATAAGCTATTTATTTGTGCGGGTAGCGAAGGATTTTTATATTATATTTAGAAAGATTTAAGGATCCATGATTGAAAGGAATATAAGCTGTCACTTATTGGAAGAACTATAACATACTTTTCATCAATGGAGCTAGTTTTACTTGACTTTTGGAGTATATTCGGTACTTCTTGTTTAAGCATCTTAATCAAGTTGAAGTTTGACTCAAAGATGTGACTCAAAAAGCTTTCAATAAAAAATTTTATTTCTTCACCATCCTATTTATTGATCTTTAAAATTGACTAAAAGTTTGGCTTTGAAAGCAACTTAGAATTTGGAAATTTCTTCTTGTTTGAGTTATTTGGATGATTTTACGGCATTTTCTTAGAATTTCAATATATATATATATATATATATATATGATTTTGTCACATCAATCTTGTGCAAGTTTTTCAAAATATATTAGTTCGGTTGATGATGACATCTTGAATTTATCATTAAGCATTGATTTCTCTATAGGATTGTTGTTGACTTTTGGAAGTTATTGTACTATAGATTCAAGTTTTAATTTCGGATGATAGCCAATCGTTAGGCACTACAATGAAATATTCTGAAAATTTGTAGGAAACTAGTTGGAAAGTTGATTATACCTAGATATTGGAAATGATACATCATAGAATAAGAAGATAGATAAGATTAAGACAAGGCTCAGGTTAATGGTGCTTTAAAGACAAGACTTAGATGGATGAGAATAAGAAAATGAATTAAAATTTTTTTAAGGGAGAGAGAGTGTGAGAGCCTGAAAATTTTGATGTTTTATTTAACTTTTAGTGCATGTTACATTTTTATTATTAATATTATTGGTTGATCTACATGTTCAATTTTTTCTCCTCATTAACAAATAAATAGGTATACTTTAGGAAATCGCATCACCTATCGTACAAAACATTAGTATAAGTAAGAGCGAAAGATTTATTCTGGGGAAATTTCATAGTAAAAATAAAATAAATAAAAAAAGCAACAATAAACAAAACGTGGAAGACACTTGTCCGAATGCATGTAAATGTCTAACACGTACGAGAATCAAAATGTTGCATCTTAGTTATAAACCGAAAGAAACTACTAGTACTTGCCTTGTCTACCATTGAAACAAAAAATTGCCTTCTACTAGTACTTGCCATTTTCTTTTACAAACTAGTAGTACTGAGAATTGTCTCCTACTAGTACTTACCATTGCTTTCTATAAACTACTATTTGTTTTTGTCTGCCACTAGTAACCGAAAGAAACAATCTTCCTCTCTTAAACAACCAAAATCGAGAGAAACCAAGGAAGGAAAAAAACTACTAGCCAAACAAACTCTTAACCACCACTACCTCTTTCACCTATCAACTAATCAATTAGATTCTCTTATGCTTCATTCCAGTCAGAACCGCATCCAGAAATTTTACACAAAACACAAATTAGTTTCTATCAACTAGGAAGAGAGAAAGTGAGCCGAGAGAGTCTTGAGAAAGAGAGGAACATTCCCTTGTTTGGTCGGCTGAGAGGAAGCTCCAATTCAACCCAAAATCTTCTCCAAAATCCTTCCTAAAATATCAAGCCACAACTGAGAGAAAGGGAGATTGAAAGCTGGAAAAACAACCTACAAGAAATTGTCCATTGTTTCAGCTTGAAGGATCATAGGAATAGGGAGGTTTAGCTGCATTCTTTTTCAGTTTTCTTGCTCAATCAAGAGTAAAACTCCTTCAAAACCTTCACTTCTTTCACATACAAGAGGATTAACCGATTGCATGTTAATTTTAAGTAGTGAAAATGGTAGTTCTTGAAGATTAAGGTGAAGCTCTCCTTGTTGACTTTTGATTCCCAAATTTGAATAAATATACTTGAACTCATGAAATATGTTTAGTATACTCATTATTCGGTATTGTATGTGAATTTTATGGTGGAAAAATTTGAATTTTATGACTGGAATTTTGATTGGAAGTTGCATGACTATTATACCATTTTCCAGCATAGGCAATGGAAATTTCTTGGAGTTTGAATGGATATTTTGGTATAAAATTGGCTGGGAAATGCTTTATTGGCACTTGTTTGTGTATTATAAGTTTGCTGGTGTGTGATTTGTGGCTGGAAATAAAGTTTAAAATGGTTAAAAATTGAAGGGAAAGGCTGTTGTACCAACTATAGGAACCGAGGGAACCTTGTAGCTTATTTGAGTGAATCTTCAACCATTATCAAGTTCAATTGGTTTTATATGAATTGCATACGCACCTTAACATAAAAATCTAGTCATGCATGTGGTTTTTGACCAATAAGAAAATGGAGAGAGTGTGACAAGAAAGTACATTAAAATTAGCTACTTTTGAACTTGAATGATTAGAAAAGGGGAATGGGAGTTAAATTGATCCCTCGCATCTAAATAGAACCAATTCAAGAAAATTAAATGTTAAGATTTTAGGTATCTAAAACTAGAGATGTATGAATTAGTTAGACCCTTTTGAGCCGATTGGAATGATTGAGGATTTCAAACTAATTTCTAAACTTTCTCTGGAAATTTTAACCAAACTTTGAACTAAGAACAGCCTATTAGATATAATGGTAAAATGCAGGTTGGATTTTAGGAGATTTGAACAAAGGAAATAGTGAACTTTGGACCAAAAACATGAAGTATGTCTTGTTAAATCTGTTTTCAACAGTCCTAACTTAGATTCTAGTTTTTAACTTTGAAATTTTAAGGTGGAAACGAATCAAAACTGATCAAAACTTCTCTAAGTTACCTTATCAAAGTTTTACCTATAAAACTCATCCAAAAGCTAGGGTAAAATCAAGGAACTTTATAAGATACCTAAACTATCAAATCCTAGAAAACTTACTTTATTTACACCTCGATTCTAAATGATCCTTAGAACCTAAATCCCAACATTTATTGACATATAATCACCTTAAAACTCTTTCTAAATATATATACATTTAAGCATCTTGATTTTATATACATATATATATATATATATACACTTTAGTCAAAATAATCATGTGAGCCTGAACTTCACCAATCACCATTTGGAAAAATTAATATGTTTATAAATATCTTTGGAGCTAAGGGAGATTTGACAAAGGGTTCAAGTACCGAGGTGTGAACTCAAAATACTTTAGGTAAGTGTTTTCGGATTTGTGTGTCTAAACTGCTTATGTTTTATTTAAGTGAAGTTATGTGATAAATGTGCTTATTATGGAATATTGCTAGCGATTCATTGTAAAGTGTATCTTAATTGTTCCTCGCCTTCTAAGTCAGTGGTGTACTTTATCGCACTCAATTTAATTGAGATTGAAGATTTATAATTGACCAAATGTTACTGTAAGTGTGCATGAACGTAAGTCGTATGTGTACTTTACCACACCAGCTGAACTAAGACTCAAAACCCTCTGTTCAATGAACTATTCGAGCCAGCAAAGGGTTTGGTCAGATAGGATAGTAGTTTTGGGTAAGTGGTTCGGTATACTAGAGTATTACCCTGAAGTTTGGAGATTATTGAACTGATTAATGAATGTAGGGGATTGTTTATTATTTTGGAGGATATAAAGGGGCGATTGTGGTGGAGTGTGCAGTGATATTGAAATGACTCCCAAAAGGAGCTTGTATCCTTTCATATTGAATGAGTTATTATATTGTGAAGTATACAGTGTTGTATAAGTGGCTCCTAATGAGCACTGTATCCTGTTGAGAGTGACTATACAATGAAGTGTTCTTTACTTTATTCAATGAAGTGGTCTTTTCTTACTTAATTTTGATTACATGTTAAGTGTTTATTGATTATTGCTTACTTGGGAAATCTCACTGGGTTTTAACTCAACCCATTAGTTTGTTTTCCTTACAGGAGTGCAGGATGGATGTGGAGATTTGCCAAAAATTAAGCCCGAGACTTGAATTACACTTGGTTAAATCCCTTGGTATATAATATTATGGATTTGCCAATTTTGTTATCAGTTGTCAACATTTTCATGGATGCGTTTTGCGATTTTGCACTTTTAGTGCAGAAATTCTGCAATTTTATAAAAATTATGCACTTGACCCCATTTTCTAAAATACATCTTAGATCATTCCTTTTTTAAAGTAACCAATTCATGTACATGTAAAATGATCGAAACATGCATTATAACTCTCTTTAATGCATCAAAAACCATAATTACTCAAAATGCGGTGTTGAGTTCTTTGGTTAAAATTCGTCTTTTTCACCTCATTTGGCCACTTTTGCTTCTATTTTCCAAACCTACAAAAGAAAAACAACAAAATAATTTAAACACATAATTTAAATATAAAATCACACCAAATTAACATAAATTACCAAAACATTGGGTTGCCTCCCAATTAGTACTTTTGTTTATAGTCGTTGGCTCGACTATATAACCTCACTTTTCAGGAATACACCATTTTAGGTCGTGGTGGATCATTAAAAGGTGATTTAATAACAAAAGCCACATAATCAAATCATAAGAGAGATGGAAGTGGCTTACCTATCTCAAGTGTTTTATGAATATTATCTTGAATATGCATCACTTGAGTATTCACCAAAGGAATGTCCATATTACCTTTTTGGGTGATGATATCTTTAGAACCTACTCGTTCAAAACACTCCTCAAGAGGAGTTAAATATGAATCATTGATGCACATCTCTTGAGGTCCAAAGTTAGTTCTAATGATATTATCTTGTGAAATGAACCATTTCTCATTGAAACACACATTAGATGCACCATTTTCCTCAAAATGCAATCCATTTTCACATACAATATCCCCACCATTCATGCTAGGGTCAATTTGCATATTATTAGAAGAAATAACTTCACACAAAACATGCAATTGGTCTTGTATTCTACCAAAGTGAGAAGCTAATTCATCTAACTTATTCTCAACCTAAGTAAAATGATCCGAGGTTCCATTAGTTAGCTTTTCTATGGTTGAATCAAATTAATTAAAAAATTATTCCGTGGCTAGCTCCCAAGATGGTTTAGAATCATTAGATAATGTTTCACTTTCTAGTTCCCAAGGTAATGATGCATTAGCTAAAATTTCTATTGCTAATTCCCAAGATGTCTTAAATTCATTTTGGACAAATTTGAGATGGTAATCATAACAATTTAAAGATTCACTAGATGCACCTTGATTATTCCAACCATAATCATGAAAATTACCCCAATTACGGTTGCATTGATCAAAACAATGATTGAAATGTTCAAATTCATCATAATAATCCACATTTTGTGCTTGTCTACATTCATAAGTAATATGATAACCTCCATACAAGTCTCAAATCATATGATTAGAATTAAAAACATTAATATTCCTCCTTTGCTCAATCACATGCATCATATTGTCCAAACGAGCATTTAATGCACTAATACCATCATTTTTATACATACATACGGATTTTCCTTGGTTACCTCTATTGTAGAAGTATTGGAAGTAGTCGAGACCCATTACCAAACTTCCTTCACTCAAGTTTTGATCCTCCTTTTTGACTATCCTTCTTAAAACCTAAAGATGCTTTCAAATACTCAAAAGCAAAAACTGATCAAGAAGAATAGTTTTAAAAGACACAAATAAAAACAAGACACCACACATAAAACAAAAGATTCAACAAGACACTAAACACAACAAACGAGACACTTGACACAAAAAATACAAGAAAAGTAAATAACAAATGTCTAAATTAATAAATTTGTTTTTAACACCGATATTGAACCAACCTTGTCTAACAACGGTGCCAAAAACTTGACGAGTGCGGAGTATGCATACAACTGTTAGGCTCAATCCACAGTCAAGTTTTTCATTTATAAATCCTAAATACCCCACATGCGATTTTCTGCAAGTATACAGGTCAAGATTGAGTATAGGTATTAAGGGTCGAACCCATAGGAAAGAATGTCAATTATCGAGGATTTTCAAACTCCTTTATTATTTAGACTATCACAAGTGTAAGAAATTAAATCTACATAAAAAAACATGAGATATAAGTAATACAAATAATAATAGAAAGCTCCTATAGGTATGAAATTCCTAACTACTCTTGCAAATGAAGTTATCGATTAATTAAATGTGATTATCTTGGTTAGTTGTAGCTTAATTTCCTAATACATGTGAAACCTACTCTCGTAGTGAATCAACTATACTTGTAACTAAGTCATACCTACTCTTGTGGTTATGAAATTAACTACAAGGTTATTTTTTCTATGAAATTACATGAAATAAATCACTAAAACCACAAAGGTGCACCGCTATACTCGTGAATATACTCCCTAGGTTTAACACTTCTTTGAATTAGTGTTAAATCCCAATTCTCATTGTAAACTTAACACCTTAAGATGATCACAATTAATGACCGGTTAATCATGATTAGAAAAGCAAAAGTGCTAAATAACTTATTCAAAAAATATCATCAATTAACCAAGTAAACATCACAAATAAGATATAGAAAGTTCATCCATAACTCTAGACATAAACTTTAGCAAAACATGAAAAGAATGAAAACAAGATCCAAACTTGTATTATAACTAAACTTGAACTCAAATACAAAAGAGAAAGTGATAAGAGAGAAGTCACCTTTATCACATGAACTCCAACTCTCCATCTTTGCTCCTCAAATCTTCATCCAAATCTAACTACAAGTAAAAGATAAAAAAAACTATACTAACTATACTATACTAATGAACTAATAAAAATTAGTGAAGACTATATTTTGGTAGTGTTTCCAGCCTTCCAAGGTTGTCAAAAATGCTCTCCAAGGGCCTTTATTTATAGAGAATTCAAGGTTCAAATGAGTTGTTTTTAGTTGGCAAAATTGGCTCTTGAAACTCCCAAAAGTTGTTTCTACAAGATTTTATACTTGCTTGCTCATATCCAGCCAAAATTCTTGCAGAAAAATTGGTAAAAAAAGCTTGTGTGAATAGAGAAAAAGTTGCAAAACAAATTGCAACCACAATTGAAGAATACACAGGCTTGAAAATGTACTCTTGGTCGCATATGGGACCCCTCTTGCGGTTTTGCGTTATTGCAGGTTTGCTTATTTTTGGTCAGTTTTCAACTTAGCTCCGTTTTTGTACCACATTCAACTGATATTTTCTCAATGATAGAAGCTGAACTAACTCCTATACAAAACATGAAAGTTGTAACCCTTTGAGTTAGCTTTCCATTGCATCAAGAATCATCCAATTTGGACCTCTGTAGATTGATGAATGACCAAAATACCCTCGACTAGTCAATCCCCTATTTAAACTTTCAACAACAGAAATGGCTGACTATATTTCGACATTTTGACAAAGAAAACTCATGAACTGGATTTCAATTTCGCATAAAAAAATGAATTGCTATGTAGTAGTTTCAAAATGGCACAAGAATTATCTCAATTTGATACTTGTAACTCAGGATATAACTGAAATACCAAAAGGTGTCAAAACTGTCTTAATTTGCATTTTATCCTTTGAACATTTTGCACTTCATGTCTTCTTTAAATCACTTCAAATCATTAACAATCATCCAAATATCTTCTCAATTCACTCCATTTGATGATTGAATCATTAAACTTACAAAAACATGAAATTTTTACGATTAAAATCCATAGAAATGCAATTTTTAACACTTAAACCATAAAATGCATAACTTCACTAGAAACTTAGTTAATTAGCTATAAAAGTAAATAAAACACACCAAAACTAAATAATAAAACACATTTAAAATATGTAAAATATATACTTATCAATATTTCATTGAAATTTTACCTCCTTTGTTTCCATATTAAACCATCATATACTAGCACCTACTCCCTAATTTGTCCATTTTCTAAAATTTTTTAATTGGTTAATTAACACATACACGAACCCAAACCATTGTTTATTGATCTTGGTTCTAGTTTGAAAATGAAACTTAGATTGATCAATTCTTAGTTTTGATGATAACGAAATGAAATATTTATTTGGACTATTATTTTTACATAAGAAAAAATTTAGTACAGGTTTTTAGTTCAATGGAAGAAGAAGAAGGAAAACAAATCAAGAAAGATTGAAAAGTAATGTTGTCTATCGGAAGCTAAGATCAGATACAAGCACAGTATCGAACATCTAATATATCAGCGAGTACATATCAGATGCACGATTGGACACTCATCTCCCCTATTAGCCATTCAATATAGATAAAGATAAAATTTAAAATTTCTATTTCTATCGCACATTCATGTTAAACGTTCAACAAACTATTGGTTGCCTGACAGGGAACTATCTATCTCTATCGGACACTCATACTGGACGCTCAACAAACCATCAGACGTCTGACAACTCCAACAACTTGTTTTTTGATCGTTAGAAAGACTTTTGGGACAAAATTTCACCACTTATAAATTCCTCCAAGTATGAGAAGAAGAGAGATTTTTGTCTACACAAAATACAAGCTTTTAAGAGTGATATTTGGGTAGAAATATACTTTGATTATTGTATAGGTGTAGGAGAGTTGGGTTTGTGAGGTTTCTCAAAAGAGAAGAAGCAAAACCTTTGTGGAGGTGAGCATCACTTGTAAAGTTGTTCTAAATTGATTGAGTGAATTTTCCATTGTAACTAATTCAGGATTAACTAGGAGAGTTGTAAAACTCCTTGACTCAACTAAAAGGCTTTTAGTGTGAGGAATGAGTAAGCCTTCACTTATATAATTTGGTTAGTATCACTGTCAATAGATGAACCTACTTGGTTGATTCAACTTCAAATTTGGTGAAACTTGAAAGTTTATTGATTTGCATTTCTATCTTTTACCTTTTCTTTTTACTACTTAATTGTGCAATCATTATTGAGCTTTATTGAATTAATTGAATAATTTTTTTTAGCTTTGTGAGTTTTATTTGAAACATTTTTATTGGGTGAATATTTGCAATTATTTGTTTGATCTATGAACAATCTAATTCACCCCTCTTTAGATTGTTTCAGTCTTACAATTGGTATTAGAAGTTGGTCTCTTAGAATTTAAGTTCAATCGACTTAGGAGAAAAGATCATTACGGTAATCGATTTTGTGTTAGAAAGATTCATTAATAAGCCACCGATTTTTTATGGTAAAAATTGCCTTTGTTAAATCTATTGATTTTGATTTGTGGTATGTTATTATAGATGATCCTTATAAAATTTTAATCACAAAGAAAGGAAAAACTAGAGAAAAGAATAAAAAAAGCTAAATAAGAATAATAAAAAAATGTTGGCAAAAAACGTGCAAGTTATGGATGTTTTTAGTAAAGTTTTGGATAAAAATAGATTAAAAAGAGTAAAAGATTGTAAAAGCACTCAAGAAATTTGGAGAAAATTAGAAGAAACATATGAGAATAAAATTCCTAATTTTAGTGAAGAAAAGGAAGATAGTTCAACTTCAAATTCTAATGAGGAAGAAAATATAAATGATTTAATGGTTGAAAAAATTGTTAATAGTTTGTATGAAAAGTTAAAAAGAGCTAATGAATTGAATAAAATATTAAAATCTCAATTGAATGAATATGCTTTAGAGAAGACTCAAATTAGAGTAGAAAATATGAATTTAAAACTCACTATTAATAAGTTGGATGAGTCTTATAAAGAGGTTGAAGATACAAATAAGGAACTGAAAACAGAAAATGAAAAATCAAAGAAAAAATGAAGGTTTATGAATTTTTAAAAGTTGAACATGTAAATATTAAGAGGAGAATAGATAATTTGAGCTTGTACTTAAATGAGTTTACCAATAAAAAAGAAGAAAATAAAACTTGTTGTAAAATTAAAAGTGATTTCAAAAAGTCTAGCGATAATAAGAAAAATTTTGTTAAGTCTTTTTTTTTAAAATTAACTTGTTATTTTTGTGAAAAACTTGGTCATAAGATTGATACATGTTTTAAGAAAAGAAATTTTGATGGAGGAACTAAAATGATGTGGGTTAAAGAGAATAAATCTATAATTCACAAAGAAAAATAAGAAATTTATAAGAAAAATGACATTGGAAATATGTCTCTAAGATTTAAAGGTCAAAATGATAATAAAGGAAAAACATATTAGTTTGAATAACAAGAGATCACCATTGAAATATTTTAAAGGGAATAAAAGTATTTTTTGTGGTGTTTCAATGTGTAATAACTATAGAAAATTTTCAAAGTCTCAAGAAGATATTCAAGATGTGAGATTCAAGAACTATCAATTTGGCTTCTATTCATGCACTTATTGGATAATTTGTTAGATAATTGAAAATGTTTTTATTCTTGAAAGTATGTATGATTGTGCATGATTTTACATGATTTATTTAAGGACGATTAGTTAAATAAAGAAGTGATTGCAAAAAAAATTATGGTTCATTGCCTAATATTATTTTGGAAAGAATGCGATGTGGATTGATACTTTAACTATCAATAAAAAAAATAATATATATTACAATGTTATCATTTTGAATTTGTTTGTTCATAATATATAAGTTGTTTATTATTGTTACTACTTTTTTTTTTGGCAAAACCCGTGTACGAGTGGGGATGCCAGCCCCTTACTTTATTAGAAAAACGGAGAAGTTACAAGAGTTTATGAGGGGCAGAAGCCTACAGAAGCTTGTAACAATGGGGATAGGAAACCTACTCCGTTACAACCCGAGATTGGATAGAAGGACCTCCCCTCGATCCAAATGTAAGGTTGCCCGAACAGCCAGAGGAAGTTGGTGTGTCGAGGAGAAGACAGTGTCCGCGTGGAGCTCTAGTCCTGCTAATTTGTCAGCACAACTATTCGCTTCCCGAAAAATATGGCGCACTGTGGACGATAGCTCAGCTAATAAACCGCGTATTCTACGCAAGGTATTGCACAAAGGCCACTTGGATAGGCTCCCAGATAGTACCAATCGAACCAAGACTTCCGAATCCACCTCGACGAATAGACCCAGAAAGGTTTCTTTCCTTACAATATAAGAGGC
This sequence comes from Coffea humblotiana, assembly GCA_023065735.1. Lineage (NCBI taxonomy): Eukaryota > Viridiplantae > Streptophyta > Magnoliopsida > Gentianales > Rubiaceae > Coffea > Coffea humblotiana. The sequence continues at coordinate 13,567,824 of CM041212.1, read as the reverse complement.
CATGCCATAGAGAGAGACCCTCTACCATCAAAGTATCCACCTCCCCAAATTCCTTGTAAAAGGCAAAGATCAGGCCCCCCGTATGGTCACGAACTAATCCACCTCTCGATGCCCTTGTACCAGAGAGACTAGCATCCGTGTTGAGCTTAAACTGGTTGAATAGAGGTCTTGACCAGGCTACCGAAAAAACCCTGACCCTCTTAGAACTGTTACCCATTCTTGGAGCCCATGGGTGCTCCAGGTCCCCCATGAAATGTTTTGTAGTAAGGACCCCAGCTCTGCCAAGCTGCTTAACAAAACTGTCGATGTCCGCAATAACCTCTCGAGCTTGAAACCGTGTCCCCTCATACCTTGCCTGGTTATATGCCTTCCAGAGAAACCAAATAATAATGGCCGGCATGGCCATGCATATGTGATTCGGCAGTCCTACCCCGACGGAGCACAACCATGACATGAACATTGCCGAGAGGGAGGAATGCATGAGAGTTAAGATACCAAACTCTTGTGAATCGATCCCAGACCTCTGAGGCCACCAGGCCTGTGAGAAACAAGTGTGAAAATGACTCCTCGTGGGCAAGGCAACAGTGGCACCGAGAAACTAAAATAACCCCTCTCCGGCGAAGAGTAAGGTCCAATGGCAAAAAGTAATGTAGGGCATGCCACGCGAACAAAAGAAATCTTCAACAGCAAGAATGTGCTCCACAGAGCCTTATAAGCCAAAGATGAGTTCTTCCTGGATCGTAGAGAGTCCCATGCAGATTTGACCCCAAAGTACCTCAAGGTGGAAGGTAGACAGATCATTTGATCATCCAAATGCGAGAAAACCCGCATTTCCAGGATGCGGGAGACCAAGTGCATAGGTAGCCACTGTTGTAGTTTAGTTACGTTCCAATTGTCTTGAACGATAAACTCCGTAACAAGCATATGCGGGGATCGGCAAGACCAAGCATCTCCGCCACTGTCTCTCCCCTAACCACCGGTTGTGCCAGAAATCCACAAACCCTCTACCTAAGCACTAGCGAATTTGTCTTTCAGCAGCGACCCGAACCTCCTCTAACCTTCGGCAAGAGCAAGGGGGCCTATGGACTGTGGCTTTGGTTGGATGCACACCCCCGACGTACTTCTGGTGCACAAACGTGGCCCAGATTGAATCATTCGCCCTCAACCTCTACCAAAACTTGCAAGCAAATGCGGAACACATGTCCTCAAAAGATCTGAACCCGAGGCCCCCTTCCGCAGTAGGGAAGCATAGCTTCTCCCATGCCGAACAATGAACCCTCTGAGATTCCACCCCATGATCCCATAAAAAGCCATTGCAAATTCTCCCCAACTTGACGAAAATCGCCTTTGGGGGGCGTAGCACTTGCAGCAGGTACACGGGGAGAGAAGAAAGGACATGCCTAAGAAGAATCAACTTACCACCTGCTGACAGCAACTTGGCACTCCAGCTCCCTAATCTAGCCCACATCTTCGTGAGAACCCTGTCAAAAAGTAAGCATGTAGCTCGGCCTCGGGATATAGATGCGCCTAAGTATGTGAACGGAAAAAATTGTTTCTGAAAGCCCAGTGCCGCTGCCACCAATTAACGCTGGTCCGGAGACGCTCGATTGGAGAGTAGGAATGTACTCTTATTCGCATTAATCCGCTGACCAGACCAACCTTGGTACTTACAAAAAATGCGGCAAGACTTCCCAAACAATCTTCCGAGCAGCGTGCAAAGACAAGGATATCATCCGCGAAAGCCAAATAAGGGATATATGGGCCAGCAGAAGCATAAAATCTCCTCTCATTCTGCAAAAATAAATGATGGATACCTCGAGTGAAACACTCAACCATAAGCACAAAAAGAGCTGTGAGAGGGGCTCCCCCTGGCAAACACCCCTAGACGACTTGAAAAAATCCGACGAAACACCATTGATGAGGACAGAGAACCAGCAGTTGGACAGTGTATGGAACAAAAGATCAATACATCACTCATGGAAGCCAAACTGACGGAGCATAAAGATGAGAAAACTCCACTCTACCCGATCATAGGCCTTCTCCATGTCTAGTTTCAAGATAAGATTGGGGTGGTTTAAACGCTTATCAAGATCCATCGCAAGCTCTTGCGCCAGCAGGATGTTATCAGAAATGCAATGGCCCGGAACAAAACCAGATTGCCATGGAGAGATGAGCTTAGGGAGAAGCTGGTTAAGTCAGGAAGCTAAAATTTTTTATAAAAGTTTAGAGTTTACATTGCACAAGCTAATTGGCCGGTAGTCCCTCCATCGCGAAGCACCCATCATCTTAGGAATTAAAACTATTGTCGTACTGGTGAAATCTCGTGGTTGCTGTCGACCCTGGAAAAAATTCTCAACTGCGAGAAGCAGATCGTCCTGTATGATGTGCCAACATGACTAATAGAACACGGCTCCAAAACTATCCGGGCCGGGCGCACCATCCGTCGACAAGGAGAAAACGATGGCTTTGATTTCGTCACTCGATGGGATTATCTGCAAAGCCTCGTTGCCCTCTAGCTGCAGCTGTGGGAGCGGAAAATCTAGCCGTGAGGCTGCCCGCGGGGAGCGATTGGAGGCGAATAGATTCGAAAAAAACAGCCGAGTGTTGAATCTGGTCCTCGCTCTGAAGCCAGACGCCCGAGTCATCCTTAATTCGTGTAATGAAATTGTTGCTATGCCGCTGTTTAACATTGAGATGGAAGAACTTCGTGTTGGCATCACCCTCCTGCAGCCATTTGGTTGATGCCTTTTGCCGCCAAATTCACATTCCATTGAGAGTGCTCCCGCATGAAGCGCTCTTGCTTCTTCCCAACCTAATTTTCGCAGCCATGTCCCTAGAGGTATCATACTCTAATTCTCTACGCCGCAGGACCTCCTCTGCCTGGTGAACGGCCTGAAAATGTTCCCGAAAGTATCCTGATTCCATTGGCATAGTTTGGATCTAACACACATTAATTTCTAGAAGAATCATTCCATGCCCAAAGCCTGAATTGGAGCCTCCCATGTGTAAACACCAAAATTTTAATTTAATTTAATTTAATTAATTTTTATTTAACCAAAATTCGCAAAATGATAGTTAGTTATTTTTATTAAATTAGGTTCATCATTTGTTTAAAGAAAGAAAATTTTCACAACTAAAAATTTCAATTTTTTTTAATCTTTTCAAATTCAATTTTTTCAAAATAAAATGAAAATTTGCAAGGCAAATCTCAAATAGGAATTTAACATTTTTGTTTACTCTAAATTTTTGCCTTGAAAAGAAAAAAGAAAAAACAAGAAATAGGTGGAATGCATGCAAGATAGTTAAGTGGTTTGAGTGAATATTAGTCATGTGTTTTTGTCTTTTTGCACACCCACAACACTCGCAAGAGATTAGGTGGCAAGGACAGCTGTTGAATTGGGAAAAATCTGGAAAGGAGAGGAAGAAACTAGGGAGGCTTTGGACAAGAAGAAGAAAAGAAAGGAAGAGGGGGAGGAAAAATGGGAGAAAAAAAGAAAGAAAGGGAGAAAAGGAAGGAGAAAAAAGAAAGAGAGGAGCAGGAGAGAATCTGGGAGAGCAAGAAAGGGAGAGAGAGAGAGACAACGGAGGAAAGAAAACAGCAAGAAAGAGAGAAAAATTGAGGGACAAGGGAAGAAATTTCTGGAACGAGGTTGGTGAACCAGCCTACTTCCGGTCAAATTCCGACCTAACCTCCAACCTTAGAGGGAGATTTCTTTTTCTGCACCTTCTCTGGATATCCGGGAACAACTTTCATTCAGCAATCGTCGAGTGAAGACACCTCCAAGGCAACTAAATTGGGGGCTCGAAGTCGCGAGTTTGTCATTACTGAAATTTCTTCAACAAAACTTCCTGGGCTTCATTTTCTAGGAACCAGTACAATTTCTTGGGGTATTTCACGTTTGTTTTACTTCACCAAACGTTCTCAGGTAACTATGGTTTCTCTCCCTGTGAGTTTAACACAATTTTCATGAAGATTTAGGTCCATTATATATGATTTTTTTTAAGATTTGCCGTTGCATTTTTTCTTGTTTTTTATGCATGAATTATTAGATTTCCTCCATGTTTTGTTTGTGATTGAATGTGGTTTTGGAGTAAATGAGACTTGGATGTTGTTGGAGGTTGCATATGGTCCCATTTTGTTTCTGAACTTGGCTATTTGGACGGAAAGTCTTGTTGGAGATGAACCCAGCAAAGTTGCAGAGCATGAAGTGAAGAAGAAAGCTTCTTCGATGGCTTTCCATGAACATTTTCCAAAATTTCACTTTAGCCCCACAAGTTCTATGTAATGCTACTATGGCCAAAAAATCTGGAGGATCAGCCATTCTTTCGCCCCTTTAAATCTTAAGTGCCTTTGGCATGTTTTAATATGATTTTTGAGTAGATTATCTATGAATTTTAGGGTGTAAATTACGGTTTAGCAATTTAAAAAGATTTCATGGCCTATTGGGTTTAATAAAAATAAGAGGAAGGTTGGTTTAGGTTTAATTTGGTTGGGTTTAGTAAATGAGTTTGGTTTATTTAGTTGGTTTTTGGCTTGGGTTTGGGATGTTAGAGTCCATGTAATCTGATTGGATTGATTTAGTAAAAAGGGTTGGCTGACCCGCTTCGTTTTCTTTGGACTCTCGGTCAGGCCAAAATAATCCTCTGACCCAAATGCTAATGAAGATGGCCCAATGGCCTGTTAGCTTAGGAAAATCGGATCCAAAAATTGCATTTCAGTCCTTGTACTTTTTAATCTAAAACTTTTAATTTCTTTCAATTAGGTCCCTGATTTAATTGTAAATAGGTCCCTAAACTTTATTTTTCTTTCATTTTGACCCCTAGATTTTGTAATAATTTAATTTGACCCCTATATTTTTCTTAATTTTTGCAATTAGGTCCCTGATAGTTATGATTTCTAAAATACATGTTGTTTATCTTCTTTAACTATTAATTATATTTCATTTGAATACTTCAATTGATAGATTTCATGTTCATTTCCATTTCTTTATTATTTATTTGTTAATTAAATTGGTGCCTTGATCATTTTTATTAATTTTGGAGTTAAATAGGGCAAATCCAACCCCCCATTAGCTACTACTTCAAGAGAGGTATCTTCTTGTGGTATTTTAAATCCTCTTATGTGTTTTTATGTATGTAATTGCATGTTTTTGAGTGATTTTTCTCTTAGTTTCGTTTTAAGTTTCATATATTTAATTTAATTTTAATGATTGTTTGAGAGGCATTTAAATGTCAAATTGTAATAGATAGGGGTTCAACACATGTATTTAGATAGAATAGGTAATAGATAGATTTTAATTTTGCCAAAAATGTATTTAGTTAGATAAATGTAATAGTCAGGTTATTATTTTGTTCTCCCCCCCTAGATTGTAGTTAGGGCCCGAATGTAATAGTTAGATCTATATTTGTTTTTATTTGTTTGTGTGCTTGCATGCTTGTGTGCTTATGTGTTTACTTGCTTTCATTAGGGTTTTTGCATTTAGAAATTATGCCTATGTGTTATGTGATCTATGTGTTATGGATTGGTTATGATTGTGGTATATGGATTGGTTATGGTTGGAACTTACCTTTTCTCGAGAAAGACAAGAAGATAGCTTTTAAACTCACCAAAGTTATGTTTGATTTGTCTATAGGGATAAAAGATATGCAATACTCTATTGTTCCGACTGTCTTAGCCGATATCTTTGTAACTTGCACTACTTGCCAAAGGAGTGAAAAATTCTTTCATGGATCAAATTTAGTTCTACATATGTGGGCTATGGAGTACTTTATGAGACGATCACCTATTCCTGATAGTCTGCCAATGTCTGGGTATAATTGGATAGTCACGCATCACAAGAGAGTTAATGGAAATGGTCTGTCAAGTAATGCATCTGAGTATGTGGATTTCTTAAAAGCTTGCTTGATCAGAATGTTAGATAGGTTTTAGATTGGACTAATTGTGTGAAACCCGTACTTTGCACCAGAGCATCAGAGTTCATTCCATTTACTAGGCATCCAGGTTATCATGGCTTATACTCCGAAGAGGTTTCTCCAACAGTTGGGCCGCATTCAAGAATTGCCGTATACATTTAATTTAACCGAATTCACCATTGTTTTTGACAAAGGGATGTGTCTAAGTGAAATTCCGATGAAGACTCCTATCATTGAGGCCTGGGGGACATTGTTCGACGACGAGCACGTCAAGTACATTCCGAAACTCAAGCAAAAGGGTTTAGTAACTCCACAGTATGAGGATTGGCTTAAGGGTTTTGGTACGCAAGAATTGCAAGACGAACCATCCGAGGAGGTCAAGAGATTGATGGTCATTATTGAAGTCAAAGACAGAGAAAATTTGCAACTAAAAGAATCCGTCAAAACTAGCAAAGAGATGACAGAGAAACATAAGGGGGCATATGAAAAGATGCGAGAGAAACACCAAGAATTGAAGAGAAAATGCGGGGAACTGTACGATCAAGTGGAACACATGAGGAATCCCTATACCAGAGAATCCAAAGATGTTGTAATAGATAGGTTGAAAAGATTTAATGACTTTGCACGAGACTGTCTCCGAGGAATGATGTAAATAATATTTATAAAATTGAAAATTTGGAAATTTGAAATGACTTTTCTTTTATGCAAAATGGTGGTCAAAAGCAGGTTTGATAAACGGGTCCCACTCCGAAGATGTTGCATCATGTTAGGCCTACTCTTGGCACAAAAAGGGCTCCTCAATAGGACATGCATCCGAATTAGTTTAATTTTTACTAACTCGTGTCTTTTTCTTTTTCTTTCTTTTTGTCAGCAGTTAATCAATAGGGGAATCTAAATAGGTTTTTCCTAAATTTTCAGGTAATTGCAAACTTAGCTACACAAAGAAACCCTATCATTACACGATCACGTAGCCGAGTTTTGAGAAATAGTGTAGACATGAGTGTACATCCTGAATCATCCTATAGGTCTGCAACGACGTCATCAACCCACCTGGCAAATCTGGGAGCTCAACTGAGCGAAGTGTTAACAAATTCAGTGAGTTAAGCATGGAGATGACCGCACAACGGTGCGTGATTGATCAGTTGGTTGCTAGTAGCAACAGCGGTGTCCAGCATGATCCCCCACATGCTAGTCAAACTGAACCGCAACCACTACCCCTACTCCATACTCAAACCCCTTTTGCTCCACATTTCGTAAATTCACCTGAGGAAACTTTTACCTATCCCACTCATGGCCTACCACATACCTATATATCCAATATCCAAATTAATTCTTCTCACATTCAAACTCCTCAAAATTATCCACCTGTTAGTCTGAACATGTCATTTAAATCTCAAGGACTATATTATTATTCCACTGCGGAACCATTCACGCTAGACACCGCTGCACAAGGAAAAGTTGAAATAGGAGAATCCTCCATGCCAATTGACAAGAATCTGTTAAAGAGGTTGGATCGGTTTGACGAGTTCATGAGAAAGAGCCAAAACTTGAACAAATAAGGAGGTTTGGACTATAATGAATTGTGCCTATTTCCTGATATGCAACTGCCTGTGGGTTTTAAAACACCCAAATTTAGTAAGTGTGACGGAACGGGCAATCTCAAGACACATCTCCGAATATTTACAAACAAATTAGGAAAACCAATAGATGACGAGAATTTGCCAGTTCGATTGTTTCTCGAAAGCTTAGAAGGCGATGCACTGGATTGGTACTCAAATTTGAAGCCTAATGAGATGAGGACATGGTTGGATTTGTCAACCGCTTTTGTAAGACAATATGAGTATAATTGCGAACTTGCCCCGACGCGAACTACTGATGAGCAACTCCTAGAACCTCCCAACTTGGAAATATCAGAGTTGGACCTTTTCTCCCAATGGAAATTGATCTCGATTGTTCTCATGAATTCAAGACCTTTGATACACAAAGGTAATCAGCAACCTTTAACAAATAATGATGGATGAAGAGATACCACGATTAGGGAACAAACTAATTGATAAAGTCTGATTTGAATACTAAGTTATGAACTCAAGAATTCAAGAGTAAGTTCGATTAAGAACTTGAAGAAAAATTCCTCACGATTTTTGGTTGTAATATTCGTCCCCAAAAACGTTGGAGGTGTAGGCTATTTATAGCCTTACATAGACACAAGACTTAATGTGTTTTGGAATAATTTATGACCTAAATTAAATGACAATAAAATAAAGTAACTAGATAAAGTGACTATATGGGCAGACGACTTGAGCTTATAAAGCGTGCCCACGCTTTCTAATGACTTTGCTGCGGTGAATTAATTTAATGGCAGAAGACGTGTCCTTATAAAGCGTGCCCGCGCCTTATAACGTCTTTGCTGCGATGAAGCTGAATGGACTATAAACTGAGCCTTCAACCTCCTCCTCCTTCACTTGAATAATGTGAACAAGCTTCCAACTAGACTTCACTCGACTCCAAGGCTTGAATTAGAGTGTAACGAATTGCTTCATTTCAAACTCATGAATAACATCATGAATGGGGGATCCGGATCATATCATTCCCCTCCTCTTGAAAGCGATTTGTCCACAAATCGACGGTGCACTTAAAGGACAGCAATGTTGGAATAGATGAGTGACTACGAGCCATGTTGCATGTCGTTTGGTCAACTTCGGGAAGCTCTCAAACAAGGACATGCGCCAAGGTAGGAAAAAGCTTGTGCAAGGCGTATGAAAATCTCAGGTGGCAATCCAAAACTCTCTAATTAGCCTTCGGTCATGGATTTTCACATTGGCACCTTGATTGTGCAAAGGTGTAAAATCCAGCACTAGTTGACATTGATTTGAATCATCATGCATGGATAAAATGGGAGCAACTTGTTGCATGGATGAGGCACTAAACAACTCGTGGAGGACAACTTTGGGATCTTGCGTGACACACAATTTCTCATCTTCCAACATATAAGGTAACAAACAATGGAATTCCACTTCATGAGGGTTACTCGAACTAGCACACGTTGAAGTTGACAAATTGAGCACTTGGCCATCAGCTTTTGGATGTGTGAATAAGCATGAAAGATCACCACCTTTAGTTGGAATAAGCACGAAATCAGGTTGTAAGTCTTTAATCAAAACTGGAAAATTTTGGACAGCTTTACAACCTACAAAAACAAAATAACCTTCAACTTGAAACAAATTAGAAATTGGGTAAAGAAGTAATGGTACATCATCAACTAAATGGCAAGAAGGTATAGAACAAGTTTTCAGTGCGAAAACTCCTTTTCACACTTTATTATTCCTTCCACCAATTGATTCAACTTGAGAAGGCATTACCAGCCTTTTACACTTTCCTTCAAAATCTGCATAAGAAATACAAGTGTTAGGATGGAAATTATACTCAAAAGAAGGTAAAGATTATGAATGAACCATAGGTAGCAAATGAGAGTCAAAATTTGGAATTCTCCCTTCATGGTGGGTTTGAATTGATTCCCCTTTGGTATGGACAGATTTGAATTGAAATTGTTCCATGAGGTGATCCCAAATAGATTTAATTCCTAAAAGACAAACTCCATGGAAACTAGTGAATTGTACAAGTGACTTTGGAATGGAGCATGGCATGACTAACTTCACTTGACTTTGTTTAATCTGCACAAACGAAGAAACATTAAATAAAGCAAAGGTAAGTTCGTTAGGAAAACAATAAGCCCTCACATTTTTGCTCAAAATCAACTCACTTTCTCTTTTGTCTTCCTTTTTACCACTCATCTCATTAGATTTTTCCATCTCTTTATCTAGCTTAACGCCCTCGATTGTTTTCTCATTATCAACCTCCTCAACAAATGGTTCAATAGGATGAGATACTCCTTTGTTGGGAATAGGGTCAGCTACCTCCTTCTTAGAAAACTCACTTTGATAGCATCCATTTGACTCCATTTGTTTTTGGTGTAGAAGACGTTGATATGTCTTTCAAATTGACTCCTCATGAGGTGGTTCAACTCTAGGTTTAGGCCTAGAAAATGTTGAATGAACCTTCTTATCACCTCTTGTATAAACCAGCTGTAAAGAGGTAGATTGCATGGAACCCCTCCTCTTGAGAGATTTGTTCTCTCACTTGGGTTTATGTTTGTGTTCCCTCGCTCCCCTTTGGCTTTTCCTTGATCGAAATGAGGTGTTGGAATGATATCCCTCATCATCCGCATCATGATCATCATTCTGAACACTCAAAACCCTATTGTGTGTATCTCCGGTACCTCGCATCTCAATGGCAGCCAATCTGTTGGATAATTGTGTCATCACAAATTCATGTCTCTCCGCTTGTTTTCGAAGAGCTTGGAGCAACAGTTTGAGTGACACATTGGTCTCAGACGGCTCGGGTATGTTCCCCTCTTTAGACATATTGTCAAACCTGCAAAACAAGTGTATCCTAGTCTACCTCGCAAAGCACCCGTGTATCACTCAAGGAAAAACACACCCACTCTCAATTTTCCTTTTCGAAGTTCTTAAAAAAACTCAAACTCTCAAAAATTCTACAATTAAAAACTCAAGAAAACCCAAACAACTCAAGACTTAACAAAAAAAAGTGAATGAGTAAAAAAAAATGCCCTATAAGCAAGTAATAAGACACAAAGCAGAATTTTGCAAATCCTAGAAACCCTAGAATTCGAACCTTGTATTGCTGCAAACTTTAGTTTGCTGTTAGGTGGGTGTTTAGGGGTAATGTCACATGTGGTAGTTGGTTTTTGGTGATTAAAATCGGATGGAAGGGGTGAAAAATGAAAAGTTTAGGTTGTTTAAGGTGTGAACACAAAGGATAGGGGTGGGTAGGTATGAACAGGTGCGTTCGCATTCGATCCGTCCTTTCCAAAATATAGAAACTTTAATCTAATCATATTTTGGAAGTCCTTTTCAATCAAGATTTGGAATCTTTTTTGGATATGATTGAGACTTTCCAATTAACAACTTCTAACCTTAATCCAACAAGAATTTGGAAACCAACAACAATTCGAATTTGGAAACGATTCCCGTCTTCTTCCTTTTTTTATACAAGAACTTCAAGATTCACGATATCTTGGTTCAACAATCTCAAGCTATGGTTCACACAAACAAGATATTGAAGAATGTCAAGAACTTCAAGATTGATTTCAAGAATTTCAGGAAATGACAATGGGTATTGCAAACAAAATTCTCAACAATTAACAATCAAGAATTGAAAGGTACATAACACACAAACTAGAAACCCTAAGTTGGACAGCAAGAAACAGAGACAAAGAAGATTTTTTTTTACTCGGATGAACAGTAACGCTACAGTACAATGAACAGTAATTCGCTACATTACTTTTTTTTTTTGACAAAAGACACAAACTAACATGATATGAACAACTTCAATTGAAAGAGAATTAACTTGATGCTCCTGATACCAACTGATGAGCAACCCTAGGGGAAGACCCTCCTAGAACCTCACAACTTGAAAATATCAGAGTTGGACCTTTTCTCCCAATGAAAATTGATTTCGATTGTTCTCATGAACTCAAGACCTCTGACACACAAAGGTAATCAGCAACCTTAAGCAAATAATGATGGATGAAGAGACACCACGATTAGGGAACAAACTAATCGATAAAGTCTGATTTGAATCATAAGCTATGAACTCAAGAATTCAAGAGTAAGTTCGATTAAGAACTTGAAGAAAAATTTCTCACGATTTTTGGTTGTAATATTCGTCCCCAAAAACATTGGAGGTGTGGGCTATTTATAGCCTTACATAGACACAAGACCTAATGTTTTTTGGAATCACTTATGACCTAAATTAAATGATAATAAAATAAAGTAACTAGATAAAGTGATTAGATGGGCAGACGACTTGAGCTTATAAAGCGTGCCCACGCTTTCTAATGACTTTGCTGCGGTGAATTAATTTAATGGCAGAAGATGTGTCCTTATAAAGCGTGCCCGCGCCTTATAATGTCTTTGCTGCGATGAACCTGTATGGACTATAAACTAAGCCTTCAACCTCCTCCTCCTTCACTTGAATAATGTGAACAAGATTCCAACTAGATTTCACTCGACTCCAAGGTTTGAATTGGAGTGTAACAAATTGCTTCATCTCAAGCTCATGAATAACATCATGAATGGGGAATCCGGATCATATCATTGGTGCATGTCCTTGTTTGAGAGCTTCTCGAAATTGACCAAACGACATGCAACATGGCTCGTAGTCACTCATCTATTTCAAACATTGCTATCCTTTAAACGCACCATCAATTTGTGAACAAATCGCTTTCAAGAGAAGGGAAATGATATGATCCGGATCCCCCATTCATGATGTGATTCATGAACTTGAGATGAAGCAATTCGTTATACTCTAATCCAAGCCTTGGAGTTGAGTGAAGTCTAGTTAGAAGCTTGTTCACATTATTCAAGTGAAGGAGGAGGAGGTTGAAGGCTCAGTTTGTAGTCCATTCAGCTTCATCGCAGCAAAGACGTTATAAGGCGCGGGCACGCTTTATAAGGACACGTCTTCTGCCATTAAATTAATTCACCGCAGCAAAGTCATTAGAAGGCGTGGGCACGCTTTATAAGTTCAAGTTGTCTGCCCATCTAGTCACTTTATCTAGTTACTTTATTTTATTGTCATTTAATTTAGGTCATAAGTGATTCCAAAACACATTAAATCTTGTGTCTATGTAAGGCTATAAATAGCCCACACCTCCAACGTTGTTGGGGAAGAATATTACAACCAAAAATTGTGAGGAATTTTCCTTTAAGTTCTTAATCGAACTTACTCTTGAATTCTTGAGTTCATAGTTTAGGATTCAAATCAGACTTTATCGATTAGTTTGTTCCCTAATCGTGGTGTCTCTTCATCCATCATTATTTGCTTAAGGTTGCTGATTACCTTCGTGTGTCAGAGGTCTTGAGTTTATGAGAACAATCGCGTTCAATTTTCATTGGGAGAAAATGTCCAGCTCTGATATTACAAAGATGGGAGGTTCTAGGAGGGTCTTTCCCTAGGGTTGCTCATCAGTTGGTATCAAGAGCATCAGGTTAATTCTCTTTCAATTGAAGTTGTTCATATCTTGTTAGTTTGTGTCTTTTGTCAAAAAAAAAAGTACTGTAGTGAATAATTGTTCATCGTACTGTAGCGTTACTGTTCATCCGAGTAAAAAAAAATCTTCTTTGTCTCTGTTTCTTGCTATCCAATTTAGGATTTCTAGTTTGTGTGTCACGTACCTTTCAATTCTTTATTGTTAATTACTGAGAATTTTGTTTGCAATACCCGTTGTCGTTTCCTGAAATTCTTGAAATCAATCTTGAAGTTCTTGACATTCTTCAATAGCTTGATTGTGTGAACCATAGCTTGAGATTGTTGAACCAAGATATCGTGAATCTTGAAGTTCTTGTATAAAAAAAAAAAAGAAGGGAATCGTTTCCAAATTCGAATTGTTGTTGGTTTCCAAATTCTTGTTGGATTAAGGTTGGAAGTTGTTAATTGGAAAGTCTCAATCATATCCAAAGAAAGATTCCAAATCTTGATTGAAAAGGACTTCCAAAATCTGATTAGATTAAAGTTTCTATATTTTGGAAAGGACGGACCGAATGCGAACGCACCTGTTCACACCTACCCACCCTTATCCTTTGTGTTCACACTTTAAACAACCTAAACTTTCCATTTTTCACCCCTTCCATCCGATTTTTATCACCAAAAACTAACTACCACACATGACATTACCCCTAAACACCCACCTAACAGCAAACTAAAGTTTTCAGCAAGACAAGGTACGAATTTTAGGGTTTCTAGGATTTGCAAAATTCTGCTTTGTGTCTTATTACTTGCTTATAAGGCTTTTTTTTTACTCATTCACTTTTTTGTTAAGTCTTGAGTTGTTTGGGTTTTCTTGAGTTCTTAATTCTAGAATTTTTGAGAGTTTGAGTTTTTTTTAAGAACTTCGAGAAGGAAAATTGAGAGTGAGTGTATTTTTCTTTGAGTGATATACGAGTGCTTTGTAAGGTAGACTAGGATACACTTGTTTTGCAGGTTTGACAATATGTCTCAAGAGGGGAACATACCCGAGTCGTCTGAGACCGACGTGTCACTCAAACTGGTGCTCCAAGCTCTTCGAAAACAAGCTAAGAGACATGAATTTGTGATGACACAATTATCCGACAGGTTGGCTGCCATTGAGATGCGAGGTACCGGAGATACATACAATAGGGTTTCGAGTGTTCAGAATGATGATCATGATGCGGATGATGAGGGATATCATTCCAACACCTCATTTCGATCAAGGAAAAGCCAAAGGGGAGCGAGGGAACACAAACATAAACCCAAGCGAGAGAACGAATCTCTCAAGAGGAAGGGTTCCATGCAATCTACCTCTTTACAGCCGGTTTATACAAGAGGTGATAAGAAGGTTCATTCAACATTTTCTAGGCCTAAACCTAGAGTTGAACCACCTCATGAGTAGTCATTTTGAGAGACATATCAACGTCTTCTACACCAAAAACAAATGGAGTCAAATGGATGCTATCAAAGTGAGTTTTCTAAGAAGGAGGTAGCTGACCCTATTCCCAACAAAGGAGTGTCTCATCCTATTGAACCATTTGTTGAGGAGGTTGATAATGAGAAAACAATCGAGGGCGTTAAGCTAGATAAAGAGATGGAAAAATCTAATGAGATAAGTGGTAAAAAGGAAGAAAAAAGAGAAAGTGAGTCGATTTTGAGCAAAAATGTGAGGGCTTATTGTTGTCCTAACGAACTTACCTTTGCTTTATTTAGTGTTTCTTCGTTTGTGCAGATTAAGCAAAGTCAAGTGATGTTAGTCATGCCATGCTCCATTCCAAAGTCACTTGTACAATTCACTAGTTTCCATGGAGTTTGTCTTTTAGGAATTAAATCTATTTGGGATCACCTCATGGAACAATTTCAATTCAAATCTGTCCATACCAAAGGGGAATCAATTCAAACCCATCACGAAGGGAGAATTCCAAATTTTGACTCTCATTTGCTACTTATGGTTCATTCATTATCTTTACCTTCTTTTGAGTATAATTTCCATTCTAACACTTGTATTTCTTATGCAGATTTTGAAGGAAAGTGTAAAAGGCTGGCAATGCCTTCTCAAGTTGAATCAATTGATGGAAGGAATAATGAAGTGTCAAAGGGAGTTTTTCGCACTTAAAACTTGTTCTACACCTTCTTGCCATTTAGTTGATGATGTACCATTACTTCTTTACCCAATTTCTAATTTATTTCAAGTTGAAAGTTATTTTATTTTTGTAGGTTGTAAAATGTCCAAAATTTTCCAGTTTTGATTAAAGACTTACAACCTGATTTCGTGCTTATTTCAACTAAAAGTGGTGATCTTTCATGCTTATTTACACATCCAAAAGCTGATGGCCAAGTGCTCAATTTGTCAACTTCAACTTGTGCTAGTTCGAGTAACCCTCATGAAGTGGAATTCCATTGTATGCTACCTTATATCTTGGAAGATGAGAAATTGTGTGTCACGCAAGATCCCAAAACTGTCCTCCACGAGTTGTTTAGTGTCTCATCCATGCAACAAGTTGCTCCTATTTTATCCATGCAAAATGATTCAAATCAATGTCAACTAGTACTGGATTTTACACTTTTGCACAATCAAGGTGCCAATGTGAAAATCCATGACCAAAGGCTAATTAGACAGTTTTGGATTGTCACCTGGGATTTTCACACGCCTTACACAAGCTCTTTCCTACCTTGGCGCATGTCCTTGTTTGAGAGCTTCCCGAAGTTGACCAAACGACATACAATATGGCTCGTAGTCACTCATCTATTTTCAACATTGCTGTCCTTTAAGTGCACCGTCGATTTGTGGACAAATCGCTTCAAGAGGAGGGGAATGATATGATCCGGATCCCCCATTCATGATGTTATTCATGAGCTTGAGATGAAGCAAGTAATAAGACACCACTGATGAGCAACCCTAGAGGAAGGCCCTCCTAGAACCTCCCAACTTTGTAATATCAGAGTTGGACCTTTTCTCCCAATGGAAATTGAACGCGATTGTTCTCATGAACTCAAGACCTCTGACACACGAAGGTAATCAGCAACCTTAAGCAAATAATGATGGATGAAGAGACACCACGATTAGGGAACAAACTAATCGATAAAGTCTGATTTGAATCTTAAACTATGAACTCAAGTATTCAAGAGTAAATTCGATTAAGAAGTTGAAGGAAAATTCCTCACAATTTTTGGTTGTAATATTCGTCCCTAAAAACATTGGAGGTGTGGGCTATTTATAGCCTTACATAGACACAAGACCTAATGAGTTTTTGAATCATTTATGACCTAAATTAAATGACAATAAAATAAAGTAACTAGATAAAGTAACTAGATGGGCAGACAACTTAAGCTTATAAAGCGTGTCCACGCCTTCTAATGACTTTGCTGCGGTGAATTAATTTAATGGCAGAAGACGTGTCCTTATAAAGCGTGCCCGCGCCTTATAACATCTTTGCTACGATGAAGCTGAATGGACTATAAACTGAGCCTTCAACCTCCTCCTCCTTCACTTGAATAATGTGAACAAGCTTCTAACTAGACTTCACTCGACTCCAAACTTGAATTGGAGTGTAATGAATTGCTTCATTTCAAGCTCATGAATAACATCATGAATGGGGGATCCGGATCATATCATTCTCCTCCTCTTGAAACGCTTGAGGGGACTAAAAGGAAATCATCTGAGGATCACAAGACATATGCAAAATGATGGAGAAAATTGGCTGCCGAGGTGGAATCTCCTATGAATGAAGAAGAAATTGTTTGTACGTTTATCAAAACTCATGATGCGCCATATTTTGAGAAAATTTTTTGCATGACTAGATTCTCTTTTGCAAAAATTATTAACAATTGGAGGAGTATGATGAGTACGTAAGAGCGGGAAAAATTGTTAATGTGTCAGCTCTGAAATTGCAATTAGAAACTTAGCAAAATCAAAACAACAGCAGCAAAAACCTTAGTTCAAAAAGAAAGAAAGGGAAGCTGCATTTGTTTGGGATCAAGGCCTTTCTTCCCGACTTAAATACCAACAATATTCCACCTATCCATCCCGTTACCCATACCATCCACGCTCTCGACCTATTTATCATACCACCATTAATTATCATCGACCCCGACCAAGTTATCCAAATACACCCACAACACCATTTCATATTTCTTCACTTTATTTTCAAACTAGACCTCGCCCTCCTTATAATCCAAGACCTGCTTCACCAACCAACCAGAATTACGACTATCAACAAACTAATGACACTCAAAACCCAACCACATACAAAACTTTCATCAATCTAGGTCGGCCCATTGATCGGTTATATGAACAGCTCAAGCCGCAGGAAAAATTGATACGATACCTCCTAAATTCTATCTTAGAGGATTTTTCCTTGGTTATGATCCTCAATCTTTTTGTACTTATCATTCTGGAGTTCCTGGACATTCTACTGCCAATTGTTGGGCACTTAAACATAAATTCAAGACATGATTGAGGTCGGAGACATAGTTTTAAGAAGGAGAGATGAACAATGACCGAGTGTTAGCAAGAACCCTCTTCCTGCACACAAGGATACTGTTGGAGTTATTACCATTGACGAGAAGATCGAAGAACCTACTCAATACATTGTAGATGAAATTGGGATAATAGGGGTCATTGGAGAACCATTCATACTGGAAGAAAAAATCTCCGAGGTCAAGAAAAATGCTGATCCTTTTATTTTAGATGTGATACCTTTTGAATGTGAGCCTTCAGAGCTTGTGGTACTCAAATTGCCTGAACAAGCGCCTATTCTTAACCTACAAGAAGTCCCATTGAATTATAGTGAGCCTATTTTATTGATTGGCGGGAAAGAAATACCAAAGAAGGAGGTGGCCGCCGTCACTAGATCTGGAAGAATCGTAAGTGAACCTGTAATTAACCAGCCATCAAAAGCAAAGGAAAATGCTGCGCCAACAAGACCAGTTGTGACTGAATAAGAGGCATTCAATTTCCTTAGAATATTGAAGAAAAGTGAGTATAAAGTGATCGAGCAATTGGATAAAATACCCCCTCAAATTTCTATGTTAAATCTGCTCTTAACTTCGGAACTTCATAGAGAAACTCTATTCAAGGTATTAACTGAGGTTCAAGTGCCTAAAAATATTTCGATTGACAAATTCACCCATGTAGTTGAACATGTTTTGGCTTCAAATCAGATTTCTTTTTCTGATGAAGATTTAACTTCTGCGGGAATTGGACATAACAAGGCATTGTATATCTCAATCCGTTGTAATGGGAAGTTGTTGTTTGAGAGTTTTGATAGACAATGGATCTACTTTGAATATCTGTCCACGGAATATTTTGGTTAAATTGGGATTTCAAGAAGCTAAACTTTAACTGTCTGTAATTGTGTGAGGGAATTTGATGGCGCAAAAAGAGAATCAATGGGAGAAGTGGACTTAGTACTGGAAATAGGACTTGCCCAATTCCAAGTCATGTGCCAAATCATGAATTTTTCAAGTGTTTATAATATTCTGTTTGGACAACCTTGGATTCACGCTTCGGGTGCTATACCATTTCCGCTCCATCAGATATTGAGATTTGTAGTGAATGACCAATTAATCACAGTATTTGCAGAGGATGATTGTACTATGATCGTCGATTCCGGACCAAAAGAGGAAGGTGGTAGAAAAGCTCTGGTTTCTTCTCACCATGTGGTTGATATCGTTTCAATAGATTGGGTATCCAAAGATAAGTCGGTGGTGGGAATGAATTTGCCAGAAACCAGCATTATGATGGCTAAAGAAATTATTCGAGAAGAATATGAGATAAGCAAGGGTCTCGGGCATAACTTGCAGGGATTTCCAGAAACCAATAGAGTCTCAAGAAAAGAAGGACACCTTTGGATTAGGATTTCAACCTACTTCCAGGGATAAGAAAGAAATGCTGGATCACAAGAGAGTAGAAAAGGAAGGAAAGCAAGTTGTCAGAAGTATCCCACCGTTGCATTACACTTTTTCCCATCCATCAGAAGTAATTAGATCTGAATTGGACCCCAATCGATGAGGCGATATCAGTTTGTCTAAGCTGTTCGTGGGGGTTACTTATGAGGGCGAGCCGTCAAAGAGTCTAGAATTTTCAGAGGTCTCCAGAGAAGCAATGAAGAATTGGACCATTGATTTTCTTCCCTCCCGAAGGGAATTTCGGTAAATTTAGGGGATTGCCTTTGATTGAGAGTTATGAAAGAAATCAATTGGCATTGTTCATCTTTTGCTTTTCAATTTTACAAATAGTTTTGGATCAAATGTCTTTTCAATACAAGTCTTATGTTAAGTAGTGTATCTTTTGTTAAGTAGCGTATTATGACGTTTTGTCATTTATTTGAAATTCAATGAAATGCATAGTGTTCATTTTTCAATTGTTTTACTTATGCATTGTTATATCTATCTCATTCTTTTTCAGATGGAAAAAAATAAAACACATTGACCCTTTGGATATCATTATTCCGGAATTTGATGACTGCAATCTCGATATCTCTCACGAATTCAAAATTTTAGAATAAAAAATTCAAGACGAGAGCGATAACGAAGAAGAATCTGAATCTTTGTTAAAGAATCTTTGAACAATATGAAGAGAAATCCAAATCGAACTTAGAAGAAATAGAAATTATTTATATTGGCACTGAGATCGAGGTCAAAGAGATAAAAATTAGCATTCATTTGAATAAGAAACAGAGAAAAGAGATGATTGAATTCTTGACCACGTTTAAAGATGTATTTGCTTGTTCCTATGATGACATGACGGGCATTTCAATAGATATAGTGGTTCACAAATTGCCAACGGATCCAAATTTTTCATCGATGAAACAGAAGTCTCGCAAAAATTTAAACAAGACATAAGTCTTAAAATCAAGGAGGCAAATTGAGAAGAACTCAATGATATGATTATTATGGTATCTCATTATCCTATTTGGCTTTCAAATCCAGTCCTGTCCCGAAGAAAAGATGGAGAGGTGAGGGTATGTGTTGACTACCGAGATTTGAACAAGGTTAGTTCGAAGGATGATTTTTCCTTGCCAAACATACATATCCTTACACGCGCTGGGCATGAGATCGAGTCTTTTGGCGATTGCTTCTCCTGATACCATACAAATTCTAATGGGCAGAAAAAGATAGAGAGAAAACTGTTTTTATCACTCCATGGGGAACATTTTGCTAACCGAGTAATGCCATTCGGATTGAAAAATGATGAAACTACTTATCAAAGGACCATGACCACCTTGTTCCACGATATGATTCATAAAGAGGTGAAAAGTTTATGTAGATGACATCATAATCAAATCCAAGGAAGCGGAGGATCATTTGGTTGATTTGAAAAAAATTATTTGAAAAATTGAGAAAATATAATTTGCAATTAAATCCTGTGAGTGCGGCTTTCGGGGCTTCCTAATCGGGGGGGGGGGGGGGGGTAAATTATTGGGGTTCATTCGTTAGTAAAAACAGCCATCAGAGGTAGATCCGACTAAAAATTTGAGGGCAAATTCGTGAAATGCCAGTGCGGCGGAAACACAAAAGGATGTGAAGAGTTTCTATGTGAAAAATTTAATTTGCATTGGCAGGTTCATTCATCAATTGGACTTCTATTCATGTAAGGGACTTTTGTTTAAATTATTGAAGAAGAATGTGCCATTGTATTGGCGTGAAGAATGCCAGCAGGCTTTTGATAAAGACAAGGGATTACTTGTTGGCACCCTTGCGATCTTAGTAGGCCCCAAAACCGGAATCCGACCTTTGATTAGTGTATTCTGTCTTGTTGCTCGACGAGGCCTGTGTGGATGTGTTTTGGGGCAGCATGATGATTCTGAGAAAAAGAGAGCAAGTCATTTATTATCTTAATAAAGAAGTTCACATCTTACGAGACAAAATACTTATTTCTTGAAAGGAGTTGCTGTGCATTGGCCTGGACAGCTCAGAAACTGAGACATTATTTGCTTAGTCACACCACCTATCTTATCTCTCGTTCAGATCCTTTGAAGTACCTATTGGAGAAACCAATGCTGACCGGACGTATGACTAAATAGTAAATGATCCTTTCTGAATCCGATATCATCTTCACCACGCAAAAGACAATCAAGAGGCAGGTTATAGCAGATCATTTGGTTGAAAATCCAAGGGAAGATGATTATCAACCGCTTCACACTTATTTTCTGAATAAGGAGATCCTGTTTGTTGGTATAGCAGAAGATATGAATGAGCAATGCCCTGAGTGGAGATTATTCTTTGATGGTGCTTCAAATTCTTCTGGAGTTGGGATCGGAGCTGTTCTAATATCGCCTGAAGGAAAACATTATCCCGATTCCGCTAAACTGTGATTTTTCTGCACTAACAATATGGTTGAATATGAAACTTGCATTTTTGGACTAAAAATAGCGTTGGACATGGAGATCAAGGATTTAATAGTGTTCAATGATTCCGATCTACTCGTACATCAAATACTCAAAGAATGGATAACTTGAGATTCAAAAATTTTGTCATATCATTGCAATTTACTAGATTTGGCAAACAAATTCAGAAAATTTGGAGTTCAGGGCATATTCCACGTGCTCGAAATATTTTTGCTGAATACTTTGGCCACTTTATCTTCAATGATTCAACATCCAGATGAGTTGGTGATTGAGTCTATCCAGATTCAATTACAGAAAGGCTGCACATTGTCTTGGTTATGAAAAAATTTCTGATGGCCATCACCTGGTACATGCGATATTAAAGAGTCTCAAAATTGGGTCTATCCTCCAGGCGCTGATACGATTACTTAAAAGTTTCTTGCGCAGAATTATCATCCAAATTTTTCTTAAATGGAGAGCTGGTATACAAAAGGACGTCAGACTTTGGGCCTTCTAAGATGCGTTAATGAAGATGAAGCGGATTATTTGATGAAAGAAGTACACAACAGTGTATGTGGATCACATATGAATGGACATTTATTGGCAAAGAAAATCATGACAGGATATTTTTGGCTTACTATGACGTATGATTGTGTAGATTTTGTCAGAAAATGCATTAATATGTCAGTTGCATGGAGATGTTATGCACACTCTCCCCCACAGAATTATACAGTATGACTGTTCCCTAGCCATATTCAATGTAGGGTATGGATGTAATTGGAACTATTGACCCTCTTGCTTCAAACGGGCATCGATTTATTTTAGTGGCAATTGAATATTTTACCAAATGGGTCGAAACTGAGTCTTACAAGCACGTGACTAAGAAGGTGATGACAGATTTTCTAAGGAAACACATCATTTGTTATTTTGGCGTGCCAGAGACATTAATTACAGATAATGCAAAGAATCTCAACAATGACCATGGTGGATGGATTATGCGAACAGTTCAAATCAGGCATCGAAATTCTACTATTTATAGATCACAAATGAATGGAGTTGTGGAGGCAGCAAATAAGAACTTGAAAAAGATAATCCGTAAAATGACCGAAAGACATCGTCATTGGCACGAAAAGCTCTCCTATGCATTAATGGCATATAGAACTTCTATTCGAACTTCTATTGGGGCAACACCTTACAATCTCATGTACAAAATGGAAGTAATTTTGCCAACTGAGGTCGAAATTCCGTCATTGCGCATACTAATGGAGACCAAACTAGATGAAACTGATTGGATTAAACAACGTCATGAGCAGTTGTCTTTGATTGATGAGAAAAGGTTAAATGCCCTTTGTCATGGTCAGTACTATCAAAAGAGAATGACCCGTACTTACAACAAAAAAGTTAAACCCGCGACTATTCGAAGAAGGAGACACGATTTTGAAGCAAATTCTTCCCATTCAAGGTGAAGCCAAAGGAAAATTCGCTCCAAATTGGCAGGGCCCTTTTATCGTCAAGAAGGTATTGCCTGGTGGAGCACTTGTTCTCGCAGAAATGGATGAACAAGTTTTTCCTCAACCGATCAATTCGGATATCTGCAAGAAATTCTTCATCTGATAAATGAAAATTTCCTTTCAAGGTAATGCGAAGAATGGAATGAAAGTTAGCCCTTCTTCCTTTCCAATTAAACATTCTATCCCTAGTTATTCTTTTTGAACTTTCATAATAAATTATTTCGTTTGACAATTCCTAAGGATAGCAAACCCCACATTGGGGCAAGTTTGAATTGAAAGAAAAGGAAAGAAAAACCTCAAGAGGTAAAAAGTGATAGATGAACAAAAGGAAAAGAAAATTAAAGAAAAGAATCTCGATTGAGAATAAATCGGAACAATTTTAGTTTAATCCTAAGTAGGGTTAATATGAATATGCGATCTCAGGTGATTTAAACACTTATAAAATCTACCTTCCAATCCTTAAATTTTTCTTAGCACCTCACCTGACTACATTACGAAAAACTGAAAGTCCTGACTTTCGTTCTTTACATCATCTCTTTCAGGAAATTTTCTAATCACATGGCAAATGGTGTCAATACACCTTCACCAATTTTGCAAGGAAGGATTGTCCGCACTAATGCCATCATTTCTTAAAGGGTAAACTACAAAAAAACCCTCTGTAATAAACCTAATATACAGAAAATCCTCTCATAATTTCAAAATATATAACATGACACTCCGTACTTTGAACTAAATTGTAAAGGTGACGGAATCCGTTAAACTTAACGAAAATGACTTATTAGAATCTAAAAAATATATTTTATACCTAATTTTAACAAATATACCTATTCTACCCCTTAACCCTCAATTCTCTCTATTTAGAGAATAAAACAAATAATTTTTTTGATCTGTCTTTTGCTTAATTATATCAAGGCATTCTGGTCATTTCATCCATTTTCGTTAAATTTAACGGATTCCGTCACCTTTACAATTTAGTTCAAAGTATAGGGTGTCGTGTTGTATATTTTGAAACTATGGGGGACTTTTCTGTATATTAGGTTTATCACAGGAATTTTTTTTATTTTTTACCCTTTCTTAAAACTCATTTCTAAGTTGATAAAGGCTATCGACAAGATCTGTTCATTAGGTGAAAACCCGAAAGGGCACCTTGTAAAAAAGAAAAAAGAAAAAGAAAAAAAGAAAAAAAGAAAAGGAAAAGAATAAAAGAAAAATAATATAAAAGAAAAAGAAAAAAAGAAGAAAAAAATGATGAAAGGAAAAGCAAAAAAGTGGGGGTAGCCTTAGTGAAAACCCGAAAGGCGCTAAGGTAGGGTTTTATAAAGGAAAAGTGAGCATGAAATTGAATGGCTGGTGACTCGGTTTTATTTGAATTTCTCTTTACGTTGTGGGTTCTGTTGCCAACATTGAACTCTGGAGGAACGATATCCAAAGGGTCAAACGTGACATTTGGTTTGAGATCAAAGTGCTTTAGTTCATCAAGCATAAACTGTTGAATTTACAGGTTCATTTCTCTAAAATCAATTTTTTTTCAATAAAGGTAAATGGTTGTTTTTATGTTACTGGATTTTCATCATTTTTGTGTAAATAAAATATTTTTTCATGTGTTTCATGGTCTCATTTATCTCGTTAAGTTTATCAAATTGCAATTCCTGTGATTTATTAAAATTATTTGGATACCAAATGTCATATTTGATTAGCAGTAGAAGTTAAGAAAATTTATACAGTTCGCAGAGCAAAGTTGAGTTTTTACTACATCGGGGAAGAACGTTCAAATACTCATATTTACACATTTCTTGAATGAGGGATTGATCGGATGGTGGTGGTAGTATCTGTCATTATGATTATTTCTTTTTTGCAGGTCCAAATGTCCAATAACATCACACTGTGGCAAATTATTTAGAAGAGTTATCTGTCTCCATCAAAATCTTCGAAGTTTTACAAAAAGCATTCTGTAATAAATTTTTAATTTTTCGGCAGGCTCGAGTTTTATCCCACTGACCAATTTTTCGGTCAGTTCAGGTTTTATCCTATTGATCAATTTTATGGCATGCTCGAATTTTATCCCACTGACCAATTTTCGGCAAACTCGGGTTTTATCTCACTAACCAATTGTTACGGCAGGTTTGGGATTTATCCCACTACCCTTCATATGTTTGCTTATTTCAGTTCGTGGCAGAATAGTAGGTAAGCATTTGGTGTCTACGTCTTTGTCTTGAATTTCTTCGAAACTCAGACAAAGAGGGGTAAGTTGTAGACATCAAAATTTTAATTTTATTTTATTTTATTTTTATTTAACCAAAATTCGCAAAATGATAGTTAGCTATATTTATTAAATTAGGTTTATCATTTTGTTTAAAGAAAAAAAAATTTCACAACTAAAAATTTCAATTTTTTTAATCTTTTCAAATTCAATTTTTTCAAAATAAAATGAAAATTTGCAAGGCAAATCGCAAATAGGAATTTAACATTTTTGTTTATTCTAAACTTTTGCCTTGAAAAGAAAAAAGAAAAAACAAGAAATAGGTGGAATGCATGCAAGATAGTTAAATGGTTTGAGTGAATATTAGTCATGTGTTTTTGTCTTTTTGCACACCACAACACTTGCAAGAGATTAGGTGGCACGGACAGCTGTTGAATGGGGAAAAATCTGGAAAGGAGAGGAAGAAACCAGGGAGGCTTCGAACAAGAAGAAGAAAAGAAAGGAAGAGAGGAAGGAAAAAAGGGAAGAAAAAAAGAAAAGAAAGGGAGAAAAGGAAGGAGAAAAAAGAAAAAGAGGAGCAGGAGAAAATATGGAAAAGCAAGAAAGGGAGAGAGAGAGAGAAACAGCGGAGGAAAGAAAACAGCAAGAAAAGAGAGAAAAATCGAGAGGGACAAGGGAAGAAATTTCTGGAACCAGGTTGGCAAACCAGCCTACTTTCCGGTCAAATTCCGACCTAAACTCCAAACCTTAGAGGGAGATTTCTTTTTATGCACCTTTACTGGATATTCGGGAACAACTTTCGTTTAGCAATAGTCGAGTGAAAACACTTCCAAGGCAACTAAATTGGGGCTCGAAGTCGCGGATTCGTCATTGCTGAAATTTTTGCAACAAAGCTTCCTGGACTTCATTTTCCAGAAACCAGCACGATTTCTTGGGGTATTTCATGTTTGTTTTACTTCACCAACGTTCTCAGGTAACTATGGTTTCTCTCCCTGTGAGTTTAACACAATTTTCGTGAAGATTTAGGTCCATTTTGTATGATTTTTTTAAGATTTGCCGTTTGCATTTTTTTTGTTTTTTTATGCATGAATTATTAGATTTCCTCCATGTTTTGTTTGTGATTGAACGTGGTTTTGGAGTAAATGAGACTTGGATGTTATTGGAGGTTGCATATGGTCCCATTTTGTTTCTGAACTTGGCTATTTGGACGGAAAGTCTTGCTGGAGATGAACCCAGCAAAGTTGCAGAGCATGAAGTGAAGAAGAAAGCTTCTTCGATGGCTTTGCATGAACATTTCCTAAAATTTCACTTTAGTCCCACAAGTTCTATGTAATGCTACTATGACCCAAAAATGTGGAGGATCAGCCATTCTTTCGCCCCTTTAAATCTTAAGTGCCTTTGGCATGCTTTAATATGATTTTTGAGTAGATTATCTATGAATTTTAGGGTGTAAATTACGGTTTAGCAATTTAAAAAGATTTTATGGCCTATTGGGTTTAATAAAAATAAGAGGAAGGTTGGTTTAGATT
The DNA here is from genome assembly GCA_023065735.1 of Coffea humblotiana. Taxonomy (NCBI): domain Eukaryota; kingdom Viridiplantae; phylum Streptophyta; class Magnoliopsida; order Gentianales; family Rubiaceae; genus Coffea; species Coffea humblotiana. Next base: position 13,541,252 of record CM041212.1, on the reverse strand, counting down.
TAATTTGGTAGTGTTTTAGTAAATGGGTTTGGTTTATTTTAGTCGATTTTTGGCTTGAGTTTGGGATGTTAGAGTCCATGTAATCTGATTGGATTGATTTGGTAAAAAGGGTGGGCTGACCCGCTTCATTTTCTTTGGACTCTCGGTCGGGCCAAAATATCCTCTGGCCCAAATGCTAATGGAGATGGCCCAAGTTTATCAAAATCAGATCCAAAAAATTGCATTTCAGTCCTTGTACTTCTAAATATTTTTATTGTGGCTCTAAAAACTTTTAATTTCTTTCAATTGGGTCCTTAATTTAATTGCAAATAGGTCCCTAAAACTTTATTTTGCTTTCATTTTGACCCCTTGATTTTGTTATAATTTAATTTGACCCCCAAAACTTTCTTAATTTTTACAACTAGGTCCCTGATAGTTATGATTTCTATAATACAAGTTGTTTATCTTCTTTAACTATTAATTATATTTCATTTGAATGTTTCAATTGATAGATTTCATGTTTATTTCCATTTCTTTATGATTTATTTGTTAATTAAATTGGTGCCTTGATCATTTTGTTTATGATTTCATGTCCTTAATTTAATTACAAATAGGTCCCTAAACTTTATTTTGCTTTCATTTTGACCCCTTGATTTTGTTATAATTTAATTTGACCCTCAAAACTTTCTTAATTTTTACAACTAGATCCCTGATAGTTATGATTTCTAAAATACAAGTTGTTTATCTTCTTTAACTATTAATTATATTTCATTTGAATGTTTCAATTGATAGATTTCATGTTTATTTCCATTTCTTTATGATTTATTTGTTAATTAAATTGGTGCCTTGATCATTTTGTTAATTTTGGACTTAAATAGGGCAAATCCAACCCCTCATTAGCTACTACTTCAAGGGAGGTATCTTCTTGTGTTATTTTAAATCCTCTTATGTGCTCTTATGTGTTTTTATGTATGTAATTGCATGTTTTTGAGTGATTTTTCTCTTAGTTATTCGTTTTTATTTGTTTTAAGTTTCGTATATTTAATTTAATTTTGATGATTATTTGAGAGGCATTTAAATGCCAAATGGTAATAGATAGAAGTTCAAGACATGCATTTAGATAGAATATGTAATAGATAGGTTTTAATTTTACCAAAAATGTATTTAGTTAGATAAATGTAATAGTTAAGTTATTATTTTGTTCTTCCCTCCTCTAGATTGTAGTTAGGGTCTGAATGTAATAGTTAGGTCTCTATTTGTTTTTATTTGTTTGTGTGCTTGCATGCTTATATGCTTATGTGTTTACTTGATTTCATTAGGGTTTTTGCATCTAGAAATTATGCCTATGTGTTATGTGATCTATGTGTTTTATGTATTTATTTGTTTTAATTATGTTTTATATGATTTATTTAGTTGCACTAAATGCATGACACCACCACACTAGTCCAATGCTAGTTGTGGCCTTTCTCCCCAACTTCTCACTAGTCCAACGCTAGTGAGAACTTATAGAAATGGGTTAGTCCAATACTCGACCCTTAGACCATCCATGCACTAGAATCACATACTTACATGACAATCACTACATTTCATGCATATTTTTTATTTTTAGGATCCTTACCATTTTCCATGATATTTCCTCTATATATATCCCTTATCCCTATATGCGAAATATGACATTTAGACTTGCATTCCATTTAAGGAAAAATTAGAAATAAGTTAGTTCATTTGCTTGGCTAGATTAATAGAGTTACTCTTCAAATATGGGAAATGGACGAGTATGGCTTCTTAGCCTTAGCATGCTCGTATCTCCTCTATGAAGAGGAAAATTGAGTCACGAATCTTAGTCCCCCGTACCCGTTATGTTGCATTCCTCTTTTTAGGTCACATATATTTATATATTATAAATTTTTCTTTTCTTCGAGTCTCATTCTTTGCATATTCGTGACCTCTTCTAAGAATCATTTTGGGCATTACAATTAATGTGATTCGTATCAATTAAACTTTGAAGAGATATTTCAACACTCCCGATATCCATTAGTTCTAGGTTTGCATCCATATAGTAACATCCAAATGTGATAAGAAAGGGAAGGCAAAGATTTGATCTAAGACACCCTTTCAACCTAGTCAAGACTAGTTACGTGATTTAGTCAAAAAATTTCTTAATTTAACTACTCCCGAACACTTTTCTCTTGTTTTCAAAGACTTGGAGTCGTTTAAAAAGGGTTTTACCTATTTTTTTATTAAAAATACATTTTTGGGTGACTTGGTACACCTTTTTTTTTTAAAGAAAAAATCCAATTTTATTGATGAAACGATAAAGTACATAGTTTCAGCCAACAACTAAGTCGAGGCACCTATTCACATTGCCACCGCAGGGAAGAGAACTCTCGGCTGTCTAAGTATACCATGGCCCGTACTAAATTCGGGAGCTTGTTAAGCAAAATACAAAATAACTCTGATGACAATCGCAACCCGGCGAGTTTATCCGCCGAAGCGTTGGCCTCTCTAAAGACGCGGGATACCGTTACCAAAAATGAGGAAAGCAGTGCCCTAATGTAGCGCAACGTATTGCACAGAGGCCACCAGGACGTCGCTCCCGCATTAATTAGACCGACCAGGCTTTTAGAGTCTACCTCCACCAGTAGGGGTCCCTTGACTAGATCCCTACACAGCTGAAGCCCATGTAACAAAGATGAACTTTCTGCTATCAAGGCATCCATCTCCCCAAATTCCTTGTAATAAGTAAAAATTAAATGGCCGTCCGAGTCGCGGAGTAAACCACCCCCATAAGCTCGCTTGTGAGAGACACTAGCATCCGTATTCAACTTGACATGATGCACCGGAGGGCGTTTCCAAAACATTGCCTGTGCGGTTTTTCTTCTCGCTAGCCGGGTGCTCAACCCGGCCCATGGATCTCTCGCATCTCCCTAAAATGGCATGTCGAAAGTTTTTTTGCCGCCCCCAGCTGTTTCACAAATCCGTCGACCAAAGAAACAACCCTATGAGCCTCAAAACTCGCACCCTCAAAGTACGCCTTGTTCCTAACCTTCCACAGGAACCACAATATTACTATTGGGACGACAGTCCTGATGTGGTCTCGAGATACCAGCGAAGTCGAGCTAAACCATATCGAGACCATCGCAGACACCGATGAGGAGCGAGGATCAATAAGTCCAAACCTCTGGCAAAAAGAGCCCCATACCTCCCTTGCTATTGGGCCTGTCACGAAGAGATGAACAAGTGATTCTTCTTCCAAATGACAACATGGGCAACGTGATGCCAGGGGGACTCCATGTCGTTTCTGGGTCGCATCCAAGGGAACCAATGGCGACTCTTATTTTTTCTTATTACTAATGGGGAGACAGTCCTGACTTGGTACATCTTAACTCAATACCAAGTGGCGACTCTTATTTTTTCTTAAAAACCCTTTTTAAAAACTATTATTTTGGGCCAAAATCGTCGCACTTTTTAAGTCCCATTTTAGGCCCTTTTTCTTTATTTATTTTCTAAAAATCAAAAACTTATTTTCACTCAAAATTAATCAAAAAATTCATTTTTATAACCAGTAAATTTATTTTTCAAAAAAAAAAAGGGGCACGACACCATGCCTCCTTGACAACTTCCAAAAATTGAGGATGCATTCTCCAGACATTCAAAAATTTGAAAGAGGCACCACGCAGGGATCTCGAGCCACATTTTAGGAGGAGCGGCGCATGATCCGACCTTCCCCGCGATAGGTGCGAAACCTTTGAGAACCCAAAAAAATCATACCATGCGGTATTTACCAAGGCTCTATCTAGCCGCTACCACAACGCACCATTCGTCCATGTATAAGTCGGACAATCAAACTCTAATAATGACAAACCACAGTTAGAAATAGCCTCATTGAATTCTTCCATATTACATGCATTAGGAGGAGAGCCGCCCGACCTTTCGTCAGCTGAAGTAATAGTATTGAAATCCCCCACTAGTAGCCATGGCCCAGTGATTAGGTTTTTGACTGCCTCCATAGCAGTCCATAGTTCCCTCCTAGCTACCCTTGTGCATTTTGCATATATGGTGGAGATTTGAAAAGAATAAGTAGTTAGATAAGTGATTGACATGTTGACCAATTGGTTGCCAAACTCTTGAAATGTAATAGCAAAGTAATCACACCATAACACCCAAGCCCTTCCTTCTAGGAATGAACGAGCTTGTGCAAACTTAAGCAATCGACACACCTCCTTGATTTGTTATGCATCAGTAATGGGCTCAATTAGAATCAACAAACGAACGTGGTACTTGACACATAAACGCACATTCCACACAAGAAAATTAATGGAATCTATCATTGGAAAGATGGAAAAGACTTAGCTTGAGAGAAGAAGCGCTGCAGCTTCCTATTATAATTCGTCGGCCTGCCCAATTTCTTAGTGAGTTTGGCGGTAACGCCGTTTAAAAGAGCCACATCTTTGGCATCCAAGATTGCACCCCGAGGACATTCATCCCCAAATAGCTTTAAGTGCCGAGCTCGAGAGTCCAGGGCAGCTTTGAAAGCGCGAAGCTGTCCCGCCGTAGTATCCCCCAAATAGAAGTCAAATTCGGAGTTCCTCCTCCTGATGTAGATACCATGCGCATGCTGGGAGGAGACTGGAGTTGCCTCTGCTGAACGGATGACCCTCTTTCCACCCCTGAGCACCACCGAATCTAGCCCATCGGTCAGACTTGCCAGCACCAAAAAGGAATTAGAGAGCTTGAGCGCATCAGGTTCCAGTTCGACGTCATTTGAGGTAGATCCTCACTGCTTCAGGTCCCCCTCAGCTATAGCCAGGTCAAGTTCCGCAGCCAGATGTGAGATCGCAGGAGGAGGAGCCAGCAAAACATCTCCCATTGTGTGCTTAGGGCTTTGCAAGTCCCCAGCAGTTAGGATATCCCGCAGCACACCACGTCTAGAGTATGGCACCCTGTCCACAGAAGAAGGACCTGCATCGTGAGAAGACTGCTGGTCCGTTGCAGGAACCAAACCCACGTCCCCAACGGCTCCATCATTCAACTCTTGCGCCTTGCTCACCACAACAACTTGCAACCTGTCCACCCTGTTATTTTCCGCTAGTGTAGTCAATTCTTGTTCCCTGGTCTCCTCTACTGCTTTCTTGGGCACGTAGACTGGATTACCTACTTTTCTTCCATCGTTCACAACGTGGTGAGGACGCAGGGAGGGATCTTTTCTGAAACACTTGAACTCCGCATGGCCAATCCTTGCATAGAAAGGACAATACACAGGCCACTCCTCATAATCACCCTTTGCCACCAGCCATAATTGTCATCTTCGAACCTGACTCACTGCACAAGATCCTTTGCTACATCCATCTCCACCAGGATCCGAGCCAGCGAAGGGCGTTTGAGGGACACTGTCGCCGAGTCCACTTGGAGTGGCCTCCCTAACAAGGATCCAACTTTGCGCAGCATGGCCATATCGAAAAAAGGCAGAGACAATCCTGGTAGCGTAACCCAGATCGGAGCAACGGAAGATTCATGATTCGTATCAAAATCTATGGTCCACTTAGAAATGGTCATGGGCGAGTTGCGGATGTACCAGGTGCGCCTGACAAACAAACGTGCGTAGTTCTCCTCTAGGGTAGGGCGTATGAGGACATGGTTGACATCGAGCAGCCCAACCGAGCAGTCTCCCTTCAGTCCAAGATCAATAAAAACTTGCGGATCGTTTCCATGGGAAGCCGGCTGAAAGCAAATCGCCCCACGATGACGTTATGGTAGGGGGCTGCAATTTTTTCCAACTCTTCCCTGGAGAGCAGCAGCGCAGGCTCTCCCCTGTAGGAGTCGAGGCTGCCCACCATCGAAGGTTTCTCTGCCGCCCCTGTGCTGCCAGACAAGGCCTCCATGAACGTCTTACCAGCCGGACGTGGAACCCCCTCGGATGGGGAGGCTGCCGGCTAAACGATCGTGATGCCTAAGCCAAAGGAGGCCTACGAGAAAACCCTACGAGAAAACACCTACTCATCTTTTATATTACTATGCATACTTGTACAAAACACTTTTGTTTAAAATTTGTGTAACTTGAGAGTGATTTTCAAAGATACATATTCCCTCAAACCAAGACAATCCATCTTCAAACCATGCCTAGAAAGTGATTATCAAAATAGCTTGCTGGTTTGAAAAGAAGAAAAAATTGTATTTCTCAACTACCAAATTCAACTTTGCATTGTGGAGTAGATGAAGAACAAAAGAAAAAGGCAAAACTTGCATCTACTTTGGACAATGAACATGATAACTATTATAAGTAGATGGAATGGTATTGAGGTATACTTTTAAAACTTAACATTCTTATCTCAAATTGTGTTTGAGCCAAATAGGTGATACTTGAATTCTTTATTGATACTTATTCCAATTTGCACTCTCATGAGAATAGAATACATGGATTTGGAATGCCTAATTGTTATGAACTTCTATTCATATATGTCCTACGTGTGAATATGTTTTTTTCAAAAATGATCAATTTGGACATATAAATGCTTGATTATAGTAACCTCCAAATTTTTCTCAAATATGTTCATGATTTATAAAAGAAAGGCGAAACTTTAACAAGAGATTTATGTGGTAAAAAATTTCTTGTGCAATCTTGCCATGAGACTTGTGTGTGGACTATGCTAATTATTTAAGGCTAACATAGTTTAACCAATAGGTATAATTTATTTTCCTGTTTAAGTATGAGAGTATTCAACATTAACTTAGTTAAATTTAACATATTATTTTGTGCAAATGAAAGGATTATAATATTGTTCGCCAACTTTGTACTTAAATGCTATATCTATGCATGTTGACATTATTACCTATGAAAATGAATTCAGTATCCATCTAGTAAACTTCATATCATTCATGTTTAGAAAGATGGAATGTTCTTAATCTCATAATAATTGAGGTAGTTGCATCACATGTGCTTGAATGTTGATCAACCCTTGTTTTGATGATGATTTTATGTATCCCTTGGTACCTAATTATATATTTTCAAAATAGGAGGTATTATAATAAGGATGGGTAAAAAATTACTTTGAAAACAATTCTTTATATGATTTCCTTGTGTGTACTTGTTGATATACTTTTGAAGGGAAGTAACTCTTTGAATGTGATTCATCTCCTTGTACTTACTTGATTTACATAGTTATTTTAAAGGGAAGATATTTGATGAGAATGATGATAAAAATTGATGTCGTTTTGATCATAGGGGAATTTTTACTTGCAATTATTCATAAGCAACTTCTCTTCATGCTTACAAGATTAATTTTTGATATTGTTAGATGGGGGAGTAGATTGAATGATATTTATTTGAAGGTTGGCTTGTACTAAGGGGAAGTTTATTTCATCAAAGAAATCATCATTTTGTTTATCATAATAAAAAAGGGACAGATTAAAAACTTATTTATCAATCTTTGGTTTTGATGATCATGAAACAAAATGATAATTTGGACTATCATTTTTACACAAGAAATGATTTAATACAGGTTAATATGAACCCCGTCAGAGACGAAACCCATATTTCACAAGTCGGGAACCTAGATGAACAATACCTAAGGTTTGGCTGCAGAAAACTTAGATCCAATTAATTCTAAAAGTCACGAACATGTTGATATAATTCAACCCATAACTAATCGAATTAAAAAACCAAAGTTGACGGATAGAAGGCACCACAATTCAACATATTCTTGAATTGATAAGCCAAATTTCTTGAACACTCGAGATAACCCTAAAGTATTCGAAGGAATCGCTTCTAAGAAGTTAAGAGAAAACTCTCTCATACACAAGTGTTTTTGCTGTAAATTCTTGACTAATTTTATTAATGAACGAAATAAGCCTTTTATAGGCCTTACAAGACTCAAAACCCAATCATACTAGGATAACTAATAAATGACTTAAAGTTCTAAACAGACAAGTTCAACAATTTGGTTTACATTTCTTCACAAGCTGGCCGAATGTAAACTAGCAATAGAAAACAAACTAACAACTAAAATAACTACTAGTTGACTACCAATTATAAACAACTGGACATAGACTACTTACGGCCTTATTCTTACAAAAAGCTGGCCGTACAATTGCTATCAAATAACAATAATTAATAACAATTATAACTTAATTAAATAACTAAAATTAAGGAAGGGATTCGGATTGTTGAACTTTAATGAATCAGCCACTTGTATGACTAGAGCATGAACCACTGGATTGCAAGCTCACATCATTCCCCTCCTCTTGAAAGCAATTTATCCTCAAATCATTAGTGCATTTATAGGACAGCAACATTGGAAATAGATGAATTGCTACGAGCCAAGTTGCATGCTGTTTGGACAACCTCTTGATGTTCACGAGCAAAGACACCTTTCAAGCCATGAACCATCTCGTATAATGCTTGTGAAAGTTCTATTTTACACTCCTGAGCTCTCGAATCAGCCATCCTTCATGGTTTGTCAAATCTGGCCATACATAGGAAATCACATAATAACTCAATAAGTGTCTGTAGGTATAAAACCACTTGAAATCTTATCATTTGCATCCACTAGATAAGAATCTGCATAGTGATACTCAAATAGACTAGCAAAGTCCCAAATTTGGTTGTGCAAAATTGTAAAATTTATCATAGGTTGTTGTTCATCTAGCACATCTTGCACAGATAGAGCTAGATAGAAATGGAAAGTAAATAAAATAACAAAATTAGTTTTTAAAGAACCAGAAAATTGACAAAGAAAGAAGGGAAATTCATTAGCTAAATAATAAGGAAGTATAGAACAACGTTCAAATTTAGTTACTCCCTTGGAAACGTTATTCGGTTTCTCAACAAGCAAATCAGCTCTAGGTGAGAAATTGAGCATTTGTTGCTAGCAAAGAGATACAACACTTACGACACAAACTCCATGAAAGCAGTTTTACTCTCCAATGGATGTATGATGGAACAATTTAAAATCACGGTAATAACACCTTGCTTAACCTGCGCACAAGAAAAGGTACTAAACAAAACAAATGTTAGTGAGGTAGAAAACAAATCTTCCCTCATGATTTTGACTTTTGCGAACATGCTTAGTTTTTCATCATTTCTTTTCCCTATGACCGACCTATTACTGCACTTTTATTTCTCTATTTTGCTCGGCCTTTTGCTCACTTTTTCCACTTTTTGCATACAAACAGCTTTTGTAACGACTCCAATTCCCCCTAGGGCGTACCCTAAAGTTTAGCAGGTTGCCTATTTGGCTCTCGCCAGGACTCACTCACAAACCCCCAATAGCAACAATAATAACCTCAATAACAATAACAATTTCCAACTTCAATATAGACACATTAACATCAGATGTCCATACAAACTCTAAATATAACAAGAGATTCAATCTTACAAAACAAAACCAAAATCCTAATATAGGACTAAGAAGTGTTCACTAGGACATTCAAAAAAATTTAGACGAAAGCTTTGCCTTCTTCGACTCCCACTCCCACATTCTCGTCCTTTGTAAGGAAAATAAACTAATGGGGTGAGTTTTCGCCCAATGAAGTTCTAAGAAATCATGCAAGTAAAGTGGCAAGAGGACAATCACATACATCACCAAAGCGAAGAAAGGAAATGCCAACAAGACAAGCCATTAACATTTCAAATAAACAATTAGTACTTTCAAATATAAGGATACAATTTTGCTCACGTGAACCAATTTAGTGGCAATTCATCTCGGATTCGTTGACACTCGGTCAACCTTGGAAATACAATAACAATATTTAATAGATCACCACTTCACTCCAGTTTCCATCCACCGATCATCCCCCTATCAGGCCCGAACACCAAATATATAACAATAGGGGTAGTACTTGAATATACCAAAATCAGTGAACACTACTCATGGTTCGTCTATCTACTCGATTAAGCTCTTGCTGACTCAATTCGACTAACTAGCCAATGGGGTTTGGGATCCCAAGCACTAGTATAGTCAATGGGATAACATACCCAGACGACTTGCAAGTCACATACATGAACATCATTTCACTTGTAAACAGTGTCAAGTTAGAGCAAGTACGATAAAGTACACATTCACCCAACCACAATCAAATCAAGTGAGCTTAGCATTTCAATAGCAATCAACCAATCAACCATTTAATCAAGATAGCATTTAAAGTTTTCAACAATTTCATCAAGATCACACGTCAATTAAGTAACAAGTCCTAACATGCAGTTGGAACACGCACCAACTTATCAAAATCTATCAACTTCACGCATAGGTTCTGCCTCCTGGCTGCTCTTGAATCCTACGATCATATATAGTATAGCAAGAATCCATCAACTCCAAGCCACTATAAATGAAAAAATGAAGCTTCACAGCCTCCACATTAGAAATGACACAAATTTTCAGATTTTCACCCCTAACATAACTTTCAAAATCACAAGATTTTCTTGTTTAAATCAAGGGGAAAAATCATGTGCATGATAGATCAATGTCTCAAGCATAATATGGAGCAAAACTATGTCAATTTCACTATCTTACAAACTCAATTTAAGGGATTAAATCAAAATTACAAAAAATATTAATAAATCATAATTTGAAAACTAAAAAGGCAAATTGAGTTTTGTAGCCAAATTTGAGGAACAAAAAATATAGCAATATTGAATAAAATGCCAGACTAAAATTTGAATTCCATCAAACTTGAACTTGAGATTGATTTCAAGTTTGAACAGAAATAGTTGGTATCAGAGTCTAGTCATACTTATTTTGGATGAGCATTGGCATTTGATCCCATCCATTAACCAAAGGATCCCCTAGCCTTTATTTGATTTTCTTCATATAAATAAGGCAAATACTTAGGTAAAAGACTAAGTGCATACACTCCCTCCTTCAAACCACCCAACCCATCCCTCCCCCCATCCATGTGTGATAAAAAGTAATTAATTGAAAGTAGGCTGGCAAATGTACTGCATTAACCCTTCAAAGTAGGCTGGCAAATGTTTGATGCCTTAAAATTTTTGTATTTTGACAATTTCATTGTAACTAAATATTACAATTGGTGAAGTCAACTGCAATGCTTATAATTTTCTTCCACCCGTTATACACATAACTATTGTTTATTTCAAGTTCTTTAACTTCTTGTTTTCATTTTTTTCCTACCTTATTGTGTAGCTCTTAAAAGGTATTGACGAATTTTTTGTCCCTTTGTGTGTTTAAATGTGCTTGTGGTTTACATTAGTAGTAATTATGATTTCACTAATATTTTTGGCTAATAATTTTTTTGTCATTGAAACCATATCGAAACAATCAATTTTTTCTACAAGTAGATGATCTTTTGATAATTTGATTCTCTAGCATGCTAATAATTTCCATTAATAAAATTATTTTTCCAAATAATAGCCATTATTATCACACTTTACTCATTATCTTCTTTAAAACATTTGTTTACTCTTTTTCAACATTATTATTTATTCCCATAACTATTTTTGCTATTTTTCTTCATATATGTCATTCCAAACCTTCTTTTTTTATTTGCACCTTTATGTCCTTCTCACAATTTGGTATATTTTATCATTTTATTTTCTATTAATTCATTATTTTTAATTTATCATTTTTTTCTTTCTATATTCTGTTTGAAATTCTACCTCTTTTTGTATCTATATCCAACTATCATGTGCAACCACCCACTCTCCTAGTTTGTCCTTTTTTAAATTTTTTTAATTGGGTAACTTACACAACTACAAACACCACTGTTTCTCCATCTAGGTTCTCATTTAAAAATGTACAAAGCTAATATTTCCCCAAAACTTCAAAAAAAATTTCAACAAAAATTCTAGTCTAAATAGGTCTTGCCTTTTATTTTAAATCATCCATCCGATGCACGGGCTTGCCTTCTTTCCCTAGCTTTAACTTTGACAACCAAGTTATTTAATTCAACAACTCACAAATTAGGCTAGGAATTTAAAGATATACACATATGTTAATTAATTTTATCTGTGAGTGTGTATATAATATATTGTTTCTAAATACGAAATATAAATCCTTCTCATTTGTTAATTGTAGTATCATATAAAATTAATTTAGAGGCATAAATAAAAAATATCCTATCATAATTTGAAAATTAAAGAGACAAATCGAGCTTTGGAGCCAAATTTTAGGGAAATAAATATAATAAAATTGAATCAAATGCAACATTAAATTCTAGATTGCATCAAACTAGGACTTGAGCCCCATATCATGTTTGAACACAAATAGTTAGTTCAGAGTCAAGTCAATCTTTCTTGGATGCATACCTAGCAATTAGTCCTTTATATTAATTGACAGAATCCTTAACATTTTCTTTCCATAAATAAGGCAAATATTTAGATAAAAGACTAAGTGCTCACAGTATTGCTGTAATACCTGTAATTTTTATTTTATATTTTATTCACTATTCATAATTAGTAAAAATAAAAACAAGGTAGTAAATAAGGAGAGATTAAATTATAGTCAAAAGGAAAACCTTAGACTTAGAAGTGGATAATGTATCAACCCCATTATCCCCAGATAACAAGTTTTTATCAAGAGTGAATTAGGAAATGGAAAGTAGTGATTGAGATAGAAGAGTGTAATTACCAAGAAAGTAGCTACTCTAGATGGTTATTTACCAAATAACCAAATTTATGAATGACACTTTACATTTTTTTTCCCTTTTCCCTCTTATATCAAAAAACAGAGTGTCAGAGAGTGTTAAAGAGAAGAAGTAATTTTTGGTGATCAATTATACGTTCAAGTTAGGCGAAATTATGTTCTTTTTCTTATTTTGTAGTTTATGTTTGTATAAGTTTTGACCATTGAAATTATAGGAAAGTTCATATCATTGCTATTGTTGCCTCAGGTTGAGAAGGCAAAAGTGCTGTCGGGTATGAAGATGATGACAATGGTGAAGAAAATGGAGGAGGTTGGCGATTAGGGTTTGTAGTCTAGAGTTTTGAAAGTTGGTTTTTTTGATTTGGGGAAAAAAAGACCCATTTTGCAAATGGGATGGGTTATTTCCAAGTCAAACAAATCAAATTGTTTTAAGCTAAACTGATTAAATTAGTTATTGGGTTTTTCCTAATGGATTGCCAACTTAAAAGATTTGGGCTGAATATTTATGGGTTGGTTTTTCTTTCAAGACTAAAATTAAATAAGGGATAATTTGGCTAAATATCTATTGGGCCACCATTGGTCAATTTGGAGCCAGTTATCAATAGAAAATTATACTTTGGAACAAACACTTATTCGGCCTGTTAAGTCTTCTAAGTAGATGAAAAAAAATTGTGTAGTAGGTCCAAAGAATTAGAGTTGTAACATTTATGTTTGGGTCTCATATTTTAGTCATCATATAATAAGGCTCAAATATAGTTAAGTTTTAATTGACATGAACCTTCTTTTAATGAGTCAAACCCAGCATTTCTTTTTAGTAATACCAATTTTATTTCATTAACTGAATATTGCCAAATAAACCTGATAACAACTTCTTTAAGCCCAAAATAATTTTCAAACCCAAGTTCAAATAAAAGAAGCCTAATTAATGGTTGGTCTTGCCTTAGACCGAGCTCAAACTTAAATGTGGCCCAATTACGAGCCCATTTACAAAAAAATAGAAAATTATTTCATGGATAATTAAAATAAAACAACATTTCATAAAAGGAAACTTTCTAATAGGGAAAACTTTCTAAATTAGGAAACTTTTTGAAAATGAAAAGTTTCCATTTTGTAAACTTTTGATTCTTGCAAAGTTTTAAATTATACTTAAATTTCCACTACTGCGAGTGCACAAGTGAAGAGTTAAATTATACTCAAATTGTTGGAATATTCAAGTGTTGATCCTATAGTGAAGAGTGATCAATTACTAGTGTTATTTGAACTCCTTTATTATTTAGACGACCACAATTAAGTGAGTATTTCTACAGTACAAACATGAAATAAAAGTAGTAAAATAACAATTAAAACTCTCTTAGGTAATGAATTTTTTAACTATTCTTGCAAGTGAAATTACATGTTAAATTAATGTATTTACATTAGCGAAATTATGGAGTAATTTCCTAATATATATAATACCCGTTTTCATTGATGTATCAACCATACCTGTAATTATTCTACACCTGCATTAGTGGTGATGAAACTAGCTATTAGTTCATTAAATTCTATAACATTATTTGATCAAAACCATAAAGGTGCTCTTATATTTTGTAAATGAACTCCCTAAATTTAACACTTTTATGAAGTAATATTGAATCCTAATATTCACTGATAATATAACACCTTTAAATCACAACTAATGATCAGTTAATTATAATTGGAATAGCAAAAATGCTAAATAATTTACACAAGATATAAGCTCAAGTTGACTAGTATTTGTTTTACCTATTTTTAGTTAGGTTTTATGGTGTGTTTTTAAGTTAAAATGGAAGAATTGAGCTCCGTTATAGTTACTTTTCATACAAGTATTGTTTCTAACCAAAACATGCAAAAGTGTGGATTAATGTGCAAATTTGTCTTGTTTTTGTAGGTTTTGGTATTTTATGGATTGATCTAAATCAAGAAAGATCATTCTACACCTCCAAAACATGATTTGGAGGAGTTTATCTGCAATGGAGAACAAGAATCATTCAAATGTGATCAAGATTTGAGAAGATAAAATTGACAATTTTGATACATTTTGATATTTTGGCCATATTTTGAGCTACAAGTATCAGATTTGGATGATTTTTGTTCATTTAGAAGCAACGACACAGCTCTACATTTTTATAAGGCATCAAGATCCAATTCATGTGTTTTCATGGCTAAAAAGCTCAATATTGGAAGTGCAAAAGTTGAAAAAGGGGATCCAACCAGTCAAGGATATTTTGATTATTTGTTAGTCTACAGAGATCCGATTGACATGATTCTTGATCTATTGGAAATCTAACTCAAAGAGTTACAACTTTAATGTTTTGAGCAAGAGCAAACTCAGCCTTCATGATAGAAAAATTTGTGGTTAAAATTAGTGTAAAAACAGAGGAACTTCAAAAGCTGTCAAAATGTGCCAGACCTACACAAAGAAGAAACGGGGAGCAGGAAATGCGGACCTACCCCACGTTTCTACCCCAACTTTCCTTTAAAATGATAGATTTCAACTGTTTGCAACTTGCATGTTATTTCCATCTCATTTCCAGCCATTTCTAGAGCAGATTTTGGCTATAGCTGTACAAAATAGACTTGGACAAGTGAAGAACAATTTTATATCAACATTATAAGCACATTTTCCCTTCAAAACATCCATAAATACCCCCTTGTATCTCATTGATTTGAGCATATTGTAGCATGATGAAGTAGATGAAATAGCATAGAAGTAGAGCTACAAAGTAGTTTTAGGTTTAGCTTCATATTGTGAGTTTCTTTGTTAGTTAAGAGTTTTGAGAGGAAAGTGAGAGCACTCTTGTACCAAGCACATTTGAGAGATCAACTTATGAAGGAATTCAAGGATCAACCTTCAAGACATTGAATAAGAATTCTTCTTCCTAAGTTTTGTCTCTTGCTCTTATTTGTCATGCTTAGTTACAAGTTTGTTTTATACTTAGATGTTCTTAATATGATGTCTAGCTAAACTTTTTCACCTCCTAGGATGAAGGTGAATTTCTTGTAGTTTTGATATGAAGTAGTTAGGGAATGATTATGTTTTTTCATGATGTGTTAGTTTGAGAACTTGTACTTATGCTTTATAGTTGTTTGGTCATTAACTATGAATGATTTGATAATTGTTTGAGCAATGAAAGTTATCTTCAAATAGGTATAAGTTATTAAACACTAATCTTATTTTCACAAAAATAGTGACTAATGGTTGGTTGGATTCATGCGATAACTTCGTTGAGCTTATTTAACTTGTTTCTTACCTTTTCTTTATAAAAACTAGGTGAAGGCTGATTTATTTAAACTTGTTTCTTACCTTATTTAACTTGTACCTCCTATCTAACATTCTTAAACTTTTATTGTCTAGATAATACAACAAGTGATTAAACTCAAGTGATTGCCACATCCTAAGTCCCTATGGGTTCACACCTATTACCCTTTTACTCAATAAACGAACCGTGCACTTGTAAAAATAGGGTAATGAAGTTTTAAAATTTATAGTGAAGTAAGAAAACCCTAACACAAGTAACCATGAAAATATTACATAACAATCATAGATAGTTTATCCATCCCTAGGTGTTAGACAACCAAAACATAAAGCAAATGAAAACAACAACTAAACTTGTATTATAACTAAACATAAAATTCAATATAGGAAATAAAGTGACATGAGAGAAGAACCCTTATCACATGAGTTCCAAATCTCTCCATCTTTGCTGCTCAATCTTTATTCATATTTAGCTATATACAAAGTTGGATGAAACTACACTAATTTATATTATTCTAATAAACTAGGAGTCCTAGTGAAAAACTACATTTTGGATATTGTTCTTTAGACTCCAAATTTACAAAATATGTTTACAAGAGACCCGATTTATAGGTAAAATTGCTCCTAGCAACTTTATTTCAAGTGGTGCAATTTGCTCATTGAAATGTTCAAAAGTCGTTTCTTGAAATCTCCAATATTCTTTGTGATATAGTGACTAATGGTTGGTTGGATTCATGCGATAACTTCGTTGAGCTTATTTAACTTGTTTCTTACCTTTTCTTTATAAAAATAGGTGAAGGCTGATTTATTTAACTTGTTTCTTACCTTATTTAACTTGTACCTCCTATCTAACATTCTTAAAACTTTTATTGTCTAGATAATACAACAAGTGATTAAACTCAAGTGATTGCCACATCCTAAGTCCCTATGGGTTCACACCTATTACCCTTTTACTCAATAAACGAACCGTGCACTTGTAAAAATAGGGTAATGAAGTTTTAAAATTTATAGTGAAGTAAGAAAACACTAACACAAGTAACCATGAAAATATTACATAACAATCATAGATAGTTTATCCATCCCTAGGTGTTAGACAACCAAAACATAAAGCAAATGAAAACAACAACTAAACTTGTATTATAACTAAACATAAAATTCAATATAGGAAATAAAGTGACATGAGAGAAGAACCCTTATCACATGAGTTCCAAATCTCTCCATCTTTGCTGCTCAATCTTATTCATATTTAGCTATATACAAAGTTGGATGAAACTACACTAATTTATATTATTCTAATAAACTAGGAGTCCTAGTGAAAAACTACATTTTGGATATTGTTCTTTAGACTCCAAATTTACAAAATATGTTTACAAGAGACCCTATTTATAGGTAAAATTGCTCCTAGCAACTTTATTTCAAGTGGTGCAATTTGCTCATTGAAATGTTCAAAAGTCGTTTCTTGAAATCTCCAATATTCTTTGTGCTATTTTAGCCAAAATTTGATTAGAAAAAGAAGTCAAAAATCTTGTTTGAGTTGTTGTGCAACTTGCATGGTTTTAATAAGGGTCCCCGAACTAGATCACTTGATCTACTTCTTTTTTCTTTTCTTCTTTTGTTGTTTGGTAAAATGAATCTATGGATCGGATCCTTGGATCAGCCCCATGGATCTACTCCGTGTATCAACTTCTAAGTGCATTCATGAATAGTCATAGTAACTATTGTGCACAATTGATTAACTCATATTATGTTATGCAAACCAAGTGATAATCATGAAACCTCTTAACCACTCTCATAGAAGGGTTCAATATCTAAGATGAGTATTGAGATACTGGATATTGTATGCACCTGTTTATGAGTTGATATGAAATGTTTTATACTTTCAAGATATGATTATGTTATGCCATGAACAATATGTTTACGTTGCCACACACGAATATTATATGTAACAAGTTTTTGTTATGATTTTGAATAACTATGTATGTGATGAGTGTACAAATACTATGAAAATATATTATAATATAACTGCATGATCTAGTAGGGGTGTAGGTACTACTTGCTGAATGTTCGTCACTCAATCCATTTTCTTATATTTTCTTGTAGATCTCAAGGACTAGTTTATGTTGAGGAACTAGAAGATGATTTCTACTAGAATATTTAGTTCAAGGAAAGAGATCTTTGGTGTTAGATTTAATAATTATGTAGTTGACTATTCTTGAATACTAAATACTTTCTAGTTTGTGCTTTCGTAGGTTGTTTTAAGTGTGCGGGCTCAATTGGATATTTATATTATTCCTAGTCTCACACAATATCCACACTATAAGTAATTTCATTGTTATTTAGTAATTTTGTAGGGTTCAAATATATATATATATATGTAGCCTTGTATTTCTCAAGTGAATCTTGAGTGTACGGCAGATATCTTGTGCTTGGTACGTGCAGGTTAGGGGTGTGACAATTGTACTATTTGTATTATCACTATACTTTTGGGTTAATCAGAAAAACTCCTCCAATTTTGCACTTTATCTCTTAATACTATTTTTTTCTCACTTTATCCCCTAAATCATTAGTCAATTCTAACATGGCGTAGCAAAAACATCAAAAAGACACTAAGACCCCTAAGGGTTAATTACACTAAATCCCCTGAAGGAATAGCATTTTACATTTTCTGCTCTAACATAATTTTTTCTCTTAATTTGTCTATTTGTCCCTAAAACCATTAGCCAACTCTAACATTTTGTACCATTCAAGACAAATAATGTTTAAAAATTTAATATCCCTAACATAATAGTAAAAATTATTATATATTTGTCGATATAAGTCTTGTTAAATTTTATCCCCATAATTACAAGTTTTTTAAATAAAGAAAAATATCTCGCTCATCTCACATGATAAGGGAAAAAATATTAGTGCAAAACTAAATTATGAAAATATTATTAAAATGTGAGAGTATGAAAATATTAATGTGAAAATTTTGTGTCCTATTTAAAATTTAGCGCACATTGTATTTTCCCTTTTGTTAATGATTAACTTATACATCCAATGGTTCCTTTTAACAAACGAATAAAAAGGTACACTTTATGAAATTGTATCACCTACACTATAAGACATTAGTGCTAGTTAGAATTAAGAAGTTATTGTGGTAATAACATGATAAAAAAAAAGCATGAATGACAAGCGTCGTCACACTTGTCCTTTACATGCTTCATTCTTTCAAACTTAAAAGAACTAAGTGCTTCATTTCTTCAAATTTAAAAGAACCAAGTGTTTCATTCTTCAAAGTGGCAGAGAGAAAAGAGAGAAAGAAAAGCACCAGAGAACTAGCAGCCTCTCTTCTTCTTTTTTTCCTTCAACCTTGAGCCTTAACCAAGAAACAAGAAAACCATAACTCATCTAGCTAAGGAATCGGGGAGGAAAACAGAAATATTTTTAGCCTAGAAACCGTGAGGAACAAGAGATAAAAACTGCTAAGTTTTCCTTCATTTTCCCTCTACTTTAGGTTAATGATGTCTTAACTTAAATTGGCACCAAGAAAAGAGGAGTTTGATTGAGGAAAAGCTCATCAAAGCTGGAAAATTTCTGTTCAAGGTGCTGCATGAAACCCGATAGAGTAAAGCTGCAACCTTTTGGTTCTTTTCCCTCAAAATTTTGTAGGATTATGTCTAAATGCACTTTACATGTTTCCTAACTTCCTTATCCTAACATGCATGCAGTATTTGACCTGAATCAAAGTAGGATAAGTTTGAATTATGAAGAAAACCTTGCTGAAATTTCTATTTTTGATGCTGCATGTGGGCAGATGGAATGAAGTTGAGAATTTTCAGCTTTACCTCCAAAAATTTTGTTGGTTTTGGTTAAAAACTTACTTCATATATCATGCATGTGATATTTGTTGAGTTAAAAGCAAGAAAAGAATGATTTTTGGAAGAAACATCAAAGCTGGAAAAATTTCTGGTTGAACTGTGAAAGATGAACTTTAATTCCTCCTATTTCATTCCAAAATTTTTGTTGAAACTTACTAAGAATTCACTTCCTATGCTATTAATTTCAATTATCTTGACATGCATGAAGTGTATAGTGGATTAAGTAAGGCGTTGTGAGATTTTGGGAAGAATTTGAAGCTTATGGTCTCTTGGTTGCATGTTAAGTTTTGAAAACAAGGGGAAAAGGAATTTTGTTGCACATATAACATATTTCTTTTGTTATGATATACATATTAAATATATTCGATTTAGGGCAAAAAAATTGTGAAAACTTAAATGATAAAAGTGGGAGGAAGTTTTATTAAACTTAAGTGAATTTAGATCCTTAAAATTTATTGTACTAAAATTAAGAAAAAAACTAAAGATGATGAATTTTAAAGTTAAAGAAAATAAGGTAACACTTACTCAAAGCTAGAAACCTAAGCTATTCAAAAATTATAAACACTAAACATAAATTTTAAGCAAAGTTAGGGTTATTTCATGAATATATAATGTTTAACAAAATACTAAGCACTAAATTATAACTCAAAACCATAATTTTTGAAGATTAAACATGTTAATTAGATTAGTATGGAAAATACACGACTTAGTATCTTAGAATAAAAAATTTGATATAATTTAATAATTACAAATACTTATGTTGGATTTTAGGAGTTGATGACAACGTATGAATTGAACCTCAATCGGTGAGTGTTCCTATTGTTATCTATGATTGAATGATTTTAGTTGACATTTGGTGTATACTTGATTGGTTTATGATTGTTAGAATTAAAATAGATGGTTTGGATGACTTATTTTGAATCAGTTGAATGCATAAAAGTGACACTGGTAGAAGGGGTGTACTTTATCGCCCTTGTTCCAAGTGGAATTGAAAAGTTAATGTTCCAAAAGTTATATTACTTGTGCATGTATTATAGACCAGGTGCGTACTTTACCGCATCAGCCGAACTGGGCCCTAAAATCCATCGCCAGACAGCTTATTCAAGCCGGTAATGGGCTTGGTCGGATAGGTTGGCAGCCGTGGGTGCCACAGTCTGGTTGACCCATGGGAGATTTATGAGCTTTCCTGTGTGAGAAATCATGATATACTTGAGTATTGCCTTGTAGCTAGTAGTGATTGAATTGCTTATTGAATGAAATAAATCATTGGACGATTGATAGTCGATCGTACGGTGATAGTGAATTGGCTTCCATAGTGAGCTCGTATCCTTTTAATGAATTGTGCTATTTTACTTCAAAGTTGTTAATGAGACTTGTGAAATTTGCTTATGTTATTATAAATTGATACTTTGGTTGGCAAGTACTTGTTTATTGTACTATTACTTGTTTGGAATCTCATTGGGCATAAGCTCATCCATTAGTTGTTTTTCTTACAGGGACAGTGGGTAAAGGAGGTAAGGAATAGTGGACTTCAGTCTCGACATTTTGAAATTATAATAGATTATATTTGTAGTTATGATCTATGTTTATAACTTGTACTTCAAGTCCTTTTGAGTTGCCACTAGGATTATATGACTCTTTTTGTGGTAATGATATGTTTAGAGGAATGTGAAGTGAGTCCTGGTAAGAGTTAGGCAGGTGATCCGCTAAACCCTAGGCTACATCTTAGGGTGAGATGGAGTCGTATCAAAGTCTAGGTTTGAAAAGATCTAGGACATCAAGGAATTATATGAGTATCGTAGCTTAAAAGTTTGACAAGGGAAAATATAAGATTCTAGGGGAAAATCTAATTATGAGCCTAATTTAGCTTGTGATTTGTAGGGAATGGAAGGAAATGTAGAACATAGGGTGCCTTCGAATCCTCGACGGATCGTCTCATTTCAAGAGGTGCTAGTGCACCATTTCGGTTATATGTCCCAGGGCATAGGATGACCAGTCGATGTGATGGTTAGAGGACCTATTTGTATCCAAATCGAGGGGTGCTTGCTATAGTGGATGAGAGCCAGAGGTTAGCAAGGGCAAATGAGGTGACTCATGCAAGAATTCAGGAGACGAGGGAAATATGAGAATGCAAAATGATAGAATCTGAGAGTTGGAGTCTGAAATGACAAGGGAGCAAGAGTAAACTAATGCTTTGCGTGAACAGCTGTAGGAAACCAACGACCACCTCACTAGGATCCTAAGTTAGGTTCGGGATAGAATTGAAGGGATTTTGACTGAATGTGAAGTTATGATTGAGGAAGTTGTCGAGGAAACTAGCGAGGAGAGCTGAACTTATACCGAGAAGTCACAGGAGAAAAAATCTGTAGAGCTAAAAATGGGGTGGAACCAACTGAAGAGATAGGATCCACTGGTTCCGTTATGGTTGAGTAGCCTTATATTGGGTTAAAACTTTTGTACTGCTAGTCGGGATGGTTGGGAAGGAACTCTCGTATATTTTGTTATGATATCATGTGTGTTTGTTATGTTTGACTTGTTTGGTTCCTTTCGAAATTGTACTTAAATTTGTTATGTATTGTGATTGGTTTTGTTTATAACAATTTGAATGGTTATATTTAGCATTGTTGTGATATATTTGGCACTAATTGTGATATAATACGAAAATAAATGTGCATTTAATAATATAGTAAGTAATATTATTCGTGTGCGTAACTAGTCATTATTTATTCATGCATAGAACTATTGTGAATCGATATGGAGTCTTGAGAGCGACGATGACGGGATAGGCCTAGATAATACTCAGAACAAAGAGAGGAGCAAGAAGCCTCGACTGCTTCAGCCCGTGAAGCAGGGGCTGATGAAGGAAATTAGATAGCCATGGTTTTAAACTGTATGATGGATCTTATAGAAAGATTAGCGACCCAACAGGATTGAGAACCGAAGACTGGACTTGTACAATGGCTTAGGGATCGTGAGATATTAGGGGGGGGATAAACCCTTAGAGCATTTTCAGAAATTTTCTCCACCTAAGTTTTAGGAGGTCCTGACCCTAAAATGGCTGAGAATTGGCTCCAAAATATGATAAATATTTTTGCCGCCTTAAGGTACTGGGAGGAAAGACAAGTGACATTTGTTGTGTTTCAATTTGAGGGAGCGGCTCGCTCTTGGTGGAATATTATAAGAATTAAGTGGGAGAAGGAGCAAGTCCCTTGGACCTGGGTGAACTTTACTCGAGAGTTTAATGAGAAGTTCATTCCCCCTCTCATTCAGGAGAAGGGAGAGGATGAATTCCTATGATTTTGTCAGGAGGTAATGAGTGTCACTGAGTTTGAGACTCAATTTACTAAATTATCAAAGTTTGCACCAGAATTGGTCGTTACTGAGCAAAAGAGAAAATGGCAATTCATTCAAGGACTGAACTTAGAAATTCAAGAAACCTTAGCTGCCCTCCAAATAAACACCTTCGTTGAGACACTAGACATAGCCCAACAGGTTGAAAATGCAAAGTCTTAGCTTAGAACCTTTCAAGCACAAAAAAGGGGTATGGCAAATAGTTCTAAAAAGCCAAGAAGGGATGCCCCACCCCATAAGTTTGGGAGAGGAGTGAGTGGAGAGAGATTCCCACCATAGACCCAAGACAATCAAGAGGAACTCAGTCAATAGAAGC
Organism: Coffea humblotiana; assembly: GCA_023065735.1. NCBI lineage: Eukaryota > Viridiplantae > Streptophyta > Magnoliopsida > Gentianales > Rubiaceae > Coffea > Coffea humblotiana. Next base: position 13,517,876 of record CM041212.1, on the reverse strand, counting down.
CCTACAAGGAGGAGCACAATCACGAAAAAGATAGTCTGGAGGAGCTCCGAAAGGAAATCAGACATCAGTATCCCACCCAGTTTGTGGGTATTGTGGAAAGGCTAACCATTCGAAAAATGACTGCTGGAGAAATGGACGAAAGTGCTTATTTTGTGGGAGTGCCTATAATTAGATTAGGATAGGTAGGAGACTTCTTTGGGAGGTCATGGAACTTTTGAGTAGAGATATGGAAAAGCCTTGGTTGGCGACTGGAGACTTTAACGTCGTTTCTACTGCAGAGGAACGAGTTGGTGGTTCCATGGCATATATGCGAAATATTGAGGAGTTCAACACGACCATGTTCAATTGTGGGTTATCAGCAGTGGAGTTTATTGGTTAGCCATTTATTTGGACAAATTAGAAGTCTGCAAAATCAAAAAATTTCGATTTACCAACCGAATCCGAATTAAATTCGAAATTTTGAATTCGGTAATTCGGAATGAAAATCGGAATATCCGATTTCGAATTAGTCGAATTCGGTAATATAATTTTTGAAATCGGGAATTCTGATTTCGAATTGGAATTCGAAATAGGAAATCGAAATCGGAAATCTATTTCAAATTCATTTTATAATATATATAATATAATATTTTTTAACAATATATGTGATATAAAATTTATATTATATAACATAATAACAATAATACATCTAACAAAAGTTGCAAAACAAACTCCAAAAAGGACAAAAAAGCAAAACCTAATATGTTAAGCTTTTCATCTCACCTTCTTTCCACGGCCGCCTCGTAGCAGTCTGCCAATCTCCAGGTTTCACCTTCCTTCAGCTGAGAAGGAGCTCCACTGAGAGCCTTCAACTTGCATCATTTCTCAGCTTCAAGCCATCATCAATCTGATAGTCTTCATCTTCAAGCCTGACAGTCTTCATCTTCAAGCCATCATCAGCTAGTCATCATCAGCCTTCATCTTCAAGGACAAATTGAGGTACGCGGGTGATTTTACTTAATAGGGGCTATGCTATAATTACTATTAATCTGTGTTTCTAGTTTATTTTTCTTAGGCATTTCATCAAACAGCTTTTGAGTATTCTAGTAGTTGCGAAATTTCAATAAACATGCACTTATTATGAATATGTAAACTATAGCTCTCATAATCATCAAGGCTATTATTTTTGGGTATAAACTTTCACATCAAATCTTATGAATTTGAATTAATTATAACTTCAAACTTGAAACCCATCCGAAAGAACTCAGCTTCAAGTAAATTGAACTTCTTATTTGCTAAAAAATCAATAGTAGTTTGAAGTTTGAACAGAACCAACTAAAACCAATTAAGAAGAACATTGTTCATAACAAATGCTCTCATTAGAAATGAACATAGGATAAATAAGATCTGGATATGACTCTAAAATTGCAAAACAACAGTTAGGATGTGACATGCTACATTTAGTAGAGAACTTCAGCAATTATAGGTAGCCATCTAATTTTGACTACTTAAAGAACAAAGGCTATAAAGATAGGGAAACTGTTATCTATAAATTAGTCAATGTAGCATTTGACAAAAAAGAAGTAGTCTAAAGAAGGAGCATGATTATGAAAGCCTCACAGATACATATGGAATGCTTTTATTGTAACAGCCTCACCTTCCATTAGGGTGTACTCCAAAGGTTAGCGAACTGCCTGCCCAACTTTCATCAGGACTGCTAAACCAAAATTCACATTAAGTACTAAAACGCGCAATTTAACTTCCATTCATCAACCCATAACTATATACAATGAAGTCACTAATGTTTCAAACTTAAAGTACAAACTAGAGTATTCAAACTTATACAAATACATGTGATGTTTACTAATACAGAAGAGCTTAAAACAAAACAAAACTATAACTAGCTCAACTCTTTCCCCAAAAATCACGCTCCCAAATCTTCGCCCCCTGTAAGGAAAACAAAGGTCACAGGGTGAGTTTTCGCCCAATGAGGTATCAAAAGGTCATGCAGTCACAAATCACATAGTTAGAACTTATTCTATCAAATATGTGCATCAAATAGAGGAATAAGTAAACACCATAGCTTATACAGAGTAGTTCAAGTAAAAGAATACAGGTGGCTCTCAAAAGCCAATTTCCCGTTGCATTAACTTGATTGAAACTCGTTGACACTCCGTCAATGTTTAAAGAAGTAAAAACAATGACCGTAGATCTCTACTTTACACCAGTTTCTGTCTACCAAACATACCCCTTACCGGGCCCGAACACCAAATAGAAACAGTGGTGGTAATATTCGAGTATACCAAATATCAGAAGGTTTCAGTATTCAGTGAATCAATAACAGTTTCCTCATGGTTCGTCAATCTATCTCGACCAAACTCTTGTTGGCTCGATTCGATTAACTACCAATGAGTTTTGAGCTCAAATTTTACAGTAAGGTCGTTGGATATTAGACTCCAAACGACATCAATTCATGCACAAATAACAGATTTCAATTGCACAGTAAACCAGTCAAATAGTCAAGGGGAAACAAGTGTGATAAAGTACGCACTCATCCCGTCCAGGATAAACTAAAGCCACAGTCATTCAAATCATAAATTTCAATCACAAGTAAATCGGTTAAGCAACAAGTTATACGAGTGGTACACTCACCAGTTCAACAAAATAACGTCAAACGTTTGCCCCCGAGTTATGCCCTTGATCACCAACAAACCCTAAGAACATCCAAGATAAAGTATTATGGTTCAACCATCCAAAACTTAAGTGAACCAAAGAAAATCCAAATAACTACTAGTGCAAAGATGCAAATATGGTTTTGGAGTGAAAAGAGAACATTTGGACCCAAAGGACATGAGTAACCAAGGAGTTCCTCATTCCAATTCATGGCTGGAATTTTCAGCAATAAAATAGCTAAAAAGACAACCAACCTCGAGTTTAAAGTGGAACAAATGCAACTAGAAAGCATGCTAGAAGAAACCATCACTTTTCCTCTTATTTTACAAATGATTTTGTTAAAATTTCAGCTTATACACTACAATCAAAGTGCACTCAAGAGATCACATGTAATCTAGGTCCAAACCAACCCAAAATCACCCCTCTAACATCACTTATGTCACAAGAAAGGAAGTAATAAAAATTTCAGCAGCACTTCCCCTTATTTTCTTTACTTTTCCATCCAAACTCAACACCTATATTCATCTCAATCCAACCTCAATCACAACCACAAGTTATAGGCTATAAAGTACACTTGTTTAAGGCCACAAAACCATCCAATATAGCCAATTTATAGCTAAAAAATCAACCACAACAAAGTTGAAATTTGAAACCGTAAGCTGAAATTTTCAACTATAAGTTGAAATTTTCTATAATCAAGCCCAAAACAACATGTAAAAGCTAGAAGATTCACATGGCAAAGCTACTAGATCATGGCCAAGCTCAAAACATCATATTAAAGCTGAAATTTCACCATCAAATCTGAAATTTTTGAATCACAACTCAAACCATAAAATTTCTCATGAAAACTACCAAAATCAAACCTTAAATCCACTCATAAGCAAGTAATAAAAAAAGAGCTCTTCTTGATATAGTTACCTTAATACCCTAAGAAGAAATGGAAACCAAGTGTTTTTTTCTCCCAAATCACTCCACCAAATCCCTTAATCTTCCTTAGATGTCATCTTTTATGGGGTAGTTTGCAAGCTTAAGTTGAAAACCAAAGGATTCAAGCAAGATTTGGTGGTTGAAGATGAAGCTTTTTCTCTCTTTTCTTCACTCAAAAAGTCGGCCAAAAGGAAAGGGAAAGGTGATAGGATTTTGGCCAATTTTTTGTTAATTAAAGGGTTAAGAAAGGTCTTAGTCAAAGTCAAAGAACCATGGCTTGTGTGACATTTGGCGCTCTAAGGTTAATCCTCGTCTCTTTGTCTTCCAAAGGCTAAAATATCTAGCCAACCTCTAATTATATCTTAACACCTTATAAAATAATATCCTTTTGTACAAAACTCCGTCTAATCTTCAAAAATTTATTGCACATACCACATTAGTGAGTCCTACTTCCATAATGCACTTCAAACTTAACATGTACTAACTCATAAAAGAAAAATGATTTAAAAAATTGACTCACTTATAAAAATATCTAGGAAATTAAGGCAATAAAGTAAAGTAAAGAAATGTATTCGAAGAAATAAAATAAAATCAAGAAATTTTTCGGGTCCTCACATTTATATTCTTGGTGCCTATTCTCGACCCAGCAATTGTTTATAGTTTTGCTGTAGTTTATATTCTTATTTATGTAAAAATCATATGTAATGCTTTTGATTAATAGATGTGATCGCATAAACATATCTTCATTTCATTTTTATTTTCTTTTGCATACAAGTAAACATGTCTAACATTTTTAAGGAAAGAAAGGTTCAAGTGATTCAACGCCACCTTCACGTCCAACTCCTACTTTCAACAGCTGTGAAGAATTTGACCTTGGTGTTAAGAAGAAGAGAGGCGAGTACAAGAAAAGGTCACCCACTTGGGATCATTGTCAGCCTCAATATGTCAAAGGTGTTCATCATGGAATGTGTAACTACTATATGAAAATGATCGCTGCTGATTTGAAATCGAATGGTACTACCCCTCTCTTATCCCATATTAAATCATATGAAACGAATCTTGCAAATAAGTGTAAGGGACAAGGTACATTATGTTTGAGAGAAATTGGTACTCTCAGGGGGATGTTAAGAGTGCACTTGTTAATTGGAAGTATGACCCTAATGCAATTAGAAAAAACATTACTTACATGTTGATTGTTGATGAATTGCCATTCAAACGTGTGGAAGGTAAAGGATTTCAACATGTCATGAGAACTGCATGTCCTTCTTTTAAAATTCCTTCAAGGTGGATAATTACTAGAGATTGCTATTAGTTTTATCTAGATGAAAAAATTAAGTTGAAGAATATGTTAAGGCATAGTGCAAGTAGAGTTTGCCTTACCACTGATTGTTGGATATCTATCCAGCGAATAAACTATATGTGTTTGACAGCTCACTTATTAACTATGATTGGCAATTGAACAAAAGAATTTAAATTTTTATCCAATTATAGTCATAAAGAGAATGAAATTGGGAAGAGTATTGAGAAATGCTTATTAGAATGAGGATTGATAATGTTTTCACAGTAACAGTTGATAATGCTGCTTCAAATGACTTGACTGTGCAATATTTGGATGGAAAATTGCAAAACTGGGGTAAAACTATATTAGGGGAAAAGTGGATTCATATAAGATGTGTAGCTCACATACTCAATTTGATTGTGATTGATGGCCTAAAAAAATTTGGGGGGTCTATTGATTCCATCCGGATAGCTGTGAGATATATCAAACAATCACTTTCTCATTTGAAGAAGTTCAAGAAATGTGCCAAAATTGAAAAAATTGACTGTAAAAGGTTACTTAGTTTAGATGTGGCAATTAGGTGGAGCTCAACCTACTTAATGTTAGACAGTGCTCTTAGGTTTGAGAGGTCATTTGAGAGGTTTGAGGAGCAAGATCCGTATATGCTGCATGAGATAGAGCATTTGTCAACAACAGTTGATTGGAAAAAGACAAAATTCTTAACTATATTTTTGGAGAACTTTTATGATCTCACAGTAAAGGTTTCTGGCTCCAAATATGTGACATCTAATAATCTTATCAATGAGCTTAGTCACATTAATGGCATTCTAAAGGAAATGGCAAAAAGTGATAATCCTGACTTGAGTGGAATGGTAAAAATGATGAAAGACAAGTATGATAAGTATTGGGAAAGAGTGGAAAAAATGAACATGTTGATTTTCATTACTTACATGCTTGATCCTAGGACAAAGTTTGAGTATTTTGAATTCATTGCTTGTAAAATGTATGGTGATATCGAGAGTACCATTATGGCTCGCCTAGCCAAGGATGCAATGGATGAATTGTTTGATGAGTACAAAAGACTCAATACTCCTACTAGATTAACTACTATTTCCCAATCCTCCACTTCTTCACTTTCTAGTGGATCTGAAAATAGCATCTCTTCTTTTGATGGAGAAATCTAAAAAAAATAAATGATAGATACAGAATTGAGTTCAAGAAAAGAAAAGTTGAACTTGGAAGAAAGAATGCTAAATCTGAACTTGACAAATATTTAGCGAGGATTGTGAGGATGAGGATCCCCAGTTAGATATCTTGAATTGGTGGAAAGATAATAGTTTTCGGTTGCCAATACTTTCACAAATGGCTCGTGATGTGTTGACTGTCCTAGTCTCTATAGTTGCTTCCAAATCTGTCTTTAGTACCGGGGAACGTGTTCTTGACCCATTTAGAAACTCTTTAACTCCAAAAATTGTGCAAGCCTTGATTTGTGCTCAAGACTGGTTTCGGGCATCGGACAAGGAGTTGAATGTAGAAGAAAAATTGGAGGACCTTAAGGAATTTGAATCTGGTAAATTATCTTCTTTCTTATTTACAAACTTGAAATATTTTTCCTATTCATAAATGCTATTAAGGTACTTCATTCCTTTTTCTTTCTTGAATAATAGGTTTGATAAAAAGAGGTGTAGAATCCACAATTGTTGATCTTTGAATTCTCCAATGGTGATTTGGAGTATAGAAATTGAAGTTTGAGTGGTCAAACCTATTCCTCGATCCCTTAGAAGTTGCAAATTTAAAATGTTGTTTTATACTTATGATTTATTTGAAACAGTTGCTGCCTTATTTGTGTGAAATTTGGACTGGAATTGTTGCTAACATTTGTATTATTTGACATTTGATATTTGTTTTGTATTTTAACTTTAGATTATGACGAATGGTTGTATAAGTATTGTGACGAATGGTTGTATTTCATTCTCGTATGAAGTGGCTATGACTTGTGAGAAGTTATTAAAAAAAAGAAAAGAAAAAGGGAAAATAGGTTTTTGAATTCGGTAATTTTGGAATTTACCGAATTCTGAATCGAATTTGAAATTGGAATTGGTCAATTTGAATTTGAAAACTGTCGGTGATTTCTATGTCAAAATTTCAAAAAATTTCGATTTCAAACTTTAGATTTACCAATTTCGAATTAGTTGCACACCCCTAAGACAAATGGTTCCATGTGGCAACGACTCGACCATGCTCTAGTTAATGTTCGGTAGATAGATTGCTATCCCATTACGAAAGTTATACACATGGCCCGTGGACATTCGGATCATCTCCTCTTTTGATTAAATGTAGGGATGGAAAAGTGAGAAGATCATCTTTTCATTTTCTCAACATCTGGAGTAATTATCATCAATTTGGAGACGTTGTCTCAGAAAAATGGATACAGCCAGTGCTTGGGGTAGGCATATTAGGCTTTTACCAAAAAATCAAGCAAGTTTATAGGTGGTTGCGGTCCTGGAATCATGAGGTTTTAGGAATATTTTCTCTAGAGTCAAGACAGCTGAGGAAAATTACAAGTTTAGGGAGGTAGAGTTTGATTCAAATAAGGATGACCTCACCAAGTTGCGGCTACATGAGGTTTGGGCATTATTCTCTCGCGAACTATCAATTGAGTGCTCCTACTGGCATTAAAAGGCAAATGTTAGATGGTTGAAGAAAGCGGATGCTAACACGGTCTTCTTTCATGGGATAGTAAAGCAGAGAAGAAATACAAATTTCATTTCTCGAATCAAAATGGATGATGGTTCGTGGGTGGATTCTCTGGACCTTATTCAAGCATCAGCAATATCCTTTTATTCATAACTATTTGCTTCGGAGTGTTGGCCAAGTCCTTCTCAATTTACTTTTTAGGTCCCTACAGTACAGGAAGTAGATAATGAAATGTTGATGGCTCTGCCTTTTGTGGAGGAATTAAAAGAGATAGTTTTCTCAATGGATGTTTATAGTGCTTTGGGGCCAAATGGGTTTGGGATTAGCTTTTACCAGTCATGTTGAGATATAATCCATGAAGATTTGCTACGGGTGATTCATGATTTTTTCAGAGAGATAGAACAACCCAAGTGTTGGTCCAATGCATTTCTAGTCCTTCTTCCGAAAGTCGAGGAGCTTTTCAGTGGAAGGATTTTTTATCAATCAGTCTATTCAATGTGTCCTCCAAAGTTATTTCTAAAATTCTAGCCAACCGAGTTAACAGGCTGTTTCCTTTCGTTATCTCCCCATGGCAATCGGGTTTTGTACTGGGTAGGAGTATCGTGGATAACGCGTTGCTAGCTCAGGAGTTGGTCTTGGACATAGATAGACATTTGAACAATCCAAATCTCATTCCTAAACTCGATATGGAGAAAGCTTATGATCGGGTGGAATGGTCCTTTCTTAATTCTATGTTGCGAAAATTTGGTTTCAATGAATGAGTTGTAGATTTATTTTTCCAAACGTTTGCAAACTCATGGTTCTCAATTTTGATTAATGGTGAATTGTATGGGGTTTTTAAATCAATGGGAGGGGTGAGAGAAGGCGATCCCTTATCTCTGGCCCTCTTCTTGTTTGTTGTGGAGTTTCTAGTATGGGAGTTTCATCAATTGTTCTTGGAGGATGAGCAAAGGTTCTATGTGTTGGCAGGAGGTAGGGTTCCCTATCTAGCTTTTGCTGATGATACCATCGTCTTTACTAGGTGCTCTGAGAACTGTTTAAAAGCGGTTCGTGATTTCCTAGGGATGTATCAATCTTGTTCGGGACAAAAAGTCAATGTTGGTAAAAGTTCCTTTGTATGTTACAATCGAGCAACGGATCTGCAGCTGTCCATGGTATCGTCTATCTTGGGGTTTCGCCAACAATCTTTTCGCATGACCTATTTAGGTATTCCATTGGTGAAGGGACGGCTCAATTGTAGTGTTTTTGACGGTTTTCTTTCCAAATTTTGACAACATCTCTTCATTGGAGTTCCAAGTTGCTCAGTATGGGGGCAAAATTGTTCTTATTCGGCACGTATTGAGCTCTCTCCCAATGTATTTGTTACAAATGATTCACCTTCCTAAGGCAGTTTTGGTGTCCCTGGGAAAAATTTGCAACTCCTTGTAGGATCATGATGGGACCTCAAAGTAGTTGCATTAGACTGCCTGGGATAAGTTATGCTACCCCAACAGGAGAGAGGCTGCGGTTTCGCTCCTCGGATGTTTCACGCCGCTTTACATGTAAATTGTGGTGATGACTGAGAAGAATGAGATGGTCTGGTCCAAGTTTATGCGCCAGAAATACATTCGAGGTGTACACCCTTCTATGATGGTTATTGAGAGACCCTTCACTCTTTGGAAACGTCTATAGGATATTCGTCACACAGCAGAAACTTAGATTTGTTGGTCTTTAGGCTGGGGATTAGTTGATTTTTTGTATGACTCTTGGTGTTTTAATTAATCTTTGGTTAAGCTTATAAGGGCGGGAGATGTCTCTCACATGCTGGTGGGAGAATTCTATGATTCTCAGGGGTGGAATGACTAGCGACTTCGTCAATGGCTGTCAGCTTCTCAAGTGGCGTGCGTCTTGCAAATTCCCTTTTCCAGGCATCAAGAGGATCGAATGGTATGGTTCCCCTCGTTCTCCAGGGATTTCATTATTTCTTCAGTTTTGGAGGTGTTTCGTCATAAGAGGAACTACTCGTTGGTTGACAAGTTAGTTTGAAACTCTATCACTCCCTTAAAGATCTCCTTTTTCGTCTAGCGTTTGTTGCAACAATGGCTCCCTATTGATGAATTAATCCAAAAATGAGGTGTGGTACTGGCGTCAAGGTGTTGTTGCTGTGGGGCGAAGGTTGAATCAATTGAGCATCTATTTGTGAGTGGCCCATTGGCGATGGCAGTTTGGCCTTTCTTTGTTCAACAGTTTGGTATATTGAATTTGAGGTTCAGGGGGGTGTTGTTGATGCTGTTAACATAGTTTTCATCACAGTTCCATTACTAAGGATCATGTGAGGACTATGGTCCATTTGATCATTCTCTGGTTTATATGGAAAGGCCAAAATCAAAATAGATATGAAGGGGAACCTTTTGTGGCTTCTAATGTTATTGAATAAGTTGATTGGTTCATGAAACAATTAGAAGCAGCCAAGTTGTTCGAGGTTGCACATTTCACAGGTGATCAGAATCATCCATGGGGTAGGCTGGCTTGGATGTGTCGGAAACAATGGCATTTAGTGGCTGTGGCCTGGTCGCCTCCACCATCTAACTCTGTCAAACTGAATACGGATGGGAGTGTCTCTACTGCGGGGGCATTTGGTGGAGAAGTTTTGCATTCTCATGAGGGTAAGCTACTTTTTGCCTTTTATAAGGAGTATGGGGAAGTGGACGTACTCATGGCAGAAACTTTATCCTTATGATCGAGCCTACAATTTTATCAAGAGTGGGGCCTCAGGCACTTTGAGGTGGAGGTGGATTCAATGGCTCTGGTCTCGCTTGTTAAGTCTCATACGTTAGGCAGGTGGCTTTTATGTAACGTTTTGTGAGATGTCCGAGATTTGATACAAGGATTGGGGGTCTCATTGAAGCACATTTTTCGTGAAGCTAATTCAACTGCTGACTCATTAGCTATGGCTTAACTAGGGTGTGACAGGATTTTTTTATTCGGTTTCTTCACTTTCACGCAAAACTAAGGTTGCGCTAGTTCTTGACGCTCATTCTTTCCCTTGCCTTAGGTGTTGTTAGTTTCTTTATTATCTGCAATGGCTTTCTCAAGTTCTCTGTAATATTATTTGTGGTGGAATAAATTGAGGGGTGGCGTCCTCCCCTCTTTCTATATATAAAAAAAAGATTAGCAACTGTTCCAAATAACCTCCTAAGTGCAATAATACCCCACAACTAGATAGGACCACCCCTAGACAATCTATCCAAGATGGGAACAAGTGAAGGATGCCAACTCGGGTGTATGCCATAAATAGACAATATAACCTGCAATGCTCTAATGTGGTTGAAAATACGATCCTTGTATTTTATCATTTAGTTAGAATTTTGATTGATCCTGATTCGACTCATTTATTCATGACTCCTGATTTTATGTGTGGGATTAATTTGAAACCTAAAAATTTATCACACTATTTAGAAGTTAGAATGCCTACGGGCAAACATTGCTTGTTGACTGATACTATCTATAAAAATTATGAGATATGCATTGGGAAGAGAAAAGTTTTGGTAGACCTTGCAACCTTACCCATTCGGGATTATGATGTCATGTTAAGTATGGATTGTTTAGCTAGATATCACACCCAATTTAATTGTAGAACTAAATTAGTTAAATTTTGTATACCTGGGAAAGTAACCCTAAGATTGGATGTGAAGGGTAGATTAACTTCCTATGCCCTTATTTCGGGGATCCAAGTTAGAAAATTATTGAGTAAAGGAGCACAAGGTTATTTTACCTTTTTAATTAACACTCCAGAAGACAAGGTAAAGGTTGAGGATGTGTCAGTGGTAAGAGACTATCCAGATGTTTTTTCTGAGGATTTAATATCATTGCCTCCTAAAAGAGAAGTATAATTTAAAATTGAATTAATGCCTGAAACAAAGCTTATTTCTAAAACACCTTATCGAATGGCGCCAGCTGAACTTAAGAAGTTAAAGATACAGTTGCAGGATTTTTTGGAATGAAATTTTATATGACCAAGTGTATTCCCATGGGGAACACCACTATTGTTTGTCAAAAAGAAAAATGGAGGGTTGAAACTGTGTATAAATTATCAAGGTTTAAATAATGTTACAGTTAAAAATAAATACCCCTTGCCACATATTGATGAATTATTTGATTAATTTTAAGGAGTTGTGATATTTTCTAAAGTAGACCACAGGTAAGGATATTATCAACTACGAATTAAGAAGGAAGATGTACCTAAAACGACCTTTAATACTTGATATGGATATTATGAGTTTGTAGTGATGTCGTTTGGACTAACTAATGCCCCATTAGCATTCATGGATTTAATGCATCGAATTTTTAGGCCATACTTGGATCAGTATATGGTGATATTTATCGATGATATTTTGGTATATTCAAAAATTTAGGATGAACATGAGCAATATTTGAGAATAATATTGTAAACTCTAAATGAGCATCAGTTGTATACTAAACTCAGTAATGTGAATTTCGGTTGGAGAAAATGTCATTTCTAGGTTGTGACGTCCCTACTTCTCCTTAGGGCGAAACTAAGAGTATTGACGGAATGCCTGCCTAACTCTCGCCAGGATTCAATACGAATCAAATATAAACTTAAAGGTAATCAACCAATAATAAAAGTCAATATAAAGAAAAGTCGCTTTCTTATATAACCATTCAAGTCTTACATCACAAGTTTCCAAAAAGTACATCAATTTTTCCAAAAATACAACCATCCAAAGTTGACTAAACCATTTACATCCAAATTCTAATCAAAAGATAATCAAGTCGGATTCTCCAAAATTTTTCCATTCCGAACTCCTGTTAAGGAAAACAAATTAATGGGGTGAGCTAACGCTCAGTGAGGCCAAGAAAAGCATGCAAACAAATAAGTTCAAATAGCAATAGCACTTGTACCAGAAAATAGCCATAACATTCATGTAGTTCACAGTTAACAATTAAACACAATCAATAAGGATACGGGAGCTCTCAGGAGCTAAATTCCAGTGCTTTGCCAAGACTTGATCCAATACCTCCACGTGATAACACTCCGTCAACCGGGTAGGTAGCAAGTCCGTAGAAACCCCACTTACTACCTCCATCCACCATTTCACCCTCTCGGATCCGTAACCAAACATGCACGAAAAGGCTATATTACACGAGTATGTCAAGCAAGATCTCAAAAGATCGAGCTTTATAATTTTCTCATGATTCACCAACCTTCTCGACCAAACCCATGTCGGCTCAAGTCGCAAGGCTAGTCAATGAGTTTTAGGCGTCCCCAGATGTACAAGTACAATTTGCCAAGTTCACGCAATTCAATTATCAAGTCACGTTCACGCAAGTCAATTATCTAGTCAAGTAAAAGAGAACGAGTGCGATAAAGTACACACTCGTCTCGACAAGTCCAAATCACTTAATTAACAAGAAACAATTCAAGTATGTTGCAACAAGTCATGCACTTGACACTCACCAGTTCAAAAAGCAAGTGAGCAAATAATTCCTTTAAAGTTCCTCGCCGGAATTCCTTTCGAATCCCTCTTGAGCACCTGAAGAAATAGTGACCATCCATCACTCACGTATACTCTATACTTAACATTCAAGGAAGAAAATGCACTTGTTTAAAACTTAAGACAATGCCTCAAAAGAGTTTTAATCATCGAAAATCGAGATTCAAAAATGAGAATTTAAAGTCTCAAGTGAACTCGTATCATTCATGAAATCGAGTATAAAATGAATTATCAATCTCAAAAAGGGAATTGGAAATTCTTAAAATGTTCAATTCATGGGAAACCAGAAATTCCAGCTTTGGATGACAACACTTGAAAAATCATATCTTGAGTTTGGTAAATCCAAAAATGGAAAACTTTACATCATTGGAAAAAAGATTCAAAGTGCTAAAACATTCCAGAAGACACTTTTACGAGATCCCAATAAAAAATCATTCGAATTTCAGGTCAAAGTTACTGTTTCATGAAGACAGGGCAGAACCAGTTCTTGTTTTTTCAGCAAAGTTTGAAAATTCGGCAAACTTCACAGGTATGAAATTAACATCTGAAATTTACAACACAATTAGAGTTTCAAGTCAAGTTTCAAACACAAGAAGTGGAACTAAATTATGGTTTTTGAACATCAAAATACAACGGTTTGAAGATGACTGGATTTCACAATCTGTTCAACAATTTTCCAGTTTCCAGCTTTGACACAGTTTTGAAATCAAATCATATCTAACTCTACACAAGTCCAAATTGAGAATGGTTTTATGGAGTTAGAAACTAGATTCCAAATGTTACAATTCATCAGGAGACATCATTTTGAAAATCTTTTCACAAGTGAGACGAAATTGAGCCATAATATACAGTTTCCCAATTTCTCTCAGACAAACAGGCAGTCCACTTTGCCGATTCGCTACGGCTCACTCAAAACGAACCAGCAGGGGAATCTTATACCATTTGAAAGCTCTTGGTGTCTAGTTTCAAATGCCGTAAACGGCAATCAATTTTGACTTTTGTACAAAGATTTAAGGTCAGACAAAGTGCCCTTGGTCGGCTGCCCTGATAGCTAATTCCCGGATTTGTTCCTTTCTTCAAAACCAAAGTTTTATACAACCAATTGAAATGATTTTCAAAAGACAATTTCCACACACATAACATAACATAGAATGAGCATTTTAGCAGCCATATAAGTTACAAAAATTCGAAATTCAAGCAAGGCAACAAGCAGCAATTTTCGGCCAGCTCTCCTCACAAGTTTCTTCCAACTTCCTCTCCTCTTACCAAGCCAAAATCAAGTCATTTATCACACAAACAACAATCAAGCAATAACCTCAAGTCAGCTACCAAAAGACCACCTCAAGACCACTAGCCTAGATGTAAAGCAAGAAATAAAAGTCTTCCTCAAGTCCACTAGCCTAGATTCTTGATTAGGGTTTCAAACCCATGAAATACAACCTCTAATCTTAGTAAAATTTGAAGAGCAAAGGAGGATGATGTGGTTACTTTTCAAGCTCTTGAACCCTAGATGAAGGTAAGATTTTCACCAACACTTTCACCAAAAAAACACCACAAGCTTGCACCTTCCTTCTAACTAGAGCCAAATTCTAAGAGTTGTGTGGTTTGGATGATGATTTCAAGCAAGTTTGAAGCTAGAAGATGAAGTTTTCTCTTCCCCTTTTCTTTCCCTTGGTTCGGCCGAAAATGAGAGAGAGTGAGGGAGTGTTTGTATTTTGATTCTTGTGGAGGAAGAATGAAGGAAAAGTAACCATAAGTTTTGTGCAAAAAGTCAACTTTCAATAGTGGCTCAATAGTGTATTGCACTACCACTTTCTCTCTTGTTTGCTATACTTATACACTAATCTTCCAAGGTAATTCCTCTAACATTGCAATTACTTATACTTACTAGTCTAGTACTAAATTCTCAAACCTCCAATTAGTCGCGCCGGTGCGACTTTCAAGAAACTTTCGACGCGCGCGCGGTTAAAGGTTAATTTAAGAAAAATTCATGCAAAATAGTGAAAATTAAATAACACTAAAGCAAAATAACTATAAAATAGACTAAATTAAAATAAAATATGTGTCCTCACATCTTCTCCCCCTTAAAAGAATTTCGTTCACGAAATTCATACCTTGATTTGAAAATAAGTCTGGATATTTCTCTCGAATCTCTTCTTCTATCTCCGAAGTTGCTTCCTCTATCCCGTGATTCCTCCATAGAACTTTTACCAAAGGGATTTGCTTATTCCTCAGTTCTTTCACCTTACGATCTAAAAGCTTCACTGGTTTCTCCTCATAAGTCAGTGCCTCGTCAATCTCAATATTTTCTGGTTGCAGTATATGGGAGGGATCTATGTGATACTTCTTGAGTATAGACACGTGGAAAAAGTTATGAATTCGAGACAAATTTGGTAGCAGTTCCAACTTATAAGACACGTTTCCCACGCGTTGGAGAATCTTATAAGGTCTTACAAATCTTGGTTGCAACTTCTTTCCTCTCCTTGCCATCAAACTTGCTTTTAGAGGAGTGATCTTAAGAAAGACTTGATCTCCAACCACAAACTCCAAATCCTTCCTCCAGTTATCTGCATAACTCTTTTGACGGCTCTGAGCTGTCTGAATCCTTTGGCGTATTAATTTCACCTTTTCATACGCCTCCTCAATCCATGGTACTGCAGTTGGGTCTAAGATTTTTATTTTACCTATTTCATCCCAACAAATCGAAGATCTACACTTCCGGCCATAAAGAGCCTCATAAGGAGCCATTTGAATGGATGAATGGAAGCTATTATTGTAAGCAAATTCCACCAATGTCAAGTACTTACTCCAACTCTTTCCAAAATCCAAAATACAGGTTCTCAACATGTCCTCAAAGGTCTGAATTATCCTCTCTGATTGTCCATCCATCTGGGGATCGTAAGTAGTGCTAAAACTCAATTTAGTTCCTAGTATGTCTTGCATCTTCTGCCAGAACCGAGAAACAAACCGAGGGTCTCGATCAGACACAATGTTTACTGGTATCCCATATAGTCTTATAATCTCATCCAAATATAGTTTAGCTAGCTTCTCCAAGGAGTATTTCATACTAATCGGCAGAAAATGAGAAGACTTGGTCAGTCTATCCACTATCACCCAAATGGCGTCTTGACCTCTTTGTGTCCTTGGTAATCCAGATACAAAGTCCATGGTGATATTTTCTCACTTCCACTCGGGTATCTCCAAAGATTGCAATAGATCAGATGGTTTATGGCGCTCGACTTTAACTTGCTGGCAAATCAAACAAGTCTGGACAAATCGAGCAATTTCCTTCTTCATATTCTCTCACCAATACAGGCTCTTCAAGTTTTGATACATTTTATTTCCTCCAGGATGTACCATATACTTAGAACAATGAGATTCCTCTAAAATTTTCCTTTTTAACCCTTCATCCTTTGGCACTACTATGCGATTCCGAAATCTTAGTACACCATTTACTCCCAAATTAAAATCCGACTTTTTCCCCTTTTTAACTTTTTCCAACCACTTTTGCACCTTTGAATTCTTCTCTTATGCCTTCTTGATACGATCCAGCAAAACGGATTTCACGACAATATTCTCAAGGATTACCTTTCTTGGTTCAAGATACTAACCTCTTCCAACAAGTGTAATCATCAGTCCAGCCACTTGCACTTTACGACTCAAAGCATCGGCTATCACATTAGCTTTCCCTGGGTGATAATTAATCGTGCAATCATAATTCTCTAAAAACTCCACCCATCTACGCTGTTTCAAGTTTAACTCTTTTTGGGAGAACAAGTACTTAAGACTCTTGTGGTTTGTAAAAACCTCAAACGTCACCCCATATAGGTAATGTCTCCATTTCTTCAATGCAAATATTACAGCCGCTAACTCCAAATCATGAGTTGGATAATTTCTCTCGTGAGGTTTTAATTTTCTAGAGGCATACGCAATCACCCTTTTATTTTGCATCAATACACATCCCAAACCTTCTTTTGAAGCATTTGTATGAACCACAAAACTATTCTTTCCATTAGATAAAGTTAATATAGGTGCCTTTGTCAAAAGTTTCTTTAACTCTTGGAAACTTTCTTCACACTTAGAACTCTACATAAACCTCCTACTTTTCTTAGTCAACTCAGTCATGGGTCCCGCAATCGTAGAAAAATCTTTAATAAACCTTCGGTAATACCCTACAAACCCTAAGAAATTTCGAACTTCAGTAGGATTTTTCGGTTGCTTCCACTTAGAAACTGCTTCAACTTTGGTCGGATCCACCTTAATTCCTTCCTTGAAAATTATATGACCTAAGAAAGTTACTTCTGTCAACCAAAATTCATATTTACTAAACTTAGCATACAACTGATGTTCTCTCAAGGTTTGCAAGACAATCCTCAAATGTTTCTCATGATCCTCCAAAGTCTTAGAATATGCCAGTATATCGTCAATGAACACTACCACAAACTGATCCAGATAAGGGTTAAAGATTCGGTGCATTAAATCCATAAAAGTTGCAGGAGCATTAGTCAACCCGAACGGCATCACTGTGAACTCGAAGTGCCCGTACCTCGAATTAAAAGCAGTTTTAGGTATATATTTTTTCAAAATTCTCAACTGATAATAACCCTACCTGAGATCCAACTTTGAGAATACTATCGCCCCTAACAATTGGTCAAACAATTCATCAATATGGAGTAAATGGTACTTATTTTAATGATAATATCATTCAAGTCTCGGTAGTCTATACACAACTTTAAACTCCCATCTTTCTTTTTAACAAACAACACAGGAGCTCCCTACGGAGAATCACTTTCTTTTATAAAGTCTCGTTCTAGTAAATCCTGCAATTGTAAGTTCAATTCTTTCAATTCATTTGGAGTCATTTTATATGGTGTTTTAGAGATAGGTGCTACTCCTGAAGTCACATCAATTTTAAAGGCTATCTCTCTTTTCGATGGCAAAGACTCTAGTTTCTCGGGAAAAATATATGGATACTCCTTAATCACTGGCATATCTTCTAATCTCATCTTATCACTAGGAGTATTTATAAGAAAAATCAAATACCCTTGAGCTCCCTTACTCAACATCTTTCTAATTCGAATTCCTGAAATAAGAGCAGATAAGATTAGTCTATCCCTTACATCCAATTTTAGGGTCATCTCTTCCGGAATACATAACTCTACCGTTTTCATCTTACATTTCAACTGAGTATGGTAGCGAACTAACCAATCCATTTCTAGGATGACATTATACCCCTTAATAGCTAGGCTCATCAAATCGGCCAATAACTTTCGCTCTCCAACTCATATCTCACAATTTCTAAACATCAAATTAGCAATCAGACTTTGATCTCCAGTAGGTGTTCTAACCTCCAAATCGTAGGGTAACTTAATCGACTTCACTTCTACCCCACTCATGAATTTAGGGTTTACAAAGGAGTGTGTCGCACCAAGATCAATTAAAACTTTAACTAAACGGTGGAAGATAGGAATCGTACCTTCAACTACCTCAGTGGAATCGGGAATCTGTTTGATGGTCCAATGTATAAACCCTAGCCGGCACCTTAGGTCGACTCCCTCCAGCACTAGACTGTTTAGATGTCGATTTCTCTGGCATTTGGGTACTACCTCCCTCCTTTAGTATATTTGGGTATTTTGAGATCTGGTGTTCGTACTGCCATAATACAGATATTTTTTTCAATTTCTTCCAGCACTCATTTTCCGTGTGGTTGGGCTTGCCACAGTAGTCACAAACTACTTGAGGAGCCACGGCTTGACCACCAGAAGGTGTTCCTCTTGATTGACCTTGGCCATTGCGGCCTCCTCTTGATAAAGCCCCTCTTGGTGCTCCAGCAGTTCTTACTCCTCCCACTCCTCTCCCTATTTTAGGAGGTGGGGCACTCTTACTTACTTGTCTAGGAGGGTGATTAGGAGCGTCCCTTTTCTTGACATGGAAATCTCTAACTTGCAGGCTTGCACTTTCAACTTTCTGCGCTTTCTCTAGGGTTTCAGTGAACGTAGAGATTTGGGTTGCTGCTAACCCCTCTTGAATCTTCACATTAAATTCTTGTACAAATCACCTTATCCTTCTCCGCTCAGTGACCACCAATTTCGGAGCGTATTTAGAAAGTTTAGTGAATCGCTTCTCATAGTCGGCCACGCTAGAAGCCCCCTATCTCAACTTTATAAATTCGTCCTCCTGTTTCTCTTGAATTAAACGCGGGAGAAACTTCTCATTAAATTCTCTTATAAATTTTTTTCAGGTCCAAGGGGTCCGCGCTCTTTCCCATTTTTTCCTTATCACGTTCCACCAAACACGTGCTACACTCTCAAATTGAAAGGCAGCAAAATTCACTTGCCTCTCCTCAATATAATTTAAGGCAGCGAATATATTGGTCATTCTCTCTAACTAGTTCTCTGTTAACTCGGGGTCAGATCCACCAATGAATTTAGGCGGAGCAAATTTCAAAAATCGCTCCAAGACTCTATCATCTCCTCTCTCCTGAGCCTCGGATTAGTTAACAGGTCTTGGACCCTGTCGCTCTGTTAACCGTTCTAAGATATCCGTCATACGGTTAATGGCAGTAGCCATTTGGTTATCCCCTTCGTTTACTTGCTCTCGGTTCGGTTCAGTTGTCGACCCTTGATCATCTCCTTGAGTTTGGGGTTGCCTAACCCCACTCCCTCGGCCCCTTCCACTTCTTCGGCCATCCATAGTTTTTATTATATCTAAATGCAAGAATAGAAACAATTATGCGAGAAAATACTTAAAGACAAAAGTCAACACTGAAAGTATTTGAAATAATAATAACTAGTATATGTTAACATTTCAAGATTCGTACAATTAGCAAGTCATGGGACATTTACAAAAACATAACACACATGTGCTATAAAAGTACAATCAGTCATGCAGTAAAAGTCACGAGTTTTACAAGTATCACCCCAACTAATCCCAATTACAAAAGAGTCAAAAGATTCAACATTCCTAACCTAGTTCATAGCAGAACCGCTAGTCTGGACCTCCTTCTCTGGGTCCTCCTTTGGGTCTTCCTCAAAAGGTTCCTCCTCAGACGGGCCCTCATGAGTTGAACTCTGAACTCCGCCTACCACTTCATCTATCAGTATGGTGGTGTCAACTAAAATCCCAATGGCCAACTCATGGACCTCATCGACTACCTTAACTAGTCGGGCCCTAATCCTCTGAACTTGGTCACGAGCGGCCTCAACTCTAGTCCGCTCATCGATCATTGTCCCCTCCAACTCTAAGATCCTAGCACCCTGAACCTCCACTATATTTCTCAGCTCCTCAATCTGCTCCAGTAGTGCCCTATTAGAAATCAATAGCTGTCGGCGCTCATCATCAATGGACAGCACTAGATCATTAGGGTAGAGAACCTAGAGGCAGGTGAGTATCGGACACGAGATCCTCCACCAAGTACTCGATATCGGATAGGTCTAAGAGGCTCCACATGATCATTAGCATTTCCGTTACCATTAGCCGCATGACCTCCATTACCGTTCTCCATTCTTACAAAACAACCACAAAACTCACGATTAGAAACTTAAAGTCACTAATTCACTCAAACATCAACTTAAGGCATAACTAAGTTATCTCATTCCTATTCTCAAGAGTAAAGCCTCTAAAACATCTCCCAAATAGATCTCTAAACCTAGGCTCTGATACCAACTGTGACGCCCCCACTTCTCCCTAGAGCGAACCCAAGGGTATCGGCCTAAACGCCTGCCTAGCTCTCGCCAGGGTTCAATATGAATCAAATATAAATTTAAAGGTAATCAACCAATAATAAAAGTCAATATAAAGAAAAGTCGCTTCTTTATATAACCATTCAAGTCTTACATCACAAGTTTCCAAAAGGTACATCAATTTTCTCAAAAATACAACCATCCAAAGTTGACTAAACCATTTACATCCAAATTCTAATCAAAAGATAATCAAGTCGGCTTCTCCAAAATCTTTCCATTCCGAGCTCCTGTTAAGGAAAACAAACTAATGGGGTGAGCTAACGCTCAGTGAGGCCAAGAAAGGCATGCAAACAAATAAGTTCAAGTAGCAATAACACTTGTACCAGAAAATAGCCATAACATTCATGTAGTTCACAGTTAACAATTAAGCACAATCAATAAGAATACGGGAGTTCTCAGGAGCTAAATTCCCATTGTTTTGCCAAGACTTGATCCAATATCTCCACGTGATAACATTCCGTCAACCGAGAAGGTAGCAAGTCCGTAGAAACCCCGCTTACTACCTCCATCCACCATTTCACCCTCTCGGATCCGTAACCAAACACGTACGAAAGGGCTATACTACACGAGTATGCCAAGTAAGATCTCAAAAGATCAAACTTTATAATTTTCTCATGATTCACCAACCTTCTCGACCAAACCCATGCCGGCTCAAGTCGCCAGGCTAGTCAATGAGTTTTAGGCGTCCCAAGATGTACAAGTACAATTTGCCAAATTCACGCAATTCAATTATCAAGTCACGTTCACGCAAGTCAATTATCTAGTCAAGTAAAAGAGAACGAGTGCGATAAAGTACACACTCGTCTCGACAAGTCCAAATCACTTAATTAACAAGAAACAATTCAAGTATGTAGCAACAAGTCATGCACTTGACACTCACCAGTTCAAAAAGCAAGTGAGCAAATAATTCCTTTAAAGTTCCTCGCCGGAATTCCTTTCGAATCCCTCTTGAGCACCTGAAGAAATAGTGACTATCCATCACTCACGTATACTCTATACTTAACATTCAAGGAAGAAAATGCACTTGTTTAAAACTTAAGACAATGCCTCAAAAGAGTTTTAATCATCGAAAATCGAGATTCAAAAATGAGAATTTAAAGTCTCAAGTGAACTCGTATCATTCATGAAATCGAGTATAAAATGAATTATCAATCTCAAAAAGGGAATTGGAAATTCTTAAAATGTTCAATTCATGGGAAACCAGAAATTCCAGCTTTGGATGACAACACTTGAAAAATCATATCTTGAGTTTGGTAAATCCAAAAATGGAAAACTTTATATCATTGGAAAAAAGATTCAAAGTGCTAAAACATTCCAGAAGACACTTTTACGAGATCCCAATAAAAAATCATTTGAATTTCAGCTCAAAGTTACTGTTTCATGAAGACAGGGCAGAACCAGTTCTTGTTTTTCAGCAAAGTTTGAAGATTCAGCAAAATTCACAGGTATGAAATTAACCTCTGAAATTTACAACACAGTTATAGTTTCAAGTCAAGTTTCAAACACAAGAAGTGGAACTAAATTATGGTTTTTGAACAGCAAAATACAACAGTTTGAAGATGGCTGGATTTCACAACCTGTTCAACAATTTTCCAGTCTCCAACTTTGACACAGTTTTGAAATCAGATCATATCTAACTCTACACAAGTCCAAATTGAGAATGGTTTATGGAGTTAGAAACTAGATTCCAAATGTTACAATTCATCAGGAGACATCATTTTGAAAATCTTTTCACAAGTGAGACGAAATTGAGTCATAAGATACAGTTTCCCAGTTTCTCTTAGACAAACAGGTAAAACAGGTCAGTCCACTTTGCCGATTCGCTACGGCTCACTCAAAACGAACCAGCAGGGGAATCTTATACCATTTGAAAGCTCTTGGTGTCTAGTTTCAAATGCCGCAAACGGCAATCAATTTTGACTTTTGTACAAAGAGTTATGGTCAGACAAAGTGCCTTTGGTCGGCTGCCCTGATAGCTAATTCCCAGATTTGTTCCTTTCTTCAAAACCCAAGTTTTATACAACCAATTGAAATGATTTTTGAAAGAAAATTTCCACACACATAACACAACATATAATGAGCATTTTACCAGCCATATAAGTAACAAAAATTCGAAATTTAAGCAAGGCAACAAGCAGCAATTTTCGGCCAGCTTTCCTCACAAGTTTCTTCCAACTTCCTCTCCTCTTACCAAGCCAAAACCAAGTCATTTATCACACAAACAACAAAAATCAAGCAATAACCTCAAGTCAACTACCAAAAGGCCACCTCAAGACCACTAGCTTAGATGTAAAGCAAGAAATAAAAGTCTTCCTCAAGTCCACTAACCTAGATTCTTGATTAGGGTTTCAAACCCATGAAATACAACCTCTAATCTTAGTAAAATTTGAAGAGCAAAGGAGGATGATGTGGTTACTTTTCAAGCTCTTGAACCCTAGATGAAGGTAAGATTTTCACCAATACTTTCACCAAAAAACACCACAAGCTTGCACCTTCCTTCTAACTAGAGCCAAATTCTAAGAGTTGTGTGGTTTGGATGATGATTTCAAGCAAGTTTGAAGCTAGAAGATGAAGTTTTCTCTTCCCCTTTTCTTTCCCTTGGTTCGGCCGAAAATGAGAGAGAGTGAGGGAGTGTTTGTATTTTGATTCTTGTGGAGGAAGAATGAAGGAAAAGTAACCATAAGTTTTGTGCAAAAAGTCAACTTTCAATAGTGACTCAATAGTGTATTGCACTATCACTTTCCCTCTTGTTTGCTACACTTATACACTAATCTTCCAAGATAATTCCTCTAACATTGCAATTACTTATACTTACTAGTTTAGTACTAAATTCTCAAACCTCCAATTTGTCACGCCGGTGCGACTTTCAAGAAACTTTCGACGCGTGCGCAGTTAAAGGTTAATTTAAGAAAAATTTATGCAAAATAGTGAAAATTAAATAACACTAAAGCAAAATAACTATAAAATAGACTAAAGTAAAATAAAATATGAGTCCTCACATAGGGCATATCATTTCTAAGGAGGAAATCACTATGGATTCAACTAAGATAGAGGCTATCGTTAATTGGAAATGGCTAGAAAATCCTTCTAAAATCCATCATTTCTTGGGTTTAGCAGAGCACTATCATCTATATAGTCAAGACTTTTCTAAAATTGTTGGACCTCTAACCAAATTGATCTAAAAACATGTTTAGTTTTTATGGGATGCCAAGTGTGAAGTTAGTTTTTAAGAATTCAAAAAACAGTTGAATATGGCACCTGTTTTGACACTATCGAATGGGAAGGATAGTTTTGCAGTATATACAGATGCATTCCGAGAAGGATTATGGTGTGTACTGATGCAAGGAGGAAAAGTAATTGCGTATGTCTCCCGAAAACTAAAACCCTATGACAAAACTACCCAACGCATGATCTGGAGTTAACTGCTGTTGTGTTTGTTCTAAAAAAATGGAGACATTACTTGTATCGAGTGACTTTTGAGATATAGACTCATCACAAAAGTCTTAAATACTTGTTTTCTCAAAAAAGATTTGAACCTGCGTCAATGGTGGTGGATGGAATTCTTAGAGAATTATAAATGTACCATTAATTATCATTTTGGAAGAGCCAATATAGTGGTGGATCTTCTTAGTAGAAAAGTTCAAATGGCAAGAATGATGGTTAAAGAATGAGACTTGTTGGAAGAAATTAGTAGATGGAATTCTCGACTCAATTGTCAAAAAGTGATTTTTGGAAATATTATTGTACAACCTTTGCTGCTCGTATTAAGGATGCACAAAATCGAAATCCTACTTTGCAAAAATGGCAAGAGAAGGTCTAAGGAGGACAGTTACCTGACTATGGTATATGGACTGAAAGAGTACTAAGATTTCAGAATCAAATAATTATACCAAAAGATGAAGGGTTAAAATGAGAAATACTAGAGAAAACTCACCGTTCCAAATATACGGTGCATTCCGACAGTAACAAAATGTACCAAGATTTGAAATGGTTATACTGTTGGGATAATATGAAGAAAGAATTTATTCAGTATGTTCAAACCTGTCTTACTTGTCAGTAAGTTAAAACAGAATATCTAAAACTAGCAGGATTATTGAAACTCTTAGAAGTACCGGAGTGGAAATAGGAGCATGTTACTATGAATTTTATATCAGAATTTTCACGTACCTAAAAAGGCCATGAAGGAATTTAGGTCATAGTTGATCGATTAACCAAATCGGTAGACTTCTTGTCTTTGAACATGAGATATTCCCTTGAGAAATTAGCCAAATTGTATTTAGATGAGATCGTTAGGCTATGTGAGATACTTGTAAGTATAATTTTGAATAGAGATCTCTGATTTGTATCTCGATTATGGCAACAAATGTAAATTGCTTTGGGCACTAAACTAAGTTTTAGTACAACCTATCATCCACAGACTAATGGACAGTCCGAAAGAACTATTCAGGCTCTTGAAGATATGTTAAGGTCGTGTGTGATGGATTTTGGAGGAAATTGGGATCAGCATGTGACACTAATTGAGTTTGCCTATAATAACAACTACCATTCTTCCATCCAAATGGCGCCCTATGAGGCTCTTTCTGGTAAGAAGTGCCGATCTCCGATTTATTGGGATGAAATAGGGGAAAGAAAGATTATAAGCCCAGAAAAAGTTTCATGGGTTGAAGAGGCATATGAGAAAGTAAAATTGACTTGCCAAAGCATTCAAAACCGCTCAGTCGACAAAAGAGCTATGCTAACAATTAGACGAAGGATTTGGAATTTAAAGTTAAAGATAGGGATTTCTTAAAGTTACACCATTAAACGGGAGCATTAAAACTAGAAAAAGGAGAAAACTTAAATCGAAATATGTGGGACCCTTTAGAATTCTCCAATGAGTGGGTAAAGTGGCATATCAATTGGAGTTATCTGTCAAGCTAACCAAGATCCATGATGTGTTCCATCTGTCAATGCTAAAGAAATATCATCCTGACATATCTCATATACTCCAACGTGAAGATGTTGAAATGAATGAATGATTATCCTATAAAGAACAGCCTATGCAACTTTTGGATCGAAAAGTGAAGGAATTAAGGAACAAGTAAATTCCTTTAGTCAACGTTTTTTGGAAGCATCACGGGTTAGAAGAAATAACTTGGGAGCTGGAAGAAGAGATGTGAAAGAAATACCCAAAACATTTTACAACCACAGGTGAGAATTTGGAGAACGAAATTCTTTTAAGGGGGAGAAAATATGAGAGTAAAAAAATGTTAACGTGAAAATTTTGTGTCCTATTTAAAAATCAGTGCACATTGTATTTTTCCTTTTGTTAATGATTGACTTATACGTCCAATAGTTCTTTTTAACAAATGAATAAATAGGTACACCTTAGGAAATTGAATCACCTGTACTATAAAACATTAGTACTAGTTAGAACTAAGAAGTTATTGTGGTAATAGAATAATAAAAAAAAGCATGAATGACGAGTATCATCACACTTGTCCCTTGCACGCTTCATTCCTTCAAACTTAAAAGAATCAAGTGCTTCATTTCTTCAAACTTGAAAGAACCAAGTGTTTCAATCTTCTAAGTGGCCGAGAGAAAAGAGAGAAAGAAAACCACTAGAGAACCAGCAGCCTCTCTTCTTCTTTTTTTTCTTCAAACTTGAGCCTCAACCAAGAAACAGAAAATCATAACTCATCTAACTAAGGAATTGGCGAGGAAAACAAAAAATTTTCCAACCTAGAAACTGTGAGGAACAAGAGGTAAAAACTACTAAGTTTTCCTTCATTTTCCCTCTACTTTAGGTTAATGATATCTTAACTTGAATTAGCCCCAAGAAAAGAGGAGTTTGATTGAGGAGAAGTTCATCAAAGTTGAAAATTTTCTGTTCAGTTGAAAAATTTCTGTTCAAGGTGCTGCTTGAAACCCAATAGAGTAAAGCTGCAACCTTTTGGTTCTTTTCCCTCAAAATTTTGTAGTATTGTGTCTAAATGCACTTTACATGCATCCTAACTTCCTTATCTTGACATGCATGCAATATTTGACCTAAATCAAAGTAGGATAAGGGTGAATTGTGAAGAAAACCTTGCTGAAGTTTCTATTTTTGATGCTGCATGTGGGCCGATGGAATGAAGTTGAGAATTTTCAGCTTTACCTCCAAAAATTTTGTTGGTTTTGGTTAAAAACTTACTTCATATATCATCCATTTCCTTAATCTAGACATGCATGTGAAATTTGTTGAGATAAAAGCAAGAAAAGATCAATTTTTGAAAGAAACATCAAAGATGGAAAAATTTCTGGTTGAACCATGAAGGATCAACTTTAATTCCTCCTATTTTGTTCCAGAAATTTGTTGAAACTTACAAAGAATTCACTTCCTATGTCATTAATTTCAATTATCTTAACATGGATGAAGTGTATAGTGGATTAAGGAAGGAATTTTGAGATTTTGGGAAGAATTTGAAGCTTATGGTCTCTTGGTTGCATGTTAGGTTTTAAAAACAAGGGGAAAAGGAATTTTGCCGCACATATAACATATTTCTTTTGTTATGATATACATATTAAATATATTTGATTTAGGGTAAAAAAGTTGTGAAAACTTAAATGATAAAAGAGGACGGAAGTTTTATTGAACTTGCGAATTTAGATCCTTAGAATTTATGATACTAAATTAAGAAGAAAACTAAAGATGATGAATTTTAAAACAAAAGAAAATAAAGTAACACTTAATCAAAGCTAGAATGCTAAGTTATTTGAAAATTATAAACACTAAATATAAATTTTCAGAAAAGTTGGGGTTATTTCATAAATATATAAAGTTTAACAAAATACTAAGGACTAAACTATAACTCAAAACCATAATTTTTGAAGATTTAAACTTGTTAATTAGATTAGTATAGAAAATACACCTTTTAGTATCTTAGAATAAAAAATTTGAGATAATTACATATATAAAAATACTTATGTTGGATTTCAGGAGTTGAATTTAGTCAAAAACCCTACCTTGAAAACATCGTGTAAATTGAACCTCAATCGGTGAGTGTTCCTGTCGTTATATGTGATTGAATGATTTTGATTGACACTTGGTGTATACTTGACCAGTTTATGATTATTAGAATTAAAATGGATAGTTTGGATGACTTATGTTGAATCAGTTGAATGTATAAAAGTATTATTGCTGGAAGGGGTGTACTTTATCGCCCTTATTCCAAATGGAGTTGAAAAGTTAATGTTCCAAAAGTTATGTTACTTGTGCATGTATTGTGGGTCAGGTGCGTACTTTATCACGTCAGCCGAACTAGGCCCTAAAACCCATCGCCAGACAGCCTATTCGAGCCGACAACAGACTTGGTCGAACAGGCTGGCAGTCTTGGATGTCGTAGATTGGTTGACCCATGGGAGATTTATGGGTTTTCTGGTGTGTGAAATTGTGGTATAATCGAGTATTGCCTTGTAGCTAGTGATGATTGAATTGCTTATTGAATGAAATAAATCGTTGGACGATTGATAGTGGATAGTACGGTAATAGTGAATTGGCTTCCATAGTGAGCTCGTATCCTTTTAGTGAATTGTGCTATTTTACTTCAAATTTGTTAATGAGACTTGTGGAATTTGCATATGTTATTATAAATTGATACTTTGGTTGGCAAATACTTGTTTCTTGTACTATTGCTTGCTTGGGACCTCACTGTGCATAAACTCATCCATTAATTGTTTTCCTTGCAGGGACGGCGGGTAAGGGAGGCGAGGAATAGTGGATTTAAGTCTCGATGTTTTAAAATTGTAATAAACTTGATTTGTAGTTATGATCTATGATTATAACTTGTACTTCAAGTCCTTTTGAGTTGCAACTAGGATTATTGAAATTTTTTTTGAATGATAGCGCTTTTTATAATTTGATATTTGTAAGATAACAAGGAGGTTGCAAAAATGAAAATATGATTGAAAAACATGTTTAGATGCAATAAAAAAAATTTAGAAAAATTTAGAAATCCAAATAAATTTTAATAGCATCTAAGCATGGTGTATTGAAAGAGCAACTCTATAAATTTTGAACTCCAAATCAACCATGTTTCTCTTTTTTAGCATTATCAACAAAAAAATGTATACTTCTATGAAAAAAATGAGCTACTAAAAGAAAAGTTTAGACATATGCACATTCCCAAAAGAAACTGACAATATCTTGATCATTTTTAGACTTTAAAAATATTTTTCATATTTAATTTTTAATAACAATTTTACCCATTATTAAGTCAAATTAGCAAGATAGTCTTCTCAATCTAAAAAAAGTGCAATTATGGAATGAAATTTGACTGAGACCATATATATAAAAATATTATTTTTATTATTATGTTAGGAACATTTATTTTTTAGATATTAATTGCCCTAGGTGTTAAATATTAAAGTTCACTAATAATTTTAATAACAAAAAACAAATTGATAAAAAAATGACAATAGGGAATAAAACACAAACAAGGTATACTTTAAGGGGATTTACCATAGTTAACTCTTAGGGGTATAAATGTCTTTTTAATATCATCATTACATAATATTAGAATTAACTGAGAGTTTTGGGATAAAGTGAGAAAAAAATGATACAAAGTGCAAAAGTGACTATACCTTAATGGGAGTTTTTGTTAGGGGTAATTCCACTTTGTTCACTCAAATTATATGTAGAATCTCACATCAGTCCCTAAATTTCAAAATGGAATACTTAAATCCCTATACTAAAAAATCCGTTCCACTTCACTTTAGTTTTTGATGAAATGTACAAAACCTAACAGAACAATTGTCAATACTGTTAGTTTGTTATTTATACTATATATAATGTTTGAGCACCATTGTATGGTATAAACACATAATGTTATTTTTTTAAAATTCTTAATGTACCCTTAATGACAAGGGTAAAGTTGTCCTAGTTTATTAGAAAAAACTTCCCTTCAATTAGGAGAGAGCTATTTAAATCAGTTTTTTGTTGAGATTATTCACTTTTCCACACTAGCTTCCAACTGTCACGTAATCTGCTCAACTTCCATCATCTTCCTGTATAAGTATCTACATTATAAAATAATTTAACCAATAAGAAAAGTATTATAAAGAGATAATTTTGATAAATATTTTTTTATTAATTGCACGCATGTTAGGGTATGCCTCAAACACTAGTTGTAATTAAACTAAACCAAATCTAATAGGGACATAAATGTAGTTTCATGAGTGCCAAAAAAGAACTATAGAGATTTGTAATTAAGCAGAAATTTTCTTTTCTTCTTACTTTTCCATTTATTTTCTTCTATCTTCTTCCTCATTCCTTTCCTTCTTCTCTAGGAGCACATCATCAGAGGTCAAAAACCCATGTTGTTCTTCCCTTTGAGCAAAACGCCATATTCTTGGGATTTTTCTCTAGGGTCAAAGCATAGATAGTCATACTCTCCTCCTTAAAATCTTCTCAACCCATGATAGCCATTAGATTCTTAGGATTTTTGGAGCCGAATAAACCTTAAACTGCCTTCAAGACAAAATACGTGTAACAGGAATTCTAGTGGAGTTTGTTTACTTGAATATTGAATGTTAATTGACATGTTAGCACAAGTTAATCTTCCTAATTGCTCTATCTCTCTGCTCTAGTTTTTGGAATTTGGGTTCGTAGAAAATAGTGGTGATGCCTTCAAGAGGTTAGGTGGTTTCCTGAGATTCGTTGTAAGCACCAAATGGAATTTTTTTTCATTTTCCGCTGTTATTCTTTTCTCATCTTCCCCAGAAGACATAGAAAACATCTTGATTTGGTGCTCCACCATAGCCTTAGCCCCTCACCTCACGCTAAATCCTCACCCATATATATTGTTAATTGTTTAATCCTGACTTGGGTATTAATGCTAATTCCAGCAAGAGCCGTATCTAACCACTAATACTTCAACCCAAATTCTGTAAAATCACATGGGAGTCATAACTCCATCCATTATAATATATCTACTCCACATACCACTTTCCCCTAGTTTGAATTGCCCTACAACAAATAGAGGAAAAAGGAAAGAATTTAGTTTCTAGATAAATCACAAAAAAAAAAAATTTATCACCCCAAATTTGATCTTGATTGGTAACCCGTCTTCCCTGTCTTGATTGGTACCCCAAATTTACAAACCAAGAACCACTGTCCCTGGATTTCATTGGGCTTCTCCCCCCAGTGTAGGTTAATATAGGAGTAGGAGTAGGAGTAAACTAGACTAACTGTTACCGTCTGATTAAAAAAAAATCATTGTTTCCCTATTCTCCACTATTGGCTCCATAGGTACAACCACTAGCATAATTCACTTCATCCATGTCTTGGGCAGACGCCGCCACCACCAAGTGTATAATGCGGCGGGCGTTGAGCACCAAAGCAAAAGTCTCCCAACACCTTCACCATATCACGATGTTCGGTCCTCACAGACATTAAACCCTCCAAATCCAAGTCCATAGATTCTCAATTGAGCCATCCTGTAGTTTGGTTTCAATATCTGCTATTTCAATGTCATTGCGTGTTTCATTAATTTGTTTGTAATTTGTACTTTTGTATTGCTTAAGGATTTAGCTCTTCAACCGTTGCCGTCTTTATGTAGATTTGTTGGAAGAGAAGGGAACAACCAAACAAGAAAGGAATTTGTGAAGAGTGCTTCTTTTATGAAATAACATGTATGTCCCTAGTTTATTGGTATATTTGAGTTGCAGTGACGAGTTAATGAAGAAGGGTAATTATTCTGTTAACTTTACACATTCCATTACCAATTGGATTAAAATGGCACAAAATTAAGAGTTTAAGGAGTTAAATGTATCAAATTGAAGTTCAGGGACTAAAGTGGGAGTTGCAATATTGTTCAAGGGCGCAAAATAAAATTTACCCTTTTTGTTATTATTATTTTTTTCGAGCACCAATAAAATTTACCCTTTTTGTTATTAGCCCTATACCTTTTTTGAAAAGAACAAGAATTATGTTGGTCTAAAATACTTTCGTTTAGGGATAATTTCAGAAACCTCCCTTGAGGTTTTTAACAATTTCATTGTCCTCCACTAAGGTTTTAAAAATTTCATTTACCTCCCCTGTCAGTCATTTAGGACCCAATGTTTACATCACTAATGGCCATATGACTTTATTACCCTTATAATTAGGATAATTACATGTATATGTGAAGGAAAAGAGTTAAAATTTTGCTAACTACATTAACCATAATATGGATTGAAAAAAGTTAATTAATTTGTCATCTAAACATAGAGCCAATATTAGGTGCATCTTTATTAATTTTTATATACTTGACAAATAAAGAAATTAGACGTAATGCAGTTGATAAATTAAAGGATTTAGACATGAGAAATAATTAAACAGTTTACAAACTGAATTAACCATAATTTGAAATGTAGAAAAAAACTAATTTGGCATCTAAAGCGGATCCAATACTAGACATCTTTTTCTCCAATTTATGCGCTTGATAAATAAAAGGAATAAGATATAAAAAGATTTCACGTGAGTTGATTTTTCTTTTAATTGTGGTGATAGCAAGAATCTTCAGGTATGGAAAAAATGTTTTTGTTAAATCTTGAAAGTTTTTATTTTTTGTTATGGATAATGGAAATTTTTTATTGACCATGTATAGTAATGGCCCCATAAGTAAATTAACAAGTTAGATCAAATATTTAATCTAACTAATATAATAGTTGAGGGGCACTTTTAGCATAAACAAATCTTCTCACATCTGAAATTATCTTTTTATTGTTGCTTTTTTTGAATTGGACTAAATTGTTATAAGAAAATTGGTTTCAGGAGAGGTTATTGATATTTTTAGAATCACAAGGAAAAACGATGAAATTATTAAAAATTTCATGAGAGGTTTCCAAAATTATCCCTTTGGTTTATGTAACCAGGATTGGGGGTCTGCAGCTGCAGGGCCAACCGCCCAGTGCAATGGACGGCTGGCCCAATCTCCTATCGTCCATTGGGCCAGCCGTCCATTGCACCCATAAATGATTTCACCGCTTCGTTTCTCAACTCATTTCTCTTACTCACAACAGTCGCATTGTCCTTTCCTCTGACAAAGGCGCAGAAAAAAGCGTGACAGAAACAGACAAAAAGCTTGAGTGATCGTCCCTTCCATCTTCATTCCGAGCTAGTGGTAACCCCCATTTTCTCTCTAACCCATAGTTTCTTCGTTTGGGCTCTGCTTATCTTGTTCTTTTCTTGGCTCAATTCTTCTCTCCCGCTGAATCACGCTTTCTTGTATAAGTCTTCTTAGCTACTTTCCCCACTAAATCAAGCAAAGTTAGAAGCAATTTGGAAATTTTTGAGAATGTGGTTCTTGTTTATCACTTAAATGTTCTAGGATTCTTTTCTTTGCAGTATTCTGTTCCTTTGGCTGTCTTTTGCTTTTCTGCAGACTGCAGGTCTAGAGTTTGTAAAGTTTTTCCTTCTTTGCTATCATAGTTTGGATTTTACTGTGTTTATTATATGGTGACTCCTCATAAAAACTTAAGACTAAATGGTTAGTGTTACTTAGCTGAATATTCCCCGAAACAAGGACGTGACAAGAAAAGTTGTGCAGATTTATCCAGATATTGTGTTGGCAAATATTCTTTTAATTTAAAGAGCTAGTTATTGAAAGAAAGCAGCTGAGTTAGAGGTGTAAAGGGTCAATGTTACTTAGCTGCCAGCATGTGGACATTATGAGAGAAGAGTTGAAGAATTGTGTTGAGATGTAGTACTTTTTTTTAAACATTTTTTTGGTTTAGGCTAATAGTTGAATGGAAATCAAATGATTGAGATTGCAAGTTTTGGCATTAAACTGAACAAGTTGTTGTCACGAGTCATACTATAGAAAATTTGTATTTGATGGTTTTTGTGTTCAAAAGTTAGGAGTCTTCAAACATTAGTGCAAATTCCATTAGATGGTAAAATGCTAATCTGCCACTTGCGTAATTGTCATGTTTGTTTGTTGAACAGATTTTTCATCTTTATTGTAGCAGCCAGGAAAAATGCTTAGCTTTTGAGGATTTATGATCTTTGATTTTTTCCACTTTTCGGGTACTCATATGCCTCTTTTTGACAACTATGGTGAAGATGCTTTGTCTAACTGCACAGATTTCCTTGGTTTTATGTTGTTTTCCAAGTTGAAATTTTATGATACTTGCATTACTGGTTGCACGAATTTTATAATTAATTGTCATACTAGGATACAATTGACTGGTTGTTGGCCTGATCACGCTGTTTTGGTGCATATGTGCATGTCTACAAGCCTATATACCCAGATATGCCAACATGTAGATAGTTATGACATTTTTATCCGACCATAGTTTTGTGGTAAATATTGATGGAAGAACATTTAGATATTCTTTTGGTGCATACAGGTCATGGCCTCATCTGATGAAGAAGGTGAGATTGTACCAGATTCCGTAACGGAATACTACTTTGTTGACCACATTGGGGAACTGGTTTCCTTTTCCACGCTGCCGCTTCAGTGGAATGATGGAGAGATAACAGAGGAGCTCTGTACGCAGATTTATGTATGTGGGACTTCTGATGATGGTCTTCAGCAAATATATAAGAAAGTCATTGCATGGAAATTTGATATTTCTTATGTCATGCCTGAAGTATATGTGCTTTCGAAGGAGAAACTGTGGGTAAAACTTTATCGACCAAGAAAGAGTTATGAAGAGATGATCAAAACAATACTGATTACAATTCACTTTCTCCACTTTGTTAAAAAAAATCCAAGTGGATCTCAAGATGCCCTGTGGAATCAGATACTGAAAACCTTCAGGCATGCGTAATTTTACATTTCCTTTCTAATCTTGTTGGTTAGTTTTGTTTGTTTCTTTTGCTCACTAAATCATGTAATGTAGTACATTTGAGATTCTGCCATCTGAGAATGATCTATTGAGTCGCATGCCATTGATCAATGAAGCTGCATTGAGGGATAAAGATCTTGCAAAATCTGAGGTTAGTTATATTATCATTACTCTGAATACACCAGTTTATGGATCCGTCTTATGCATCAATTGGTTTTTACTCATCTTCTCTGACTTCAACCAAGATTAACAATGCTATCTATTCAATTTGAGAACCTCACTCTCATTGTCATTTATCAGATTGTAATAGATTTGCTGCTGTGTTTTTTGCATAACCAGTTTACTTGCATGAGTAATTGGTAAATTACACTTCTAGAATTGACCACTATTATCACTTTGTTGATCAACTGCTTTTATATGTAACTTTGGACCAAAAGTCACAGTGCTTCCTAAATAGCACCAGTTACTAAAACATCTAAATAGTCAAATTGTACTTGACTATCTAGTTGGTAGACAAATAAACCTTGCCACTATACTTTTTGTTTCCTTTCTATAAGCCCTTTCTATTGGTAAGAAGTTGCACCTTTACGGAAAGTATTTCAAAAAAAAAAAATATTGAAAGGAATACATTGTAGCCAAGGTGAATTGCTGGAAAATTATCAGCAGTTATAAGTATTGTAATCACCTGTTGACTCGCTTTCTGCCATGTTGTTCCTTCCCTCAGTATCCAATGCATGCTTTACTTTCATTTCTTAGACTTGAGTTTTCCATAATGATGTCAATCTTTTTGAGTTTTTAGTAGTGATTGAGTCACAATAGCATTAGGCATATGGACAATAAGGTCTTTTGCAAAGATTAAATTAAAGTCAACATCACGCCAAATCCTTCCCTTCAGCATTATATGTATTAAGAAAGTGCGATATCTGTTATCTTGATCCTTAACCAAGAAAGCGTTTCTTGGTAACACATCTTACTACCGTTCTATGTACTTACATTAGATTAATGAAGTAGACTGTCCATGTTGAAATGGAGGTAGTAGTAAACTACATTAGCTGGAAACCATCGCTGTACCAAAAATACATCTGCCCAATCTACTTTGCTGACATATTCCTGGTTCTCTGAGTGACACTTCAGATGGCCTCTCATAATCAGCATTCCTATGCACTGACATCCTATTGCTGTAATGGGACATCAGAACATGCAATGGTTGCTCTGGATATCAATGAAGTAAAATTCTTTCCTATGATACACCAGAAACCCGAAGAGATTGCCACAGAGAACCATTTTAGGATAGTGATACTTTGTTCCTGAATTGCACAAGTTAACATGTAACCCTCATCTTGATGTTTGCCATCTGTTTCCCCCTCCATTTTGAGCTATAAACTGTAATTCCTGACTCATCAAATTCTACATTCAATTGTGTGCATTTATACCGCTGCATTATTGTGATGGTTGTGGTTAAATACTGTCAGATTATTGATACTCAACAAATGTGCAAAGGTATTCTAAGTGTTTCCCAAAATTGTCTGCTTTTTTGCTGCTAAATTTTACAATTTTTCTGACAGTATATGGCAACTTTTATTTCCAAGATGTATGATAAGAGAGAAGCTGCCAAGGAGGTCTGTGCTACCTATATCCTCCTTTTCCCTCATTTGGTGCTCATTAGATTTCTCTACACCTAGAACTTACTTGCTTTACGTTGCAGGACACTCAAGCTTTAAAGAATCTCAAGTTTGTTATTGATGATTGTGATGATGATATTGATGTTGAGGATGATGATGGTGATGAAGACAGGAAGCAACTTTTTGATGCTGTCTGTGCATACTGTGATGATGGTGGTGAAATTTTGTGGTATGCAAGATTTTCCTAGTCTCTTTATCATTTAATCCTATTAGGAGATTGATAATCAAAATGATTAAAGGATGTCATATTCTGGTTCTTTTCTGCCGGTAATGGAAGGGGAAAGAACTAAGGTGATTCTTGTAGAAATGCATTGGATACACAATTTAGCAGTTTGCTAGTCCTGCAACTTTGTTAAATGGATATTCACCATGATCCTACCCAATCATCCTTTTCCTTTTCCTTGGTCAACATGCTGACCTGCCATTGGATTTATTATGATTGAGCATGTCTCTTTCTTCCTTCTAATATTGTACTCACTGTTGGCGGACACTGTACACTATAAATAACTGGGTAAAACCTTTATGTTTTCATTCACTATGTAATCCACAAGTTTTCTCTTCACATGCCTGACATCATACCAGGGTTAATTTAATGTTGTTATTCTTCCCTTTTAGCTTGTATGCTTTTACCAGAGCTGTTTCTGACTTTTTATCATGTCATTTTGCGTTACACACATTGCAGTTGTGAAGGAAGATGCATAAGATCCTTTCATCCTACCAAAGAATCTGGAGCTCATTCATTTTGTGAATCTCTTGGCTATAGTCACGAACAAGCAGAAGTAGGAGCACTTTTAAGCTCATAGCCTCATTTTTGTGCTGTTGTAAATAGTTCCCTGGCACTTGTTTGGAACTAGCTAACTCAGAATTTTTGTGTTGTAAATTCCTTTTTTCCAACAGGCAATTCAGATTTTCCTTTGCAAGAATTGCCAGTATCAGCAGCATCAATGCTTTGCTTGTGGCTCATTGGGTTCTTCCAACAAATCTTCTGGGGCAGAGGTGAGAATCTTACATATGATTACTAGATTACATATGATTACAGCATCACTGGAGGGCTTCTTGATAATGCATTCAAATTTGTTGGAATATTATAGTTGTGGCCTACGTCCATCGAGTTGTAAAGATAGCGTACATGTCTGTAAGTAATCTGGCATTATTGGAGAATAAGTACATGCCTCCAATATGACTACGACATTGTTGGAGAGCACTTGATAATGCAGTCAAATTTGTTTGGATATTCTAATTGGGGCCTAAATGATGCTTTTGCTTGGATGAATAAGCAATCTGTCATGAATTATTCTAACTGCACAAATGCAAACAACCTGCTGCTACGTGTTCAGTAACTTTTGGTGGTATCTTATGGTAGTTAATTTCAACTTCCTCAATTAGACTAGCTCGTTTTGTAAAAGCAACAGTTGTCTTATTACACTAGTAGCGCCCTTCTCCAGGGTATATTTGACTCTGATATAGAGTCAATGAGTCAATTGCATCTATTTACCCACTAAATTTTCTAATTTTTCAGCATTTTCTCTCCTATGTCTCTCTGGATCACCTAATACAGGCAAACAAAAATCCGCACATCCTATGGTAAAGATGGGGTGGCATGAAAGTGGGTATCACTGGAAGATGCAACGCAGGGATTATGAGGAGTGGAAACGAGGGTATTGCTGCTGTAAGAAGTGGTTAGAAGTAGGCTAGGAGAGTTAAATAGAAAGGTCAAAAGATACTGCAAAGAAAGCGGGGAGTGGAGACATCTGGCTGTTGAATGGTTCTGGGAGGAAAGAGGCTGCCTTGGGGGAGTGGGGACAGCAGTCTGGCTGTTGAATGGTGCTGGGAGGAAGGAGGCTGCCTGGACAAGGGGGATGTGGATGGATCTGCGAGGTGTTTGGGGGTGGTCACTGTGCATTTAGAAGAGGTGGGGGGTGGCAGTGGGTAAAAAGAGGATTGGTTTGTCATGACTGGAGCTTGTAGTTGGCCTGAAGGAGATGGCTACTGGATTTGGGAGGTGAGTGTTGAGGGGATTGTAATAGGCTGCAAGGGTACGGGCTTGGAGGGGAATGGAATTTGGTAAGGTTGTATTCTCTTGAGGACAAATACATGTAAGACTAAAAATTAGATTGATAGGTTGTATTAAAAAGAAAAATTTTTGAAACATTGTGGAGATAGATTGATGAAATTGAAACATCAGGGGACTAGGCTGCACATCGATGATCTTCTCATCTCCTTAAGTTCTCATCTTCAGTTTGGCATTTACTCAAGACATGATGAGTGCTTGGCGTTTACATTTGCAAGAGATGTATAACAATCACCAAACACGAAGCATTGTTATGTAATAATAGTAATTTGCACTAGATAGAGGGAAGCCCTCAATTCTTGTGTGGCTAGAAAGTCCAGCATCATGATTCAGCAGAATACACAGCTCAGATTTTAGTGTGAAGTTTACAATTTCTATGGTAATGGAAATTGAAAGGTGAACAGATTAGTAGCTCTTGAATATTCTCTTTCCAGAATGAATTCTGTGGTTGACCTGCATTTAGTTTCGGTCCTTATTCTGTTGGATTGTGAATATGTTTCTAAATTCTTCTATTTCTTTATCTTCCTTTGACTTGCTGGAGCATTTAGCTTGAAGCCTTTAACGAATTTATCTCATCTTTTCAAGGTCTTCCCTTGTGTTTCTGCAACTTGTGGGCACTTTTATCATCCGAAGTGTGTTTCAAAGCTCCTTCATCCATCTGATGTTACAAAAGCAGAAGAACTTTGCAGTAAATTTGCTGAAGGAGATTCATTTACCTGCCCTGTACATAAATGTTTTGAATGTAAGCAAGTTGAAGATAAAAAGGTCTATGAATTGCAGTTTGCAATTTGCAGACGTTGCCCAAAGGCATACCACCGTAAATGCTTGCCCAGGTTTCCAAATTTAATTTTCCTATTTGAGGTTTCCATTAATGCTGTTTGTGAATTTGCCCAGAAGACTTCAGTTTCAGATAATGGTAACTTTTTCTTTATGCAAATATTCTTGGCAGGACTATAATGTTTGAAAGTGACAAAGAAAGAAAGATTTATCAACGGGCTTGGGAAAATCTTTTGCACAATCGTGTCTTGATTTATTGCATGTAAGTTTCTTTGAACTTACTGCTTGAGTTTTTGCTCATTTAGTGATTCACTTGTAAACTGCCAAGCACTTCTTTGTCTAGGGACCATAATATAATTCCTAAAATTGGAACTCCAAAAAGAAACCATCTAGTCTTTCCTGATGTTGATACAAAGAAGCTGCAGCATACTTCAGGGTCGCTGCCTGCTCAAGTGCAGGTTGTGTCTGGAAGGAGAAGTAAGGTTCTTGGGTCTCTTGAAGAAAAACCTGTAGCAAAAATGAATTATCAGTTAAAGGGAATTCATAGCAACTTTAAAGTTGGTAAATTTGTTGAAAATGTTGAGAAAGGAGTTCGCAAACAAGTCCTGGTAGGAAAAATTGGATCCTCTCCAAACTCTTCCAAGGATAATTGGATGCCCGTCAGGGACAAATACAGGCAATCCATAGCGGATAAAGGTAAGTCACATGTAAAAGATGATCAGTTGAAGTTTAAGAATGTATCGAGTGGCAATATTGACAGCACGCAAACAGCGACAACTGCTACAAACAAGGCACAAAGGATTGAGCCGTCAGGAAATGCAGAAGCAGAAAAGAGGTAATTGTCTTGGTCTTCTTTTTGCCTATTATAGTAGCTGCAATCTTAATGCCTTTCCTTTCTTTCAGCATCAAAAGAGTATTCTATTGCATTATACCTCTTTATGAAATTTATTAGTTTAAGTACAACTTACCACTTTGCAGAGTACTTGCATTAATCAAAAGGTCCACTGCATCATTTAATCAAGAAGAATTTTTAAAGCAGAAAAAAAACAAAAGCATAGATGTATACTCAAAATCCATGGATGACAAGAGCATGACCATGGGAAAGGTAGAGCGTGCTGTAAAGGTACTGTCTTAGCTTACATCTATTGCTGACAACAATAATTTAATAAGAAACTGGATTGAAGGCCTTGTTTCCTCAACTGATAATCCTTCTCAGGCTGTTCGCACTGCATTGAAGAAACTAGAAGATGGGGGCACCATAGAGGAAGCAAAAGCAGTCTGTGAACCGGAAATTCTTCATCAGTTAGTCAAATGGAGGGTA
This sequence comes from Coffea humblotiana, assembly GCA_023065735.1. NCBI lineage: Eukaryota > Viridiplantae > Streptophyta > Magnoliopsida > Gentianales > Rubiaceae > Coffea > Coffea humblotiana. The sequence goes on along the minus strand of CM041212.1, from coordinate 13,477,442 downwards.
TGTACTTGAAAATTTAAAGTCTAAATATGTACCAGGGAAGCAATTTTTTATCAGCAGACCCATTTCCTTAAGAAACTTTATACATCACTGAATATAACAAGTTCATTATAATGGCTTACCTTGATGTTTTTACTAGCTTCATTCTGAGCAAAAACTGTAGAAGTGTTTCAGAAGATAATGGATTGAAAATGACAAAATAAACTGGAGGGTGTCTAAAAAAATAAGGAATGATTCCTTGGGATCATGTTTGACGTCAAAGCTCTGTGAGCTGAATATTCTTTTGGTAAAATCACCTTATAACAAGCTCATCATATCCTGTTATAGGCAGGTTGACATTAGATTGGCCACAAATTGGAATGACTTATCTATGAATTAATTAAACTCTAAGATCCTAGACATATACGTAGACCCTTACTTGAACTAAGTTTCTAGTAGTCAAATTGGATGAATGGCCTGATGTATTCTCAGGCTTTATAGTTAAATAATTTGGCCCACATATACACTCTAGTGAGGTTTCAGCACTCTGCATCATTCTCCCTTGGTCAAACTTGATCTTGAGCTTTTCAACATGAGATTTAACCACTCTTTTGAGTGATTCTTGTGGCTGAATAACAGGGCAGGACAGCTAGCTGATTTGACTTGTCTTCAAATCGAATGAGTTATTGACTTCTAACCTTTCAAAATAGTTGCTGGAATTGCTAAATCAATTTCTGCAGTAACAAAGCATATCTGTCCTTTTCAAGTTATCTTAAATGTATTTAAGATCCTCTACTTCTCAATACTTTACCTACCTGCACTACATTTACTTTCAGCTTTATTTTTCCTGCCAGATAAGCTTATCTAGAACTCTCTGTGTGTGTGTAGTGTTTTTCTTTTTCTTATTTTTTATCCTCATATTCTCGACATTATATCTCTGTTGTGAAGTGGGCTTAAATATCCTGTGATTTTAGCTCTGCTTTAAGCTAAAAGCTGTTATAAATATAAGGTGTTCTCAACTGGAAAAAAGCTGATTCTGAATCCCAGCCAGTACAGTGCGCATGAGAAAGCTTTTGACTTTTTCAAAACATTTGAGACAAGTAAATATTATAATTTTGTCCAACAAGTTTTGAAGGAGGAGAAGCTGTGAAGAAAAATCCCTTTGTTGGAGAACAATCATTCTCAAGTCCATTAGTTGACATCTTCTAGTTAAGAGTTTTCCTTTGAGAATCTTTTGGTGTCTCAAAATAGACGAACTCATCAGGTAGCAGCTTCAAAGTGATATTGCATGCAATATTTTGGATTTTGCTGCAAATTGTCCTTGATCTCTCAAACCAGCTTTTACCGGGAAATTTCAACAACTTGACCATTAAAAAAAGCCCACCGGACTCAGGAATCAAGTAAAATACCTTCTTTTTTTCCCCTCTCTCTTAATTGGCTTAAATCCTTTTGTTCTAGGATCATTGCATCTCTCTCCTTAAGAGAACATGGTGGTCAAACTTTAAGTTCTAGTGCCAATATTCATGCAGCAGGTTATGCATGTTGAGAGTGGCATTTGAATTCAATAATTGCAAGAACAAGAAGTAGAGGAGCAGGAAACAAGGAATTCTAGTTCTACTTATGATTCACTAGCAGTAGCCTGGTAGCAACAAAGGATATCTGAGAATATAGTTACTCAAATCTGCAAAAGGTTAATACTACGAAATCATTGTAGAATAAATATGTCATGCCCTGTTGCTGAAGATGGCATACTATAGATTTCTTGGCAATAGATTAAACTACCTAACAAAGACTACTTATGGTTCGATGCATTATAGTTAACTTCAGTTAGATTTATAGAGTTTAGACCCAATCCACATTGGAATAATGTTTCAATATCCTGCAATCAATGTAGCCTCAGTCAAATCATCAAAGTTCTATTTTTACATGTACCAATTCACACACAAGACCTGCGGAAATTTTAATTGCAAGTCCTGATGGTTCAAAGTTCACAATTTCAATATTAACCTAATGTCAATTCTATTTATTCTTCCACTTAATGACTTAAGTTCATAATGACTTAAGTTCACCACTCTTAAGTTTTACCAAGTAGTTGATATGATCTTTGGAACACTCGTATGTAGTACTTGTGAAGTATCTTTTACATTCTTTAGTTATTTTGCCTTCATAATGCAGTTACCCATATGCTAACCTTTTGGGTTTAAGCAAACTTTTCCTTGTACCATGAATGTGATCCCTTATGGTCAGGAAATGACGTACAATGGGCCAATTGTTGCCACTGACCCTGTTGGAGCCTTTTACATAGATAATATGAGACCCTGAATGTTTTTGTGTAGCTTGCGCCCACTGCCTAATCCTCAAGACTAAATTTGGGAGTTGGAGATTTGAGAAGAAAAGAAAAGAAAGTGAGAGAAAGTTAAAGTTTCAACTGCTTGGGAGTTTCTTAAAGAGAAACAAACTGATTTGGGAGGATCTGTAGTGGTTGTACAATTAGAAAGAATTTTCCGTCAAAATTGGGAAGAGAAGGGGAGAGAGTTGCTGGAAACTAATAAATCTTTTTAAAATCGTGATTTTATCCTTAAATTTGATGTGATACAAATTTTTATTTGACTTATATATCTAATACCATTCCACTTCTTTCCTTGACTCCCAAACAATATTAGAATTTCTCCCTTGTTTTCTCTCATAATTTAAGGTTTCTATTCTCTTCTCCTCTCTCCTAAACTCCCAAACTAGGCCTAAATATGATTATATACATAGACACAGCATAAATCGTTCACCAAATTTTTTGCAGCAATTCATTTTAAATCTTTGCCTTTTCTATATAGCCTCATTTACCTCATTTACATTGTATAAGTGTTCCTACTGCTGACTTTAAATACTTGATCCAACATAGCATTTCAATAAAGTTTTATCTTCCAGAGGAAAACTCGGTTCTTAGTTGCCACACAATATAGTATTCTTATTTCGGCTTGACAGCTTGGGATCCTTTATTTCTTAACTTAAGATTTGTCCTTTCCAAGAAGAGGGGTGGGGAGAAGGAAGGCAAGAAGAGAGAAAACTACTAGTACATTAAAATATTGTTCTACTACAACAGATTAGTTTAGCACCCAGTGGAAAGACCTTGTGGCCATGCCACTGTTCACAACTGAAAGACATATAAATTTGACTTTCCTTTGTCCTAATGCATTTTTTGTATGGAAATAGGAACTAAACATTTTACTCTAGGAACAAGGCTATAGTTCTTGACAAACCATTATGATCATCATCTGCAACTTTAGCATCTTCCAATTTGCTGTATGCAGAGTTTGAAGGGGGAAATTTCTTTCTGCTTCATTTGGCCATTATTAACAACAGAGCAATTTATTGATATTTAGATTCATACTTAGTATCCCTTGGTTTTTGGGAATTGTAAGTGCTTTATTGAAACATTATGATTTACCAAGCTAATTGCAAGTAGTTTTGGTCAGGAAAACTACATCATGTTTGTCCCTCTTGACCTATTCTCAAACATTTGTTCACGTGCTGACAAGTTGATTTGGAACATTATCAGGTGAACCATTGGGAACATTAACAGTGTCAAAGCTTTTATTCAGGCAGTTCATAAGCCATTGATGGAACACAATATGCAAAGAGTCCATTAGCCAATGACTGCAGCTTCAATTCTGCACAATTAGGTTTTGAGTTCACAGACTACACTGACAAATGAGTCATCTCAGAAGGACTTCTAGGCTCTTAATCCATTTTAAGGCCGTGATTCTGCTTTTTGTTTGCTCTACATAATTGATAAGATATTGCCGAGAGAGAACCAAAAGAAACTTACAAATGTCCTGAGGGCCAGGTAGAAAAAAATTGTGTCAGGCTTCATATTGCAGTCCTTCAAAAAATTTCCTTGTGCCCCTGGATGGTGTAATTTTATCCTACACATGTGGGATAACACGTTCTAGTGGGACTAGTTATCCCTTGTGAGAGATTCCATCAGAAAAGGGATAATACTGGATTAATCAGGCCGTCGATTGTTGCCTGCAAAGTAAACAAACAGTAACAGAAAGTTGAGCTGAAGACAGCACTTTTTTATTGCTGAAAACAATTAAGTGAAAATCATAGAGCAAAGGGTTGAGAACATTTGAGTGCTTATGTTGGAACTTATATGCTTTTGTTCATGTTTTATGGGTAAATATATGAGATTGAGATGGTAAATAATTTCACATGCCAGTCATAATTTTCCAGTTGTAGAAGTCACATTTTAATTTTCAAATTTTGGTATACTCAACTACATACCATTCAGGTTGAGTGACATGTTTGAGTGATGATATACTCCTATAAGATTATGAGAACCTCTTCAATATTCCTTCATGATTTGTAATTTCTTGCATAGTTTCACAGCTATTTGACTAAGAGGTAAAAACACTAAATGCAGTTTTGTTCAAATTATGCAGCGGAAGCTGAAGGTTTCTCTAGCTCCTTTTCTCCATTCTAAGCGCTACACTTCATTTGGTCGTCACTTCACCAAAGTGGATAAGCTGAAGGAGGCAAGATAAATTTTGTCCCTTTGTGTTAGGACATCTTTGTTGCTTACTCTTGAAATGCAATGACAATTAGGATGCCTTTCTAACTCTGACTTGAGGCTTTTGAACTTCTTTCCTGAATGACAAGTGGATAGGACATAGAAAAGTTAATCAGATGCATGTCTTAGAATTGTGATGTGTGAGAGAAGATTGTTTTATTTGTCTGATTATTGCATGTACTCGTTCATATTCTGTACTTGTAATCAGAAACTTCACACTTATGAAAACTATGAAAATGAGAAGAAAACTATAAAATGAGAAAACTAGCCGAAAACTATGAAAATGAGAAGAAAGTATAAGCTTACTAGCCGAATTTAGAAATTAGAAAGGCCTCAATGTTGTTGGAGAAAAATGTTTGGGCTTTATTATAGTAGTTCTCTTCTTAACTTAGAATATTTTGAAAGACCAATTACATTTCACTGATGAGGTTTGATCATATTATAAGTTAGACCCTGAAGTTTAGGTAAATCAAATTTATCTCTTAGAAAATAGTTAGAATAGAATTCTCATGACTGTACTGTTTAATCATTTGACATGAAATTGTCAAAACTTGTTGGAAAGTAATCATATTCTCAATTGATTAAGAAAAGGAAAGTAATTATGAGATGAAAAGCCAAAAAATTGTAGGAGAAAAAGTCTATCCCCTTCCCCACCAAGCTTCCTCATGTGCCACACATTGCACAGCTTCATTCGTCTTTCCCTACCTCAATCTTGTTTCCTTTCCCTACCCCAGGATGTGCCATATATCTCTCTCCAACTACCCACCTCCGCTTTTTCTTCCCTTCTACTCCTTGTTCTCCTTGATATACACAGCCATGAAAGCTGGCTGACAGAAACACATGATGCACATTCAAAAGATACATTATACATACACCACATCCCCAGAATGTGAAAAAAAGGAACAAGAAACAAAAGAAATAGAAAAGAGATGAACAGCAATGGACGTAGACCATGTTTGAATAATTAATATGATATACAGGCAGAGAACTTTATTGTCCTTGTCTTTTGTGTTGTACGTTTGTACTGTTAGGCAGTTTGCCTTGGAGTGATGATTGTAGGTACTGGTAGGTGTTGTCAAAGTGATGGCTTTAGTAATTATGGTGGATCTATTTAGATGTGGAATTTGAAATATTGGTGGAAGGAAAAGGTACTTGGGATACTTAAATGTTATGTGAAGAGCAATAATGTCCTTTAAAGTACTGTATGGGCATTTCAGGGAGATTTATTTAAGCATGTTGTTATTGTCGTAATTCGTACATGACTAATGTGGACTTAAAATTTTAGGCCTTTAACTGCTTTGGCTATGTCATTGCAAAAGGCCTGTTAGTAGTTTGTCTAAACTTGAGCATTTATCTTGTCATTTTGTCTGAATCTAAGGCGAAAATAAATTTAACTCTTTGTGAAAGGATTATGCCAGTACCACTCTTGGAACTCTGGACTTTCAATGCCTATGCTCAGTGTTTTTGTTTTGGCACAATTTTCCAATGGTGTCATTGGGTAGCTTTCTTCATTCACATCTCTGTTCTTGAGATCAACCTGCAAATAGTTAAAGAATTTTTTGTTAATCTTATAACAAAAATTACTGCATATTTCAAAGCAACTTATCATTTTACTTTAAGAACTCAGTTTGATATGATACAGCAAGGGTACTTTTATGGGATACTTGTTGGAAACAGCAACTTTGAAGAAGGGTGAGAGGAAGAACTCATGTTGGCCAAGTTTTGCACCTCTGGATATTATAATGCCACAAATATTATTACCCATAGAGAGAACGAATAACTTGGGACTTTTGGATGGTCGTCTAACATTGCTGTTTTATTAATCTTCTCTTACTTATTGGGTATTTGTGTAGTGGAAAGGGTTTCCTTCATGGAGATTTTGGGACAGCAAGCACAGCATGATGTGCTTCTATCCTATCATGTTTTGACTTGGATGTTGCGTTCTAATTGCTGTAAGCAATGCTTACTTTATTGGATTTCATACTGTTGATTGTTAAGGTTCAGCATAATTAATACTTTTTCCAGATGTTTCATTTACAGCAGCCAAGCTTTTTGGACCTTCTATTATTTGAGATCTTAACTAGAGACCTACGTGTATAATTCATCTTTCTGGAAAAGGAAAACAAAAGCCGCAGTATGATTGTTTATGTGTTTGTGCATACATGAAAGTACTCCACATTTTTTGCATCTTCGTTTGTTTTTGCATTTTAATATTTTCTTACAATTAGCAGTATAATGAACCATTCTTGCTCCCATCAACTTGTCAATTTTCTGTTTTTATGGAATAGTTAGCTATATGTGCTCTTTGCTTTTGTTTGAACATAAATACCTGCTGATAAAATGCTCAATTTCTTTTCCAGGTAGTTGACAGGCTCCGGTGGTACGTTGAAGATGGTGATACAGTAAGATCAAACTGATCTCATATTTATCATCTACTTTGATTTTGCATATATAGTGGGCGGAACTGTAGGTAGTGCAGAAATGATTATGTTGTTCTGCATGGCCAAAGTTCTCTGTTTCAGCAATTTTGTCTTTGGTGTAGACTTAATCCTCTGGTTTTATTAAACATAACCTATATCCTAGGCACCATTACTAAATAGAACATGCTAAGTTTGATGGCTTTTAGCCATTTGCACTATGGAATGATTGCATTGGAAACAAGAAGCAAAATGTGCATTTGCATGGTCTTCTTAAATGTTGTTTATCTGGGTGATGTATGAAGCATAAATCTGTAGATATCCATTTTCTGTGGAAACATGCCAAATTCATCTACCATAAAATGTTTAAGAAACTATTGAACTTTTGCCATGCTGGATATCATTTCACCATTTTAGCTTGGCATCATACTCTGAGACATCATGGGCTGCGATTGTGGCAACTGAAAATGAGGTCTTTGATTATTTTTGTCCGTTGATATGTAGAAGATTTATGCATCTGTATAATATAAATGTACAGAAGCTTTTCGTTGTTATACATCCGCCTTCACATCTAAAATATCACCATTTTCTGCACATTCCTAATCCTCGTGTTTTGATGTGCTTGGCACTCTTCAAGTTTTAAATTTCTGACCATTTACTGAAATTCGCTACATATCCGCACAATGAAGTAGATTTGTCTGACTGATGGAAGAATTCAGGATGAAAATGGAAGTTTTCAACTATGTGCTTTCTGGTTTTATGAAACATGTACTTTCTTGAGTTAAATAGTATAGTGAGTTAGATGGTATGTACAACAGGAAGAACTTATTTTGGCTGTCATGGTTTTCTTTGAAATGATTGGTTTAATCTTCATTGAGATTGCCTTGACATTCTGCAATTGGAGAGATTGCCTTGTTAAATTATTAAACTGCTGGGGGAGTCTTTTGTATCCTTGGCATCTGTAGTATTATGGTTGTTCATGTTCTTTTGATTTCATATCTGATTAAATTAACGCTGTTGAGCAGATAGTCGACTTCTGTTGTGGCTCAAATGATTTCAGTTGTTTAATGAAAGAAGCTCTGGACAAATTGGGCAGAAAGTGCTCCTTCAAAAACTATGATATTATACAACCCAAGGTGCAGTTTTCATCATATGTTCTTGGCATTGCTTTCTGAGAAATGTAGCTTGAGGCACTTTTTGCTCACACAATCTAGATGCAAATTCTCGATTTTGCTTCGCATAATGACAGCTTGCCTTAGTTGAAGACTAAGGACCTTTGAATTATGTTCGTGACTGCATCTAGTTTTATTCCTTGTGTTGTTCTGTGTCAAAACCAAACAAATCTTTATCTATGTTAATTTGATTTTACCATTTGCTTTTGATGTGAGTTAATAAGTAAACTCTCTACCATAAGTATCTTTATTTAGCTTAATCATTGTGAGAATAGCTTATTGTGCATTTAATGCTTCATTGATGTCAACCTGCCACGTATTCTAACCCTGTTTATCATGGTTTTCAAAATAAAAACAGTTCAAAATCTTCTGCCAAACATTTTCCGAACATTTTCTAAGAGATCTAAAGGAAAATAGCCTCTGGGTAAGTATAATAACCACTGAGTATGGTACAGAAAGTGGGAAATCATAGAAGGTGTAATAGATATTCTTCTGAACCTCGTTTAAAAGAAAATAAAACTAGTTATGACATGAAACAGAAATGAACACAAAAGCTTGCAACTTCTCATAGGCCAAGAGAACTGGGCCATCTAAAGGTAGTAGTGATCTTGGTGGCCCAAGTTCAAAGTACATACAGGTTCAAAATTGCCTTTCCAAGTTAGATTAATGATTTTTAGCTTTAGCTTCTACTAGCTTGGTCCAGCATTTGTTTAGGATTTTAAAAGATCAAATTATTTCAGACCAAGCAATGTTCAGTAATGGGGGATCTTTGCATATCCATACAGGATAATCTATTACTGCAGTAAGTGCTGCTTAGAGATATATTTGAGCAAGTAGATTTTGCAAAGAAAGTTAGGGTAGACATACCTGATCTTAGCAAAAAGCCATGGTTGAGCTGTTGTTGATTGGCTTGAAATATTTGAAGAATACTTTCAGGTATGACTTCCAACAGATCGGGTGAAACTAGTTGATATATTAAAAGTTGAGCATTGAAGTTCTGAAAGAAGGTTTAGGGAAAAAGGTGAATGACTTGTGTCTTTGGGAGAAACAGAAAGATGCATCTTATTGAAAGTTTCTTTTTCAATTTTTTTTCCAAGACAGTTTATGGTTTATTTGTCTTAGCAGTTAAAATCCCTTGGTTCTTTTTACTCTAGTCCTTGTTCTTGCCATTGTCAAACTTAGAGTTTCCTCGACTGACAAACCCCTGTATTATGATTCATGATTCTTGGTGAAGGATGCTTGTGATCAGTTTATGCTCTAAACCAGGTAATCACTTCTGAATATGTGCTTGATGGGTAGTTATATGTGATACAAATAGGAGTCACAATGTTGATCTGACAATCTGTCAGATCTGTTACAATCGTCCAAGATTCAATGCATTAGAGATGCAGTTCATTGCTCTTTGGTGTAAAGTAGGTTCAGAGGGATTCAAAAGGTATCCTTTCCATGGGTCGAACAATCACAGACGATTAACACTTCTTTCAATAAACAAGTCAATTGCTTAAGATGGTGGGTTTTGAATAAGAATGCTTTGTTTATTTTATAAAGGTCAGTCCTAGTGAGGCATGTCTCCTATCGACCAATGTCATTGCTGGGTTTGCTCTTTTTTCTTCGTGCTGCTTGGAAAGCAATATAAATATTTTCTGGAAGGTATTGAATAGAACAAGGTTGTCGGGCAAAATACCAATATTCCTGTGCAAGCTGCTTTTAATTCCATGGTAAGTTTGTGTAAACTTTAAAAAAGAAAAGGAAATAAACAAAACTCTGCTTTTCTTTATTTTCCCACACACCGAATATGCTTACAAGGTACGCATTTATAGGACAACCCTATCACAGTTCTGCCACAAGTTAAGGTAATAGAACCATGATTTTAGGGATTACGTAACCAACTCATATCCTATCTTTTATTTTAGTTAATCTATTCAAACTTGATTGATCATAAGCAATAAAATCCCATAATCATGGGAGATAAATCTCTCATAATCATGGGACATAATATCTCCCATAATCATGGGAGAAAATATCTTCGACAGTTTGGATTGTTGCTTCATGTGTCTTGTACATTAGGTTAGATCCGACATATACATCTCCATTTTTTTGTTCAAAGACAGGCATTAGAATCCATGCTGAGGATAAAATCTTTAATTGAAGAAGAATCAGTAGCCAGGATTAGCTTTTGCTTTGTTTTTCTAGTGAGGGATCTTCTTATTTTATGTGCTGTTATAATTTATTGTTCTCCTATGGGATGATACTTATCTTTCCGTTGTTTTTTTTTTTTTATATTGTATCTTGTAATATTGAGATAGGAAAAAGGAAGTGCTGAAAGGGAAAGTTTCTTTTGCTTAGGTTTAGGCATTGAAAAGAAATCATCTTCCATAACTTTAGAAAATGTGGATGGGACATTAACTTGGTTAACTTGGTTAACCTGAGTATCATTAATTTTCTCCTTCAGTGCAGCTAGAGCTTTAATATTTGGGGAAAAGAGGTAATGCATGCATCTTCATATAACAACCCTTCCTCTTTCCCTAAGTTTACTGCAAACCTAACAAGAAAACATGCATAGTCAATTTGCTTCTTAGGCAGACATTAGAAAAAAGTATATTACTGGAAATTCATGATATTCGCATCTCTCCTACAGTCTTTCTAAGGTAGTAGCAACTTAAAGTGAAGAAGCATGTCCTGGCCCAATTGTTTTACGTTCCATGCGTGGATCATTTTTAAGTATATATAAGGCCATAGCCGAAAGTAATAAACCTAAAACTGTTTAGGCTATCAGTTCATGATCATGTTCAAGGTCATTGCTAATGTTTTGGTTTTTCATCCCACATCTTTTGATCTGATAAAGATTGCGTTTATTGCCACTCATGAGCAATGATTTTTAATGTCTAGTTTTCTCCTTTTAATGCTTTGCTACTGTTCTTCAGAATGCTTTCAGTTTTGAGAAAAGGAATTGGATGAGTATTTGTCAAGATGAATTACCTGCTGGATCAAATCTTGTAAGTTGCGAAATAGGTGGCTTTCTGTGACTTTGTCTATGTTGTAGAGTTATATTTGAAGATCCTCACTATTCATCGTGAACAGATCATGGGGCTGAATCCTCCTTTTGGCGTCCATGCATCTCTGGCTAATACGTTCATTTCAAAAGCTCTGACATTCAGTCCAAAGCTCATGATTCTCATTGTTCCTAAAGAAACTAAAAGGTAAAATTTGTACTTAAAGAAGCTATAAGATAAACTTTGTACTTCAGAAATTCCAGAAAGTATGATTTACCTGCTCATTATTATTGTTATTATTTTCCTTCTGGCAACTACAGACTTGACAGGGGAAAGTTGCCATATGATTTGATTTGGGAAGATGACGAATTACTTTCTGGGAAGGTAAGAAAATTAGCAATTAGCATCTTCTCGCTCTCCCCTTCACTGCCTGCCAACCCCCAGACATTGATCTAATTTGAGGATGAAGTAAATCACTTACTCAAATAATTTTTTATCAGTCCTTTTATCTGCCTGGGTCAGTGGATGTGCTTGCTCAGCAAATGGAGCAGTGGAACGCGGAGACACCACCATTATATTTATGGAGTCGCCCTGATTGGACTGTCAAGCACAAAGCAATAGCTCGAGAGCATGGCCATATTAGCATGGAACTAGATGTTGGCCGTATCAGGGAAATCAATGTTGAACCTTCTGTTTCCAATTATCTAATGGAAGATAAGCATGACTGTTACCATGATTTTTCTAGTGTCATGAAAGGCTACAGTGACATTACCAGTATGCTGGATGATTTGCCTGATGAATTTGATGGGACTCAACCTAATCAGCTCAGGGACACTCGTGCTGAGATGCAGTTTGATCGCCAGCTGAAGAACAGATGTCCTGATGCTGAAGATCATAGTGTCGACATGGATTGGGAAATTGTGTAGGCTCTGTTTAAACTCCTCGCCATGATTAGACAAATGGGTGTTCCAAGTGCAGTTTTCTGCTGTGTCCGCGAAAGTTCAAATGCAAAGTTAACAATTACTCAATTCTACTGTTTCCAACTTGAATGAGCTTCAAAGCCTGTTAAAGTGTTGACAACTTCTATTTGCCTTGGAATGTTTCGGTCGGTAACTTTCTACCAAAATTGTATGACTTAAAAATGTATAATCCATTACCTTGGGTAAACTGTTCATCTTCGATGAATTATCTTGCGTTGCTGAATGTGTTCTTTTTCCTATATTCTAGTTTCTTTTCTTTTTTGAACTTGTGACAAACAGTTTATGTGCAACCTGAGCGTCATAAACTAAAAGCAGGAACCCAAAATTCAGGAATCAGTACTTAAGAAAGAATAATATTTTTTTGCCGTACCGTTAGTCTCATGCGTCATCTTCTCTTAAAGTTTTGTGAGGTCACGCTTTGCCTGTGGAGGGCCCTGGTATTGTCGCTTTTTTGTTTCTTTTGTTTTTGTGATTATTATTAATGTATAATAGATTTTAGTTAGGAGCGTGGTAATTTTTTTATGGTCTGTTTTTTATTTTTAAATTGATTTTATTTTAGTGAGAATAGGATTTGATAGGGTTAATGATGCATCTATTTTAGCAATTTGAGATTACATTACAGCGATCAAATAAATTATTACTTTGTTGGATTAATGGTTGTAGGGTTATAAACATGTCGTGTTGTGTCATTCTCTTGTTCATGTCAAAATATATATAAACTCATAAATTCCACATTTAAATTTTATGTCATGGTCTTGTCATAATCTATTTGTTTGGTAATATGTCAGTATCGTGTCTTAACTCGTTTTGCTCATTTAATTTTGGATTAACTTTTTATATACTGACAATATAGTAATTTTTTTCTACACTACTAGTTATAAATTAACTTTTTAAGTGAAAATTAGTAATGAAATGCCACAAAATTTCGAGAACGTAGAGCATAAGCATATAAAAAGGAAACAAAGTGGATTAACAAGTAATAGTCCAAAACAATAAAATATTAAAATATTATAAAATAACAATCATTTTGTATTCCAAAAGCCATAGAGCAGACTAATCTTCATCAGCCAAGAGAATGTAAATTGGTGAATGTCCCAATCTGCCAAGAGAATGTAAATTGATGAATGAAGTATCATACCATGACTGGTTAGTACCCAAGCTTTATCCTTTTAGCTAGCAAGTTAGTTTTGAGTCTTTTGAATTTTGACTTTGAAGCGGTTTATTTATTTCTTTTAAAGAGATTTTGGCGCCAATACTCTCTTATTGCTTATTAGCCTTTAGGAGGGAAATAATATTTATCACGAAAAAATAAAACAAAAAAGAGAGAAGTAAACTATTTTTAGTCTTGACATTAAATTGGTAGGAATCCAAAAGAAATTTGGTAATTAAATATAAGACCGAATATTTATTTTTAATTTTTGAAGCCACTAACACAAAATTTTTGTGAAGTAAAATATGCTCTCAAGCTTCTAGGATCATTACTCTAATGCTAATGAAACTCATAACACAACATTATTGAAAACTATCAGGCTTGCTTTTCTTTTATTTTAAGATAACCTTCGAGTGATAACTAGAACCACAAAACGAGTCAAGTGCAATAGAGTTTTGATCTAATCGAACCAAGTTTCGACTTAGTTTTATCAAGCTCGAAGTCGAGTTTGAGCTAAAAATAATAATTATTTTTATTTTTAAAAAATAAATAAAATAATAAATTTTCTTAATAAATAATAAAATATTAGGGATATATATGTAATTTTACTATTAAAATAAAAAATAAAAAATAAAAAAATATAATCGAGTCAGCTTGTGAACCAACAAGTTGACTATCTTTGAGTTCGAATTCGAGTTTGACTTAGTCAACTCGAGTTTGATTAATATCGAACTCGAGTCGAACTTTGACTCGAACCGCTCATTTACTGCCCTAGTAATAACACCAAAAAAAAATTCAAAATAGTTCATCATCAATATTATTCAAAGCAAGACAAAAACAACAAAATAACATAGGCAACTATATTTAATTAGTCTAATTGTCGTTGCAACAAATATTCATTTAGACAAAAGCTTAGTCAAACTATAATTAAGCATGAATAACCATGACAAGCATAAGATGGCATGAAGTTTATGGAATCTTTTGTGAATAAATGGTCGAAATTCCCTAATCACTCATTTAGCTCAAAAGCCCGCATTCGAACAATTTCATCAACATTCAATTGCTTACTTAATCGTTAATGCCAGGCATTCTTGAATATCTTGCTAAGAATAAGATATTCAAAATGATAATGTATCGTTCTCAGTGACTCAAGAAGCTCCCAAGCCAACAACTAAGCGAGTGTCTCCGACAAGATAGAGCCATAGAGGTATGAAACTGCGACAATAAAGACTTAAAAACCTTCATTTTTATCACAAAAAAATTAAAGAGAAACAAAATCAGAGGCAGAAATCACTAATAAAACAGTTAAGAACCAAAAAAAAAAGAGCACCAATCAGTTTGAAGATGCATTATGTAGAAAATATTTTGCTGTAATTCACTACACACATAACGTAATTATCTTCTTATCATATATATATATATATATCATATTAAATAAGTCTTAAGTAAATAATACAAAAAATATATACAATGATCTTCAATCAAAATGCAATAAAGAAGCTGAATAAGTCAATGCCAAGTCAATCAGATGTAGATGTGATATGAATTCTGCTGATGAAACGAAATTCGCATTAACAAGCCTCGGATCTTTGATGATTAACACAAGTTTGACAGCGAAATTTCTATATGGGCCCCTCGAATCCCCGTAGTTGCAAACGTTGATATGATCTTAACCCATAACCAAATGAACTATTGAACCCAAGGAATGGTAGCTAGGTGCCACAATCAAGGGTGATGTCTTAACTGATTAGCTTAATGAACACCAAGACATTTCTAAGTGTTCAAGGGATGCTCATAGAGTTAAGAGAGCGCTTCTTTCAAGAATATTTTCTGAAAAATATGTCATGTGTTATTCATGAAAAGATTGCAACGATGTTTTTAATGTATCTTGACAAAACTCCTAACGAAACAGCGAGTTGGACCTTTAATCGGTCCATAAACCCTACTTAAGGGATGGATTCAAGATGCTAGTCCATGATGCAATAAGCTGGAAAATTCGGTCTTTAATCTCTTTCTTCCAAATGACTTTGAGTAGCCCCTGTAGTAAAGAAATAGCTCCATACTTTGAGACCTCATACTCGTATCAGTCCCCTCCTCTTGAAGGCGATTTGCCCTCAAATCATTGGTGCGTTTATAGGACAGCAATCTTGGAAATAGATGAATTGTTACGAGCCAAGTTGCATGCTGTTTGGACAACCTCTTGTTGTTCACGAACAGACACTTTCCAAGTCATCAACCATCTCATATAATGCTTGTTAAAGTTCCATTTTGCACTCCTAAGCTCTCGAATCTGCCTTTCTACATGGTTTGTCAAATCTAGACCTACACAGGAAATCACACAATAAGTATCTGTAGGTATAAAACCACTCGAATAGCAATGCTCCAATGGACTAGCAAAGTCCCAAATCTAGTTGTTCAAAATTGTAAAATTAATCATAGGTTGTTGTTCGTCTGGCACATCTTGCATGGGTAGAGCTAGACAGAGATGGACAATTTTAATTCCTATAAATGAAATAGCAAAATCAGTTTTTCAAGAACCAGAAAATTGACAAAGAAAGAAGGGAACATCATCATCTAAATACTAAGTATAGAACAAGTTTTAAGTGTAGTTACTCCCTTGGAAACATCACTAGGCTTCTCAACAGGCAAATCAGCCCTAGGTAAGAAATTGAGCATTTGTTGATAACAAAGAGATATAACACTTAAGACACAAACTCCATGAAAACTCTTCAACTTTCCAATGGATGTAAGGATGGAACACTTTAAGATCATGGTAATAACACCTTGCTTAACCTGCACACAAGAAGAAACACTAAACAAAGAAAAGTTAAGATACTTAGTAAAATAATAAGCTCTCTTACTATCGTTAGTAAAACAATAAGCTCTCTTATTAACTCCTTTGGATTTTACAATCATGCCCTCATTCTTATGATCATTCAAATTCAACTCTTGTTCTTTCTCTTTCTCACTCAGCTCTTTTGAATGCTCACTCTCTTTTTCTTTCATGCTCTCCTCAAATTTTACCTCACCCCTCACAGTCTCATTTTGCATCTCACACAATATCTCTCCAGCTAACTCTTGACTGGTAGCTAGTTTAGAACTTCAAGCACAGCTTGTTCATGGTCAAAGTTTGGATGTATAACAATGTTATCCTTCTCAACCAATGGTGCGGCAAGATCCTGAGATGATCCTTGAAGATTGCAGTCAACTAACTTCTTCATTTTCTGTTCTCATTAGGGGTGGGCAAAATTATCTACTAACCCGAAAACTAGTCATATCCAATTAGAAAATTAGGATACCTGATTTGTATTATTTGATTGAGTCAAAAGAGGTTTGGATACCCGTTTAGATGCGGTGCGAGTTAGGGTCACATAATTAAAAATTCGCGGGCACCCTATCCGCCTTGATATATACATTTTTATTTTTTTTATTTTTATACATATACTATAAAATAATATTTTTAGAGTTAAGTAAGAAATTTCACTGAACAAATTGCATTACAAATACGAGAGACTATAGTTTATTTATAAGATTCATTTGTAGAGGTCGTTATCTCTTGTTTTATAGAAAAGAATTTAATTAATGTGGAACATATAGTTAAAAAAATATGCTACTTATTTCAAACTTTTTATTGATTTTGAATTCTTTTAATTTTTTTCTTTTTCTTGTATTTTCTTTGCATGTTTGTTTCTTGATGGGAGATTTTTTTGAGAAAAAATCTTTATTAAATCTTAGATGAATGTGTAAAATATAAAATTAAATTAGTATAAAATATTTTTTAAAAAAAATTAAATGATAAGTGGAGTGGGACGGATGCCAGTTGATCCGACCCTATATTAACGGGTACCTTATAATCGAGTACCGACTAATATACGAGGTGGGTAAGGGTCAAAAAATAGCTGACCTGCTAGGTGTTGGTCAAGTCAGCCAAATGGTGGACGGGACAGGTACCCAACCCATACCCACCCCTAGTTGTTGTAGAGGATTTGCTAAGTCTCCCATACTTGATCAAATCCATCTTCAACTACATGCTTAGGTTTGGAAGTTGTCAAATGAACCTCCTCCTTTCTTCTTGAATATGTTGACTTTGAAGAGGTAGATTGTAGGGAACCCCATCTCTTGGCATTCCTTTTCTCTCAAAAATTTCATCTAAAATCTGATCAAATTCTTCCCTCATTGCATCTAAAACTTCATCTAATCTCTTCCAATCTTGGTTAGACATCTTAGAGTGAAACCTGCATACAGGAGGAAGTGACAAAAATTTGTCCTCACTTCACTCTCTCACATGTATGCACTCAACACTCGTGTATCACACCGATGTTTAGAGCACTCTAGTAGTCTCACCACAACTTTCTCAAGGCCGTTGTCACCTCCCTTGAATAAATTAGAAGTTCCTTCAAGTGTTCAAGTTAACTCATCAACCAAAGAGCATGTATAATGACCCAAATAGGTGACACGATTCTGTGTAATGGTATCGAACCAAAGGGTAGTTGACTCCAGTAGATTAATGGCGAAGTAATGGAACAGTAACTGAAACTAAGAGCTAATAACTGAGCTCAAAGACTAATATTTCATTAAGTAACAAATTTAGATACAGAGAGGATGGTTACAGTGAAGAAGATGGTCAAAAAGACGGGAAAACTTGAGGAAAAAAGAAAGTAAAGAAGAGAGAAAATCTCCCAAATTCTACACTAAATTCTGAATATTCTCTCTGCTAACAACATCAAATCTCCTATATAAAGCTATTGACTAGTAACTACCTCCCTAATGCTACAATCGTATCCAGACACGTGGCTTGTTGGTGTCAGAGGTTGTTACAGGACCACCATTGGTGTAGTCACGTTCTTTGAGCTGATTTTCTCGTGAAAACATGATTTCACTCCACGCTTCCTGCAGCTTCCTCTTCACTTCGTTCCACGCCTCTTCTACTGAGACCACACCTTCTCATTTCCTTTAGCTTATGCTCAACTTCATGACAATTGCCCCTATTTTAAACAATCTTGACCTCAAGATTAGGAAACTCCGTTTCAATTCGTTCAGTATCTTCCCACGTAGCTTCAGCTGGTGTAGTGCCCCACCAGTGAATGAGCCATTGTACAGCTACAACATTCTTCCTTTTGACAATTCTGCGATCTAGTACAGACACTAGTTCCAGCCTCGGATGCCCCTTTTCATCTACGTTTGGTAGTTGGAGCACAGGAGTTGCACTCTTTCCCACCTTCCTCTTCAACAAAGATACATGGAATACAGGATGTATCTTAGATCCTTTAGGTAGCTTAAGCATGTACGCCACCTTCCCTACCTTGTGGATCACCTGATAAGGTCCAAAATACTTGATGGATAACTTGGTATTTCCTCTTAGGTCCACAGTAGTTTGCCTGTGAGGTTGCAACCTCAAGTATACCCAATCTCCTACACTGAAGGTTCTCTCACTCCTCTGGTTAGCATATAACTTCATTTTGTTCTGAGCTCCCTGGAGATTCTTTTTAAACAACTCGTCCAGTTTTTGCCTGTCCTTCAAATGGTCTTCCATAGTGGCTACCTTGGAGTAAGTCTAGGGTCCAAGTGCCAATTGGGGAGGGGTATTCCATATAAAGCTTCAAATAGACTCATGTGAATGGTAGTGTGATAGGTGATGTTGTACCACCATTCAGCAAGGGAGAGCCAAGCATTCCACCTCTTAGGTTCTAAGTGAGTGATACATCTCAAGTACATATCCAACACATGATTCACCGTCTCAGATTGGCCATCTATTTGAGGGTGGTATGCAGTGCTTAAGTTCAGTTCAGATCCCAACAGAGTGAATAGTTCAATCCAGAACTGGCTAGTGAATACCTTATCCTTGTCAGGGAGCATGCTGAGAGGTATTCCATGCAGCTTGCAGACCTGGTCTAAGAATATTCTAGCCATTGATGGTACATCAAAGGGGTGTGACAAGCTGACAAAGTGAGCTGACTTGGTGAATCTGTCCACCATTACCATAATAGTGTCATTCTTCTCAGACATAGGTAGACACTCAATAAAGTCCATTGTGACATGACTCCAAGAATATTATGGGATAGGAAGTGGCTGCAGGAGCCCTGGATAGGCTGTGCATTCATTCTTACACTTCATACAAGCATCACACTGCAGTACAGTATTCTTCATATCCTTATACATACCCGACCAGTAAAACAGTTGCTTGGCTCTAAGATAGCTAGCTTGCACTCCTGATTGTCCTCCCAGCTGTAACACACGTAATATAGCAATAATCTTTCCTCTTACTTCTCCTGCTGTACCAATTACTATCCTCCCCTTGTATCTGAGCACTCCATCCTAATAAGAGTAATCTGGTAGACTACCAGGTGTGAGTAGCAGCTACCTAATAAGGTCCTGCACCTCTTCATCTCCCTAATAGCTCCTTATGACCTCCTTCATCCATTCTAGAATAACACAAACCAATTCAGCACAGTCTCCCTTCTCCCTGCTGGCTCTTTTGGATAGTGCATTTGCAGTCCCATTCTCTCTTCCTTTCTTGTGCTGAATTTCATAACTCAGTCCTTGCAGTTTGATGAACCATTTCTACTAAAGTGTAGTGGTGACCCTTTGGTCTAGCAAGTACTTCAAACTCTGGTGATCAGTCTTAATGATGAAGTGGTTCCCTTCCAGGTAGGGTCTTCATTTGGTGACAGCAGTCACTAAGGCCAGCAATTCTTTCTCATAAATAGACATCCCCAAATTTTTGGGTCCCAAGCTCTGGCTTAGGAAGGCTATAGGTCTCTTGTCTTGCATTAGCACTACTCCAATACCTCCATAGCAAGAATCAATTTCAATCTCAAAAGACTTAGTAAAGTCAGGTAAGGCCAACACAGGGGTGCTGCACATTGCCAACTTAAGCTTCTGAAAAGCCTCATTTGCTTCTGCATTCCAGTGCACCGAACCCTTCCTTCTTCAGCAACATGGTAAGGGGTTTTGCAGTAGTCCCATATCCCTTCACAAACTTCATGTCATACCTTGTTAACCCAAGGAATCCTTTTAGTTCCTTAATAGAAACTAGTTTGGACCAGTTCACATACTCTCCACTTTCTTAGGGTCTGCCATCACCCCTTTTTCAGAGATAATGTGGCCAAGATACGCTACCTCTGTTTGTGCAAATGAACATTTACTTCTTTTGGCATACAACTAGTGCTCCTTCAGTTTATTCAGCACTTCTGCTACCTGCTTAAAGTGATCTACCAAGGTGGGACTGTAAATCAATATGTCATCAAAGAAAACTAGGACATATTTCCTCAACTGCTCCCTAAAAATATGATTTATGAGGCTCTGGAAGGTAGCTGGTGAATTGGTTAGGCCAAAGGGCATGACCTTGAACTCATATAGCCCTTGGTGAGTCATAAAAGCTGTCTTGTGTCTGTCTTCCACCTTAACTCTGATCTGATGGTAACCAGCACTCAGGTCAATCTTTGTAAAGAATTTAGAGCCATGTAGTTCATCAATTAGTTCATCTATTAGTGGCATAGGAGATTTGTCTTTCAGGGTGAGCTCATTGAGCTGCCTATAGTCCACACAAAACATCCAGCTTCCATCCTTCTTCTTAACTAGCAATACTGGGGATGCAAAAGGGCTGTTGCTAGGCTGTGTGATTCCCATTTGCAACATCTCTTTCACCAACCTCTCTATCTCTGATTTTTGCACAAAGGGGCACCTATATGGTCTGATCTGGAATAGGGTTGCTCCTTCCTTCAATGGAATACTGTGATCATGGCTCCTAACTAGAGGCATGCCCTGTGGTTCAGCAAAAACTCCGTCAAATTTTCCTAGCAACTCCTTCATCCCTGTTGGTATCAAATTCAAGATCTCCACTCCTCTCCTCTATTACATACAACTAGGCAGTGATCCTATATGCCTGTTTCCACTGGCTGCCTCCCCTTAAGAAACTTCATGGAGAGTTGTTTGAAATCAAATTCAATAGGGCTATACCTGGCCAGCCAATCTACTCCTAACACCATGTCACAGCTCCCCAATTTTAATATATTGAATTGATGTTGAAAATCGTATCCTTGTACCTCCTACCGCAAAGCTCCTTATAGCTATCTAGATTCTAATTTTTCTCCATTGGTGACATTAACTGTCAAGGGTGTCCCAATGGCCTGTAATTGTAAAGTTTCTACTAACCTTTCATCAACAAAATAGTGAGTACTACTGCTGTCCACAAGTATTGTTACCTCTCTTCCTGCTAGCCTACCCATCAGTTTAATGGTCTTGTGTTCGGACCCCCCGGCCAATGCATGGATAGAAACCTCAATGTTCTCATTACTCAACTCACCCTCAAGACAGTCATAGAATTCTTCTGTATCAGCCCCTTGTCCCTCTTGTGTTTCACCTATACCTACAGATTTATCCACCAGGATGTAGTGCATGTGAGCTTGTTTGCAAACATGCCCCAAGGTATATGGCTCAGCACATTTGAAACAGAACTTTTTTTCTCTCCTATAGCTAAGTTCAGAGGGAGTGATCTTTTGAAGTGATCTACTATATGTGCTCCTGTCCTATTCTTACTAAGAGTGAGTTCTGGCTTCCTATAATGGGAGTTAGGCCACCTCATTTTTGTTTGTGGAAGGAAGTTCTATTTGTTAACAATTGGGGTAGTAGGTGAAGAAGAGTGTTTTTGTATCATTTTTTCTTGGGTTCTCCTAATGGCCTCCAGATTTTTCTACTATAGTTTAGCAGCTTCAATGGTATCTGCTAGGGTAAGAGGTTTTGTCATCCTAACCATATTCACTATTTCATCCTTCAAGCCACTAAGAAAACATGATTTGTAATAAGAATCAGGTTGTCTAGGAAGGGATATCATTACCATGGATTTTAGCTATTCAAACCTCTCTAGGTACTCAGCTACACTCCCAGTCTGCATCAGTTTGTTGAACTCTTCTGGGCTTCCTCTGGATCTCCTTCCCCAAATCTTTCACATACTACTACTGCAAGTTCCTTCCATGGAACCACCCCTCTTTCATGGTACATTCCATGGAACCAAATATCCGCCTTCTCCTTAAAATGGAGTTGAGCAATGTCTGATTTCATTCCCTTCTCTACCCCATGGATCTGGAAGTACTTGTTTGCTCTCCTGACCCACTCTTTGGGGTTATCTCCATCGAACATAGGGAAGTCCATCTTTGGTAGTCTAGCTCCCCATTTCCCGTCTATCTTTTCAACCTTGCCCGTGATCATGTCCATCTTCTGATCATTTCCAGGACTACTGCCTTCTACCTCCTTCCATTTGTCATTCAGCTTGGTCATAATCTGTGCCATCATATTCATCATTCCTTCATATTTTTTGGTCCAGATTCTTAATGGCCCTCTCAGTACCTTCCTGTCTATGTTCCATGGCCCCTCACTGCTTGCTCTAATCCATTATTCTTATTGGTGAAAGTTCTCATAGCACTTCCCAAATCAGTAAGATCCTTCCTGATTTCTTCTTGTGATTTAGTTATCCCAATGGCTCGTAGGTGGCTCTGATACCACTGTAATGGTATCGAACCAAAAGGTGGTTGACTCCAGTAGATTAATGGCGAAGTAATGGAACAGTAACTGAAACTAAGAGCTAATAATTGAGCTCAAACACTAATATTTCATTAAGTAACAAATTCAGATACAGAGAGGATGGTTACAGTGAAGAAGATGATCAGAAAGGCAGGAAAACTTGAGGAAAAAGGAAAGTAAAGAATGAGAAAAAATCTCTCAAATTCTAAACTGAATTCTGAATATTCTCTCTGCTAATGACATCAAATCTCCTATATAAAGCTACTGACTAATAACTAGCTCCTTAATGCTGTAATCGTATTCGAACACGTGGCTTGCTGGTGTCAGAGGTTGTTACAGGACCACCATTGATGCAGTCACGTTCTTTGAGTTGATTTTCCAGTAAAAGCGTGATTTCACTCCACACTTCCTGTAGTTTCCTCTTCACTTCATTCCACGCCTCTTCTACTGAGACCATGACTTCTCATTTCCTTTAGCTTCAGCTTCATGACATTCTGGAATTTTTGAGGGAGAAAACTTAACTTTTTGGAACAAGAATAAATATGAAAATCTACTAGAATTAAGCTGGAGATAACAACTTAACAGCTAGTAAAAAACGACTCCGTAGACTAGTTCAAAAGGCAACACCAAAATCTAGAAATTTGACACTCGACAAACAGGAATTTTGACGATGTGTTTAAGGTTGGAAACTACTGGAGTTTATGGTTAGAAACTACTAGAATTAAACTAAAAATATTGACACAAAGACTGCTAGGAATCCAACTTTAGAACAGTTTGACAGGATGCTACCCGATTATAGTTCAAGAGTTGTTCGTGACAGATGTGATCTGGAAAATTTATTTGGACTAAATATCTGAGAACAAATCTGGAACTACCCACTTTTCCCAAAGAAACAAGGATTTCAAGGCTGGTTCACAAGTTTTCCCAAAGGAAATTGGATAATAGCTGGCGGTTAAGCTTTTCAAGGAATCCGAATAGGAATTGGATTAGAAATTACAGCTGTTTTCTTGTCGTAATTGTTCAGCTGATACAAGAACTCCACAAACACAAATAAGCCTCAATTCTGGATATTTTATGGATCAAATTCGTGGCTGCAACAATTTTTTTTATACAACAGCCAAAACGTCAAGATGGATACTAGGTCTTTGGTAGCTGGAAATTTGCAGCTTTGATTTGGACAAGAATCGATTCCCAAGACCCCAACTAAACTTCTAGATTCTCTCAAGAATTCAAGAAGGTATTTCTAGAATTCAAGAAAGAAGAAAGTTTTGAAGATGTATCCCCCAACAGCCCAAAGAATCCTTGGGTTTCAACAAGACAGATTTAGGTTTTCTTCGCACAACTTCAAGAATATCACTCACAACTTCAAGAATTCAAGATTGACTCTTTTAACAATCAAAAACTTTAAGAAACTCATGTTTTGATTTCAGATTCCAAGAATTTTTACAAGGTCAGTCTGCTTTTCCCTTTTTGTAACTCGAACAAGAAGAGCCCTAGAAGACAACTTTAGGTTTCTTCAAGAAAACTATGATAACAACTCAAAAACCCTAACTAGATATGAACAGATTTTTTTTCTTTTACTCAAAAATTTAACTAAATTATGAAACAACAATAACACCAGATTTTGGAAACGAGTATTGAAGGCAATAAAAAAGAACAAAGTCAGACAGCGACTAGAAAAAAATGAACCCTAATTTTGTTTGGGACAAAGAAACCCTAGTGGCTGCAATTTTTTTTTTTTGTTGTTGATGTCATGAAGTCAATTGAAGGCGTGAAGACAGAAGGAAGGAAGGCGTGAGAACAGGAAGAAAAAACAAGCAAAAGAGTGATTCCAAAAACAACGCTTTTGCTGGGAATTAGTTCTGCAACAAACGCGCAAGAAGACAACCGAAACTCAGCAATAAACTTTCAAATAGTTGTAACAGACCCTCAGCCACTTGGCCACGTGGCCGAGTGTAATTGGAAGTTTTGGAAATTAGCTATTAGCTAATAGTTATATAAGGTGTCGGATGATAATAGGGAGGAACAATTTTGGTGTAATTTCAACAGAATTGTGCTGAACCTCATTCTGTTTCCCTTTTCCCCAAATTCCTTCATTTCTGTTCATCTTCTTAATTTTCCCGCCCTTTTCTGTAATTCTTCATTCATTAATAAAAGCAACTTCTGAGTTATCTTCCTCAGCTTACCTTGTTGTTTAGTTGATTATTGTCAAGTTACGATTATCAATTTCTATTGTCAAGTTTACATTTCTATTTAGCTCAGTCTGGTACCATTACAGTGGTATCAGAGCCAGTTACGAGCCATTGGAATGACTAAAACATAGGAAGAGATGATGAGGAAGGACCTGACTGAGCTAGGGAGTGTCATGAGGACATTCGCCAACAAGAATGATGGACTGGAGCAAGCTATGAGAGCCATGGAACACAGGCAGGAGAGTAGTGAGAAAACCATAAAAAACTTGGATCAGAAATATGAGAGCATGATGAATATGATTGCTCAAATGATGGCCAAATTGACTGATAAGGAAAGAGTGGAGGAGGGAAGTAGCTCTGGAGGGCATCAGAAGCTGGAATTGGTCAACAGGAAATCTGAGAAAACAGAAGGGAAGGGAGGAAATAGGCTGCCAAAACTTGACTTCCCTGTGTTTGATGGAGATAATCCCAGGAAATGGGTCAGGAGAGCCCACAAGTACTTCCGGATCCAAGGGGTAGAAGAAGAACTGAAGTCTGATCTGGCTCAGCTACACCTCAGAGGGAAAGCAGACATATGGTTCCATGGGATGTATCACGGGAAAGATATAGTTCCCTGGGAGGAGCTGTCTATGGCAGTGTGTGAGAGATTTGGAAAGGGAACACCAGAAGAGACCATAGAGGAGTTTAACAAGCTGACACAGACTGGGAGTGTGGCTGATGACCTAGAGAAATTTGAACTGCTGAATCCCTGGTAATGTCATTCCTACCTAACCAACCTGATTCTTATTACAAATCTTGTTTTCTAAGTGGCTTGAAGAGTGAAATTGTAAACATGGTGAGAATGGCTAGACCTCGCACTTTAGCAGATACCATAGAGGCTGCTAAACTACAGGAGAAGAACTGGGAGGTTATGAGGAGGACACAAAGGATAATACCTCAGAAATTCCCACTCAACTCTAATTCCATGGGGAATAACAGGCCAAATCTACAACACATATGAGGCACAAGTGGCCTAATGATGACTCTAAGGGACCTAGGAGCAATGACAATAAAGGACACAGGATGGGAGGTACAACAACAGACCAATTCAGGAAGATTTCTCCCTCAGAATTTAACTACAGGAGGGAGGGGGTTATGTTACAAATGTGCAAAACCATACACTCTAGGCCACATCTGCAAGCAAGCACAGATTCAGTATATTTTGAAGGATGAGCAATCTGAGCTGGTTGAGGTCACTGATGGGGTAGTGGATGAATGAGAGGAGTTTTGTGACTGTATTGAAGGAGGAGTCAGTAATGAGAGGATAGAGGTATCAATTCACACCCTGGCTGGAGGAAATGGACACAGCACTTTCTGTGAGAACCCTCACTTGAAACCCTAATTTTTCCTAAATACATACTTTATTCTAAGATCTAGACCACTTACTATATACCCTTGCATGACATTTCCCATGTATTGCAACATTTTTCATACATTCCATTTCATTCCTTTTTACTTGAAGAAAAACATTTACTTGAGTTGATTTTCAATAATCCACCAATTATTTGTTTCCAAGTGGCTTTGATTTGGATTGAGAACTTTAAAAGATAGGTTAGGGTTGTTAATTAAGTATTGGTACACTTGGAAGAGTTGAATTAGCATTAGTCAAAAGATTAAGAGAGATTATGGACAAGAATTGAGCCATGTGGCAAAACCCTAACCAAGCTTTTGTTTGACCAAGGGTTAGCTAACTTTTTAAAACACTTTGGCCCTCTTATAAACCCTCTTATGGCCAAAATTCTGGACAAGGAAAAGAAGAGAGAGAGCTCCAAAAATTTCAGCTTTCAAACACTAGCAACTTAGAGCAAAACAAATCCAAGAGAAAGATTGCATCTTAGTGGAAGTTTTCCTTCTAATCTTGGTGCTAGATTCAAGCTTCAAGGCTTCATTTGGTGGGTTGATTTGGTGGTTCAAACTTCCTACAAGAGAGGTAAGTGTTCTTTAAATGATGTGGTTGATGGATTATGATGGTTGTAAACTTGAAGAAATTGAAGATTTATCATCACTTTGTCATAGTTAAGTAAGCTGAAAAATTTTTCCAGCTTGATTCCAGTTTTTGTACTTACTTCAACTGGATGTTCGACCATGATAATGGCCAAACTAGCTTTTGCACAAAACATAAAAGTTGTAGAGAATTGGGTGTAGAATATGCATGCAAATTTTCAGCTCAAATTTTTAGCTCAATCGGAGCAAGATATCTTGTGAAATGACCAAAATGCCCCCGATGTCCTGTTTCTGTCCGAACTGATCTTTTGCCTCTGTAATTGGTCATTTTGACCAGGAAGACAACTGATTTAGCTTTTGATACCTTCTTAACAATTGTAGCCTTGCATCTTAGCTTTCAAATGGCTTTGGAATCACCTGAATCGGAGCTGTGTGAGTTGAGATACGATTGAATAAATCAGTACTGCTAGTCGAAGTTCACAGTGAGCTGCGAACTGGAAACATCTGAGACTGTTTGGGTAAATTTGACTAAGTTAGGTTGAGAACTGGGTTGAGGTGTCTTCATAAGAATTGTAGAGCTCTGTCTTAGCTTCGAAATGGTATAAGGTTTGCGCTAATCCAATAAACATAACTCCAGTTATGACTAAAATACTATGGGATGTCAAATCTGCCGTTGGTATGCCTACCAAGTGTTTTGATGAAATGTATGTCCACCAAGTGTTTGATGAAATGGTTGCCTATTGTTCATGGTTGCTTATGAAGTATTTACATGTTTTAAATCTCTTTTGAGCTAGATCTATACTTGATATGTGGTTTAAGTGCAAATCATTAGAAGATGAAGGTTAGTGACATAATGGAAATTGTGGACGGTTTTCCTTCTCCATGGCTGACCGGCTTATGATGAAAGGGTTCTACCTTGATTTTGTGGTTTATTTACACATGAATCATGCCTAAACAACTTGGCTAGAGGTTGGCTAAGCTCATGGATGAATTGGAGTGAAATTGGATCAAGAAAAGTGGTAATTTTGGTTACTAGTGGGCTGGTTTAGGGTTTCATGGTGATTGGCTTATTTTTGGTACTCTTTAATCATGTTTATGTGTTAAATTTTAAACTCCAATGATATCAAATGACTTAACACCCTTTACATGAACATTAGAGGACTGATTTGGGTGAATTTGAACCAAAACGAATGAAGATAGCATGAGGAATTAGTTTGCATTTGGTAGGGTTTGAAACTGATCCAGGGTTGGAAAATCAGCCAAATTTCCTGAGCTACTGTTTCTTCTAGGAGACGAACTAGAAAGTGTACAAGGTACTGTTGGAAAGCCCTTCGAGTCTAATTTCCAACGCCGCTGACGGTACCTAATTCCGACCTTCCTACAGAGAGTTATGACCGTTTTACCGGGACTGCACGGGCGCGACTGTTTACCCGCGAAGAACCTATGCAAACTTGAATAAAACTTTTCTCTTGGCCAACTTTCTTGTACCTGTTAAACTTGTTTACTCATGAAATTTTACTGCATTTTGGCCTAAATTTTGTGGTGAATTGAGTAGAGTTAATCACTCACTTGGTCACTTGATGAGCTCATTATTGCTTGGAATTAAATCTAGTCATTAACCTTTTCACACGTTTACCCTAGGAGGGGGAAACGGCGGTGAACGTAACCGCACAACTTGACGCTTGACTGCTACCTTGCTTGACAGGTGAGTGTTCCACTACCTGCTACCTGCTCATATGAAATAACTGAATACTTGAATTACTACTGTTTGAGCCAAACCATGTTTTAATAAAAGTGGAGGCGAGCGTGTACTTTATCGCACTCGACCTCCCTCATTTTCCACTGTGGCTCTGTATACTGCAATCATGAGTTATGAATTCTCTATATGTGTGACTGCACTTGAGTTGCTTGGGTGATACCCCATCAACTACTGCTACTGTTTAGGTACCCAACCTCATAGGTGAGTCGGTTGGATCGAGCCAACAAGGGCTTGGTCGAGACGGCCGATAAACCTTGGGAACTGTTTACTGATCACTGGAAACCGGTATACTCGAGTATTACCTAACTACTATTTATGGAGTGCGGGCCCGGTAGGGGGTTGATCGGTGGACGGAGATTGGAGAAAGTGGTGTTCTACGGACTATATATTCTATGAATGCAAACGTTGACGGAGAGTCAACGGACCCTGGTATGATCAAACTGAAGGGAGTTTGGCTTTTGGAAGCCACCCGTATCCTTGAATTGCACTGTGATTAAATTGTTATTGTATTATTCGA
This sequence comes from Coffea humblotiana, assembly GCA_023065735.1. Classification (NCBI taxonomy): domain Eukaryota; kingdom Viridiplantae; phylum Streptophyta; class Magnoliopsida; order Gentianales; family Rubiaceae; genus Coffea; species Coffea humblotiana. Next base: position 13,448,217 of record CM041212.1, on the reverse strand, counting down.
TGTTTACTTGATTATTTTATACTCTTATTTGGCTATGTGCTTACTTGCTTTACTTGGAACCTCACTGGGCGTTAGCTCACCCCACTCCCTTTGTTTTCCTTAACAGATCGGGGACGGACTTAGGATCAAGGGCCTTACTAGCTTCCTTTTGATTAAACTTGTAATCCTTTTGTTGTAATGACTTTATTTTCGACTTGTGTAAGTTTCAATACTTAAGTTTGACCTGTATTAAGTAATTATAGTACAAAGTGGTAAGTGTGACTTTTAGTTTGACTTCTTAAGTTTGGACAGTTGGTTGAACGATTACTTGCTATTAGGGTTTGTACTCTTTGATTTAAAGTTTTTCCATTAAGTATATTGAGTTACTAGTTCTTTGATCGACCGAGTCCTGGCGAGAGCTGGGCAGGCAGTCCGCTGATACCCTAGGGTTCGCCCTAGGGAGAGGTGGGGCTGTCACACTTTCAAACTGAAGGGGACACTTGAGGGAAGAGAGCTCCTAATATTGGTGGACAGTGGTAGCACACATTATTTTCTGGATGAAAGACTGGCTTCTCACCTGCAACTACAGGTATCAAGAACACCCCTGACAGTTAGAGTAGCTACTGGGGAAAGGTTGGAGTCCAGGCAACTCAGCAGACCCTTGGAATGGAAGGTTCAGGGGTATGAGTTTCAACACAACTTCAACACTCTGAAGTTAGGGAGCTGTGATATGGTATTAGGAGTGGACTGGCTGGCTAGCCAGATACAGCCCCATCGAGTTTGATTTCAACAAATTGAGCATGAAATTCTGCAAAGGAAATGAGATGGTGGAATTGAAAGGTGAACCTAGTGATCTAAAACTGACAGCCATTAAAGGGAGCAAGTTGGCCAAGTGGAGGAGAAAACAAGAGTATGGAGTTACTGCATACCTCACTATAGTAGAAGAGGAGCAGGAAGGACAGGAAGAGATCCCAATAGGCTTGAAAGAGATTTTGAACCAGTTCAAGGATGCCTTTGCTGAACCTCAGGGTCTGCCTCTCCCTAGGAGTCATGACCATGGAATACCACTAAAGGAGGGAGCCAAACCATTTCATATCAGACCCTACAGATGCCTCTATGTGCAGAAATCAGAAATAGAGAGGCTGGTAAGGGAGATGATACAGATGGGGATTATACAACCTAGTAACAGCTCGTTTGCCTCTCCTGTGCTGTTAGTCAAAAAGAAGGATGGGAGTTGGAGGTTCTGTGTAGACTACAGGCAACTCAATGAGCTCACAGTGAAGGATAAGTTCCCAATGCCTCTGATTGATGAACTGATTGATGAGCTGCATGGATCTAAGTACTTTACTAAAATTGATCTAAGGGCAGGATACCATCAGATCAAGGTCAAAGTAGAGGACAGGCACAAGACTGCATTCAGAACTCATCAAGGACTGTATGAATTCAAGGTGATGTCATTCGGGCTGACTAATGCTCCTGCTACATTCCAGAGCTTAATGAACCAGGTTTTCAAGGGGCAGCTGAGGAAGTATGTTATAGTGTTCTTTGATGACATCTTGGTGTACAACCCTACACTAGAGGCCCATCTTCAACATGTGACAGAAGTGCTAGAACTGCTGAGGCAGCACCAGCTATATGCCAAGCAGAGTAAATGTTGTTTTGCACAGACTCAAATTGAATACCTAGGCCACATAATCTCTGCTGAAGGAGTACAGGCAGATCCTAAGAAGATTGAAGGAATGGTGAACTGGCCAAGACCTGAAAATGTGAAGCAGCTAAAGGGATTTCTAGGATTGACAGGGTACTACAGGAAATTTGTAAGAGGATATGGATCTATTGCCAAACCTCTGACATCATTACTGAAGAAAGGGGGATTCCAATGGACTGAGGAGACTGAGGGGGCATTTCAGAGACTCAAGATGGCTTTGTGCAGCACACCTGTGCTAGCCTTGCCAGACTTTGATAAACCTTTCATCATAGAAACAGATGCCTGCTATGGAGGGATAGGAGCTGTGCTTAAGCAGGAAAGGAGGCCTATTGCTTACCTAAGTCAGAGTTTAGGGACAAAGAATCTGGCATTAGTTACTGCAGTTACCAAATGGAGGCATTACTTGGAGGGCCATCATTTCATAATCAGAATAGATCACCAGAGCCTCAAATATCTGTTAGAACAAAAGTCACCAATCCACTCTAACAGATGTGGCTCACTAAGCTGTTGGGGTTAAGCTATGAAATTCAATACAAGAGGGGTAGGGAGAATGTTGTTGTAGATGCACTGTCCAGGAGAACCAGCAAGAAAGAAGGGGATTTTGCAGAAATGACCTGTGTCATCCCTGAGTAGGTAAAGGAGGTGGTGGAGAGTTACCAAGGGGATGAAGAAGTTCAGGAGATGATCAAGGGTCTGATCCTCACACCAAACTTCCTACAGGACTACTCTTACCAGGATGGGATAGTCAGATACAAAGGGAGAGTGGTGGTGGGAAAAGGAGGAGAGATTAGGAGAAAAATTATCACTGCCATTCATGACTCACAGCTAGGAGGTCACTCGGGAGTACAAGCCAGTTACTTGAGGGCCAAGCAACTTTTTCACTGGCCAGGGATGTACAAGGAAGTCAAGGATATAGTACTGCAATGTGATACTTGTAGGAGGTGCAAGGATGAGTATGTTGCTTATCCTGGACTCCTGCAACGATTACCCACACCTCAGTACTCCTGGAGCCATGTCACCATGGACTTCATTGAGGGGTTGCCTACCTCAGAAAGGAGGGACACTATCATGGTGACAGTAGACAGATTCACTAAGTATGCTCACTTCATCAGCCTAACTTACCTCTTTGATGCTCCAACAGTGGCCAGAATCTTCCTGGATCAGGTTTGCAGACTACATGGAATGCCATTAAGCATGTTATCAGACAGAGACAAGGTATTTACCAGTCAATTTTGGACAGAACTATTCACACTGATGGGGACTGAGCTATGCCTAAGCACTGCATACCACCCTCAGACTGATGGTCAATCTAAGAGGGTGAATCAAGTACTTGAAATGTATCTACGGTGCATGATACATCAGGAGCCTAAGAAGTGGAATGCATGGCTATCACTGGCAGAATGGTGGTATATCACCACTTTTCATACTACTATACAGATGAGCCCCTTTGAAGCACTGTATGGAATGAAACCACCCCAGCTAGCCTTAGGGGCATACTCATACTCTAAGGTAGCCACGGTTGCAGATCATTTGCAGGAAAGGCAGAGGATAGGGGAACTACTTAAGAAAAATCTGGAGGAAGCAAAAAACAGAATGAAGGTGTATGCAGACAGAAGAAGGACTGAGAGGGAATTTGAGGTTGGTGATTTGATGTATCTTAGGCTACAACCCTACAGGCAACATTCCATGGAAATGAGGGGTAACACCAAGCTATCAGCAAAGTAGTTTGGGCCTTACCAGGTAATTCAGAAGATAGGAAGGGTGGCCTACAAACTCCAGCTCCCAGCTCAGTCAAAAATACACCCAGTTTTTCATGTTTCCCTGCTGGAGAAGAAGATAGGACAGAAAGTGGTTCCAGTACTCCAACTACCAGACACAAATGAGAAAGGTCACCTGAGGCTAGAACCAATGGCAGTGCTAGATCAAAGGATTGTGAAGAAAATGAATGCAGCAGCAGTCCAGTGGTTGGTGTAATGGTAGGGAGTCTCTCCTGCATAAGCTACGTGAGAGGATGTAGAAGAGATAGAACGAAAGTTCCCTGAATTCCAATCTTGAGGACAAGATTTAATTGCAGGGGAAGCTATTGTCATGAAGTCAATTGAAGGCGTGAAGACAGAAGGAAGGAAGGCGTGAGAACAGGAAGAATAAATAAGCAAAAGCGTGATTCCAAAAACCACGTTTTGTTGGGAATTAGTTCTGCAACAAACATGCAAGAAGACCACCAAAACTCAGCAACAAACTTTCAAATAGTTGTAATAGATCTTCAGCCACTAGGCCACGTGGCCGAGTGTAATTGGAAGTTTTGGAAATTAGTTATTAGCTAATAGTTATATAAGGTGTCGGATGAATGTAATAGGGAGGAACAATTTTGGTGTAATTCAACAGAATTGAGTTGAACCTCATTCTGTTTCCCTTTTCCCCAAATTCCTTCATTTCTGTTCATCTTCTCAACTTTCCCGCCCTTTTTTGTAATTCTTCATTCATTAATAAAAGCAACTTCTGAGTTATCTTCCTCAGCTTACCTTGTTGTTTAGTTGATTATTGTCAAGTTGCGATTATTAATTTCTATTGTCAAGTTTACATTTCCATTTAGCTCAGTCTGGTACCATTACAGTTGATTTGCTGGAAAAATATCACAAGGAAACAACACGAATTAACACAAAAATTTGGGCCAAAACAAGAAGAAACAAATGACAATAAGATATGGACAGATTGCAATAAGAATCGATTGAATTAGACACGATGAACAACTAAGACGCAATGAACACAAAAACCCTAACGATGCTCCCTAAACAGCAACAGATTGACTCTAACAACCAAAAAAGACTAACGAATTGAATAAAAACAAGGGTTATAACCTGAAAACTTGCCAACTAGCTCTGATGCCAGTTGATACGAACCCAGTTGACGAGCTGATACAAACCCAATTGATGAAACAAAATTTGCATTAACAAGCCTCGAATCTTTGGTGACTAACACAAGTTTGATAGTGGAATTCCTATATGGACCCCTCTAACCCTGTGGTTGCGAACGTTGATGCAATCTTGACCCACAATCAAATGAACTAGTGAACTTGAGAAATGGTAGTAGGCGCCACAATCAATGGTATGTTTTGATTGATAAGCCAATGAACACCAAGAAATTTTAGGTGTTCAAGGGATGCTCATAGAGCTAAGAGAGCGTTTCTCTCAAGAATATTTTCTGAAAAATATGTCGTATTTTATTCATGTAAAGAAAGCAATAATGTTTTTTAATGCATCTTGACAAAACTCCTAACAAAACAACCAGCTGGACCTTTAACTGGCCCATAAACCCTACTTAAGGGACTGATCCAAGATGCTAATCTGCTCTATTTACTAACTAACAATTCAACCCAAATAACAACTACACTAATGATTAGCTTAATGATGCAATAAGTTAGAGAATTCAGTGCTTAATCTCTTTCTTCCAAATGACTTTAAGCAGTCCCTTTATTGAAGAAATAGTAAAGAAATAGTTCCATACTTTGAGACCCCTGTGCTCATATCAAGGTGCATTACATAAACTACAACAAAATCAATTGATTATATTTTTATATTTGAAAAGAACTAAAAGGGAAAAAAAAAGAAAAACTTATAGCTATGAAGACATGGACAATCACCATCAGTCATGGAAGATCAGGGCCTCACAAGTTTCATTATAATCCCTTTCGGGTTAAAATGGTCATTTTAACTTTTGTTACATCATATTTAACTTTATTTTTTACACACCACACATCCAAATTTCTGTTAAGCCATCTTCCAACCTCAGAAAGCTTGCCCTAGTTGTAGTGATCGTGGAAGGATGGTTCTTATGTTACCGGTGGTGGAGCTATATAGGAGTGAGGGTGGACAATTGCCTCCCTCAAATTTGATAAAAATTATATAATGGCCTTGAAGCTTTTCAAGATTTATCACCATATATGCACCCTCTGAATTTTATAACATTCTCTCATTTAGTTGGATTGCTCCTCATAGATTTTAGAAAATTTCTTTCTCTATATAAATGATCCTCTGAAATTTTTTATATTCTCTCCCCATTCTACATTGACTCATTAATAAATAACATTTTTTTATTAATTACCTCTAATAAAATATTTGTACCTATTCCAAATTAACTATTGACAACACTTTAATAGAGAAAAAGGATTTGACATTTTAAATAAATTGATATAAATCTAAAAGCGTGATTAATTTATGCTAAAGTTGACCACCTTCTTGCTATAGGGTCCAGCCTCTGCACTGCTAATAGTTTGGCACGTTTTGCTTCAGCTTCAAATTCAAGATTGAGGCTTCTGCCATCTAAGTGAGGTGCTGCTGATGCTTTTGATGTTGTCCATTCAGGCAAAAGCTATTGTACTGCTTTCTCCATCAGTTGATATTTTGAAATTTTTATCTCTACATCAACTTTCTGGCATTGAATAATTTTTTTGGAGAATTATGTAGATTCAGATATAGATTTAGATACAGATTTTGTTAGATTCAAATGGGGCTGAACGTGTACATATTCAAAGATCATGTGACAAACTGGAGAAACTTTGAAGCTAAATTTCTTGCTAACTTCGAAAAGCTATAAACTAGTACTAAATAAAAGATAAAAGGAATTGTAAACTTGAAAATTAGCATATATGAAACACTAATGCTACTGTTAGAATGAGATTTACATGATTAGAATTATTAGTTTAAACCTATAGATTATTAGATGTAGTTGGAAGATGATAAACAAGGATAGTACTTAATGTTGTTAAAAAGCGCAAACCATGGCTGCAATATAACAAGAGCTAATAAACTCCTCTCTTATATTTGGACGACTAAACACTTTTGAAGTACAACGGTTAAGCTTTTATGTTGCTTTTCTGTCACTTATTAATCAGCTTCAATTTTGTCACCTTGAAGTAAAAAAGTTAACTAGCTAATAACCCTTCGAATAATTGATTTAAACAACACCTTAAAATTGCTCACCCTTTTTTTTCTTTTTCTTTTTTTTTCAAATTTGCCACCCTTAATAAAAGAAATACTAAATTTTTCATAGAAAGTAATGCAACTTGCTAGTAATGATGATACTAACACGAGTCTACATTGTCAAGTGAGAATCAGATATTTTTCACAACAAAGAAAATGAGAAGAAAAACTTATAATGATAGCATACATAAATAAACAATATTCTCAAGAAGGAGGGGTGTTGAGGGGGGGGGGAGGGGGGGCAGGGAAGCGTTATAAGTGAAATCTTTGGCAAAAATCCAACATCATAAATAGAAGTTTATTACGATACATGATCTGGTCAATTACTTGTTCCATGACCGGGAAAAAGAATACAACTGTTTTTGTTTCATAATTTGTATTCATCTTCTTTGTGCATTAAAATAAAGTACCTACTGGAAGTTCATTTGGCTTGGTGTTTAGTTGAACTAAGAACAAATTTAGAATATACAGTGTACATGTTGCCATGTTCCAATAAATGTTATCATTGTCAATGTGCTCTTGATAACTTCAATAATCGTCCTTTTGAAAAAAAAATCTGTTCTGTACTACATTGGTGGTATCAAATATTGGGAATATTTAGATGGTGTATTATTTGAAATATTATTTAAAATAATTATTATAGATGTACGTGAAATAACAAGAAAAGTAGTTGGAAATACAAGAATCTTACTTGTAGATTTTAAACTCAGTCATGAAAAAGGTTTGCCCGAGTACATAAGACTAGAAAATTCAGGGATAGGAAAATTGAATTGCTTAGTTGTCTAATTAATCCAGCAAACAATCTAGACCTACCTTTTGAAATATGAGGAGGTAAAAAGACAACTTTGCCATTTGAATTCTTGCAGTCAGATGCAAAGCTTAATCATGCAATAAGCAAACAAGACAAAACCCAATAAAAAGCCAACAAGAGAGAAATCACCACACAGTTACAGTTCAACCCACATCCACAAAGGGAACAAATTACAATCGATGGACACCTGAAAAGGCAAAAAACCCAGGTGGCGGAGATATGAGAAGAGCACTAATGATTAGTCGAAGATGAGCACCCGCACCTTACCGGTGTAGTAGCTAACGAGAAGTTTTGGTCGTTGACCTGGCAACTTTCGTTATGTCCTTTTAGGATGTTTGTTATGTGTGCCTACAGCCACTGTGGCGATTTTCGGATCAAGGCCTCCCAAGTTGAGCAGCGTCCAGTTCAAATTCGTTCGTGTAATTTTTATAATTATTTATATAAGTTATGTGTGCCTACAGCCACTGTGGCGATTTTCGGATCAAGGCCTACCAAGTTGAGCAGCGTCCAGTTCAAATTCCTTTCGTGTAATTTTTATAATTATTTATATAAATTTATACGCTTTGGATGTAAATTTTAAATTTTTTAATTCATACAACTAAGTTGATGATTACAACAAAATTATACAAATTTATACCAAATGTAATAAAAATTACATGAGCTCATTCGAACTAGGTTGACTCAAATTATGAGGTCACTACCAACAATTTCTTCTGTGCACTAGTCTTTGTGGACAGCAAAATCATTAATTGCAATTACAGTTCCTACTTTTCTATAACTTTTGTTTTGACCCTTACATTTTAATAATATTATAAAGATCCCAAATATTTGAAAAATTTTCAGCTAAATCCTTAGTGAACAACTTTTTTTATATTTATGTCTGTAGTCAACTTGGCTTTAAAACTTATTAGCAATTTCTATATAAAAATCAGTAAACTTTTGTAAATTCCAAAAAAACTAAGAAACACAAAAATGCAAAAATCGCAAATATCAAAATAATGTAAAATGTTAAAAAAAAGAGTAAAAATTTTGTTTTTTTTCACTCATGCTTAATCTATTTGATTAGTATACTGTCGTCTAGTCAATTGAATAATACAATTACTACTTTTTCATGACTTTTATTTAGCATTACAACAATCGTAAAACTACAAAATAAGTTTCATTTGTTTACTTATGATGTCTTAATTAATAAAATTTTAAAAATTATCAATTTTGTCCCCAATAAGAATATTAGAGGAGTGAACAATAGAATCCATCCCAAGACTGATCATTTCCCAGATGTTAAAAAACCAAAAAAGAGAAGAAAAAATTAAAGGAGACATTTAATTGGCTCAATAAACCATTCAACACTGTACATATGAAAGTACATAATAGGAATTCTATCATGAATAAGTCTTTATACACTGATAGTGTATGCACTAGCGAGTCTAGATGCATGACACATATACAAAATTTGATGTTTAAATTCAAATTCAGATAATGTGACATTCATCCAACTTTGTCAGTGTATACACTGACAGTGTAGGAAAGATTAATCTTAAAAGTTATGCTTCAATTTTTAAAAAATAAACTAACAAAATATATCTGGCCGCCATTGGATAAGCACGAGCTTGATCGTGCATATTCTCCCCTCTGGGCGATCAACCATTGTTGTGCCACTTTTTTCATAACACAATTTCAGTTCTTACAGTTGAAACACCCCTTATGAGAATGAGTCACCTGGCTGCAAGGCAGCTGCAAGTTATATCGGCTGCATAGCACAGTTTCAGTTCTTACAATTGAAACACCCCTACTGAGAATGACAACTTAAATTTTTTGTTTAACTCGATCAACCTCTTCAGCAATGAATTGATGAATCCTCACTTTTACACACACACTCTCACATTTGTAGTAGGGGAGTCACCCGGGTGCAAGGCAGCTGCAAGTTACAGTTGAAACATCCCTGATGAGAATGAGTCACCAAGGTGCAAGGCAACTGCAAGTTATATCAGCCATAGTGGTTGGTAGCTGCTTTGATAGATGAGTTCCATTGGGGGGAAAGGATACAAATTACCGACCTTGTACCCACTACAACAAATTAAAATGGGGTTCAGTGAGAAAAAGAAAATGGTTGCTAAAACATATAAAAAGCAACCAAAAATATCTTTGGTGATAGAAAAAAATTTATAAAAGTATTGGCAACCAAAATTTTGGTGTCAAAAACTTTAAAATTTAAAACTTTGGTGTCAAATTTATTTTCATGGTATTTTATTTGGCAACCATCTAATGGATACAGTGACCGAATTTTAGTCATAAAATATTTGATTTTTTGGCGATCAAAGATAGTGTTCAATAGAAAACCTGAAATTATTTTTTATTTTTTAAAAATTTGTAAAAGCAAATTTGAGACGAAACCCAAGTCCATCACAAACAAAATTTGCACAAAGAAGATGTTGTATTTGAAAGTGTTTCAGCAATCAAATTTGCGGTTGACAGCTATTACATATCTAATCTTTCTTGTATGACAGCTACTTTCCAAGTCAATAGATTGGTGACCAAAAGATAAATTGTTGGAAATTACATAGTTTTTTAAAAATTGAAGTTAATTTTTTAAAATTCTAATGGCATGAATTTGGTTAAATATAAACAATTTAAAAAATGTAAGTTAAGTGCCAATAACCTTTTTTAGTAATATAGTAGATTACTTTATTAAAAATTCAATGAAATGTTAACAATTTTCATTAGCACGAAAAATCTCCAAAAAAAAACTTTTTATAAAAACATTAAGTTGCATAGAGAACAACATACACAACCTAGATTAAAGATATTTTTTGGAGTTCATGAACGCATTTAAGAACTAATACACTATAATATTTCCTAACAAAAGTATAGTTTGGGGGGGAGGGATGGGTTGGGGGTACGGGGGCAAGGAGTCCTCCCGCTTACACTAAAAAAAAAGTATAGTTTGAACAATTTATTCCATGTCAATATCTGAAGTTTTGTCCAAATCAACTTCATTTTCATCATAATAATCATCAATTGTGTCATCATCCTCGTTATCATCTATCTCAAATTCAGTGATTTTTTCCAGAAACAAGATGGTCAGGTTTTTGCCTTACTTCATCATCATTCACATTAACAAATTCATGACCAACATCTTCCCTAATTAAAGAACCTGGCTCACCAATTTAATCATTAATTTATATATTAAATAATTCATCTTCTTGAGAAGCATCCACATGAACTGGTTGACTGTCATCTAATAGATTGTCTTCAGATGTACTGAACAAAGACGGATCAAACAAATTTTGATGACGGACCTTTTGTGCAACATGCCAATCCCTTCTCAATTTTGTATCCCGCACATAAAAAACTTGAGTAGCTTGTGTGGCAAGAATATAGGGATCATTTTCATACCACTTTCTACTGACATTGATGTTAGTAAGAAAACCATCAATTGGCACATGTTTAATTTATCTAACTCAAACCATTCGCACTTGAACAAAACAACTTGACAATTGTTGTTCACATAGGTCAATTCAATAACTTCACTTAAAATGCCATAGAAAATAATATCCTTATCTTTATGAGATCCTTCTACACACACGACACTGTTTTGAGTCACTCGATGAGCGTCATGCCTTTTTTTGTTGAGAAAATTTATAACATTTATAAAACAATCAGAGTATATTCCAACACGCTTGCTAGGTTCCAATGCAAGGGAATATATATCATCAGTATCTTGTAAACTACCTTGCTTACATAAACTTCCAATCTAAAAAATAAGAAAAAAAAGAAATACTTGTTCGTCTTTGCCTCAAATACGCACAAAAATAACATATTCAAATGCATATAATTTACTCGTTTCTCAAAGCATAACAACAAAATTCCTCCCTTGATGTATATTGGTTCAAAACTAAATTTCTCTTATTGACTATACTTATTTTCCCCATGACTCATACTGCTGATCACCAACGGTAAGTTCAAAGTGTGAACCACAGAGTACTCACAGAACAAGAAGGCCCAAGATGTATCAATAAGTTTTATGTTTTATCATATGCATGTCACTTGCTACTATGTATTAAATCTTGTTGATTTCTTCTACTGCATAACTAGAAGGTTAATGCTCCTCCCCGTTCGTAAATTGATCATGCTATAGCAGATCAAGCAATTAGCAAGAAAAGCCAATAGTAAAACACGAACCAAGAACAATAAAGATCAATATCTGCTACATTGATTTGAATTTACAAAAGTAGAAATCTGTTTATAATAGTGAAACATCAAATCAGCTAAAATTAGCTTATGGACACTAGAACAAAAGGCTTATAATTTGGTAAATTATCACTTATTTCACGAAGTTATCATAGCAAATTAATCGCTATAGCCCAAGCCATAAGTAAACTAAACTAAGTCACGGTTAATTTGAAGGGGTTTTGCAAAGCATACCTTTATGTTGTAACAAAACCTTGTGATTAAGATAATTGAGCCCAAAGTTTAATCGTGTTCACCAATATCAGATTGCTTAGGCACAACTCGACAATTTAATAGCATATTGATGATACTGTAGATAGCAGTTAAGGAAAATTTTACCTTTTGATTGCAGATAGCATTGGTAAAAGAAAAAAATTATCCATGCTGACCAAAAAAAAATAAGGGAAAGAAAAGAGACTTCTCCCTATTTGTCTATCAGATTTGAGGGTTTAAAGAGAGGGTCTCGATATTTATTGCTCCCTTTGTATGTCTGCCAATTTTTGATAGTTTAAGAGATGGTCTTGATTTTTTCACGGAGATCAGATGACTAATTTTATAGTAATACGAAACAAAGAAACGAGGAAAAGAATATTCATGTTGAACTTCAACGTGAAACTATTTTAGAAATCTATTATTTTTTTTAGAAATCCATTTATTTTATCTTTTCTTTATTTTTTATCTTTCCTTTTTCCTTTTTCCTTTTTTTCTTTTTTTTCACTCATTATTTTGCTAATTTGTTTTTTATTCATTTAAAAAATACTAGTATGATTCCTGAAAGTAGCCAAACAGCGAGGTGAATATATTGTGAGAGTTTTATGAGGGGCATTGTAGCCTGGTGTCACCGCAAAAGACCATTTTGCCCATGTACTGTGTACAACAATAACAATTCCAGAACCTTCCCTGAACGACACCGTATAATGAGGTGTGCGAAACACAAGATCAATTCTAGAACCTTCTAGGATACGACATCGTTTAATAATAAACATATTATTAAATTATATTTGCAATATTTATAAACATAAAATATAATCATATTAAATATTCTTATAACACATAGATTAATCAAATTGGGCACGCATTCATGACAAATATCACTGTCATAAAATCACTGACATTAGTATAACATATGATATAATACCCACAAGCTATCTTATTATTTTCACATTAGAAAATAATATTTACCAATTACTTTTTCAATTTTTTTATATTATCACCCTCTTAGATAATAAATCCACGAATAAACCTCAAAATGTGATGTATCAGCGCTGCGCTCTACGTATTTCGTATGAGTATTTCCTCTATGTTAAATTATACGTACATGTATTACGTATGCATAACGTATTTCTATACCTTCTAGAATCGTATAATTATACGATTCATGATCCGCAAGCAGGCGGGAAATATATTTCAAATTATTCTAATGATTACACTTTATTAAAGATGGATCATTATGTCTAACATTTATCCGACAATATTTATTACACATGTCCCATCATTAACAGTTATATTCCGAGTCCAATATATTTACTTCAGGTAAATCACGTCTGTGGGGTATACAATGTCCCTACCATTATAGAATATAATGAATATGTCCCCATTTAATAGATTTAATATATTTTCAATTCTGGAATCCGATCAACTATAATTTAATTCCAAAACAAATAGAATCATGTCCACATGACATGTGGCATAATAACAAATCCAGTAATTGATAATTATTACGTATAAATGACATATGCTGATGTCAGCATAAACGAGTCTAAAAAATTCTAAGTGTTGAGAACTAAAGTTCCAGTTACCGTGCACGTCAATTGGGCTTTTCATATGACGATATATTCACCAATACGGAGGCCCAGTTACATCAGGCCCATAATGTCCAATTACTGTATTAATTAATTCAAATGGCCCAGTTCTGTTCATCATCTTCATCGCAAAGCAGAGGTCGGATGATAGGAAGTAGCAGGTGGCGTGCAACAGTCCTGCGGGCACATTTTTAACTAAATGATTCTATCCAAAACCATTATTGGAAAGGGATTAACAGTGTCCAGATCACATTAAGCAGTCAAATTCAATTAATTAAATTGTTTTCGACAATATCAGCAGCACATCATATGAATTACGCATAACACCAATAACGATTGAGAACACTTATTTATGGATAAATATTTATTCATTAACATATCTATCACATCTTATTACATTATCACAAGCTCCGCACTCGCAAGCAAACTGAACATCACTAGATGTCAAATACAAAAGCCTAATACAATCATCACGACTAATAAACACAACGTGATCGTCCAAATGAATACAAAATCCAGGTGGATAAGACGATACGTCATCATCGAATACAAAATTAACGTACTCTCTCTTAGATTCAACATAAATCTTAAAGGCCCTAAGAAAACTTCGAAAGTATGCACAAATTCCGTGATCAATCTGTATTCCGTCTATAACATCAGAATCCATCAAACGCAGCAAACTCTGGATCAATTGTTGCAGTATACGATCAACACCATCAATGTTGAAAAATGGCAGAATATCACCATTATCCAGAAATATATGACGAATACTGGATCGAATACGCTCAAGAAATTGCATACGAACCCTGCTCCTGAAATCTTCATAATACAACTCCCTCACTCGATGCTTGAACAGGTCTGGAAGATGCTCCCAATAATCCTCCATAAATGCCATCACTCTCGACAGTGACAATAATGTCAAATAGCTCAGGGTCGAGAGTTTATATAGGCCGTGGATTTCAAATAATATCAAATCCAGATTAGCGAGAATAAGGCTAAAGTTCGCCATCAGATGCACGACACGTGTCAATCATCTGTATCACCCGTGAATTGAACTGTATTAATCAGTGCACAGTGATAATATATCAAAACAACGCAGTTCAGGAGTTGACACTGTGCAAAAAATAAACTAAATATATCAATTATAATCAAAAAACAGTGACCATCATATCAAATCCACGTGGCACGATCCAACGCACCAGATAAAGCCACGTGGACAAATAACTGTACTATGGAGGCCCATCGTCTACAGTGAAAATCCACTAAATAATCCACTAGGGGTACAACAATCATTTGGCACTGGGCACTGTGAATGGTATTTCCGTCCTTTCGCATGATGAACAGTGCCCAAACAGTGCCCGAATAGTGAATCACTGTAGTTTCTACAGTGAAAATGACACCATGGCCACCGCGGAACAGTGATTTTTTACTGTAGAAACTACAGGAAAAAGTGCACGAATAGACCAATCACAGCACACCACATAAGCATCCGACATGAGGGGCCCACCAGCCCTCTATAGGGCACGATTTGTTGACAATTGCTGAATACGTTTGTTCTGGATTGCTGAGTATGATTTGTTAGAATTGTTGAGGACGATTTTGGTAGTACTGTATGTGAACCTTAAAATTGGTGAATATTAATTGTTATGTGAAATTGTACGCTAAACCATGGATTATTAGTGGATTTGAGTGCTAATTGGTATTGCTTTAACATTTTTTAACAAATTTATATATTGAATTATAAATTAATGTTTTCGATAATTATATTTATTATGGATTTTATAATTATCGTTATTATTAGTTTTGGGTGGTCGTACAGTGTTACTTATGTGGTGCATATTATTATATTATTTAGTAACACGTGTCATATTCATATTTATCGATGAATGATAATTTTATTAATAACAATCATAAAATAGGGTTTCTGACCCTATTATTACATTCCATTCGGATAGTACATCGTCTATTGCTGTATTAAATAATTTGACTGAAAAATATGGACTGAAATTATTTAATTTTCGAAAAATCATAATGTATAGCCTCCGGATAATACTTGGAAAATTGACTACACTGCTCCGTATCCAGATATGCTCTATACGCTTGTATGATGTGATCTGGAGGAGCCTTCTTGGTGTGTGTTTTATCCGGAACATGACTGTTAATGTATTCCACGGTCTCAAAAAGGGTCTTATGTGACCCTGTCCCTGCAATTGGATGTGAAACGGTGTTGGTGTTGGAAGTAGTAGTATTGCGTTTCTGTTGATGATCATATCCATCTTCCTCGGCGAGCAACTCGTGGAAAAGTGTCTTGTGAGTTGTTCGAGCTCGTTTGAGGCATCTCCTGTGTTTGGCTCTGACTTCCCTGATTTTCTGCTTCAGAGCTGGAGGCTCTGTTGGTCTCTTCATACAGTGGCTCGGTGATGAATACGAATTTTGCATTGTTTTCTATCCAGTCCCTTAATGCTTGCTTGTCGGCTCTGTCCAGATAATCCCTATATGATGAATCTGGACCTGGATTACACAATATGATAGCTGGAATTCCTCCTCTGATCAGGACTGGTTTGCCGTATTTGCAGTTTGATAGCCAGTCCTTTTAAGCCCCGATGAACTCTTTATAATGCTTGAGATATTGCGGATTGACGTCATCGATGACGTTATACTAGGCATCGTTGTTGTACACTTTGTTATTCAAATCTAAATGCCCGTACAAATAATTGTGTGGACCCAATGACCTGGCCCATATTGTTTTTCCTAATTTGGATGGGCCTTCGACAATAATGGACATTGGTCTGTTGGGCCTGGATTCAATGGGCTTTATATTTGTATTAGCCCAGTCCAATAATTCATATGAAACATTGTCGGCTAATGGAAATGGACTTGGATATTCTTGGGTTGGTGTAGAGTATAACTTCTCGGCATTGCACTTAATCCTGTCATAATAGATGCAATAGGATTTTGGATCTCCTTCTTTGATTGTGTTCATGAAATCTTCAACTGTTTCTTGTTCTAGTGCCTCCGTATAGCACTCATGTTGATTTCTGTATATCTTACCGGATTTGAACGTTCCCCATTCACAAAAATCTCCGTATTTGAAAATCTAATCTCGTATAGCTCTTGCATCTCTGGCAGCTTGTATATTTGGATGATATACTTGAGATCTCTGCTGGCATACTCTATCATCTCTTGTTTGGAACTTGTCTGCGAATTGTACGAGTACGTGTAGGTGTGGAGTACCGTCTTCATGCAGCTCTGAAGATACTCTCACATATGAAGGTTGATTATTGGTGAATTTATTAAGGAGTTTTTCAAGACATAATTCTTTTGAAATATCACATCTAAAATATGTAATGAAAATATTTTTTGCAGTGAGGCGGAAAGAACTTGTTCTTGGCATTGTAATTCTCTGAATTAAATGCAGGTGATAATATCACTCTTGAGAATAATAAAATGTCTTGGGAGGAATCCATTATTTATAATGTGCCTGCAGGGCACTCTCGTAATTATTTGTAATGGCATATTTGTAAATACTAGCAGGTAACCGGAACCAGTGAACAGTAGCACTTCAAAAGTCTGATATTATTGTTTCTTGGTGTCACTTATCCTGTAGCAATATCAATGGCTGAAATTCTATTTTACCGGATGTACAGGTAACGTGGCACAATCACAGCCCTCTATATATAAGATTCCCATAGAGGGCCGTGGGCCCCTCATGTCGGATGCTTACGTGGCGTGCTGTGATTGGTCTATTCATGCACTTTTTCCTGTAGTTTTTACAATAAAAAATCACTGTTCCGCGGTGGCTATGGTGTCACTTTCACTGTAGCAACTACAGTACCGATCACCAGGTCACTGTGCATAACTAAATTGGTGACCGGCTTACCGGGTCACCTGTACTTGATATACTGTTTGGCATTGTGCATCATGTGACTTTCACGTGATTGGTTGGTGTATTGGACTCTGGGTCCCACGTGTAATGATGAAACCGCGTGCTATTTTTGAGGGTCCCTTTATTTTGAACAACTATACTGTTCATTGATTTGTTGTAATTACTGTAGATTGGACATAATTATTGCAATTTTGAACTGATTGTTTTTTTAAAAAATCATTTTTCCCGCTTAATTGTTTAGCACGATTTGTTGACGATTGCTAAATATCCTGTTAGAATTTTCTCAATGGACATTTATAGTGCTCTAGGGCCAAATGGGTTTGGGATTAGTTTTTACCAGTCATGCTGGGATATAATCCATGAAGATTTGCTACGGGCGGTTCATGATTTTTTCAGAGAGATAGAACAACCCAAGTGTTGGTCCAATGCATTTCTAGTCCTTCTTCCAAAAGTCAAAGGAGCTTTTCAGTGGAAGGATTTTTGATCAATCAGTCTATGCAATGCGTCCACCAAAGTTATTTCTAAAATTCTAGCCAACCGTGTTAACAGGATGCTTCCTTCCGTTATCTCCCCATGGCAATCGGGTTTTGTACTAGGTAGGGGTATGGTGGATAACGCGTTGCTAGCTCAGGAGTTGGTCTTGGACATAGATAGACGTTTGAACAATCCAAATCTCATTCTTAACTCGATATAGAGAAAGCTTATGATCGGGTGGAATGGTCCTTTCTTAATTCCATGTTGCGGAAATTTGGTTTCAATGAATGAGTTGTAGATTTATTTTTCCGAACATTTGCAAACTCATGGTTCCCAATTTTGATTAATGGTGAATCGTCTGGGTCTTTTAAATCAATGGGAGGGGTGAGAGAAGGGGATCCCTTATCTCCAGCCCTCTTCTTGTTTGTTGTGGAGTTTTTAGGGTGGGAGTTTCATCAATTGTTCTTGGAACATAAGCAAAGGTTTTATGTGTTGGCAATTGGTAGGGTTCCCTATCTAGCTTTTGCTGATGATACCATCGTCTTTATTAGATGCTCTGAGAACTGTTTAAAAGCCGTCCGTGATTTCCTGGGGATGTATCAATCTTGTTCGGGACAAAAAGTCAATGTTGGTAAAAGTTCCTTTGTATGCTACAATCGAGCAACGGATCTGCAGCTGGTCATGGTATCGTCTATCTTGGGGTTTCGCCAACAATCTTTTCCCATGACCTATTTAGGTATTCCATTGGTGAAGGGACGACTCAATTGTAGTGTTTTTTACGGTTTTCTTTCCAAATTTAGACAACATCACTTCATTGGAGTTCCAAGTTGCTCAGTATGGGGGCAAAATTGTTCTTATTCGGCACGTATTGAGCTCTCTCCCAATGTATTTGTTACAAATGATTCACCTTCCTAAGGCAGTTTTGGTGTCCCTTGGAAAAATTTGCAACTCCTTGTGGGATCATGATGGGACCTCAAAGTAGTTGCATTGGGCTGCCTGGGATAAGTTATGCTACCCCCAGCAGGAGGGGGGCTGGGGTTTCGCTCCTTCTCGGATGTTTCACGCCCCTTTGCATGTAAATTGCGGCGACGACTGAGGAAGAATGAAATGGTCTAGTCCAAGTTTATGCACCAGAAATACATTCGAGGAGTGCACCCTTCTATGATGGTTATTGAGAGACACTTCGCTCTTTGGAAATGTCTATAGGATATTCGTCACACAACAGAAAGTTAGATTTGTTGGTCTTTAGGCGGGGGGATTAGTTGATTTTTTGTATGACTCTTGGTGTTTTGATTAATCTTTGGTTAAACTTATAAGGGCGGGAGATGTCCCTCACATGCTGGTGGGAGAATTCTATGATTCTCAGGGATGGAATGAGTAGCGACTTCGTTAATGGCTGTCACCTTCTCAAGTTGCGTGCATCTTGCAGATTCCCTTTTCCAGGCATCAAGAGGATTGAATGGTATGGTTCCCTCGTTCTCCGGGGATTTCTTTGTTTCTTCAGTTTAGGAGGTGTTTCGTCATAAGAGGGACTACTCGTTGGTTGACAAGTTAGTTTGGAACTCCATCACTCCCTTAAAGATCTCCTTTTTTGTCTAGCGTTTGTTGCGACAATGGCTTCCTGTTGATGAATTAATCCAAAAATG